>OW285238.1:60817545-62017545 GCA_935421215.2 Melolontha melolontha | reverse complement strand
AACTCTATGGTACATGTTATGTACTCGACGAATAGATAATCTGCTGCATAAAAAATATTGCTAGCTTAATATTACTTTCCGTTAGAGCTGCTACGTCAGAAATATTTACATCGGAAAACTGCTACAAAAAGTAGCAGTTTCTTTTCATATTCGTTAGCTGCTACAAACTGCTAACGATAGTTAGCAGTTTCAAAATAGCAGTTTGCTTCGTAGCAACCCATCACTACTCCATAGTTATATACATAGAGCAACTCACATACCTTTAAATACGGATGCCTTTAACGAAGAAATAATCTATATTAAAAAAATAACAGAAAATAACGGATATAAGCCCAATATGATAGATAAAATGATAAAACAATAAGAATAAAAGGATATTAAGAAAAAATCCTTATACCCGGAAATAGAATTAAATAAAACCATTTGGTATGCAATAACATATATCCTCTTATCACAGACAAAGTAAACAAAATATTAAGAAAATTACACATTAAAAGTATATGTAGCAATAAGACAAAATTAGGTACTATATTAAATAACAACAAAGATAAAACAAAGGTAAACTAGAAAAATCTGGAGGATATACCATTAAATGTCAAGACTATGAAGCTACATATACCGTATGAACGCCGGGGAGTGATTGATCTACCACAATGTAGTAAGACGAAGACGAATAGCGAGTTTATGTGGTTAGGGTTGAGAGAGGTATATTCAATCTGTTCTACTGTCTAACTGTACGGGCGTTCCATTTCTTTATCCAACACGTTTTACATACGATCTAAGTACGAATCAAATAATCTCTCTCTAACACATTGAATATTCCTATCAGTCGCTCATTGTGTTCAAGCAAGGCGGAATATACTTGCAGTTGGCCAGTCATTACTTATATATCCATCGATCGCACGACGTTGTGCACACGGTATATAGGTCAAAGTGGAAGATCCATTAAAAAAAGTATCTCACAACATGTAAAGCCCGTTTTACATCTGTCAAGATATTGATCAATTTCTAGATCTTGAAATAGATCAAGTTTTAGTTTTAAACAAGTTCTAGTTCTAAAATAAGAAATTATTCCTGCTTTACATCTGACAATAAATTGCTGGGGAAAGTTGAAATGAAAGTGAATTTATTTTTGCAACGTTTTCGGGGAAATTTGGTGACATATATGTAAATGAAAAGAAACATTGATTGGTCTCTGCATTCATTTCATTCATTTTGCCGTAAGCATCATTGCATAAACAACGAACGCTGAATGAATTTAGATAGAAATTAAACACAAACATACACTCCACATACAATAAACTAAATCCCCCTATAAATTACTAGAAAATTGAGGGAAAAATAGAACATGTTCGTCTTGGTCAATTTCTAGAACTTGACCAAGTTCTGGAAATTGATCAATTTATTGATAAATGTAAAGTAGTGAGCTTGAAGCTGAAAATTGAAGACAACTTGAACTAGAAATTGAACTTAAAATTGAACTAGAAATTAATAGATGTAAAATCCCAACCAAGAGCCCAAGTTCTAGAAATTTATCAATAAATTGACAGATGTAAAACAGGCTTTAGAGACGTGAAATATAGCATTAAAAATACAGGTTTCTCGGAACACTGTATTGAGCAAAACCATTTGCACGATATAAATAGCTGCAACTTAGTACATAATGCAATAAAAAGTAAAAGATTAGATTTATTAGAAATTATATAAATTAAAAAATCCCAGAAACAAAATGTAATAGTCACTAATACACAGCTAGAATTTATAAACACCCCCATCATAGACATTATCTAACCGCCACCTGATCACAAAACTAGGTATATAAGTTACACTATTACGCAGATTAAGTTAGTTGTAAGAAACTTTTTGAAAATAGCATAGAAGCTGAAACAAATATGTTAGAGAAATATAATAAAATTTGTGAAATATAGCCGTGTGTGTTATTCTTACCAAGTACATCAATAATTTTTGAAAGGATACTCTCTCGGCAAATCACCCTGTAAATTCAGCTTACATATAGAGTTAATAAAAAAACGCATGCAAAACAATTTCATTTATCCCAGTATCAAAATCAAAAAGCGAAGTAAGATCTCAAAAATTACTTAAAAATTTGCTTTTTTGTTGAAAACAATAGGTTCGTGTTCCCCACTTCAATTTTTTTTTAACATTAGGTTAAAGTTCATAAAAAATATTAGTTTTTTAAAACACAAACAGCAAAACTTCAAAATTTATTAACAAAACGGAGAGATATGGAAATTTGAGGATGTCGAACAGTTGGGAAGAAGAGAAAGGAATTTACTTTCGCATAGCAATAGGTGCAGAAAAGTTGAAAAAAATTATATATGTCAAGGAAAACAAAATTAAGATTATAAAAGTCACTGCTACGGCTAGCTGTCATTTAGTGTCACTGTACTGTAAAAATCAATAGAAGATGGAAACCTAGGAGAGAAAAGTACTAAGAAAGAATTATGATGGGAAAATATAGAACATGGTTAAGAAAACTTAACAAATTCGGAACTGTATAAGCTTTATGGGGAAAACTCCCTTTTAAAATTTAGGGGTTAAGGTCTTGTAATTGGTAATTGAGTTCATTGGGTTGATATAAGAAATGGGTGTTGAATATATTTTCCCCTCTACATTTTCATCAAAATCGGTGTGCGATTTTCGGAACTCTCTTGTAAGTCTAATAATTCGTATATAGGTAAACCTACAAGATATATTACAGTAAAACCTCTAATTATGGACACCTCCGACAATCGGACACCTCTAAAAAATGGACATTTTTTGTGGTACGAAATTTTATAATGGGTTTTCTTAACAATAGTCACTCCTAATATTGGACCCTCCATAAATCGGACGCGGACACCCTTTATTTCACCGAAGCAATAAAACATCTGTAAATATATCTCTTAATTAAGGACAGACAAGACGGGCGGCGCCGAATAAAATTTTGCAATTATGTATGTATGTACTTTTATTGCTGCACACGTGGAAGTATATCTACTCGGGTTTTTCCCATAATACATATGTATGCACAAAGTGCACACGTGGAAGTATATCTACTCGGGTTTTTCCCATAATACAAAGGAACGACGGTTTACCACTGGCCTACTCGTCAGGTGATAAGTGGAGTGATATTTTGAATCCGTTTGAACTAGCCTTTGATAGTGTCAACGTGGATTCTAGTAAAAGAAAGCGGTTAACAATCCAAGATAAAATTGATATTATTGCGGTTAGTGAACAGCAAAGCTTAAGTGTCCGAAAGCTCGCGGAAAAGTTTGGTGTCGGAAAGTCGCAAATTAGTGATATAGTGAAAAACAAAAGTGAAATAAAAGAACTTTTCGAGAAAAATGGAAACCTAGCTCAAAAAAGGAAGTTTCCAAAAACTAGTGGTTTAGCAATCGACGGAGCAGTGTTCAACTGGTACTGTAAGGTGCGAAACAAAAATATTCCCATGTCAGGACCCCTACTCAAAGAAAAGGCGCTGGAAGTAGCACAAAGTTTACAACTCACCGAATTCAAAGCGTCTAATGGTTGGTTGGAGAAATTTTGTCATAGACATAAAATATCATTTAAAAGTGTGTGTGGTGAATCTGCCTATGTAAACATGCAAAATGTAGACGATTGGAAAGTCAAGTTGCAATCAATATATAAAGATTACTCTCCGAAAGATATTTTTAATGCTGATGAAACCGGTTTATTTTTCCGCGCCCTTCCGATAAAAACATTTGCGTTAAGAAGTGATAAATGTGCCGGAGGAAAATCTGCACAAGAACGACTAACTATATTTTTGTGTTCAAATATGGAGGGTGATAAGGAAAGGCCGTTAGTCATCGGTAAAAGTAAGAAACCTAGATGTTTTAAAGGAGCTCATGTGGATAAGTTGCCGATAGGATGGATATCTAACAAAAAAGCGTGGATGACTTTGGATATTATGTCAGCTTGGTTAAAGAACTTTGATAACAAGATGAAGAAAGAAAAAAGGCATGTAATTTTGTTTCTTGATAATGCCACTTGTCATCCGAAGATTTCATTTGAAAACGTAAAATTGTTTTTTCTGCCTCCAAATACTACCTCGCATTGTCAACCTATGGACCAGGGTGTGATTCAAAACTTTAAGGTAATTTACCGGAGCATGCTTGTAAAAAGGCTTTTGGCGTTAATGGATACTGAAAATTCACTAGAAATGGTAGAAGAAAACATTACGGTAGTCACTGCATTAATATGGATATCAGCTGCTTGGAAAAAACTCTCGCCTGTGACCGTAAGAAACTGTTTTCAAAAATGCGGATTCAATCAAAGTGACAGTGATCTAAGTGCAGAGTGCGATATAGAAGATAATATACCATTAGCATTTTTATTTCCCAATTTTAACATCACTAATTTAGATTGAAGCACATACGCATTAATTGATAATGAGTTATTTACTGAAAATCCTAATGTTTCCATTATAGATTGTATCGATGAAATTACTGATATCAGTGATGAAATGGAAAATGAGATTGAAGAGGAATTTGTAACTAGTATATCAAATATTTCAGAAGCCCATCAAAAATTAAAAGATCGTGAGAACTATTTCTTAAGCACTAACAGTTTTAACACTGCTAACAATATTTCTCAAGCTCTTCTTGAACGTGAATCTGAGATATTTAAACATAAAATGAAAAAAAGCAAGACAAACAACAATTAATGATTATTTCAAGTAAAATCTAGCATAAAATATGTGTGTATGTATGTGTATTAATTATTGTAAATTTTTTTCGACTTTCGTTTTATTATGTGTGATTAAATTGATATGAGAATGAATATTTTTTTTCGTTTTTTTTTTCACGTCCACATTTTGGACACCTCCATATATTGGACATTTTAGGATTCCCCGTCAGTGTCCATTATAAGGAGGTTATACTGTAGTAAACAACTTAGATTTCGTATTTATACACACATCTTTTCAATTTCTTATGTAGGTTTTTTAAATAATTGTCACTTTAGTGTAACTTTAATATATAAGACATTGTACAGCGGGAAATTATTTATCAGTAGCTGATTAGAAAGTATTCATATTAAGAACATCGGTACGCAACTAAGTAGATTTATGAGTAAGGAAACATGATGTATTAAAATTAAACAAATATCGCTCTATTGCCCTTCAACATCAAATATATAATATTGAGCCACTAGAGTTACAAAAACGAGATATTTTAATAAAATAATATAAGAAAATGATTGACAGCAACGCATAAACCTAATAGGGATGAAAATTCTTTTAGTCAAGCAATGTTGGCTGAAAAATTGGTTAGTAGAAGAAGGGTTCGATAAGCCCGTGAAAAAATTAGGATTTTACTTTTAGGAAAAAAAAAATTCTCAACATAACCTCCTCCTAAGACTATGAAGCACTATGAAGGTTATTTATACATAATCGCCTTTCAACTGTGTACACTTGGACCAGCGATATTACAACTTTCTTATGTCTTCCAAAAAGTAATGTTACGAACGGTGGTTGAGGTAATGGTTGTATTTTACCATGTGGGAACGTCAAATTGATGCAAGATGGACGCTTGTGGGTAGTGTTTATGCGTTCCGGGCTAGCTATAGCATCCTAACAATAATGTAAATGTTTTAAAATAATTAATGATGGTGATGGTGATGCATCAAAGGTCCAGGACGTGTATAATGCTGAAATAAATATATTACAACTTATTAAATAAAATCAAAACATAACAACGTTGTTCTTAAAGATTTTTATTTAACATTTACATAAGAAACGACGATTTGAAATATATTAAATTGATTAAAATGAAGTAATATATACAAGGAACGTCGAATAAGTAATTTTAAAAAAACACAGACTGAAAAGAAAGTTAGTTATTTCGTAAATTAAACGTGATTAAAATAAATCACGTATCTCTGTATCAAACAATACAGAGTTTACCTGTAAAACATGTTGCTGCCGGGCATGTAGAAAAAAAGGAACGCCGGATGGCGCTTGTATGCTTGAACAGCACGTGCCGAGTTACAGATGTTTACCTCAGGACAGACGGAGACGAAGAAGGATGAGTTTGGTGTAAGAGAACACTCGTGGTTGAAAAAAGGTCGTTTTACGACCCAGTTTGGAGAGGGTAGATCAATGATATTGGACTCAAGAATTAAGAACTAATCGAACACGCAAGCTAAAGAATTATGATGTCGATGAATTAATATTATTAAAATATTCCGTGTGAAAAAAGCATTCAAACGAAACCAAATATGATCCAGTTTAGAAGAAGTTCAGTAATTATAAATGTGGCTATTAAAATTATGTCGATATAAATACGGGGTCGGTATAATTTCGACATGTAGGGAATTTAGCTCGATAATAAAGTAACTTACTAATTGAGGAATAACTAGAAGGGAAGGCGTATGTAATTAATTAATAACCAAATTCCAATGTAATGTATAATAGAAATTCTAAGGAACATTCGAGAATATGTAAGACCTGGAATTACAGTTCGATAGATAAATTTTTAGAAGGGCCGTTTTGACCAGAGCGTTAACAAAAAAAGGCTTTCTCTTACAAAAGAATATACACAAAATGGCTAAAGTTTGAATTAATATTTTAAATTCGAGATATTTGTGAAGAATCTAAATTAAAATAGAATTAAATCATTCTTAATATATACGGAGTGTAACAGTAGGATCTTTGAAACTCTGCAAAATATTTCAGCAATGATCTCCTCATTCGATGCGAATCTCCGCCCGCTAAGCCATTTTTTCAAGTTCAGGATTTAAAAAAGTCAGAGGAGATTAGATCAGGCGAATATGGGTAATGAGATAGTAATTCGACCCATTTAGCGGATATAATTATAACCGGTAAATGGGTCGAAACACACCCTGTAAAATCTGAATGTGTCAAGATAAATGCGTAGATTTAGCGGAGCGTTAATATATATTATTATTAATATATATACGGCTACAAAATACGACATACATTTTTATTTGTTCATTTTGTAGTTCAAGTTGATTAAAGTAGTATTAATATTTACTAGCAATACTTTCTCAATGTTGTCTTCTGTAAAATTTATTTTCTTTGAATAAAATTTATCTTTGTAAATAGAAAACGTCCTTTCTACATCGCAACTGGTTATATGTGTATACTGGAAATATTCTTTTATTTCCGCGTATTTTGCTGTTAGATGTTGTGGCAATGTCCCCAATGCCGCAATTTTATTAAATCTGGATTTCTATTAAACACTGCGTCTAACTTTTGCCGAAGGCCACATCCGAAGTCACTTGGAATACTTTTCAAATTATTAATAGCCACATCTAATGTCGTTAAACCATCATTTAATTTGAGATTTTGATTTTCAAAATAAGTGATTAATTTTGGCAAATTTCCAAAGTGTTCCTGAAGAAAGTACAACTGATTTTTTAAATGTGGAATTTGTGTTAGTTCCTTGCACTCAGAAATACTCCGAGCATCGTCATTTAAACATGCAACGAAATTTTGTAAACTATCGAAAAATCTGTTTGTCCTCGCTGTAGATGAAACTACATTTGAGACTATTAGTAGGAAGGATGAAGCAAGTAAAAAAATATCGCGTATTAGCAAAGCAAAAAGAATGAAGGGATTTAAGTTAGATCGCAACGTAAATATCCTCATACCTTTATAAGTAAATAATCATAAACCATGTTTAGTTATAACGAGCCATCGAAAAAATTCGTAATTGGAGTAGACTGTGAAATTGGGTTGATACTTTAACCACTTCCACATAATGACATTACTTGATGCTTGACAGTTTCATTTGGTTTCATTGTAAAAAAAGGTTATGGCATTGAAATGATACTACAACAAAAAAGAAAACAAATAATTTATTTAATATCGAAATCATAATCAAAATTTACATATAGCTACAGAAGTTGTTGAAAACGTTGTCCATTTACATCTAAACACAAACCAACTCTAACTTTTTAACTTTGAAAAATTTGACAAAAACTTATAGTATCAATGTCAAATAATAAATGTCATTATGTGGAAGTGGTTAAAGTAACAACCCAATTTCACAGTCTACTCCAATTATGAATTTTTTCGATGGCTCGTTATTTGTTTTTAAAGATACGTTTTTATGCTCATATTTAGAAAACTATACTTAATATTTGTATATGCAGTAAGAGTGATATTGATAATAAGACAAATAGAACTTTGGAATGTTAGTAAATAAATGTTTTAAGAAAGCATACGTAAGTACATATTTAAAGATAATACGTACTTAATACAAAATACATGTTTATTTTTGTGTCAGAAAAATTGATTATACAGTTTTTCGATTGACGATATTAATATGCGATAAGCAATTATGAGCATTTATATGTGACCAAATAATATATTCCGCTTTTCACGAGTTGTTTATGTAGATAACTTTTTTCCATATATACTTGAAATAAATTAAATAAAACTGCCCATCATGTTGATCATTACATAATTACACGATAATAATTTTATGTTGAACATACATCTAGAGGAACAGGTAATTTTGTGAAGAAAATAATTCCACCAAGAACGAATAGTGTAAGCTCCCTTCGTTGCAAATAGATTATACTTTATCTACTTTTAGCCTAGTTTAGTTTGGTGTTATTGTATACTACAATCAATATCATTTTTGTAAATGTATAATATGATTTAAATATATAATTTGAAAATTGAAATCTAAGAAGTATTTAGATATAATTAAATATTAGTATGTTTATAAATCTGATGTATACTAATTGGTTATTAATTAATTAAGATTTCAACATTTAAATTTACAAACTTTGTGTTATATTTTAGGATTAATTAGTAAATATACAGGGTTTCCCATATCAGGCTACTTGATATGCGATTGAAATCTAAACGAAGTATGTGATTATTTTTTCTTTAGTAGGTCAAGTTCAGTAGGCTTCGGGATTACATTTTATCGAGTAGGCGTCTGTCTCAAACCAATCGAATAATTACTAGACATAAATTCGCGTCAGTGTCATAAAGTGTTACAATTTGTGTCAAATTTTATCAAAGTTTTCAGTAGTATGGATTATTCAGTGTAACAACGTGTGTTTTCCGTGGAAATTTACATTCGAATCGGTTCAGTAGAAGAAGTTCGGCTTGCATTTCGAAGACAGTTTAGTGATAATACGAGTAATAGGGGTAATGCGCCAACGTGCAAAACAGTTATAGATGGGTTCGTCAATGGCGTGAAAATGGTTCTGTGCAGAACATTAAAAAACCTGGACGTCGAAGGACGGTTCGTATGCTTGCAAATATTGAACGAGTGAGAGCTGCTTTCACGAGAAGTCCTAATCAGCAATCAGTTGATCTACGAATATCCAGAATCCTTCACAACGATTTAAAATTTCATTCGTACAAATACCAAATGGCACAGCACTTTAGCCATCGAGATAAGGAAGCGAGGTTAACATTTTGTTAAGAATTTGTTAATGACCGACGAAGCAAATTTTCATTTCGATGGTGTTGTTAACAGGAGCTGTAAATCCTCGCGAATTATTTGCAAAGAGTCTTCATAGTCCAAAGGTCGTTGTTTGATGTTGTGTAAGATCATTTGGTATCATTGATCCTTATTTTTTTTTGAGGATGAAAGTAACCGTTCTGTAACGGTCAAATCCGAGCGTTACATAAACATGTTACAAACATTTCTCATTCCAGAACTGATTAGACGGAGATTACTAAATGATGCCCTGTTATTCCAACAAGATGGAGCAACAGCTCACACAGCCAGAAACTTCATGAGGATTCTGCGAGAATTTTTTAATGGCCATATAATTTTGCCCCGACTTAACGGCACACGATTTTTTTCTATGGGGATGTTTGAAGACAAAGGTCTATGCAAGTCGTCCTGCAACAATTGAGGAACTAAAAGACTGCATTCGAGAATAAATCACAGGTATAGATGGAGATTTCCTTCGCTTGATGATGCACAGTTTTACATTCAGAATTGAAAATTGTATTCAAGTTGATGGAGGGCATATTAGAAGACATGAATTTTAAATAATGAAGAAAAATTTAACTTAATTATAAATCCAAGAGAATTACTTGTACATTAGTGTATTAAAAGATTTTTTTACTCTACTTGGAAGGATTTTATTGGAAATATAAAATGGGTAGTCTAATATGGTGAACCCTCTATAATTTGTAGAGAGACGAAATTCCTATATATATATATATATATATATATATATATATATATATATATATAGAAATAATTATCTACATATATATGTATATATATATATACAAGGTGTATAAATTGGCGGACCCACTACACGTGGCGACATTCTTGGTCAAATTTTGAGTTACAAGTCCTAATCCTGAAACGATGTATCAGGCTTCCTTTGTCTTCAGAATGAATTTGACAGTAGTAATGTATTTGACTAGAACAACATTAGGCTTCCTACTTATTGTTTTACAACGTTGTCAGATGTGTTTTTCGTCAAAATAAGTTAATAAACAAATATTAAAAACAAACTTTAAAATCAAAAAGAAAACTTTAACGAAAGGATAATAACAACAATTCTTCTTTCTTCTAAATTGTAGCTCTTTCTGTCAACAAATATCGAGTAATAATGCTTATTTCAAGATTGAAGTCCGAACTTTAGGAACCTCGTGCAAAGATATGGAGCATGGTACAACATTTTCGTATTAGGATTTTGGACTCCGAATTTAACGAAGAACATCGCCGCGTGTAGTGGGTCCGCCAATTTATACACACCCTGTATATTGTTGTGGAACTGAGTTTCCTTATTTACAACCAGTTCCTAGGGATATGAAAACAGAAAATTTAAATAGAAATAGAATGTAAAAATCATAAAACTCGCCGCAAGCGGCTCGTTTTCTAAACTGATCTCCTGCGGCAAAATGGTGCCTTATGAAACTCGTTTTTTAATATACTATTATGAAACTGACGTAACTATGGTTATCAGAAAAAGTTAGCTGTAATTAGTCTAAAGCATGTACAGCGTTGTATTAAGCTCATGGTATATATATATATATATATATATATATATATATATATTGAGGTAGGTCAAGCCTACACACACAAGAATCCCTAGTTTAGTTAAAATACAGATTATTAGTTAGAATGTAAAAATTAGAAATTAAGATAATTTTTTGAACTGAATTCTTCATCTGTCAAATCAATAAAGTTGATTTCGCGTTTTAATTGTTAGAAATTAATTTGCATTATCATTTATGTTTGTCTTTTCTTTTGCCTAAGTCATTTTATTTATATATCATGAATTACCGAAAAAATTTCAACTTAATTGATCGATTATCAATGACATATACTTTAGAGAAAGCTGTACATTTTCAAATTAATAACCGATGGAAATATCTCGACTATAAATCAGCATAGAAATAAGACTTGTATGTACAAATAACTATTGTTTATTCACAAGAACAATGTATATAATTTTTGTAAAGTAGCCATTTGGTTAAAATAATTAAATTGTCGTTTTCATTAAAAAAGGTAACGAGATTAAATTAACAAATACTAATTGAACGAATAAGAAACGAGGATTAAAAACAAAAGATAGTGGGCGTCATTACGTTGAAATTCTCCGAAAACCACGCCGACGTTTAATTAAGTGCTCCGCCTGAAAATAGAAAAAAAGTAGTAAATTAAATAGAAAACTATACAACACACATCTTAAAATATTACCAGAATATCCAGCAACATTTTAACGCCTTTTGGGAATCGATACTTCAACCAGTTCCTGACAAAACGGAAATTTCATTTCACCGGAGACCGCATCTTACGAGGCCCGAACCATAGAGGTGACGCCATTCAAACACCCGCAAAACTTGTATCCTGCATTTTTGGAAACGAGAAGATTTTTGAAGAACCAGCCTCATCTGTTGTCACTTAAGTATTTTGAAATCTCCTCTGAAATTTTGAGAAAATTATATTAATTAATTTCACGTAGTAAAACTTTGATTAATGTTTTTTTTTAAAATGAATATACCTAATGGGTACTTTTAGTTTTAAGTATTACGTAATTTAAGTTACGAAGAATACAGTTCAACTTGCGTTTTTCTCAGTTCTCAATTCTTTGTTTTTTTTGTATTTTAATCCATTAAATTTTAAATAGTAGCATCTATGTTTATTAAGAATTAAAGTACAATTTGTCACATTTATTAATTTAACCTTAAATTTAGTTTACGTAGAGATAATCACGTGACATGATGCATATTAATAAGTACTTATTTTAAATTGTTTAACTTACCTGTGAAACAATATCATCCATTAAAGCATTTACTTTATTCCTGTACTTACTGGTTTCATTTTTGTAGAATTATCCTTAGTATTTAGACAAAATCACCATCATTTATTATTTTGGACATAATCAATTTCTATATGTATTTCTATTATGAGTCACCGATCCCACCATTAAAGTGTATTTAAGATGCACAACCCAAGAGTCTCTATGTTCTTAAAAGCTGGACATTTATACATATAATTTTGGAGCCCACAGAAGAAAGAAACAATAAATAATAAACACATGTACACCTGTTGAGGTTATGTATACTTCGGTTGTAAACGATTACTTTTAAATTGTATCACACACGTGCAACATATGTAATATTCAAAACCTCTCCCTCTATATGTTTTATTCATAACTATATTTAAAGAGATTTAAAATACATTTCTTTGAAAATTAACCTATCTGTTTCCAATTTTAATCGTACAAGGTTAAAAATAGACAAAGCCTTTCAGATAGGCAAACAAGTATACTTCAATTTAAGAGAATAACAAGAGGTCTATTGAATATTGCAACTTAACTGCAATTGATTATATTGATATTCATATTAATCCTATAGTTTCTTTAATAAACAATACATTTTTATATGAACCTCCACATCACATTAATATATATATATATATAATTATTTCTTGACCTTTGTATGTTATAGTAGATTAAATTATTCGGCGATTTAAGGTCTGGGTAAGTTTGATATGTATAAACATTTTTATATTTTAAATTTCTTTGATAAAGGCACTACGTGTCGAAATGTAAGATTGTTTTAAATATGTACATATCAAAGTTAACCAGACCTTAAGTCACCGAATAATTTAATCTACTTTATATATATATATATATATATATATATATATATAACGGGTGTTCATTTGAAAAGTCAATCTAGGTTACTTTGAAATTTTGATAGAATAAGACGCAAATATATTAGTACAGTTCATAAAGTATAAGTTTTCAGTTCGTACTGCCCAAGTGTGAACCACAAATTGTACTTTATCTCTTTCTAACACACATGAATACGCGCTGTAATACTACACACGTTTGTCATTTTAAGTTAAGACGTACGTCTTTGAAATATGATATTAAATAGAAAGGATAAGTTGTCCAGGAGATGGTCTTATGATATTCGGCTTGCTATCAAATTATTTAAATACTGTTGTTTATTGACTTTGTTTCCGGTATTCTGACTTCTAGGTTAAGCATTCTTCTAATTTTAATATTTAGTTTGTCATCAAAAATTACAAAATCTGTTCTTTTGAGAACAATACTGATAATAAATAGTAATCAATTAGTGGCAATGAGTACGAAATTGTTTGATTGTCACTTTGACATTTTTAACCTATTTTACTCATTATTATTATTTTGACATGTAGGTTATGTATATTATTTCTTTGGATATATTGCAAGTGACGTACTAAAATTTTGACAATACATACTGCAAAACATGACGTTTATATTTTAGGATGAGAAACGATTATTTCCGCGATTTAATATTGACTTCATTTGACTCTGCAGTACTGATTTGAATCACATGCTTTGAATTTGGCCTTGAACTGAAAACTTATACTTTATGAACTATATGTGTTTGTTGTCCCGTAAACGTAAATCCAAATGACATTTGATAATGTCAATCACAAATATCAGTTAGTGCATAAAATAATCGTTCGTCGATTCTGGTTTAAATAAACAAATTTTGAACGGAGGATTTTAAAGTGCATTGATCTTGAAGGACAACATTTTCAACATTTGTTATAGTTTTCAATAAATACCTATTATTTGTTATTTATTTGTATGTATGAAACTGTCAAAATATACGACTTCGTAGGTTAAGTAGTAAATTTTAATTTACGACATACTTCAAAATGTTCTCAGTAAATCACATGCTACTAGATTGACTTTTCAAATGAACACTTGTTATATATATACCAGGTGATTCAGTTTGGTATTCGCCCACCTGTAACTTTTTTACCTTTAGAAAAAAGTATAATAAACCATATATATATTCGTAAATCCGATGGTAAAACCTATCGGATAGGATGATCAATTTATCTTTACGATGACATCTGTCAAAAAAGTGACTGTCAACTTTTTTTTTTTCAAATGACACCCTGTATATTTTTTTGCACCATTTAATAGGTATTTTATTTCTAATTCCAAATATGTATCACACTCTTTACTTTTGGATAGAGTAACAGAAATAATAACTAAAATCGTTGAGATATAGTAAGTTCTAGGAAAAAAATAGTTACCCATGAAAATAATTTCAATTCACTTTTAACTATCAACAACAAATATCACGGGGCGTCGCTTACTTGTAATTTCTTTAAAAAATGGCTGTGTATTCAAACCAAGAGAAGTTAGATATGATTTTAATCTATGGCGAATGCCAAAAAAATAGTAAGGTCGCTAGACGAATATACCAGCAACGGTATCCAGAGAGATCATTGCCATCTGACAAATTATTTGCAAAACTAGCAAGAAATTTGGGTGCATTTGGGAGTTTCAAGAAGAAGAGAAGTGCTTTTAGACCAAGGACTACAAGAAATGAAGACAATGCCATTGCAGTTTTAGCGTGAGTAAGTGTTGATCCCCATATCCATTCGGCAAATAGCCGATGAAACTGATATTTCTTTTTCGTCAATTCAACGGATTTTGAAAGATAATAAACTGCATCCATTTAAAATTCACGTACATCAAGCTTTGCTTCCTCGAGATTACGACGAACGGGTAAACTTTATAGCCTGGCTGAACTATGCCCACGAAGTTGAGATTTTACATTTTATCATGTGGTCAGACGAATCTCGATTTCATAACAATGGAAAAGTGAATCGCCACAATTGCCACTATTGGTCAGAACATAATCCTTACTGGCTTCGAGAAACCAATTTTCAAAATGTTTGGGGAATAAATGTGTGGTGTGGCATCCTTAATGGAAAAATTATTGGACTAAAATTTTATGAAGGCACACTCACGGCGGAAAGGTATCTACAATTTTTAAGGGAGGAATTATACGAATATATGGACGATGTTCCGTTACAAATACGGTCAAATCTGATATTACAACAAGACGGCGCACCAGCTCATGGCGGTAGAATTGTCACCAATTATTTAAATGAAGTTTATACTGGGAGATGGATTGGAAATCGTAGTGTGGAAGTAAAGTGGCCCCCAGATCTCAGGATCTCACGCCACTTGATTTCTTTCTGTGGCCATATCTTAAGGGGAGGGTTTATACAACACCTCTAGTTTATTTAGAAGATCTGCAGAATAGAATAAAACATGAATGTCGTCAATTGACTCAAGAAGTTCTTTTGCGTGTCTGTACTCAGGAGGTATTACATAGGGCAGAAATGTGTCTTGAGATGAACGGTGCACGTTTCGAGCATTTGATGAACTAAGTTTTTTTGCTAAAATTATTAAATAAATTTTCCTAACAATTGTTTTCATCGTCATCTACTTGTTACGCTTCTGAATAAACTTTTATTATTTTTGTGATTGTTTTTTATTATTTTATCATAGTGATAAATAATTGGAATTAGAAATAAAATACCTATTAAATGGTGTAAAAAAATATACAGGGTGTCATTTGAAAAAAAAAGTTGACGTCACTTTTTTGACAGATGTCATTGCAAAGATAAATTGTTGATCCCATCCAATAGGCTTTGCCATCGGATTTACGAATATATATGGTTTATTATACTTTTTTCTAAAGGTAAAAAAGTTACAGGTGGGCGAATACCAAACTGAATCACCTGGTATATCTGAAAGTGGTTAGACTACTTTCACCAAAAACATGAAATCTTGTGTCGATTATCACGAAGATATGATTGCGGACCTGAAAATTGGTATACCAAAAAAATTCTGCCTTCTTTACGTTCAGCAAGTGTTATTGTAATGGACAACGTCAGCTATCATTCACGGCATCAAATAACCTTTAGAAGTTGTACAAAGACTATCCAAAACAATATTATATTGACAATATCGCAACTGCTGCGGGACATACAGTTTTACGGCTACCAACATATTATTATGTTTTCAATTAAGTTGAACGATTTGGCAGTTTAAACAATTTGTACGACGACACAACACTAACCCCATATTTAGTGAAACAACAATTCGGAAGATTCGCAGAGAATATTTCAAATTTATCCCAAAAAAATGGGAAAAATGTGATGACTATTTGCAGCACCTAGATTTAATTTCACTATTTACAATACGCCTTAGTGAAAATTAGTGGCGGTTCTTGATGATGTGCGATGTTATCGACTACAATTTTCGTAGTTGTGTATTCATGATTGTAAGTTAGGAATTATTTGGTGTATAGATATTACGAGAATTATTAATTGAATCTTTAATTTGTTTTTGGAATTTTATAGTCAGGTCTACTGATAATGAAATGCAATTATCTGGGTTTAAAAAACTCTACGTTTCTTCTAGTTATAATTATTTCTCGATAGCTGTTACTGTCTTTCCTTCATCTGCTTTAGTGAAAATAGTGAAATATGAGGTTTATAGTTTAGTTCCTTCAAATATTCATGAAGTGATTGATACTTGTATTGTTGTAGATTTTATTTAAGAACTGTCTAAACAATGTCATTTTTAAGAGTATTTATAAATATGGATATTGCAGCGTGTGTTCGCGTGTTAATATTTTTTTATACACATTTTGAATCCATATTAATATTTTATATTTGTTACTTCTCGTAGCAAAAAAACATTCACGCAATACACATGAAACGAAGAAAGATGTAATTATATAGAATAAAAATCCAAAATATTTTCCGCAAATCCCTTCGCAAACACGATAAAAATATGACAAAGATATTTAGAAAATATACACTTCGAACATCATCCGAGCTTTCCACCTGTTTCACCTATTTACAAATTGAGTTTATAAATGATTCACAGCTGATATATTCGTTCGTAATCGTATCGAGGTTACTGAACTCTAGGTAAACAAAGCTGTTTTATTGTAGAGTTTTTATAAAGATAAACATTGTTGTATGTTTGCGGCGTGTTCTTTTTTATAGACATTCTTGTCCATATGCGGCACATAATTTAATTTTTAGGGGCCTTTTAATTTTGGGGTTCGCGTCATAACTAACTCACAATATTTGGAATTTATATTCTATATAATTACATCTTTCCATTTTCCATACGTTATCTCTTTATTTCAAGGATACTTGTATATTAAAACCTGTGGCGGTTCTAGATGACGGACGATGTGTGCTGCTGCACCGATGAGACTGCTTCGTTTAAGCTTTCACATATGCAGAGAAGCAAGTAGCTGCAACCGAAATTGTTCGAAGCAGTCTCATCCGTGCAGCATCAGAGGTCGTACGTAATTAAGAACCCCCACTGATTAGAACCTTGATTTAATCATTTGGACTCGTTTTCTGTAAATGGGATGTAGGTGTAGGGATGTAAAGGCATGATTTGAGAAATTAGATTGTATACGCGTCTGTATCAAAGGGGTTTTTACTTTATTTTCATGGATATATTGTGATAAATTTGTCTTTCGGGTTTGTTTAAATAAAACTAACGGTAATTTAAAATACACTAAATAACATTTAATAACTAATAATAACAGTATTTATTTCAATACTTATTTCACATTTATATAACAATATCAACATGACGGCCATTACTCGTTGAATGAATGCTTCCTTTCTGTTAGGCGCTATTTATAGTAATATACATTTTCTCGATTTTCTGTACTGGAAATTTTTAGGTCGTACGCGTCTGGTGCCATCATCCATTAAGGCATCGGCGCTTTCCAGAAGAGGCCGAGTTGACTTCGCACGTCGGGTGACGTCAATGCATGACTTACATTACAATATGTATATGTCAAGTTTCTTCTTATGTTTATTATACTGCAAAATATTTGTCCTTTTTTTTGGTTTGTTTAAATAAAACTAACGCTAAATAAAAAACACTATATTAATAATACGTGTACACTAAAAACACTTAAGAAATAATAACAGTATTTATTTCACAATATTTTTATATCAGTATTTATTTATATATTAATGTTCTAGCGTGAGGGTGGCTTCTTCAATGAATGAATGCTGTTTCCCACTTCCCAACCACTTATATAGGGTTGGAGATTTCCTTCTAGAGTTTTCGCGAGATATACTAGGACGTGCTGGGCGATGACATCATGGTCTGACACTGGCGGCCGATGACTCACATCACAATACTTTTGTTAATAATGTACTCTATCTTTTATCTACTATTTGCGCCTAAAAAAGTAAAGTCTAAAACTGAGTCTATGGGAATAAGTTTAACAATGGGGAATTATTCAAATCTACCTGATCATTTAATAAATTATTACATTTTTTAATCTATGTTTATTTCTATTGTTTCAAGTAATGTTAATTTTATACCATTATTTTGTGAATGTAAAATACTGAAATCTGAATTAAAACAATTATTACAAATATTTAAATATACAATATAGTTGGAATCACTTTTGTTATAATTAAAACATGTCTTGTGTTCTGATATTATTATTCTTATATAGATCTTCCAGTTTGTCAGATGTATATCTTAGAGCAATCACCACAAACTTATAGACTCTAAATTTGTTGGACTTATTTACTTCGTTTTTGTTGTTTTTAATTAATTAATTAATATTTCAGTATCATGTTTCTTAATTAATTTACTTATTTATTTAGGTTTTGGGCCTATATAACTTAACAAATTATATTGGATAGTTGTATACATCATTAGTAAAGCTTTTTTGTGTTGTATGGTATCAATTAAATCACACTTACATCCATCATTACGGCAATTTGTTTTATAATGTTTATTTCAGTTAATAATCTGTGTATCATACTATTATTGTGACAGGAAGAAATATGTATAGTAGTGTCTGTATGGGTGGGTTTATGATAAATTGCATATTTTAAACGATTATTATTTTTTAGAGATCGTTAAACCCAGAAAGTTTAAGATATTATTAACTTCTATTTCAGCCGTGAATTTGATATCAGATGTAATCCGTTAAAAAAATTGAAAAAACTATTTAATTGTCTTTAGTACCTACAAAACATGCGAATATATAGTTTACCGTCTATTCGCTGTAGTAGTGTGACGTTACATTGGGAAAGGTTAGTGCTAATTATCCAAACTATTTTTTTTTTACATGAGTTTGACCAATCTACCGAAAGTTAATTTGCGTTTATTTTTTTTTAATTTTTAAGTCAATTGAGATAAGCAAGTTTATATACAGTATTATCCATTATAGCATTATTTCTATTATTGAGATTCAACAAATTTGAAATAATTACAATAATAATACCAATATAACATAACCCCACTTTGCAATTAGTAATGTTTTGATTGTTTTAGTAAGCACGAGGTATATTATCTCATTCAGCATGGGAACAGATATTTTTTAAAATAATATTAATAAACTGCCACATTGGGAAAATGCTTTGGTATATCAATGGCCATGTTCAAAACATGAAATTCGATGCAAGATTAACTCTATCATGCTTACTGTAGATGTATATGCCAGTATGAAAAATAAATCATATAAAGTAGAGGTAAATTTAAAGATACTACAAATGTAATCGGCATATTATTTTTATTTAATTTTATTAACGAGTACAATTTCGTTTTCGTAAAATAAGTTTAGGTAATTGAATAGTTTTTGAATTTGTAGAAATATTGTATTAATTATTTACAAAAGAAAATGAAGCGTCATGAACACGAACATTTTCGACGCATCCTTTTGTTTGAGATCAACGAAGAAGTTAATGCATCAAAAGTCGCTAGAATAATTTGTGCCGTTTAGGAAGAAAACATAACTGGGGAGAGTACAGCATCAAAATAGTTTTCTGGATTTAATGCGCGCCATTTTGACGTAAACGATTCTTAACGTTCAAGAAGACTATGGAGTTTTGATGAAGATCGTCTGAACGCTTTAATTTATGATGATTAACATAAATCAACTTGGAAATTAGCCATTATAATGGATTGTAACCAGTTGACCATAATACGAGATTTACATTCAATGGGCAACGTTCGAAACTGGGTGTTTAGTTGCCGCGTGATTTGAGCGAAAACAACGTGTCAACATTCATGTCTCTTTGCTAGCTCGTCATCGTTTAGCTTGTCAACAACATTGACCATTTTTACTTCACATTGTTCCTGGTAACAAAAAATGGTATCTCTATATTAACATCAAGAATAGAATGGCTCGGTCCTAACAAAAAGCAACTCCTTGCGCGCATATAATGGGGCTGTACTGACTTGCTTCGGAGGAATGTAGTCATCACTGCTGAGATTTTATGTTAACAATTTCGTCAGCTTCAATTTAAGAAAAAAGACTGGGAAAACTTCATGAAGTCATTTTGCAGTACGACATTATAAAAGCGGTTACTCAATAAATCGGTTAGGATGTTATTCCATATTCGATTTATTTCCTAATCTTTTTTCTCTCTTCATTTAATAATGATGTTGCGCTTCAAAATTGGCTTGACGACTTCGTCAGTTCCAGACCACCGAATTTTTCAGGCGTGTAATCGAAAATTTTTTAAATCGTTGAGTGGAAATCGTAAATAATAGAGGAGAATATGTTCTTGTTTAGTTTATACATGCTTATGCGTCAACCCATAATATTTATGAAAATCAAACAAATATGCTTTTATAAATAGAGCCAAGTTATATTCTAGTGATATATAAATTACAACACCTAGTACGGTTGGATATTTTTTGCTAAATTTTAATTAGTTTTGAGACCATATATTAAGTGGAAGTTGTAAAACTGACATTTTGTTAATCTGCCACCTTTAATTATATCAATTGAGTGAATAAAGAAGGTGAAGTATTGGTTTAAAAGAAATCGGTTTGGTAACCGAGTAAATCGAAATAGACAGGAATGTCAAAGGAGAGGTAATGTAGCATAAAGAAGAACAAGCGTTCAGTGCTGCTGGCTTTAACAGATTGGTTCTCAACTACCCGGTCAATTGTTAATTTCTGTTAACATTCATTACTGAACGTAGAAGACAACGCTTAAATTGACAAGAACAACATGAATGGCGTATAATTGTCTTCAGTCATGAATATGGAATGTAGATTCTGTTTGAGGATGCATAACAGCCGTCAAATGGTTAGATGGAGACATAGAGAAAGACACCATCTACAATTTTCCATTGAAAAGTCTCTTCGACAAACTCCTGGAGTTGTGGTCTGAAGCTCCATTACCATGGGCGTAAGTCTCTTCTTTTGTTCATCAGAAATACGGTGACCGTCTAGCGTTATTTAGAAAAAACTGCTTTTCCGACATGAAGTACAGAGAGCCTGGTACAGGATACTACAATAATACGTTGGCCGTATACGGAGTAATACATGTATATAAAAGGTGTCCCAACAGAAACTTGGTGATTTAAATTTCACATTATTTTCAAATAAGGTACCTTAGCAACCTAATATTTGGTATATGTCATCTATAAACTTGTAAAAGTCATCATGCAACGTTTCACGACTGAAGAACGTATCCAAATTGTTCAAATTTATTATGAAAATGGTCGTTCCATTACGAACACAATTCGTCGACTACGCGTTGTTTTTCATCCGAATCATATTCCCAGCAATACGGCAATTAGAAATTTAATGGCAAAATTTGAGCGAACTGGTTCTGTTCACGATGTAAAGACACCACTACGTCCTCGTAACGTTCGGTCAGTTGAAAATATCGCTATGGTGAATTAAAGTGTTACCGAAAGTCCAAAAACTTCAATTCGTCATCGGCCACAGCAATTGGCCATCTCAAGATAATCTCTGCAACGAATTTTAACAAAAGACCTTCGGATACACGCATACAAAATCCAGTTAACACAAGAATTGAAGCCCAGGGACCATCACCACCGTCGTATCTTTGCCAATTGGATTTTGGAGCAAACTGATTTTGATGACGAATTCTGTAAGCGAATCATATTCAGTGACGAAGCCCATTTTCACATAGGGGGTTACGTAAATAAACAAAACTGCCGCATTTGGGGGCGTGAAAATCCTCGAGAGATTATTGAAAAACCCATGCACCCACTACGTGTCATTGTATGGTGCGGTTTCTCGGCCAATGGTGTTCTTGGACCTTACTTTTTGAAAATGAGAATGGAGAAGCAGAAACTGTAAATGGGGAGCGGTATCGACAGATGTTGAATAACTTTCTATGGCCTCGTTTGGAAGATATGGACCTCAACAATCTTTACTTTCAACAAGATGGGGCCACTTGTCACACTGCCAGGTAAACTCTAAATTTACTGCAGGAGAAATTCCCTCGCCGTGTGATTTTTCGTAATGGTGACGTGGATTGGCCTGCAAGATCCTGCGACATAACACCGCTGGACTTTTTCCTTTGGAGTTTCCTTAAGGATCAAGTCTACACAAATAATCCACAGACAATTGATGAATTAAAAAATAACATTCGTGCGGCTATTGGCGAGATTAACTTGCATATGTGTGATAAAGTCATTGAAAATTTAAAAAAAAGAATCGCTGTGTGCAATAGAAGTCACGGTGGACATTTATCCGATATCTTGTTCCACATATAATTTTAGGGTTTCTATTTTATGTTTACGTTAATAAATCGTTGAATTTCTATATACTACGCATGTTATTTGGAATTTAAATCGCCAAGTTCCTGTTGGGACACCTTATATATATATATATATATATATTACTCCGTAGTATATATATATATATATATATATATATATATATATATATATATAAGTGTTTAGATAATTTCTTAGCCGTTTATTAAATATAACAATTGATAAATTATTGGAGTTTTTCGTCTAAAAAACTCCAATAATTTATCAATTGTTATATATATATATATATATATATATATATATTCCTCCGTATACGGATTTCTTAGTATTGAGTATACTGGATCGATTAAATTAGCAAAATTGCTGAGAAATTCGAGAAGTATTTTATGGCATTTTCAGATCATTTGTTGTCAACTTTTTGAGACATGCAAAAAATGAAAATTGCTAAAATTTACATTCGAGGTGCTACCCAGAAATTCCCAGAATTTGAACGTGGCGCGGGAAGGAATGGTAGTACAGTACTATAGCGGGCGCGAGATACATCTACACTAAGTCAGTCTGTCAAACGGTACTTTGCTAGGTAGTAACAAACAGCAATTGTGTTTATATATGTTGAGTTGTGTTTGAGTTATTCTGCGACACTACAATGTTTGATGTGAAAGAGCAAATTCTGCTTTAAATTGATAAAACGGCAGTAGAAACTCGAAAATGCTTAAATAAGGGTTTGGTGAGGATGCTTTAGGCTAGACGCAAACTTATGAGTGGCATAACCATTTTAACCATTGCGTCGGTTAATGATGATGACCGTTCGGATCGTCCATCGACAGAAAACGCTCCACAAAATGTAGCAAAAGTGCGTGATGCTATCCTCCAAGACCGAAGGAGAACAATCCATGACATTGGTAACATTGTCGGCTTGTCATACGGCGCTTTCCACACGTCACTTGTGCGTCAGTTCCTAGCCGCTACGAAGACATCAGAACTACCCAACCCTCCCTACTTCTCAGATCTTACCCCTTGTGACTTTTCGTGTTTGGAAGTTGAAACTGAAGCTCAAGGGACGCCCTTTTGAGACGATCGAGGAAATCTAGACCGAATTTCAGGCAGTGTTGAACACGTTAATACGCGAAGGCTTCCAGTATTGCTTCCAGTCATGGACAAGTCGTGGGGTTTGATGTATTTATACGGAAGGAGAGTACTTTGAAGGAAATGGTAGTGAATAAGTTGTAAGAACAACATATCGTGTTTTTTCACATTCCGAAAATTTCTGGTTAGCATCTCGTATCTTCGTAACCACTGAAGCCAGAACAAAACTAATAATTAATTCTGGTAGATATTTTACATAGGATTTAATAATCTCAATAAAAACATCCATGGCATACTTGGCTTTAAACATATAACTCAAACTTATACTTTTTAAAATAGCAAACATAGTTGGCTATGACGCCAATAAAAATTTTTTTTCTAATTTCAAATATATAAAGTTTGGTAGGTTTTTAAGATTCTTTTATTATAGCGGAAATAATTCCACTACTATTAGGCTATATTCAATATTTTTAAAATTTTGATGTTTTGTTGCTGTTTGTAGTTATTTATTTTGTTTTTCTTTTATTTTTCAGCAATAAAATGGTTTTGTCAAAGCCTACTTCCTCATTATTTCCTCAATTAGAAAAAGTCATTGAAGTTTTTTCTCTATAATACAAATACATGTGTAGTATATATGTATATATAGGTAATTTGATGAAAACTCCAAAAATCTAAAGAAAAAAATTCAAAGGAAAAATGAATATATGCATTACGTAGTAACGCGCTTGTAATATTTCAATAACACAAAATGTGTATGATCACATTGATCACGGGTCATTTCATTGCTTAATTTCAAATTTTGATATTAATGTGGGACAGACTTACATACGTCTAAGTACACTTGCACTAAGCAAGTGCAGATATACCGATACACTAAGTACATAATACTTAACGTTTTATGAAGACTATACTTATTCAAAAGATGTGTTAATTTTAAGCTCAAAGACAAATTAGGAAGTATGGAAAATATTGTTCGGGAAATCCAACCCTTATTAAAGAGCATCGACCCTGTAGCAAGACAAAATACTCATAATATTCGTTAACGTGACGAATTTATTGACAAAAATAAAATAAAATATATAGTTTCCTATGCTATATGCTAATACAAAATGAATTTATACATGGGCATTTGTTTTTGTATTTTCTTATATACGTAGTCAGATAATAAGTTCTGTTATAAACTCGGTATAATAGAATTTAAGTTGGTAGTGCTTGCAGATAAATTTAAAGTTATGTTACATTACTTGACAAATTGTAAAGTATTTGAAAACAATAAGCCTTTTTCGTTGAAATAATTATGGCGTGGAGCGTAAAATAAGACAGAATAGCGGCAATCCCTATGTGTTACCGTTAGTGCTACCAACATTTCCTTGAAAGAAAGAGTAGGAAAAAGAAAAATTATGGTTATGTTCATATGTATGTAAAGCAGGTAACGATGCATTACTGTTATATAGGTACTGTTTATTATATTTGAGAAGTAAACTTATGTTATTAAAAGCGCCATTTTATTATTAGGATGTAAGTGTGAACATTTTCCTTTTCTAAGAACCCACAAGTTGTAAAAGCAGTGAAATTACAAATTCGTCCTAATCTCATTAGGAAGCAGAAAAATAATGGCGCTGCAATTGAAAATATCTTCTATGCTTATAGTGTAAAAAAGATCATCTTCTTACTGTTTGTTTAAAAGCATTGCGATTAGAAAGAGCGAAAGTACTCTTAATTCGGCATGCCAAAAATGAACATCGTTCTGTCCTGTTTTCGGAAGAAAAAATTTTTAAAGCTGAAGAACACTACTAGCAAAATGATAATATATATGGCCACAATAGAGAAGCTGATGATGAATTGTTCTCTGCATTTAAAACGGGTCGCCGGTTATGGTATGGTTAGGAGTTTCTTAGTAGAAGAGGAGAAGCTGAACTTGCATAGCTTCAAAAAAGGTTTGCACCTTTTAAGTATATAAAAAAAAACAGTTCTTGAGAACATTGTTCAACCATTAACACAGTATTCGGCATATCATAAAACAGGCTGGTTAGAAAGGAATGTACTTATTCGATTTTATTAGGTAAGATTGGCCATTATATAGCTCGGACTTAAATCCTGTTGATTATAAAATTTGCTCCGTTTTGGAGGAGAAAATTTACTCTGTTGCAGAAATTGGGACAGTTTAAGAAATCGATAATACAATTTGTTGCCGATTTAGATGTAAATGTTATATGTGTAGCTATAGATCAATGACCACAAAGATTAAGAGCTTATGTAAAATCTAAAGGAAGACATTTTGAATACTTTGTGCAAATATGTTTGCACAAAGAGTTATTTAATATTTTTGAAAAACATTTTCTCTAAAAGTTGTATTCTGTTTTTTTATTGCCAATATTCTGTGCGACAGAACTTATTATCTGACTATGTAGGAGGTGCTACCCAAAAATCCCGAAATTTAAATGTGGCGCGCGAAGGGATGGTAGTACAGCTCTATAACGCCAGATGGTGTGACATTCGTCTGTACTAAGTAAGTCTGTCAAATGGTACCTTGCTAGGTGGTAACAAACAGTTTTTGTATTTATATTTGTTGAGTTGTGTTTGACTTATTCTACGACACTACAATGTCTGGCAAAAGAGCAAAGAACGTGCATGAAGTTCCACTTCAAACTTGGTAAAATGGCAGCGGAAACTCTGGAAATTTTTAAACAATTATTTGGTGAGAAGGCTTTAGGCCAGACGTAAATTTATGAGCTTAGTAACAGTTTTAAAAATGGACGTGTGTTGGTTGATGATGATAAGCGTTTCGGCCATCTAATGACGGAAAACTCACCAGAAAATGTGGCAAAAGTGCGTGATGCCATCCTACAAGACCGAAGGATATTTTTCGCTTTCCGGAAATTTCTGGGTTGCACCTCATGCAAGCCACGAGGACATTGGTTTCAAGTATATTGGAAACGCCTTATAAGGCACAGACGTTAATATTCAGATGTCAGTTTAAATGTTTAAAATTGCTAATTTTTCATCCTTAGTATTAATATATAGAGATAATTTCTTAGCCGTTCATTTAATACATCAATTGATATATTCTTGTAATTTTCGGCTTTTATATTAAATATTTTCAAATTAGTATGTTATTTTGCGAAGTAAATGTGAATGTAAACATTGCTGTCTCGTGGCTTAGTTGGTTAAAGCGACGGTCCTGCAAACCGTAGACTTGGGTTCAAGTCCTAACGTGGACGAAAATTTTTCAAATATAATTTCGTATAATTTGCGTTGTAATTTGTAGACATTTACATTCACATTTACTTACATACTAATTTGAAAATATTTAATATAAAAACCGAAAATTTAACCAAGAATTTATCAATTGATATATATATATATATATATATATATATATATATATATATATAAGGTGTAAGGGGTAGCGCGATACATCTGAACAACAAAGCTACCCAAATGTCAACTTCACCTACACGAGTGGTGGCAGACGCCACCCGGTACACCCTGCTAGATAACGAACGAGGCCCTGACGACCGAACATTGGCGGGATAACCATAATGTATAAAAACAGGATTAAATCCCTGTAGTCGAGGAAAGCAAAGGGAAACTACCTCAACCATAAACTATTCCCAAGAGAATCACTTGGTCTCAAATAGAAGAAAGATGCAATCGCTTGATGTTAAAAATTCCGGAGGTAAAACTCATCCTCCAATCGGATCTCCGGGGAGGATGGCTTTGAGTGGAGATAAGAAAACAATAAACTCAAGAAACAATTTGAGAACAGCAAAATGGAACGTGAGGACTTTGTTTGAGGCAGGAAAACTAGCCAATGCCTGCCACGAAATGAATAGACTGCAGCTTGACATACTGGGTATCAGTGAGACGAGATGGCCAGGATCGGGTAAGACTTAATCAATGGGGAAAACTTTTTACTACTCAGGAAATAATGAAGCAGAACACCGAAATGGAGTAGGCATAATACTTAATAGAAGTGTCAGCCAAGCAGTGAAAAATTTTGTTCCTTACTCAGACAGAAACATATTAATTCAAATATCAGGGAATCCGGTGAATATAAACTTAATTCAGACGTATGCTCCAACAGCTGGTAAGGATGAAAAAGAAATAGAATCATGGTACAATGAACTAGTAACCCTACTAAAAACCACAAAACCACAGGACGTGACTATAATAATGGGTGATATGAACGCCAAAGTTGGACAAGGAAAAGTTGAGAACATCGTGGGGGAGTATGGCTTGGGAGAACGAAATGATCGCGGAGATAGATTGATAGAATTCAGCCAAGAACACAATATGGTCATTACAAACACCCTATTTAAACTCCACCCAAGACGACTATATACATGGACATCCCCACAACACAACAAAAATAGAATCGTAAGGAATCAAATAGACTATGTGCTTATTAACCGTAGGTTCCGCAGCACAATACTTAGTGCAAAAACTTATCCTGGGGCCGATATCGGATCGGATCACAACCCGGTTGTGGTTAATATGCGTCTCAAGCTAAAAATGATGGAAAGAAGAAGGATTAAAAATAGAATTGACATGGAAGAAACGGTTAAAACGAACACATCTGAACAACTAAACATACAACTCGAAACCTTAAGAACTGGAATAGACAATAATAGTATAACCGACATGAATACCATTTGGAACAACTTCAAAGATATAGTTTTAGAAGTAACAAATAAGAATTTAAAGTCAATCTATGTAGAAAAGAAAACAGAATGGATGACTAAAGAAATTCTAAATCTAATGGGGAAAAGGCGAGAAGTTAAGAATAATGAAGCAGACTATAAGAAAGTAAATAAGGAAATATGAAACAAAATAAGAAATGCAAAAGAGAACTGGATGAGACAGAAATGTGAGAAAATTGAGGAGCTCCAGCACAAAAACGACATGCACAACTTACATAAGGAAATAAAAAAGATAACACACAATAACAAAAGAATATATAATATGCTAGAAGACTCAGACGGCAGAATAATAATTGATGGAAAAGAGAAGCTACAACAATGGGAAAAGTACATTCACGAAATGTTCGCGGACGAAAGACAGCAGCTAGACATCAATGCTGAACATATAGGAGGACCTCATATTCTAAAGAGTGAGATTGTATATGCTATTAACCAGCTGAAAAATAATAAAAGTCCGGGCCCTGATCAAATAAACTCAGAGATACTTAAACTCATAAATGAGGAAAACATAGACCCACTTCTACTTCTGTTTAACAACATATATAAGACAGTCAAAATTCCCCAGGATTGGCTCGAATCAACTTTTATACCCTTACCAAAAAAGTATAGTGCAAGGAAATGTAACGACTACAGACTCATAAGTCTGATGAGTCATGTTCTCAAGATCCTATTAAAAATTATACACAAGAGGATATATAACAAATGCTAATCTAACATCGGCTCGGAACAATTCGGATTCCGAAATGGGCTAGGTACGAGAGAAGCTTTATTCAGCCTACAAGTCCTTGCACAGAAGTGCCACGACCAACAAAGAGACATACACATTTGTTTCGTCGATTTTGAGAAAGCGTTTGACCGAGTAAACCATGATAAACTTTTCGAGTTCCTGGAGGAAATCGGGTTGGATGATGGGGATTTGAGACTTCTCAGAAACTTGTATTGGCACCAGTCCGCAAGAATAAGAGTCGAGACTAACTTGTCTTCAAGATACATTGACATTTGTAGAGGTGTGAGACAGGGGTGCGTGTTGTCCCCCACACTATTTAATATATACTCAGAGTATCTGTTTGCGAAGGCGCTTAGGGGTTGTAACGACGGAATAAAAATAAACGGTGTCAATATATCGACTATCCGTTATGCAGACGATACTGTGTTGATTGCGGATACCGATATAGGATTACAAAACATGATCAACAGATTGAATATGACATGCAAAGATTTTAATATGGCCATAAACATCAGCAAAACGAAAGTAATGTTAATTTCTCGTAATTCAAACGTACCCACACCTCTACAGGTTGACGGGGAAATATTGACCAGGGTTGATCGCTTTAAGTACCTGGGCTGCTGGATTGACTCAAGACTGAACCATGACATCGAAATAAGGTCCAGAATTGAACAGGCAAGGCAAAATTTCTTCAAACTCAAATACATACTGTGCGATAAACAGCTAAATGTAAATTTACGCATACGATTTACAAAGTGTTACGTCTGGTCAACGCTATTATACGGAGTGGAAACATGGACCTTGGTCCATGAAAACTGTCAGTATGAACTGTATAGAAGCATTTGAAATGTGGACATACCGAAGAATGCTAAGAATTCCATGGACATCACATACAACTAATGAGGAAACTTTGAAAAGGGTACACAAAGATCGAGAACTGCTCCACATAGTAAAGATGCGAAAGACGGTTTACCTTGGTCACGTTTTGAGAAATGAAAAATAGTACCTACTGCGGCTCATAATTGAAGGAAAGATAGAGGGTAAACGTGGGCTTGGCAGAAAGAAACTATCATGAATGCGGAATATTGACCGGATTAAACTTTGAGCAACTCATTAGAGCTGCTGCAAATCGAGAGACCTTTGCTGATGTGATCGCTAACCTCCGATGACGGAGAGGGCACAAAAAGAAGAAGAAGAAGATATATATATATATATATATATATATATATATATATATATATATTAATGTGATGTGACGGTTGTAATATAAAAAATATATAGTTTAAGAAAGAAACTTGTATTAAAATGAAAATCAATATGATCAATTGCAGTTAAGTTGCAATATTAAATAGACCTCTTGTTATTCTCTTAAATTGAAGTATACTTGTTTGCCTATCTGAAAGGCTTTGTCTATTTTTAACCTTGTACGATTAAAATTGGAAACAGATAGGTTAATTTTCAAAGAAATGTATTTTAAATCTCTTTAAATATAGTTGTGAATAAAACATATAGAGGAAGAGGTCTTGAATATTACATATGTTGCATGTATGTGATACAATTTAAAAGTAATCGTTTACAAACGAAGTATACATAACCTCAACAAGTGTACATGTGTTTATTATTTATTGTTTATTTCTTCTGTGGGCTCAAAATTATGTATAAATGTCCAGCTTTTAAGAACATAGAGACTCTTGTGTTGTGCATCTTAAATACCCTTTAATAGTGGGATCGGTGACTCAACTAGAAATACATATGGAAATTGTTTATGACCAACATAATAAATGATGGTGATTTTGTCTAAATAATAGGGATAATTCTACAAAAATGAAACGAGTAAGTACAGGAATAAAGTAAATGCTTTAATGGAAGATATTGTTTCACAGGTAAGTTAAATAATTTAAAATAAGTACTTATTAATATGCATCATGTCACGTGATTATCTCTACGTAAACTAAATGTATGGTTAAATTAATAAATGTGACAAATTTTACTTTAATTCTTAATAAACATAGATGCTACTATTTAAAATTTAATGGATTAAAATACAAAAAAAACAAAGAATTGAGAACTGAGAAAAACGCAAGTTGAACTGTATTCTTCGTAACTTAAATTACGTAATACTTAAAACTAAAAGTACCCATTAGGTATATTCATTTTAAAAAAAAAACATTAATAAAAGTTTTACTACGTGAAATTAATTAATATAATTTTCTCAAAATTTCAGAGGAGATTTCAAAATACTTAAGTGACAATAGATGAGGCAGGCTCTTCCAGAAAATCTTCTCGTTTCCATAAATACAGGATACAAGTTTTGCGGGTGGTTGAATGGCGTCACCTCTATAGTTCGGGTCTCGTAAGATGCTGTCCCCGGTGAAATGAGATTTCCGTCTTGTCAGGAACTGGTTGAAGTATCGATTCCCAAAAGGCGTTAAAATGTTGCTGGATGTTCTGATAATATTTTAATATGTGTGTTGTATAGTTTTCTATTTAATTTACTACTTTTTTTTCTATTTTCAGACGGAGCACTTAATTAAACGTCGGCGTGGTTTTCGGAGAATTTCAACTTAATGACGCCCACTATCTTTTGTTTTTAATACTCGTTTCTTATTCGTTCAATTAGTATTTGTTAATTTAATCTCGTTACTTTTTTTTTTAATGAAAATGACAATTTAATTATTTTAACCAAATGGCTACTTTACAAAAATTATATACATTGTTCTTGTGAATAAATAATAGTTATTTGTACATACAAGTCTTATTTCTATGCTGATTTATAGTCGAGATATTTCCAACGGTTATTAATTTGAAAATGTACAGCTTTCTCTAAAGTATATGTCATTGATAATCGATCAATTAAGTTGAAATGTTTTCGGTAATTCATGATATATAAATAAAATGACTTAGGCAAAAGAAAAGATAAACATAAATGAGAATGCAAATTAATTTCTAACAATTAAAACGCGAAATCAACTTTATTGATTTAACAGATGAAGAATTCAGTTAAAAAAATTATCTTAATTTCTAATTTTTACATTCTAACTAATAATCTGTATTTTAACTAAACTAGGGATTCCTGTGTGTGTAGGCTTGACCTACCTCAACTTCCCCAATAAGTGGATTAGGCGTATTTGTCTTGACAAGCAGACTTGTCCAATTATTAACAAATTCCTATGAAATATAACATCTGAAGTTTTACATAATACAAATGTATTGAATTAATTTGTCAAAGAATTAGTAACATTAACTTATCCTATTTTGTTTTCTATAATTTGTTGTAACTATAATTTGTTATTATTATTGCTCTAAGTAGAAACTATTCATAATATGTATCTTTAATTCATCTTATGTTTTTAAATGGGCTCGTATATATACTTGACTTTTGTATAAATATCTTTGTCTAATTGTACCATTGTAAATTTTGTAATCCTAATTATTTTAATTGTTTATGTATATGTTTATTCTCTTATAATCTTGTTATTTTGTGTTTTTCGAACTGTTAATATTATTATTCATATATTTGTTGTTGTTGTATTTGTGTACGTTTTGTTTTCCTTTTTATTCTCATTGTTTTGTGTTTTTCAAACTGCTAACTTCATTATTCATATATTTGTTGTTGTTGTATTAGAACTTGTTATTTATATTCTGGTATATTGATTGCATTTAATATTTTGTTAGTGGTTATGGCGTTGTACTTAGGGTTATTACATTTATATCTTATGTTGATGGTACATGCTTAATATTCTATATATTCCTTGTTATTCTTAATCTTTGTTTATAATAAATATATTAATATAAGTTTTAGTTTGCATAATAAATAATTCTTTCGTTTTAAATACATATCATTCCTATTCAATTCCTTCACATATCTTATAAATTCCATACCTTGTTAACATATATAAACTCCCCATACTTAGACTCTTTTGTCTATATATTTTAGTATTTTATAATACATATTCATATAATTATCATTATAAATTATTTATTCATTTTTAATTCAATATCCCCATGTTATATATTAATGCCTTCTGTCTTGTATATCTAAACCTTTCCTATCAAATAACATTTCAGCACGCCTTTATCTATCCTTGTCATAGTATTACTTTAAAATATACTACATTTAAGATTTTCATTTTCATTAACTTTTAGCATGTGTACAATAGTTTTGTTTCCCCATTAATAAGTTGTATAATTGTTATATAAAAACATATAATAATTGTTCTTTCTAAGTTTATTTTAACCATTTTAATATATTGTAGTGCTTTTGTCTCAGAATAAGTTCTTTTTCAGTAATTGTTTATTAGTCATTAGGTTTACAAGCTCTAATTATGTTACATATTTTTTCTCTTTATTGTAAATTGTTTGACTTGTTTAGGATATAACAGTTATTTTTATTTGGTTATGTGTTCTTTTTCTTTGTTAAATTCGATTGTGTTTTATCATATCTTTATGTATATTTAGTGTTCGTGTACTTAGTTTAGTTATTAGTAATTTATAATCATCTCCCCATCTTTGCTGTGGTCGTCTTATTTTTTTAATTAGAACACCGAGATTCTGTTGTCTTTGTTTATATATTAATTTTTCTTCGACGCACCTTAGGTGTGTGATTGTTATCCTTATAAGTATGGATCATTTTACCTCTACCTAATGTGATATACATGTTTTTAATACTCAATGTGTGTGTCGTTTCAGTTTTTATATAGGTTGGTGTATAGGTTTTAATTTGTGTTTTACGTATGTTATTCAAGAAATTGTTGATATCAAAATATTTATTTATCATTGAATTGTACATGTTAGCATATATTGTTATGTTTTCTAAAATTAAGGTAATGTCCTGAAAATAAATTTTCTTAGTTTGTGTGTCGTTAGTTGCATAATTGTAAGGTATATTTTTAGTTGTGAATGTGTTTTTGTTTATTTCATTTCTCCCCATTATTAGTGTTATAAGATTGTTATTTTCTTTATTAATGTTTATTAGAAAATTGTGATATTCTCTATCATTTGTTAGAAATGGGCTGTGTGAATTGACTTTGCTTTTGCATCTAAGCGATTTATGAGGCTTTTGATTTGATAATGGTTTGATTGCGGTTTTGTTACATACATTATTAGTACTTGTTTTTTCCAACATCTCTTTGTGTTCCGGTCTAAGTTGATCTATTCTTATCTCCTTAATAATCTCGAATTTTTGATTAATATTTATTGTTGATTTTTCATTAAAAATATCTATTTTTGGTATTAAATTTGTTATTAATCTTTCATTAAAAGCATCTATTTTTTGTATAATTCTTTCTTCCATTTTCATCTGGCTCTCCTTTAATTCTTTTATCTCTCCTTTGATTTCTTCCTTATCCTGTCTAAGTTGGTCTAATTTACTGTTAATATTTGTTCCTATTTGACTTATATTTGTCTCTAATTTTTGTGTTAAATTAGTTTCTATTTTTTTGTTGTTATCTATTATAAATTGTTTTAAATTAGTTTCTTGACTTTCTATTTTTTTGTTATTATTGTCTAATTTTTGATTTAATTTTTCGTTGTTAGCATCTAGTTTTTTGTTAGTTTCCGCCATGGTTTGTTTAAAATTTTCATTATTCTCTGTCATTGTTTGTTTTAAATTTACGTTACTTGTTTCCATTGATTCTATTTTTTGAGTTAAATTAGTTAAAATAGCTGTCAAAGTATTAAGGTTCAAAGGCACCTCCTCTTTTTTAATTTCTGGTTGAGCAGTAACTGTGGCAGAGTCACCCTGATCTGTTTCTTCCCCTCTATCTGCAAGGTTTTCCCTTGATTTACTCCTGGTGCGTTTGTCCATTTTATTATAGTAATTGTAAATGTTTATATTATAAGATGGTTATTATATTATATGTGAATTTTGTGTAAATAAATTGTTGTTTAGAAAAAAAAATTGTATTTGTTTTGATTCTTGACTTATTCTTTCAGAGTTAATTATAAAAGCAATTACCCTTTAAACAAATTAACTTACAAATCCTGTTCCTGAGTATAAATAAGCGTCCTATCACACAAGAAAAGACCACAGAATAGCAAAATACAGACTCACAAGAAAAAAAGTGTTATATATCTTAAATAAATACAAATTTGAATACAGTTCTCCTTGTTTTATTATTTTATTATATCCTTCCTCGTTTTATTTTTAAAATTGTATTCTATTGAGCACGTTTTGTAATGGCCCTACACGTTGTGGCGTCACTTTTAATGTGTTGTGACGGTTGTAATATAAAAAAAAAATATTGTTTAAGAAAGAAACTATAGGATTAATATGAATATCAATATAATCAATTGCAGTTAAGTTGCAATATTAAATAGACCTCTTGTTATTCTCTTAAATTGAAGTATACTTGTTTGCCTATCTGAAAGGCTTTGTCTATTTTTAACCTTGTACGATTAAAATTGGAAACAGATAGGTTAATTTTCAAAGAAATGTATTTTAAATCTCTTTAAATATAGTTGTGAATAAAACATATAGAGGGAGAGGTCTTGAATATTACATATGTTGCATGTATGTGATACAATTTAAAAGTAATCGTTTACAAACGAAGTATACATAACCTCAACAGGTGTACATGTGTTTATTATTTATTGTTTCTTTCTTCTGTGGGCTCAAAATTATATATAAATGTCCAGCTTTTAAGAACATAGAGACTCTTGTGTTGTGCATCTTAAATACACTTTAATAGTGGGATCGGTGACTCAACTAGAAATACATATGGAAATTGTTTATGACCAACATAATAAATGATGGTGATTTTGTCTAAATAATAAGGATAATTCTACAAAAATGAAACGAGTAAGTACAGGAATAAAGTAAATGCTTTAATGGAAGATATTGTTTCACAGGTAAGTTAAATAATTTAAAATAAGTACTTATTAATATGCATCATGTCACGTGATTATCTCTACGTAAACTAAATGTATGGTTAAATTAATAAATGTGACAAATTTTACTTTAATTCTTAATAAACATAGATGCTACTATTTAAAATTTAATGGATTAAAATATAGAAAACAAAGAATTGAGAACTGAGAAAAACGCAAGTTGAACTGTATTCTTCGTAACTTAAATTACGTAATACTTAAAACTAAAAGTACCCATTAGGTATATTCATTTAAAAAAAAAACATTAATAAAAGTTTTACTACGTGAAATTAATTAATATAATTTTCTCAAAATTTCAGAGGAGATTTCAAAATACTTAAGTGACAATAGATGAGGCAGGCTCTTTCAGAAAATCTTCTCGTTTCCACAAATGCAGGATACAAGTTTTGCGGGTGTTTGAATGGCGTCACCTCTATGGTTCGGGCCTCGTAAGATGCTGTCCCCGGTGAAATGAGATTTCCGTTTTGTCAGGAACTGGTTGAAGTATCGATTCCCAAAAGGCGTTAAAATGTTGCTGGATATTCTGGTAATATTTTAATATGTGTGTTGTATAGTTTTCTATTTAATTTACTACTTTTTTTTCTATTTTCAGACGGAGCACTTAATTAAACGTCGGCGTGGTTTTCGGAGAATTTCAACTTAATGACGCCCACTATCTTTTGTTTTTAATCCTCGTTTCTTATTCGTTCAATTAGTATTTGTTAATTTAATCTCGTTACTTTTTTAATGAAAATGACAATTTAATTATTTTAAACAAATGACTACTTTACAAAAATTATATACATTGTTCTTGTGAATAAATAATAGTTATTTGTACATACAAGTCTTATTTCTATGCTGATTTATAGTCGAGATATTTCCAACGGTTATTAATTTGAAAATGTACAGCTTTCTCTAAAGTATATGTCATTGATAATCGATCAATTAAGTTGAAATGTTTTCGGTAATTCATGATATATAAATAAAATGACTTAGGCAAAAGAAAAGATAAACATAAATGAGAATGCAAATTAATTTCTAACAATTAAAACGCGAAATCAACTTTATTGATTTAACAGATGAAGAATTCAGTTCAAAAAATTATCTTAATTTTTAATTTTTACATTCTAACTAATAATCTGTATTTTAACTAAACTAGGGATTCCTGTATGTATAGGCTTGACCTACCTCAATATATATATATATATATATATATATATATATATATATATATGAAAAAAACCACATTCGTCCAGAAACGTGCAGATATCGATATTTCGCTGTCGTTACAGCTCATCAGTACACGATATTCAGACAAGACATGATTTTTATTTGTATACTTTCGTGTATATATACGAATTATATTGAATTTAATTGGAGTGAGAAATGAGAATTATTCAAATCTCATCTCACATGCAATTGTCGCTAAATTTGTGCAGTTGATTCTACAATCTGACAAGATTACTCCTGCCGAAGAATGTAGACGCAAACACGTTACGACGTTAGTCATCCGCACGGGTGGATGACTAACGTCGTAACGTGTTTGCGTCTACATTCTTCGACGAGTAATCTTGTCAGATTGTAGAATCAACTGCACAAATTGAGCGACAATTGCATGTGAGATGAGATTTGAATAATTCTCATTTCTCACTCCAATTAAATTCAATATATATATATATATATATATATATATATATATATATATATATATATATATATATTTAAAATATTCAATTTCAAAGCAAAATTGGAAATCAATTGAATTTAAGTACAGCAGAGTCGATAATTGAATTGGTATATACATATATAGAAAACTGGATTGAAAAGAATTTTTTAGTAATTTCGAATATTTAAAAAAATAATACTTTTAATATATTCCCAGACTGGTACGGGAATGTTAAAGGGAACTCAAATTTTGTTTATTTATAATTATTTTACAAATGCGCTTTCTGATGTCATTGCGTGAGTGGTGTTGATTTTTTGCGAGAATATGAAATATCATTTATCAGATTAACGAATAAGTAACCTTCTTGTGAAACGTCTAAGCCAAATCCTTCAATGTTCGGATTTATTCTTTAAAAATTTCTATGCTTGGGAGAAATTTCTGGAGTTTGTATTCCAAAAGAATTCAAGTGTACTCTAGTTTGAAATGTTTTTTTTTAATGGAAAAAAAATATGATTCTTCCATGAAATGAGTTATCATATCTTGAGGTATCTTATTTCATGCAGCGGTGGAGATGGGAAGTGGTAATTTTTTCAATGAGATATGGCACCCATTTTGGCAGATTTGGATAGCTCTTATAAAAGAATACATATTTATATTCATTATTATATTTTTCATAGATATCTTACGGAATAATTTACGAAGAAACAAAAATGAGCCAAATTTCACCCCTTTAAACGCTTTTACCATATCATCTGAAAACGGTTTCTTACATGGTTCTTATAGGACTACTTAACTGCCAAGTTTCATTCAAATTGGTATTTCCGGGTAGGGGGAGTTATTTTCTTAGATATAAATAATTTTACTAGATGTATGAGGGACGTTCAAATTTAAACGAGAATATTTTATTTAGATTTATTGTTGAAAAAAAGGTACAAAAATATTACTAATCTCCGCCTTCGTTTACATTTTTTCCTAATGAGTTGACAGTTTCTTAATACCATTACTGCAAGAAGAAGTAGGGTGGCTGTGGAACTAATTGCGCACGAACGCCGAAAGACGGGAATCGTGCTAAATGTAAGCGATGCTCTGCCATTCTCAAGACTAAGGGATTACATACACATTTGTCATCAAAACATAACATTAAGATTTTAACTGACGTTAATCGTTTAACAGCTTCAACAAGTCAAGATTCTAAAAATCTGAACACAACACCGCCGCCAGCTAAACGAATGTTAGAAGATGATTTTACTAAAAGTGCCGACGATAGTCTGGATGATGTTTTGGCAAGAATGATTGCATTAGATGAATTTCCATTCAGTGTAGACGATTTGAGAAAATTACTCTTAGCGAAATACACGGATTTACCAAAATCAGCCGTCATAATTCGAAAGCGTGCTATGAATTTCAGTGAAAAAATCAGAAAGCAAGTAACTGCAGAATTAAAACATTTGAAAAATGCAGGTGAAAGATTCAGTCTATCTTTCGACGAGTGGACATCAACGTCCAATAAACGATTCATTGCTGTCAACGTTCATTCATATAAAACAAATTGGAGCTTAGGACTTGTTCCTATTCATGGAAGTATGACGGCTGAAAATTGTCTTCGTACATTGAAAGAGCATCTAAGTAAATTTGATATTTCCCTGGAAACTGATATCGTGGCTACTGTAGCCGATGGAATGAACGTTATGATAAAGGTGGGACAACTCGTTTGCACTGAACAACAACTGTGTATCGATTTGGCCGTCTGTGATGTGCTTTATAAAATAAAGAATTATTTTCAAGACAGGCAAGACAGCCCTACCTCAGACTCAGATGATACTATAAATGAACCAGCTGTGACTGCTGATTATATGAACGATAGCGATGATGATGGCAATTTACAAGACTTAGACTGTCCAGAATCAAGTTTAATTTTAATGTCACAAAATAAACTTGCGCGAGAACACATACCAGAGTTAACGAAAGATGAAAACATTAATGAGCTGATAAAGAAAATCCGCAAAGTTGTAGTGTATTTCAAAAGATCACCATTGAAAAATGAAACAGTACTTCAAAAATATGTGAAGATTGAACATGAAAAAGAGCTGTCACTGCTTTTGGACTGTAAAACCAGGTGGAATAGTTTTTTAGCCACGCTGGAACGATTTTCTCTTTTAAACACCTGCATTCAAAAAGTTCTTATAGATCTCAATCATCAAATCGCTAATTTTGACTCGGTAAATAAAATTATTAATGTGCTGACCCCAATTAAATTAACAGTAGAAGCAATCTGTCGACGAGATGCTAATTTATGCATAGCTGATGCCGCTTTGAAATTTCTTATAAAACAATTGTATAGCAAAAACTCAGCACTCGCCAATAAAATGAAAACATCCTTAGTGGAACGTATAAAGCAACGACGAAATAATGATTTAACTGGTGTGTTGAATTATATACAAAATCCACGAAAAGATTATGAAAATCAGTTATTATCGGATTTGGAATGGCCTGACTTATTTTCAGTTCCTACAAAGGCTTTACTGAGGGCGCAAATAAAGAGTATTGTTAAAAGACTAAATAGTCGAGATGACACGGAAGAGGAAGAAAGGTTAGGATCACAAACAGGCGATGAGCCAAGGTAACAAACCTCCCAACCCCAATTGACACTAAAGGAAAAGTTACAGCTGGAAATTAATAAGAGCATGGAATCCCCAGGTCCTGAAGTACAAAATGAATCGGGGTTGGAAATAGTATTAAACGCGAAATGAGCCTGTTCGAAAATGGAGGAGTTCGTGGATATCACTTAGAATTAGCATATAAATATTTATTGTCTATTCCTCCAACCAGTGTAGAACCTGAGCGAGCGTTTTCATCTGCTGCTTATGTTGGCAATGAACTACGAAGCAGGATTGGAAGTCAAACATTGGATGCTTTGATATTTCTGCGATTGTATTTTCGAAATTTTAAATAGTTTTTGTATCGCCTCTTTTGTTCCTTATTTCAGTATATTGTGTATTGTGTTGTGCAATAATATTAATAAATAATTTTTAAGAAATTACTTAAGTTTTTTTTCATTTGAGCCCAATTAGAAACGACATAGTCTAATCCCGAGATTAATTCCGGGATCCCGGGATTATGCTTCAAAAATCCCGTAATCCCGGGATTTAAAAATATGCTCGGGATTGTATTCTCTAGTTGCACAACAAGCAGGTTTATCACTTTGGTCTAGTGTACACTAACGATCTCAGAGCCGCAGCAGTGTTAATTCTCTCCTACCAATAACCTCGTCCTTAAGTTTCTATCATACCTAAACGAATAATGCCTTTTCCAAGACCGCCCGCCATAAATTCTCGTTTGAATTTAAATGTACATTGTATATATTAAAATTTCCCAAAATTTCCTGGTGGAGTTTAAATCATTTTAATTAAATTAACAGTTGAACAGCGCAAGTGGTAAGAGCGTCGGACAACGCAGTGAGAGCCTCGGTTGTCGAGGGTTCAAATCTCGGAACCAAGGTGTGAGAGGTTGTTTTTTTCGGGATTGCCCTCTTCAGTTACCCTTAAATGTTGGGGAAGTGAAAGTCAAATCAACGGCGATAGGTGTATTAACAAAGTAATGAAACAATTTCTACACTTTAAGCAGTCCTGGAGATTTGTCAAGGTTCCAGATTAAGATGTTAGTCACCACAAAAAAAAATTAAATGTTAGTGTGTAGTAACCAGACTTTTGTCCTTTTTCGATTATGGATAATAATACTATCTTGTCGAATTATTCATTCTTGAAATAATATTTTATCAGATTGGTGCGTACGAAATATTGGACTTGATGAGTAATATCTAAATCAATTAGGTTTCTAAGAAACTAATTTTTATTAATGAAAATAATTATATACTTTTGTTCTGAACCAGCAAGAACGCAATTATCATTGAACGAAAAGAATGGAGTTAATAAAGATTTAAACATCGTTCTTAAATTGTTTTCATTAACATTTGAGGATGCGTTCAGGTGCTTAAATAAGTAATAATCTATTCGAAATATTTCTGATGAATATGGTTGATGTAGAATTTCCCAGTTTAAGTCGTGAAGTTTCCGAACTGATGGTTGCGACGTGAACAAAATAGGTGCTGACTATTTATGGGAACTGAGACATGCATTGTAGATTTATTGTGTATTCGTTGAATGTGTTATAAACTATATTTGCTATTATGCTTTCAATTCTGTGTAAGGTTAATAAATAGGTATAAATGATGAAGCCATTGTATGGCGAAACAATATTGTAGTGATTATAATAAGTATTTGAAACTACACTTATTTCTTACGTTATAATAAAGTTTCAACAAGTATCTCCTTTGCCAATCAACGATGGGAATAAGATGGCATAATTACTAAGGACCGGTCTTAAAGGCAACAAAAAAAAAACAGAAAAAGGCACTTAATAAGGCATACAATTTTTAAAAAGGCATAAAATTTAGATAAACAATGGAAAAATTACTATAACTAATAACTAGAGAACGGACACGCTTACCACTCAGTGCAGTACTGGCGAAAGGCTGTATTTCTAAAATATTTAATTTTATTTATATAATTGGAAAACGAACGGGTGGTGATCTATAAAATTACAAAATACATATTTATTTGTTGAAAAGTTGTATTTATAAAGTTTTTAATTTTATTTATATAATTGGAAAACGAACGGGTGGTGATCTATAAAATTACGAAATACACATTTATTTGTTGGAAAGTTGTATTTATAAAGTTTTTAATTTTATTTATATAATTGGAAAACAAACGGGTGGTGATCTATAAAATTACGAAATACATATGTATTTGTTGAAAAGTTGTATTTTTAAAGTTTTTAATTTTATTTCTATAGTTGGAACATTTTTATTTGTTCATTTTGCCGTTCAAGTTGAGTAAAGGAGTATTAATCTATTAATATTAACTGGCAATAGTTTCTCAAGGTTTTCTTCTGTCAATTTTGTTCTCTTTGAATTAAGTACATTCTTATAAATAGAAAACGTCCTTTCTACATCGCAACTGGTTATAGGTGCATACTGGAAATATTCTTTTATTTCTTCATATTTAGCCGTTTGATTTTGTGGAATTGTCTCCATACATAATTGCTGCTATGTAATTAAATCTGGATTTCTATTAAGAATTGCTTCAAACTTTTGCCGAAGACCACATCCGAAGTCACTTGGAATACTTTTCAAATTATTAACAGCCACATCCAATGTGGTTAATCCGTCATTTAATTTGAGATTTCAATTTTCAAAATAAGTGATTAGTTTTGGCAATTTTCCAAAATGTTCGTGAAGAAAGTACAACTGATTTTTTAAATTTGGGATTTGTGTGAGCTCCTTGCACTCACCAATACTTCTAGCATCCTCCTTTAGCAGTGTTACGAAATGTTTTAGACTATCGAAATTCTCAGCATAATAACTAGTAGCTTCCAGCCATGTTCCCCATCTAGTTATTACTGGAGTGGGAGGCAGTGACAGAGATGGAAATTTTTCGCTGAAAGGAGCTACTTTCAATGGTGCTTTTCTGAAAACTTTTTTAAAAGCTGATACAAGTCTATCAACTTCCGGAAAAGTGTCTCTGATATATTCACAGATTCTGTGGAGAGCATGTGCTACACAAGTAATATGCAGCATATTAGGATATGTTTTCTTCAATAGTCTGCCTGTTTTTAACATATACGCAGCACTATCACTGACAAATAAAAGTATTTTTTCTTTGTACGTGGCGTCCGAATGAAGCATTTTTTGCATATTCTCCTTAATGGTTTCAGCAACTGTTTCCGCATCAACTCTATTTATAACACTTGTTGCTATTACATATGAGTTATAGGGAATAGTTGGATGTAGTACACCAGCTACAACATTTACCACACAGCAGTGGCGGCTCGTGCTAAAAATTTTAAGGTGTTCTGCAAGTTTTACAAAAAAATTTACCTTGCACGAGCAGTAAGAGGTTGTCTCCCATCGATCTTATCGTGCTTTCTTCGCCTTCCGCACTGAAGTAATGTATTTCTGGAACGATTGTCAATTGTCACACAAAAAAATAAGAGTCACTAAGCACTACTTTACTAACAAATTATTTCTTATAAATTAAATCTATTCTACGTTCTTTTCGATTTGCAAATTTTGTTATCACTTTGTCATTAAAATTGTCTATTTCGGAGATAAACTTTTTTTCGATAGATAGCATGGAAAGAGATGTTAAACGATCTTCGGTCATTGAATTTCTGAGAAACGTCTTAATTCGATTTAGTGTTGAAAAGCATCGTTCGGCCTCTGATGTTGTCATGGGAGTTGTTATTACAATTTCTAATAATTTTCTAGTCTCCTTCAACGTATCTCCCAGATTGTTTTTTATTAAAAATTTTAGAAGAGGTAGTGCGCCTTTTAAAGATCTACAATCAGTTCTTGAGTAAATAACAGACAATTCAGTTCGTAATCTTTCTTTATCAAGGGTGGGATAATAGGAGCATGCGGAAGTGAGTTTGTCCTCAGGAAATTTACTGCAATACTCTCCAAAGCATTCCGAAAAAAAAAGTGATGCCACTACTAGATGCTCTTTAAAATGAAATCGATCTTTTGCACAATTTAGAATAACATCACACACCTCTAAAGCCGAAATTCGATGATTAAATCTGCTGTTATTTGGATGTTTGCGTTTTTTTGGTGGTGGCTCATCGCTTATTAAATCTGTTTAGTCCATTTACTAATTTAACATAACTTATAAACAATGTAACCCGCTATTTTAATAATGTTCCTGTCACTTGGCTTTTGACACATTGTCGAAATTACTTCAAAAACGTCATCTTTCAAATATCTCAGTGTTATTTAAATTCTTTTAATAAAATTTGTATCGTATATGTTGTCTTTTCTTCGATCCTACCTTGAATAAATACAATAGTGAGTGTATTCTCTTAAATATTTAATCTTCCTTTCTTGTGATCCTTAATTTTTGGATTTTATATCACTTTATGTTTAACTTCTTTCTATAACAGCTTCTCTGTGCCTGTTTCCTATTACTTTTCATTCTCATTGAACTTGTTATTAAATTCCTTCTGCCAATACTATTCTTATTCCAGTTATAATTTTTCGATTGTCAATTTATTACAAACAAAATGAATATGGCCATCGCTATACTACTACATTGTATTATAACATTATTTTCTTTAGATTGACATTTTTAAATTCGTTATATCTTTTGAATGGAATGTCCGATTTTAATAATTTAAAAAGTATTTTACTGGTATTGAAATGGTCTTTAATAAAATATCATTTAATAGGATAAGAAATAATACAGAGGTATGGATAATATGGTTTGATTATTGTCGGCACTTTTATTAACTTTTAAAATGTAAAAAAGTAGTTATAGTGGCATAACTACAGTAGTTGGACATATGGTTTCGCGGACTTTTTTGTAGATATTAATACGTTATATAATACTGTACAACATTTTTTTGTTCTATCAACTATAGTTTCCGCGGCGTACGCGATGGCAGATTTTTTGTGACTAATTTTTTCACACCTTGGGTTACATTAATGCATTTTTATTGGAGATATCTTTTTTTTTTGAAAATGTAATATAGCCTATGTCACTCAGTGAAAATGCAGCTTTCTAATGCTGGAAGAATTTTTGAAATCGGTCCAGTAGTTTTTGTGTGAAAACATTACAAACATACATACAAAAACACAAATGTTCCTCTTTATAATATTAGTTTAGATACCGAATCATATCGCCCTCCGCGCTGGTCTAAATGCAGCGAACATGCCTGGTAAAATCACGCATTGGTTTAAGACAGCCGCGGGGGTAGCGGGGTGCGCGCGGGTGTTTGTAAGAGCTCTGAGCGCACGTACGTGTGGACCAGATAAGGAACAAGTGAGCGATCGCGCGAATTAGGTTGGTTATTCCACTGGTCGCCTATTGTATATTATTTGATAATATACTATATATAACCGGCGTTAGTGTTGGAATTTCGGAAGCGAATATCTCGGCTTCTACTGATCGGATTTTGATGATTGAGGTGTCAAATTGTAGGGTTTGATGTCCTCTACAGGATGATGTAGAAAAATATGCAAATTTTTTGATATACAGGGGGAGAATTTTCACAACAGTATGTTACGCTTTTATAAATATCAGAAATGTCGGAAAAATTATGTAAAGGAAAACTAGTTATAACTAATACAGATTCGCCCGCCCAATTTTTTGGGAGCTCTGCAGCACTGCAGCGCTTATGCGCCAGCTGCCACTGCCACACAGCGTCCTAACATATCCACCGTTTCGTCGGCGCTTATCCATATGTATTGATTTAAAAGATGGCTTCTAATGCGTTCTACTGTTCTCGTATAGCACCTAGAAACATAATATTTGCGTAAGTTGATTCATCAGGAACATTTCGACCAGTATATTTTTTCAGAAATATTTTTAAAGTGGGGTTGCTAAGTTTATTTAATGGAATATTAGCCGCCATAAAAGTTTTACAGAGTTCAGATGTGTTTGCGATCCTAAGTGACGAATTTTTGACGATATTTTACGGATTTTGTAATAAATTTCAGAATCACTGACAATGGACATACAATCAGTATGACCGTCAATCCAACTCGCCATTGTTTTACAATGCCGTTCTCGACATTCTTCCATATCATGTCTGAAAAAGTAACTTAAACAATGCTCTAGATCTAAATAAATGAAAACTAAAAATGTGTGCGTAAGTTATTGAAACTGAACGAAATTCAATGCACACTCTTACGTCGAAATAATTGGTAGAAATAGATTCAATCAAACGATATTAAACAGGATCTATCACAAAAATTACGATGTAATTAACAGTTAAAACTATGAAAACAAGAAACTTACTCACAGCACTTTATCTTACGAAATATAAACTAATAAATAAAATACATACATTATAAAAACCCCACTTCTATCTACGCTCATGAAAACACTTTAAAAAGCACTATATTCTCGGAATACTATAGCTGGCTTGTCCATTGTTATCGCGGCGAGACCAGGTGTCCGAGTAAGTCAAACAAATACTTCATTGAATTACGCCGGGATGTACTGAGCGACGTTATACACAATTCCAATTGCCGATTGCGTTTTATGGAAATTGCGTCCGTTCTCTACTAATAACATTATATTTTCAACAAATATACATTTCTAAACAAAGTTATACAAAGAAAACTACTAATCCCGAAAGCCATTGATCTAATAACATATTATTTTCATTAAAAATACATTTTTTAACCAAGTACCGAAGTACTTCTCTCTACGTGGACACTTGTAACTGATACATATTTGAATTTTGTAATCAATGCGGAATTCACAACAAAATTAGTAACAATTTCACCATTTAAAATCGATGCAATTCTTTTTAATGTGTCCAATCCTTCATTTTTACGCAGAACATCGTTTAATTTATTTATAATTCTTTGACCAATATGTCCTCAGTAGATGTCAATTTACCAGTACTGGGACAGTCTATTTTATTCCAATAAAAAAATTAAAAAAAAAAGGATTTTTTCATGTAGGATATTTTAAAAATTTTCATATCCTTTTTCAAATTCTAAATATATCAAGTAAATTATAGTATCAGAATTCAAGAGGGGCATTTCACCCCCCTTTAGATTTTTGAATAATATTTTCAAATTCAAAATTGATGACACATATATTTGGTAGTATTTTATTATGTTGGTGCATAAGTTTGTAGCGTTTTTGGTTTCTAGGATGAGAATGGTTTGATAAAAAAAATATTAGGTATATCGTACTATTTCAATAGTTTTCGAATTTGTAAATTTGTACAAAGTTTGTATTAATTATTGACAAAAGAAAATGGAACGCCAAGTAGAAAACAATGGGCATTTCCGACATATCCTTATGTTTGAGTTTAACAGAGGTGTTAATGTAGTGGAACATTTGCGCTCTTTATGAAGAAAACGTAATTGGGGAAAGTATTGCACAGAATTGACCAATGGAAAAATGTGCCTTCATGTTAACATCTAGAATATAAATTAATGGATTTCTCTTAACAAAAAGGAAACTTCACGAACAAAAGCTTATCCGCGTAAGCTCACGTTGAGCATCTGGTGGGATAAAGAAGGCGTCGTCTACTAAAAATTCCTTCCAAGGAATGTAACCACTGCTGACATTTATTGTCAACAACTTCGTTACCTTGAGGCCGCAATTCAAGAAAGAGACCGAGAAGACATCAACAAGTCATTTTGAAGGACAATAACGCTCGCCTTCGTACTGCTAACATTAAAAAAGTGTCTATTTAAGAACTTTGTTGGGAGGTCATTACTAGAGACTGATTACTGATGCGTCCGATCAGGCCGAAATTACGAGGGACCACATAAACATCGCTAAGTACAATACGCAGTTATTGAATAGCACTATTCATTCGGTTAACCGAACATTCGTTTTTTGTCGTTGAATTGTGACGCTATTACCTCAATATAATAGTTAAATTCCTTTCTTCATGGGCTTAGATAGAAGCGTGAGGAGTTTTTATAATTTATTTTATTTATTAGTTTATATTTCGCAAGATAAATGAAGTACGGTGACTTGAGTTTTTTTTTCATTGTTTTAACTGTTAATTACATACTTCGTAATTTTTGTAATAGATCCTGCTTAATATCGTTTCATCGAATCTACTTCTCCCAATTATTTAGACGTAAGTGTCCAGTAAATTTCGTTAAGTTTCATAACTTACGCATACATTTTTAATTTTCATTTATTTAGATCTAGAACATTGTTTAAGTTACTTTTTTAGATATGATATGGAACAACGTCGAGAATGGCATTGTGAAACAATGGCGAGTTGGATTAAGGGTCAAACTGATTGTATGTCCATTGCCACTGATTCCGAAATTTATTGCAAAGTCTGCAAAATATCGTTATAAAATTCCAAGAAATCGCACGTAAAACGTCAGTTAGCATCGCAAACACATACACAGAAATTAGACCAGTTGCAATCTGACAATTTTAACGAAGAACTCTGCGAAACTTTAATGGCGGCAAATATTCCATTAAATAAACTTAACAATTCCACCTTCAAAACATTTTTCTAAAAATATACTGGTCGAAATGTTCCTGATGAATCCACCTTACGCAAATATTATGTTTCTAAGTGCTACACGAAAGCAGTAGAACGCATTAGAAGCCCTCTTTCAAATCAGTACCTATGGATAAGTGCCGACGAAACTGTCGATATATTAGGACGCTGTGTGGTAAATGTTGTAGCTGGTGTAATACATCCAACTTTTCCATATAACGCATATGTAATAGCAACAACAGTTATAAATACAGTTGATGCGGAAACAGGTGCTAAAACCATTTATGAGACTATGCACCAAATGCACGACAGATACAAAGACAAATACTTTTATTTGTCAGTGACATTGCTGCATTTATGTTAAAAACAGGCAGACTATTAAAGGAAACATATCTTAATATGCTGCATATTAATAGTCTAGCACATGCTCTCCCCAGAATCTGTGAATATATCAGAGACACCTTTCCGGAAGTTGATAGACTTGTATCCGCTTTTAAAAAAGTTTTCAGAAAAGCACCATTGAGAGTAGCTCTTTATAGGTATGGGGACAATGCCTTAAAATCTAACTGCTAAATTCGCTGAAATAAGGAATATTTCCAATATGCACCTATAACCAGTTTCGATGTAGAAAGGACGTTTTCTATCTACGAGGATATATTTCATTCAAAGAGAACAAATTTTACAGAAGAGAACCTTGAGAAAGTATTGCTAGTTAATATGAATTAATATTAACTAGCAATACTTTCTCAACTGGAACTACAAAATGAACAAATAAAAATGTATTTCGTATTTTATAGATCACCACCCCTTTGTTTTCCAAATTATATAAATAAAATTAAAAACTCTTTAAAAATACAAATTTTCAATAGCACGCCCGTGGGCGATGAGTCATCGGCCTCTCGTGTCCGGTTCCTAGTCATTACATATCCGTCTTATTCTCTTAATTCCTCTTTGTCAGATTTCCATTCTTTCGCTTACTATTAAACAACCTTCGAGGAATCTCCTTTAATAACGATGTCGCGTTTTTAAATTTGCTTGGCGACTTTTTCATTTCCAAATCATCGAATTTCTTCAACCATGGAATTGAAAAATTGTCATATCTTTGAAACTGATGGATGATTGTAAATGATGGAGAGAATTATTCTTGGTTAGTTCGTATATTTTATTTGTTAAAAATTAATAAATTTTGGTGAGTGGTAAAGAAAGTGGAAAATAAAAGCCAATGAAATGAAACCAATGCATTTAACATATACATCACGTCGAGATATTTGTCCTCCTGTTTCCTGAAACAGTGTTTAGATACCCCAGAAGCATATCTTTACGAAAAGAAAGCAGTTAGGACTGACGTTATCCTAACTACAGTGATTCATTGGCCAGCGGTCTTCATTATTTCTGGAAAACAAACTTATTGTGTACAAAGTGATTATGAAGCCAGTGTGGACCTATGGCGTTCAACTGGAGGGAACCGCGAGTGTCTCTAACTTGGAAATACTTCAACGGTTTCAATCTAAAGTATTGAGAACAATTACAAATGCACCTTGGTTTGAAACGAATGCCATGCTACATCATGATCTTCACATGCTGGCAGTGCGCGAGGAAGGAAAACACCCGAGTGTCAAATATTTTACACTCCTCGAAGCTCATCCAAATCCTTTGACATTGAACATTTTGGATAATAGTGCACAAACATATCGTTTAAAACGTATAACGCCTTTAGATATAGTAAACTCACACAGTTAATTAACTTATATAATTGTGAATTGATTTTGCTTATTTTTTATTAGTTAGTTCCTTGCTGTAGATTATGAAACTTACATGGAGTCAAAAAAAAATTACGAAATCTTTCCATTCCGAAATTATTATTTAACAAGGGTATTGTACTAAATCTTCTATAAGGGCTTATTGTAATATGTATTTGTTTTGATGGAAATATCTATTTCGTTAAATGTTTTACAAATATGTATGGAAATATTTAACAGGTAATGTTTATTTGGAACTTACTGCAAGTGAGAATTAATGAATATTAAATCTCATTCTTACATGTAAATAATGTCGACTTATGTGATGCGTTCATAACTACAATCCGACAAACTAAGTTTGTACCAGTATGCAGAACACAACCTTTCGCGACAACGAACTTCCTGGTAATTAGGTTAATTAAGAATTACTGAAAAAAACAAGTCAATCAACGGGAAACGTACAGACGCGCGTTTCGTTCTGGTTGGAACTTTTCAATGCACATTGCTTTTCATTTCTATACTTTCTGTATATATAGTTAACATTTGGACCTTACTGCAAGTGAGAATTAATGAATATTAAATCTCATTCTTACATGTAAATGTCGACTTATGTGATGCGTTCATAACTACAATCCGACAAACTAAGTTTGTACCAGTATGCAGAACACACCCTTTCGCGACAACGAACTTCCTGGTAATTAGGTTAATTAAGAATTACTGAAAAAAACAAGTCAATCAACGGGAAACGTACAGACGCGCATTTCGTTCTGGTTGGAACTTTTCAATGCACGGCATTCCTCGAAGACGGACATTGCTTTTCATTTCTATACTTTCTGTATATACCGTGTGCACAACGTCGTGCGATCGATCGATATATAAGTAATGACTGGCCAACTGCAAGTATATTCGCCTTGCTTGAACACAATGAGCGACTGATAGGAATATTCAATGTGTTAGAGAGAGATTATTTGATTCGTACTTAGATCGTATGTAGAATGTGTTGGATAAAGAAATGGAACGCCCGTACAGTTAGACAGTAGAACATATTGAATATACTCTCTCAACCCTAACCACATAAACTCGCTATTCGTCTTCGTCTTACTACATTGTGGTAGATCAATCACTCCCCGGCGTTCATACGGTATAGTTAACATTTGGAACTTACTGCAAGTGAGAATTAATGAATATTAAATCTCATTCTTACATGTAAATGTCGACTTATGTGATGCGTTCATAACTACAATCCGACAAACTAAGTTTGTACCAGTATGCAGAACACACCCTTTCGCGACAACGAACTTCCTGGTAATTAGGTGAATTAAGAATTACTGAAAAAAACAAGTCAATCAACGGGAAACGTACAGACGCGCGTTTCGTTCTGGTTGGAACTTTTCAATGCACGGCATTCCTCGAAGACGGACATTGCTTTTCATTTCTATACTTTCTGTATATATAGTTAACATTTGGAACTTACTGCAAGTGAGAATTAATGAATATTAAATATCATTCTTACATGTAAATGTCGACTTATGTGATGCGTTCATAACTACAATTCGACAAACTAAGTTTGTACCAGTATGCAGAACACACCCTTTCGCGACAACGAACTTCCTGGTAATTAGGTTAATTAAGAATTACTGAAAAAAACAAGTCAATCAACGGGAAACGTACAGACGCCCATTTCGTTCTGGCGTTTCCTCTTCGAGGCACGGCATTCCTCGAAGAGGAAACGCCAGAACGAAATGGGCGTCTGTACGTTTCCCGTTGATTGACTTGTTTTTTTCAGTAATTCTTAATTAACCTAATTACCAGGAAGTTCGTTGTCGCGAAAGGGTGTGTTCTGCATACTGGTACAAACTTAGTTTGTCGAATTGTAGTTATGAACGCATCACATAAGTCGACATTTACATGTAAGAATGATATTTAATATTCATTAATTCTCACTTGCAGTAAGTTCCAAATGTTAACTATATATACAGAAAGTATAGAAATGAAAAGCAATGTCCGTCTTCGAGGAATGCCGTGCATTGAAAAGTTCCAACCAGAACGAAACGCGCGTCTGTACGTTTCCCGTTGATTGACTTGTTTTTTTCAGTAATTCTTAGGTAATTTTTAACAAAAGATAAGTGGGAATATTTAAATACTTTACGTTTTTAAAAAGAAAGTATAAAGTAATAACAAAAACAATTTGCAACGTCCGAAAGCGAGAAAAAAATCACTTATTCGTATAAAAAGAAGTGAGAAAATTTTGAAATAATGTCGAAAATATTATCGGGCGTGGAGAACACAATACATTTTGCACTGACGAGTCCATAGTAGACGAAACATGTGTCTGCATGTCTGGATGGCTATTTTCACACAAACATGTACTTGTGTTGTGTTCTAACACGCGATTTTTTTATAATATTATTAAACAATATTCTCGTTTTTTATAAGGTAATATTTGGGTCGTATATTAATGTTTGTGTATTTTAAACTCCAGATTAATAAAAATGAAATTTCGTATATTTACCTAATTGGTATTTATAGCGTCTAATATTCTGAAAATTTCGAAATCTCCCGAGTGTTGCGTGTTTATGCTTTATGATAACGAATTTAAGCAAGTACAACTAACATTTTTATTTCTGCAAAATTTATTATTATATACATACAGATCATTGTTCGCCAAGATCTTCGGGTCAACTATAATAGGGTAAGAAAAAATATATATAATTATAATTAGTGCCTAATGCATATGTATCGCAGTCGGAAGTATAAAACTAACAAATACAATGAATTACATCAATGAGTAACCTTATTATTAATGAGGAAATTCAAACAAATGAGTGTATTTATCCTTTTTGTTTACAGCAAGGTTAGTACCACAGAATTTTGTTATAAAGCAGGCTCAGAATCGGTTCAATTAGTGTTACGATCTCTAGCTTAGAGGCGTTGTTGCTGAATTGTATTTTCGCGATTGCGATTTATAAATTAATTTACTCGATTAACTTGGTCTGTAATTAACGTAGATATGCAATTAACGATAACATTATTAGCTTCGCTAATTATTATCATTTTATTCGTCTATAAAATATATAAACTATTCAATCGTTGGGCTGATAGAGGTATAAAGCAACGTAAATACAGTTTTTTGTCTTTGGGAGATTACAATCCACTACTAATCGGAACTGCAAGCTTTTTCGATACTATGCAGAAACTGTGGAATGAGTTTCCAGATGACAGGTAAATTACCTATATCTTATTGTTTATTTTATTGGAAAATTACAATAGAATCATGTAACATTTTTTGTATTATTCATTTTGTGTGTACGCATAAACAAATTCCTTTCTACCCCTAGGGTGTAAGGGTATTTTTCATTTTTATTATTTCAAATTATGCATGTAATAAATTTGTATTTCAACTTTTTTTTAAGCAATTTCATATAATTAAAATAGGGTTGTGCAATAGTACAATTTTATTATTTAACTGCATATCTTATATATTAAATAAATAAGAACTTATACTACAGTTCTAATTGGCTACATTTCTAATTTGTTCATAGTACAGCATTAAGTTTGCCGCGAAAGTTTATTTTATCACATATATTTTTTTGCACTAAACAATAAGTTATTTATTTATATATTTATTTTTCGTTCTATAATTATTTGTTCCTTTAATTTTTTATAATTAAATAGCTTCCAGATGCGAACAGATTTCTCGAGACTATTTCTTTACTTTACTTTTAAATTAATTCTTTAATGTGTTTATTTAGTTTGTGTTTATTACCATTTTTCTTCCATTATTTCTTATATACTTATTAGGCTTATTCGAGGGGGTATTGACATACTCTTAGCGTACTACTAAAACAATTTGAAGTTGGGACATAGTCTCTTCTTAAATTAATACTCTTAATACAGCGATCCTGTAACGCCTTTAGCCCTTCTAAAAAAAAGATTTTTCTTGGTCTGCAAGCCAGCCCTCCACAGCTCCTATTACCTCTTCGTTACATAAAAATTGACGTTCTTTTAAACCTTTTTCAATCGAGGGAACAGATAATAGTCTGAGGGGGTAAGTCTAAAATAGGGCGGGTGATTCAGTAATTCGAACCCTAGATCCCGAATTGTATTCATGGTAATGCGTGATTTGTGTGAAGGGTCATTGTGCTGCAAAAACAACACACCTTTCGCTAACAAACTACGTCTTGTTTCCTTAATTTTCGCTCTCAGGGTGGTTAGTAATTTAGAATAAGAATCTGAAGTGATGGTCAGACCCCTTTTTAGGTAATCGATTATAATTATTCCATGGATATCCAAAAAAACTGAAGTAGGAACTTTTCCGGAAGATTTTTGAACTCGAAATTTCTTAGGCCTTGGAGAACCATGATGCTTCCACTCCATCGATTGCTGTTTTGCTTCTGGGTCGTAAAAATGGACCCATATTTAATTCAGTCACAAAACGGTTTAAAAAATAATCTGGATCTCCTTCAAAACGGGCAGAGATTGACAGTGATTCTTTCATTCTTGCTCGTTTGTGTTCGGCGTTCAAGTATTTAGGAATCTATTTTGTAGAATTTTTTTTCATATCTAAATCGACGTGAACTGTAAGATGGACGCATTCATATGAAATCCTTAGTGCCTCAGCTATATGTTCCAGCCCAATTCGACGGTCTGATAATATCATGTCGCGAACTGCGTCAGTATTTTGGGGGGTTGACATCGAAATCGGTCTTCCTGGTCGCTTCTCATCTTCAACGGTTTTCCTCTTTTGAATGACGCAATCCAATTTTTAACAACCGCATATGATGGGCATTGATCGCCAAGTGTGTTAAACATATCTTTGTAAATTCCCTTACCATTTAACTTCTTCAAATACAAGTATTTGATGATGCCTCGATACTACAATTTATCGATTTTTCACATATATATGAGACATGCTTTCTTGAAAAATTTGACGTAAGATTTTACAGTGACACTTTTAAAATGTCATTATTTCTTGCCATTATAACAAGATTTAATTTTGCAAATTTGTTGCATTTTTTGCGAAGTAATGTTAATTTAAATATGCTTTCTACATATTACGACGCTAATTTATTCGAATTTTTATAGAAAGCATATTTACATTTACATTACTTCGCGAAAAATGCAACAAATTTGCACAACGGCCTACTACGGGCAAGATATATATCGTCTGTTTCCTTTATGGCATCCAGACAAAGATTCGAAATCACTGCCTATGATAGCTTAGTGGTTAAAAGCGATGGTCCGGCAAGCCATGCACGTGGATTCGAATTCTATTCAAGGGCGGATATTTTTCTATAAAAATTTGAATAAATTAGCGTCGTAATATGTAGAAAGCATATTTACAAGATTTAGTTTTGTTCAAGGAAAACGGCCTGGGCTAACTAGATATTAATACCTCCTAGTATATTTCCGAAGAAATTGAACCTGCTTTAATTATACCTATTGGCGTATCGCTAGAAACCTTCAAATTTTTATTAGCATTTTAATATATACAGTGTGTTTCACTTTTCATGGGGACACCTAAATAACTTTTTTATTTTGAAAGCAATCAATATAAAATTTTTATCTGTTGTGTAGGCCCCGGCAACGCACCTTTTTGTGTGAATAGAGTTTTTATAAAGTCAATATCTAGCCAACTATAATTAAAATAAAAAGTAGTGTTTCAAGTAATGTCATTCTAGCGATTAAGATAGAGCAAAAAAGTATTAGGAAAAGTTTTTACAAATCACTCAAGAACCCTTAATACCAAATTTCGCGGAAAGAATTTCATTTTTAAATTCTTCTACATTTTTATGCTATCTCAGTAAATAATAGTTTGTTAAATAATAAGAGTGACATGAAGCACGAAAATAATTTGTCAGTTCAAATGTCAAACGTCAGTTCACTAAACAGTTTATTTCAGTTGAAACTATTGAACTTTGCTGAGCAATGGCCGATAGACATTTAAGTATTGCTCAAAAAGTAGAAATTATTCTAATTGTTGGTGATAATTAGAGAACGCACGCAATTTCCATAAAACGCAATCGGCAATTGGAATTGTGTATAACGTCGCTGAGTACATCCCGGCGTAATTCAATGAAGTATATGTTTGACTTACTCAGCCACCTGGGCTCGCAGCGAGAACAATGGACAAGCCGGCTATTATATTCGGAGAATATAGTGTTTTTTATAGTGTTTTCATGAGCGTAGATAGAAGCGGGGTTTTTATAATGTATTTTATTTATTAGTTTATATTTCGTAAGATAAATAAAGTGCTGTGAGTTAGTTTCTTGTTTTCGTAGTTCTAACTGTTATTTACATCGTAATTTTTGTGATTGATCCTGTTTAATATCGTTTGATTGAATCTACTTCTCCAATATTATTTCGACGTAAGTGTGCATTGAATTTCGTTCAGTTTCAATAACTTACGCACACATTTTTAGTTTTCATTTATTTAGATCTAGAGCATTGTTTAAGTTACTTTTTCAGACATGATATGGAAGAATGTCGAGAACGGCATTGTAAAACAATGGCGAGTTGGATTGACGGTCATACTGATTGTATGTCCATTGTCAGTGATTCCGAAATTTATTACAAAATCCGTAAAATATCGTAAAAAATTCGTCACTTAGGATCGCAAACTCATCTGAACTCTGTAAAACTTTTATGGCGGCTAATATTCCATTAAATAAACTTAGCAATCCCAAACAGAAATAAGAAAAACACCCTAACCACAATATATAACAAGAAATACTATATACGTATTTCGGCAACTAAGTTGCCATCTTCAGTAGAATAACCTTAAAACTGAAAAACAAGTGTTAATCGTAGTGTTTTTGGCTAAGGCAAACCTTAGAAGATATGCTCTTCACCAAATCGCCAGTGGGATAACACTCTGTTATCCCACTGGCGATTTGGTGAAGAGCATAACGTAGCGTTTTTGGCTAAGGTAAACCTTAGAAGACATGCTCTTCACCAAATCGCCAGTGGTATAACAGAGTGTTATCCCACTGGCGATTTGGTGAAGAGCATATCTTCTAAGGTTTACCTTAGCCAAAAACGCTACGTTTAACACTCTTGTTTTTCAGTTTTTAAGGTTATTCTACTGAAGATGGCAACTTAGTTGCCGAAATACGTATATAGTATTTATTGTTATATATTGTGGTTAGGGTGTTTTTCTTATTTCTGTTTCAGATTACAAGCCCCAGTCTCCACCAATTTCGGATTAGCAATCCCACTTTAAAAATATTTCTTCAAAAATATACTGGTCGAAATGTTCCTGATGAATCAACTTTACGCAAATATTATGTTTCTAGGTGCTATACGAGAACAGTAGAACGCATTAGAAGCCATCTTTTAAATCAATATATATGGATACGCGCCGACGAAACGGTGGATATGTTAGGACGCTCTGTGGTAAATGTTGTAGCTGGTGTACTACATCCAACTATTCCCTATAACTCATATGTATTAGCAACAAGTGTTATAAATAGAGTTGATGCGGAAACAGTTGTTGAAACCATTAAGGAGAATACGCAAAAAATGCTTCATTCGGACGCCACGTACAAAGAAAAAATACTTTTATTTGTCAGTGATAGTGCTGCGTATATGTTAAAAACAGGCAGACTATTGAAGAAAACATATCCTAATATGCTGCATATTACTTGTGTAGCACATGCTCTCCACAGAATCTGTGAATATATCAGAGACACTTTTCTGGAAGTTGATAGACTTGTATCAGCTTTTAAAAAAGTTTTCAGAAAAGCACCATTGAGAGTAGCTCGTTTCAGGGAAAAATTTCCATCTCTGTCACTGCCTCCCACTCCAGTAATAACTAGATGGGGAACATGGCTGGAAGCTACTAGTTATTATGCTGAGAATTTCGATAGTCTAAAACATTTCGTAACACTGCTAAAGGAGGATGCTAGAAGTATTGGTGAGTGCAAGGAGCTCACACAAATCCCAAATTTAAAAAATCAGTTGTACTTTCTTCACGAACACTTTGGAAAATTGCCAAAACTAATCACTTATTTTGAAAATCGAAATCTCAAATTAAATGACGGATTAACCACATTAGATGTGGCTGTTAATAATTTGAAAAGTATTCCAAGTGACTTCGGATGTGGTCTTCGGCAAAAGTTTGAAGCAATTCTTAATAGAAATCCAGATTTAATTACATTGCAGCAATTATGTATGGAGACAATTCCACAAAATCTAACGGCTAAATATGAAGAAATAAAAGAATATTTCCAGTATGCACCTATAACCAGTTGCGATGTAGAAAGGACGTTTTCTATTTATAAGGATGTACTTAATTCAAAGAGAACAAAATTGACAGAAGAAAACCGTGAGAAACTATTGCTAGTCAATATTAATACTCCTTTACTCAACTTGAACGACAAAATAAACAAACAAAAATGTTCCAATTATAGAAATAAAATTAAAAACTTTAAAAATACAACTTTTCAACAAATACGTATTTCGTAATTTTATAGATCACCACCCGTTTGTTTTCCAATTAAATAAATAAAATTAAAAACTTTATAAATACAACTTTTCAACATATAAATATGTATTTCGTAATTTTATAGATCACCACCCGTTCGTTTTCCAATTATATACATAAAATTAAATATTTTAGAAATACAGCCTTTCGCCAGTACTGCACTGAGTGGTAAGCATGTCCGTTCTCTAGTGATAATGTACGTTCTACCCGAGACCCGTTCTACACTAGACATCCTGAACGTCAACCCATCCGTCATCGAACTGTTGCATAGCTACTTGAATACTTGAATAACATTTTCAACACTACTAGAGATGTTGCTAAACCACGTCAACATGAATTGAACAATCGACAAGACCATTTCGATGCAGTAATATTAGCAGCGTATCGTAATAATCCTCACGCGAGTTTACAAGATATGGCTAGACATTTAAATATCTCTTACTCCAAAATTTGGAGATGTCTCCATCGTCACAAAGTAAAACTGTATGAGCTAAAATATTTACACGCCCTTGAAGAAGGAGATCTGAATAGAAGAAAGGAGTATTGTCTATGGGCTCAAGGCAATTTTCTAAATGACAGAATTTTTAAAAAAATAATGTTTAGTGATGAAGCTACCTTCACTACAAATAGTATTGTTTCATCCCAGAATTGTAGATACTGGGCAACAGAAAATCCAAGATGGGTTATCAATTGTAAAAGACATATTCGCAGAAAGTTAATGTGTGGTGCGGAATTTTAAATACACAAATCATTGCCCGTTTTTCTTTTTTGATACGCTAAATGCAGAAAGGTTTTTAAATTTTTTAAATACTGTTTAATTGATGTGCTTGATGATTTATCATTGGATATGAGGCGAGATTTACACTTCCAGCTAGATATATAGTAAGATATATAGCAAGAATAGTGCGAGCATGGTTAGACGAAAACTTTCCGTTAAGATGGATAGGCCATAATAGCCCTTTAATAGAGTGGCCTCCGAGATCACCTGACATTACACCACTCGACTTTTTTTCTTTGGAGGATTATTAGAAATGCTGTGTATGGATCTAGACCTCAAAACATACAGGAACTGTGCCAGAAAATCCGACAAGCCTGTCGAGAAATTTCTCCAGAAGTATTACGACGGGTTGTACTGAATCACAAAAGGCGATTGGAAAAATGTATCCGTTTTCAAGGTGATGTAGTGGAAAAAGATCCTATTTAAAATATTGTTCATTAATTGTTGCTTGTGTTTTGTTTGTTCTTTAATGTTGAATAAAATTTGTGAATTGTTTTCTTGTTTCATGGAACTCTTATTATTGCAATAATAAACTATTATCTACTGATAGCATAAAAATGTAAAACGAAATTTGGTATTAAGGGTTCTTGAGTGATTTGTAAAAACTTTTCCTAATACTTTTTTTCTCTATCTTAATCGCTAGTATGACATTACTTTAAACACTACTTTTTATTTTAATTATAGTTGGTTAGATATTTACTTTATAAAAACTCTATTCATACAGAAAGGTGCGTTGTCGGAGCCTACACAACTGATAAAAATTTTATATTGATTGCTTTCAAAATAAAAAAGTTATTTAGGTGTCCCCATGAAAAGTGAAACACACTGTATATATATATATATATATATATGCTTGAATAGTTAAATTACGTAATTGGAGAGTTTACTGTTAATTTTTAGTTAGTTAAATTTTTAGGTACATTTATATATATTCCAAGCTATACTTTTCCGAAGAAATTGAAGTTAAAACGACTAGTCCATAATTTCCTTCCATATTCTACTAGGTTTTAGTGGGCTTTCGCGCCCTTTATTCCTTGATTCGTTTCTATCCTCCATTAATTTTTTCCTACTCCGTACGATCTTTTTCTCAAATTATTGTTTATTTATTTGGGCTTTCCAGTTAGTTGCCGCCCTTTCTTTTGGTCTTATTTATACTGGAGTCCATTCAATTAATATTGTTCCTGATTCGATTCTCTCCTTAGTATGTATCTATACCACCTAATTGTCTGAGATTTCAATATTTGTACTATAATTCCGTGCCATAATTTTTGCTTAATTTAGCAATTTCTTAATGGTTTTATTTTATAACCGTTTATTCTTTTAGGTGCCATTATTTTAACAACTCTTATTTTAAATGAAATGAAATATATTTACTCGACAGCAGACGTCATGATTGATCTCATTGCTGCTGTATATATTTTTAAAATGGTATTTTGGTTTAGTTTTTTTTTTTCCATTAGCAGTAATTGTTTATTGTAAAGAAAGCCTTAGTATATGCCTTGTTTGATGAATGACCTCCTTTTATTTCTTCTGTGAATTGATGCTTTAAGTACTTAAATGTTCATGCGTTCATGAGACAAGTTGTTACTACAATATATACAGGTGTCCCAAAACGTACCTGCAATATTGCAAGGATAAATTGCAGAACTTATTTAGAGTTGAAAAGTTTATGTAAACATATGTCCTAAACGTAACCGTTAACGAGTTATTGTTTTGCGGTTGTTCAAAAATTGTAAAATTTAAAGAATCATTATTTATTTATTTAGAAACAAAATTTAATTAGTTTACCGTACTTAAATAGCGACATCTTATAGGATATTAGATAACTAACCTTAATAGAAAAAATTAATGAGTGTCAAAAAGACGTTTTATTAAAAAAATCAATAACAAAAAAACAGTTTTTCACCGTAGGACTACCGAGCGGGTCCAATGGACCCGAAACGATTTCTAACCATTGTTTTATCGTACTTATAGTTGGGCTAATTTACTGGTATTAATACACTTTTTAAGTACGAGTTATAGCTTTAAAATTTTGACAAAAAAATTATTTTAGAAAGAATGGTTTTGGCAGTATAAAAATACTTTTGCGATTTACCAACCAGGTGCGTTGGACCCATATGTCGTTTACTGTATAAATGTAGGTAAAGCGAGTGTGTTTTACAATGATAGTGATTCGCTTATAAATTCCGGACTTCCCCGCTGCTGATAAACCTTTCTTGGCATTCCCCGATGTATACAAAAAGGGGAAATCCCTTTATCATGCGGATTTTGGGGACTTTACGTGTTTCAGCATATTTATAGCCGCACGTCATTAACAATGCATTAGTGCTTGCCGAATCTGTGTAGTGTTACTTTGTTACTGTGAATAAGACAAAATTTATATGTTGTTCAGTTGTGATGTGCGATTTGATATTTTAGCATCATTTTTTATAAATTGTCAGGTAGTTATTTCTCTGAATCTTTTATTGCGGCTGTTTTCTACTTTACGTTTTACTCATTACGGAAAATGGATCGTAAAAATAAGGCATACCTTGCACAACAACAGCTAGAGGCGATAGTAGCCGAAATCAGTGATGTTGAATACAATAGCGGAAATGAAGCTTCAGACAACGATGGAGAGGTACATGCAGTCGAAGGCCTCATCGATGGAGGTGATACAAGCACAGCAGAAGAATCAGATAGTGAAGAATCTGCTGAGAGCAGCGATGATGACCACAACAGAAATTCGGCTGGAGCTAATTCTTTTATATCAAAGAACAAACAAGTTGTTCGGTACCAAGATCGAATTTTACCTCATCACGGAAGACCTCTTCTCGAAATTATTCTAAAGTGGACGAATGAAGAAGGTGATATTGTTTTAGGCAAAAATTGGATAACAATGGATGTTCAAGAATTGAAGAAATTTATTGGAGTTTTGATACTAATAGGTGTATACAAATCTTATAACGAGGTCGTAACACAACTTTGGAGCAAAGACAATGTTCGAAAAATCTTTGGCACTATTATCGCTCAAAATAGATTTCAAAATATACTCCGTGTACTTAGATTCGATGATGCAGCGGAAAGACGAAGAAAAAGGAGTGGCGACAAAATAGCACCAATACGGGAATGCTTTGAGTTATGGAATACTTATTTGCGAGATTCGTTTGTACCAAATTGGTGTATGACGATTGGTGAACAGCTTGTAACTTTCAGAGGCAGATGTCCCTTTAGACAATATATTCCATCAAATCCTGGACGATATGAAATAAAATTTTGGGCCATTTGTGACCTATGCATGGAAACTGGAAATTTATCCCGGAAAGCAGGGAGAGGAAAGAGACAAGAATCAAGGCGAAAAAGTTGTAAAACGTTTAATAGAAGAAATTGAAAACTCTGGAAGGAATGTCACCTGCGACAATTTAATTACTTCGTACAATCTTGCAAAGTATTTGTTACCAAAAAACCTTACATTAGTTGGTACGATCCATAATTGAGCTAGGAAAGGAGCTAGCAGAATACAAGGACCACGAAAAACCAGAAGCAGAAGAAGAAGCTGAAGCATCTACTAGTTCTGAGATTCCAAGAAAGAAGAAGAGATGTGATGTTTGTACATCTTCAAAGGACAGAAAAACAAGAACAACTTGTGCACGTTGTAAAACCAATGTATGCGGTGAACACTCAGTAGTTATATGTAAGAAATATGTTTAACACACTTTTACTTTTATGTAAATTATTTATATATTTTATTTTACAATATTTATGTCTTATTACTAAAGAACGGACATTCTTACCACATGACTCGGCGTAATTCAATGAAGTATTTATTAGACCATCTGGCCATCTGGTCGACAGCGATTACAATGGACAACACACCTATTGTATTCGGAGGATATATTCCATTAAACGCAATCGGCAATTGGAAATGTTTATAAACATCGCTGAGTACATCCCGGCATAATACAATGAAGTATTTGTGTTTGATTTCCTCGGCCACCTGATTTCGCCAGCGTTAACAATGGGCAACGGCTATTGTATTGGGAGAACTTAGTCATGTGGTAAGAATGTCCGTTCTCTACTTATTACTGCTTATTATTACTGCTCCGGTATATTCTAATGGTCTTTTCTTATGTTGAAAAAATAAAAGTCAAATATAATAATGCCTACGCTATATTGAATTCAAAGTAATCGCCGAATATTAGCTCAAACCCAGGGTCCAATGGACTCGCGCGGTAAGTAGCGATAGGCCGTTTACCTAGTAGTCCTAGGGTTAAATGATATTAAATATAATACAAAATTGAGTACTGGTACAGGTTGTGCATTGTGTTAGGACATTATCGTCGAGCGAACGCGGGGTGTGATCTATTACAGTTTATTTTATAATTTATGCGGCTAAAATTTTAGTTCTACGAAATTTATTGAAATTTATTTTTATTATTTTATTAATAATAAATGTTCAAAATTATCACCATCCTCTTCGATACACAAAGTCGCACGTTGCAGAAGAGATAGAAATAAATAACTTATTTTATTCAGTTCGAAGAATATTACGCTGTTAATAGTATCTACTACAGAATGGAGTATTTAACTGTACAACAGGAAATTGAAATGGTTCTGGTGTATGGGGAGGCTGGCAGAAGGATTCAGTCACGTGCTTCATTCTACCGTACTATTAAACAATTCACTACTGATGGAAGTGTTCAACCGAAAAATAGGACCCGTCGAGTAACAGTCGCCGGAGGAAATAATGAAGTCGCTCTATTAGCTGCAGTGGCTGTTAATCCTCATGTTAGCACAAGAGAAATAGCTCGCGATTCTGAATTGTCCCACACCAGTGCTTAGAAAACTTTAAAAAGTCATAAATATCATCCATATCCATGTGGCTTTACATCAAGATCTACATGGCATTGATTTCCAAAATCGAGTAACTTTCGTCAGTGGGCATGTGAACAATTACAACAAAAACCCAATTTTTTTTTGGTATGTGTTCTTCTCCGACGAGGCGTCTTTCACAAACCACGGAACGGTTAATCGATGCAATACACATTACTAGAATGTTGAAAATCAGCACTGGCTTCGGCAAATTGAAAACCAGTGCCCTTGGACTGTCAACGTGTAGTGTGGAATAATTAGGAACAAAGTCCTCGGTCCCCATATTATTGAAGGCCACATTAATGGTCAAATGTACCGACATATTTTGGAAAATGAACTGCCAGCACTAATTGAAGACGCTAGCTTAGAAGTGCTACAGAACATGTGGTTTCAATATGATGGTTGTCTAGCACATTATTCGGTGGTAGCACGTGCAGTACTTGATCGTAATTTCAATGGTAGAATTGGTTCAGTAGATTGGCCTGCTAGATCACCAGATCTTACCTCGCCAGATTTCTTTTTATGGGGTTATCTCAAATGCAAAGTATACAATCAAGTACCAACAACACGTGAAAATGTGATTGAGCGAGTCAGAAATGCTTGTGCCAAAATTCAAGAAGATACACTTCTAAGTTGTCTACACTCATCTGAAATGTGGATCAATACTTACACTTACTTTAATTGGAAGATGATGAGGCGAGGGGTAATCTAGCGCTCTGATAAGTGAGAGACGAAGGGACTTACATAAATGAAGTACCCTGCTACGTGAGAGATGAGGAGATTCAGGTTAATCAAGCACCCCAAGGTGGTACTACGTACATGTCGTTGTTGTTGGGTTACGCTAAAAGTAATTTATTCACCAACAATTTACATTTCTACACGTGACATTTTCCCAGTTATTCCAAATTTGCAAAATGAATAAAGTTTTTCTAGACTTATTTTGATTATTTACAAAGAAAACGTATTTTTTTTATTGCACACGTATTGCAAAATCGTATGCATAGGTTCATAGCACCATCTATCGTGAATTGAAGAAAATATTTCAGACAAATCCTACGTACTTTCTCTAATAGAATTAGAATCTGAAATAAAATATACTGGTAGTTCAAAATGAAAAAGTTACCCCCATCCCACCTACATGGAGGGAGAGAGGTGAACTAATTCTAGCACTAATGTATTTTCTCCATTGAATTATTACATTTTAAGTATGGACATTTTTTTGTGAACTACTTATGTTTCGAAATATTTGTACGTTTAGAGTTAAAAAATATACCCGGTACATACATACACACAACGCAAAAGTCTAGGGATATTTTTATAACAAGACGTGTTTGTACATGTAATGAACTTGAAAAAATAATACAAAATTTATAGTTTATATTGTTGTTTCATTTGTCAAAAAAACAGACTTTTTGAAAAAAAGAACATAAAATTGGCACAAAAATTTTTTTTAAAAAACTCACTGTTTTTTCAAAGGTCCCAAAAAATGCCAAAAACACGAAAAAAAAGCTTAAAATAAAGTATGGCCACCACGTTGGTTTATCACAGCGCGACATCTAGCATTCATGCTCAAAATTACATTGTTAATGTCTGCTTGAGGTATTTGTGTCCATTGTACTCTCAGAAGCTCTCGGAATTGAAACTCATTATGGATGTTGCCCATATGTGGAGTAATTCGTCGTTGCAGCATGTCCCATACGTGCTCGATGGGATTCAAGTCCGGTGACTGTGCTGACCATGGCAATACATCAATACCCTCGTTATCCAACCAGTTTACTACAATACGGGCAGCATGAGGTCGAGCATTATCATGCATTAAGTGAAAGTTATCTCCAGCAGCAAATGGACGAACGACTGGTTGGAGAATAGTATCCAAATACTGCTGACTGGTGAGGAAGCCGCGTGGGAAAATGAGCTCAGTTCTTCCGTCAATAATAATTCCGCCCCATACCATTAATGTGCCACCTCGGTATGAGTACACTTCCTGCACATGTCTCAAGCGTTCCACATTTCCAGGCTGTCTCCATACTCTCGTTCGACGAGAATCTGGACGAAATCCAAATCTAGACTCATCGCTGAATAAAATTGTAGCCCACTCATTGTCACCCCAATCCAGAAAATCTTGACACCATGTTAGTCGTGCAGCGCGATTGCCTCTAGATAGAGGTGGACATCTCAATGGTCGCCGACTACAAAGATTGGCTTCATGGAGACGATTTCTTACCGTACTACTGCCAATTGTCACATTATGTGCACGCTGTAATTCATTAACCAATTCGGGTGCTGTGATTGTCGGTTGTCTTCTGGCAGTTAAAATTAAATAACGATCTTGAGCGGCGGTTGTAGAGCGACCACGGCCTGGATGTTGCTCGGCTGGACTCCCAGTGTCTCTAAACCGTCGCCATAAACGACTTACGACGCTTTGAGAGACTCCCAACTGTTCGGCTACTTGGGTTTGTTGCACACCAGCTTGAAGGAGGCCCACCGCTCTATTCATCTCATCCAACGTTAAATGTTGCCGTTCTATGCTAAAAACACAATAATTTTAACACACCTACTAAGCAAACACAAGACGAAATGACTAACATCTAAATTTAACAAAACAAGAAAATGTCGGTTTTTTCGTCCCTTGTGAAAAACATTGTAAAACATGTATTGCTATCTTTTTTTCATTTTTTTTAAACCAAAAAGTGAGTACCTACACTAACAGTTACAGGCGAAGTAATATTATATGACCTCGACAATTTCTTTCGTTAGTTTTGAGATTTTAAAAAAATATCCCTAGACTTTTGCGTTGTGTATATATATATATGTATATATATTTCGTTTTTCCTCCTTAATTTTCAAACCTCTTTTCCTTTTTCTATTATCGCACAACTGTTTTCTAGATCTATGCAGATGATCTGGTTATTACGGACGGAACTGGCATTTATTGTCCCTGTGTGTTTTATTTCTTATATTAGACAGTTATTAGACATTATAAACAGCAAGGCGGATAATGCGTCGCTTCGCCATACCTCTATATTTACTTCATAACTTCTTGTGATAATCTGTCATGTGGCATATATTTCATATTTTAATGTGGTATTGTTTATTTCTTTGCTTTATTTATTTATTTAGTGTATAGCCTTTGAACACATCTGTGCATATAAAAAATATACTTACATAAAAAAAGTATGCAATAAAAATTAATTATTCACGAACAAACATCCATGGATTTAATATAGTCTGTCATACTTTTCGTCGCTTTCAATAATTCCACAAACTCTCCTCCAAACCGCCTTAGGAGATAACCCTCAACAATATGTCGTTTGGTGTCACGTGCAACCCCGCAGTTACATCTCTGGTCAGCAATTTTATCCAATCTATGTAGGCTGGTCGCGCACTTTCCATTGTTTTACCTGACTATGTTTAAGGTTGGACATACTTTAACCTGGTAACTCTGATCCCGCTAGTTCGGTGTTCATATCTACTGTGGAAAGTTTCCCTCCTATTGGTTTCGTCAAGTATTAGTAATATTGATTTTTTCCTGAATAAGAGTTGGCTTTTAGTACAGTTAAATGTCTGGACCGTAATCTATTTGTCCCGGTGTTTTTGATTTCGAGATGGATGAGAAGTTGGTGATTTTCTCGGACCTTTTTGGTCACTCTGACCAAGACATTGTTTCTTCCGGTGGGATGTTGCTTAAGACAGGGAGCCAACAGCTCGGTGTTGGTCATATGTTGCCGGAAATTATACGCATAGTTTGATTTAACAGGACATCTACGAGCCTAGCGTGCCTACTGTTGAGTCATATTGTGGAGGCGTACATCGCTGCCGAGTACACAAGTCCAAGAGCAGAGGATTTTAAAACAGATGTCGAGAACCCCACGTGGTTCCTTACAATTTGAATAATATTGTTCCTAGTTTTTAGTTTTTCTGTTTTTTTTTGAGGTGTTCGTCATATGGCATGGTTCTGTTAAGAGCAACACCAAGATATTTTGGGTTTTCGTTATCAATCTATTTTCAAAGTACGCATTTAAGTTCTCTTTTGGTCTGAGAATTGTGCAGGTGAAAGCAGCATACCTCCGTTTTCATTGCATTTGGCTTTAATCTCCACCTTCTCTTTCTTTCTTCAATGCACTTATACCTAACCTTTCGATTATCTGCGTACGCAAATTTTTGTGAAACTATGTCAGGTAGATCTGTGATATAAATGTTAAACATCAGGGGGATAATACATGAACCTGCGGTGAACCATTACTGCTTTATAAAATGTACCCATTGATGTATGCATAGAATGGTTTGACGGAAAATGAGACTCAAAGGAAACAAATGAGGGAGTTAGGGTATTGGTTTTTAAAATTATTTTTCAACATATTTCCTTTTAACTTTAACGTACTTGAACCAATGCTGGCCTTTATACTATCTTTGTACTGTTACAACAAACTTTTTATATTCAGTAGATTTTTCTTATGTATATCACCTTTTTCTAAATTTATAACTGCTTATATGGTTTGACTTTTTTAAGATATCTGTTGTACATTCTTCGAAGACTCACCTGTTTTTATAATTTTTCTAATAACTAACCTAAAGGCGGCTTTACACGGTCAAAGGAATTCATGAGTTTTGTGACTTTTTGTGAATTTATTCATGCGTGTAATACACAAAATTGTGAATTTATCAACAACAATAAATTCATGAAGAAATTGCCGAATTAGAAACAGCTCTAATTTTTCTTCAAGTTTTTGGGGAATTCTGCTTACATTTAGGTTTAAAAGTTATTGCCATTTCGCGACATTAAGCGATGCCAATCTGAAACTCATAAAGACGGCAGACTATGTGCCCGAACTATGGTAAGTAAACTAACTGCCTCGGTATACGTATTTATATGATCGTCTCTTTGTCCTTTTCTGCGTTTTTTTATATTGCCAACGCCAATAAAAAATTCAAAACATTTAAATAAATACAATTTTATAAATACAATATTTTAAAAATATAAAGCATTTCTTAATGCATACATATATCATATATATATATATATATATATATACAGGGTCCGGCAACGAAGCGGGGACGGAAGATTACACGCGTATTTGAAAGTTAGTCAAATATTTAGTTATCGGATATCCTTCCGTACCATCAAGCGCACGTTTTAAAAATATTTTATTTTATACAGAGTGTTCCAGATGGAAATGCCAGACTAAAGTTGCATTTTTTTAAATGGAACACCCTATATATTAATAGACAAAATGATCCGTGCTTGAAAGCTGGTTACATCGATATAATGTTGTATGGGTCTAAAGTTGATAGTTTCTGTGTAAATAATTATTTTACTTGATAAATTGATACATTTCAGTAGGCTATTCTGCATAAGGAAAATCAAAAGATCCGAAACCAATGGAATAGAATATTTTCTACTAGTATGCACTTTCGTTGCTACGTGAAATAAATTCTGCAACTGCTCGCGTTATACAGGCTGTTCACAATTTCGCAAAATCGAAGAAATTTCGTAATTTTCAAATGGAACGCCCTGTATATTTTTAGCTCATTGAAAAGCCCTTTTACTACGCTTTCTATTGATACCTCATTTGATGCACCTAGGATGGATCATTTACTAATTATTTCTTTTTAGAGTTGAATTAATGAAAAATGCTTGTATTTTTAGTAGCTAATTCGCGCTTTTAATAAACCTTCTGTAAGATCGGATATTCAACAAATTATCCATAAATGGTCTATAACAAGAAGAAACCCCATTAAGTACGAGAAACAGTTGATTTTCACTCAGCGGTGAAAGCAAACATTAAATGAATATAAAGTAATATAGCATTTTCAATAGATTCACTGTCGATTAAGTTATCTGGTGTTAGTTTAATAAAAAATTTGCACTAATTAATTTGTATTTTAAAGAATTTTGTAAAACCAACTATTTTACGAATACCTAATATGAAACAATACATACCTAATTAGCCTAACATAAATCGAAATCATGTAGGAAAGAATCAAGTACGAGTAGTATTAAAAGTTTGCACTATTTTAAGTAAATACTAATTATTAACCACAACATTAAATTTAATTAACAAAAGTAGTAGCACAGTTAATAAAAATAAAGTAAACGTAAATAGTAAATGCAAATAAATCAAAGAAAACTTTCAAATGTCCTTCCATGTCTCTCAATACATAAATGAAGCCGCCTGGTGAAATTCTGTTGAACATGCTGTAATGTTTCTTGGCGAACATTTCTAAATGCCTCTCTTATGCGTTCCATCATATTTTCCTTTATTATAGGAACTTCCACATAAACTAGAGCCTTAACATATCCCCAAAAGTAGAAGTCCAAGACAGTAAGATCTGGACTTCGTGGAGGCCAAGCGATTGGACCACCTCGTCCTATCCATTTGTCTTCCTTCCATCGCCCTAGAAACTCCCTAACGTTAAGGCTGTAATGAGCAGGTGCACTATCGTGTTGCAACCAGAAAATTTGTCGGGTGTCAGCATCCACATGCTCAAGTAAATTAGGCAGTTCGTTCTGCAAAAATGCCAAATACGTATCGCCTGTAACGGTTCCATGGAAAAAGTACGGCCCATTGATATATGGACCAAGTATACCTCCCCAGACGTTAAGAGACCATCTATTTTGATTGTCTACATGACGTATCCAATGCGGGTTTTCTGTTGCATAATAATGCTTGTTATGTTTATTTACCGCCCCATTACTTTTGAAAGTAGCCTCATCGCTAAACAAAATCTTTGTTAAAATATTTGGCATTTCTCGCATTTTGTTTAACAACCAACCACAAAAGTCTGTTCTTTTAATGAAATCATCACCATGCAATTCCTGATTTAATTCCATATGGTACGAATGATACTTATGACTTCTTAAAATTCTTCGTACGCTCCTATCTTCAATAGCTGTTACCTTTGAAATACTGTCTATACTTATATGTGGATTTTCCTGTATTGTTAATAATACGGCCAATTCGCCTTTTTCATTGATTACCGGCTTATTTATTTCTCTCTTCTTGTAGGTTACACTACCAGTTTCTGTAAATCTCTCTAATAACCTTTCAAACGCTTCCGGTCTTGGCTTTATTTCAAGGTTTGGAAAGCTCTCTGCACATACTTGCTAGGACACAATTTCTTGTACACTCCCCAAGAATAAATATCATATTCACCATTTCTTGAATACTAAAATTAGTCATTATAGCAATTTCTTTTAAATATTGAACGAAATACTGTGTAAGATGGAACGAAATTTTTGACAACTTGGTTATTAAGTATACAAGCTTAAAACTGACACCAGATAACTTGATCAGCAGTGAATCTATTGAAAATGCTATATTACTTTATATTCATTTAATGTTTGCTTTCACCGCTGAGTAAAAATCAACTGTTTCTCGTACTTAATGGGGTTTCTTCTTGTTATAGACCATTTATGGATAATTTGTTGAATATCCGATCTTACAGAAGGTTTAAAAGCGCAAATTAGCTACTAAAAATACAAGCATTTTTCATTAATTCAACTCTAAAAAGAAATAATTAGCAAATGATCCATCCTAGATGCATCAAATGAGGTATCAATAGAAAGCGTAGTAAAAGGGCTTTTCAATGAGCTAAAAATATACAGGGTGTTCCATTTAAAAGTTACGAGATTTCTTCGATTTTGCGAAATTGTGAACACCCTGTATAACGCGAGAAGTTGCAGAATTTATTTCGCGTAGCAACGAAAGTGCATACTAGTAGAAAATATGCTATTCTATTGGTTTCGGATCTTTTGATTTTCCTTATGCAGAATAGCCTACTGAAATGTATCAATTTATCAAGTAAAATCATTATTTACACAGAAACTATCAACTTTAGACCCATACAACATTATATCGATGTAACCAGCTTTCAAGCGCGGATCATTTTGTCTATTAATATATAGGCTGTTCCATTTAAAAAAATGCAACTTTAGTCTGGCATTTCCATCTGGAACATCCTGTATAAAACAAAATATTTTTAAAACGTGCGCTTGATGGTACGGAAGGATATCCGATGACTAAATATTTGACTAACTTTCAAATGCGCGTGTAATCTTCCGTCCCCGCTTCGTTGCCGGACCCTGTATATATATATATATATATATATATATATATATATATATATATATATATGTGTTTATTTAGTTTGTCTAACGTAAACGAATTTCAAACGCATGATGTAATTGTTATATATATGTATGCATTAAGAAATGCTTTATATTTTCAAAATATTGTATTTATAAAATTGTTATTTAAATGTTTTGAATTTTTTATTGGCGTTGGCAATATAAAAAAAAACGCAGAAAAGAACAAAGAGACGATCATATAAATACGTATACCGAGGCAGTTAGTTTACTTACCATAGTTAAGTGTTCGGGCACATAGTCTGTCGTCTCATAACTCTTGTTGGTTATTAGAAGTTATTGTTTTCGTAGATCAAGTGATTAGTTGTGAACAAATATGCTTAAAAACATTGTACAAAAATCAGCAAACAATAAAATATTTGATCGTCTAACACAAAGATGAATTTTCAATAAATTCCTGACCTTCTTCATCAATTTCTTCATGAATTAATTCATAAATTTCTTTGACAGTGTAAAGTCGCCTTAATAACTTCTAATATATTCGGCAATCCTAGATATGAAAAATTTCGTTTTGCTCGTAATACACACACCGGCAAATTTAAAGGAACAGATTTCAAATTTAGTTTATTTCTTACCTTTATTATTTTATAGCTTATACATCGATAGTTTTAAATGCTCCAGCAAACAATTGAAGTTTTGGATGTTAAAATGTCAAACGCGTGTGTTGTTATTTATTTTTCTTTATTTATTGTCGTCAGTTTGTTTGTATTGTAAAAACCAGGTAATAATGGGTGACTTAGTACCGACTGATATTGGTAGGGCTGTGCAATGATCGAATATGGTCTAACATGCCGTGAAGTTGCCCGAAGGTTCGGTAAATCAGAATCAACCATCTATCATAATGTAAGTCGTTGAAGACAAATCAGAAAGTATGAGTGAGAAGAAAAGGGCAAGGCAGAAAACACTCAACAACGATTGCAGATAATCGTTTTATAACCTTGCAAATTCTGCGAAACAGACGTCAAACGGCAGTTCAAACAAAAAGCATAGATGTTCGTGGAACCACCATACGTGGGCGTACAGCAAGAAGAAGACTTAAAGTTGGTGTCAATTCATATGTGCCAAAAAATCCCTAAGAGTCCGGTGACGTCATCGTCTAGCGCGACTAGAATATGGTCGAGGACGAGGGGCGTTTCTGTAAATTCAATTGACGGTAGGGAAAGATTGTATCGACGCCAAAGAGAACAAAATGGACTATTTAATTTTGCTACTACTGTATCTTTTGGTGGAGGTTTAATTGTGGTATGGAACGGCATATGTTTGGAGGCACGCCCGGATTTAGTGGTGACTTTAAATAGGTACATCCGAGAAATTCTCTAAGACCACGTGGTATCTATCTGAGAAAATTTCACCTTAATGCAGGACAATGCATGCTCTGCACGTCGCCCAATGTGAAACTGACTTTTTAAACGAAGCTGGTATAGCAATTATGAATTGCCCGGCGTATTCCCCTGACCTGAACCCGATCGAACATGTGTGGGACATGCTAGGCAGAAGACTTAGGTCAAGAATTCCTGTTGTTCAAAACAGAGAAGAAGCAAGATATGCATTGATTGAAGAATGGGGCAGATTGCCTCAAGAACTGATCGATGGCCTTATGAGAAGTATGGGAAGACAAATGATTGCAGTTGTAAGTGGTGGTGGGGGCAGCACACGCTATTGTAGCAAAAGAAAAAACACATTAAGTGATTAACTATGTTGAAAATATACAATAATGTCATTTTGTTCAAAACCATATTGTGCTCGAATCCGACGTTTTCTAGTTTATCTCTTCTTCAACAAGTTTCACATAATACAATCTTTATAAAACAAATTTAAATTACTCCACTTAACTTCGTATTAGGAGGTTACCTGAGAAATATTAACGATATGTATATTATAGAGAGGATAATAAGATTTTATATCTGTTTCTTTAAATTTTGGCGGTGTGTGTACCTATTTTTTCTGAACATCTTCAAATTATTTCAAGTTTTTTGCGCAGTTTTCTCTTTAAAATTGGATACTGTTCGTTCTTTGTCAGAGTAATTAAAAGTACCGAATAGATAAATTTATCAGTTTAATTTATTACATGCCCTGAATTACAATAAAATGACGTATGAATGTTATTCAATGTTATTGTTTATATGAAATATCGTAAATTATTGACCTGATATCCGTATAAAAGTCTTATTCAAATAGGCCACCATATCTGCTTGTATTTAGTTGTGTAATAAATGCTCGTTTATTAAATGCAATAATATATTTTAATCCAAAGCTGCATTTCTCTGAAAAAATATGAAATGTAAATTATAATTATAAATTATAATTTATAATTAGAGAACGGACGCAATTTCCATAAAACGCAATCGGCAATTGGAATTGTGTCTAACGTCGCTCAGTACATCCCGGCGTAATTCAATAAAGTATTTGTTTGACTTACTCGGACACCTGGTCTCGCCGCGATAACAATGGACAAGGCAGCTATTGTATTCCGAGAATATAGTGCTTTTTAAAGTGTTTTCATGAGCGTAGATAGAAGCGGGGTTTTTATAATGTATTATTTATTAGTTTATATTTCGTAAGATAAATAAAGTGCTGTGAGTAAGTTTCTTGTTTTCATAGTTTTAACTGTTAATTACATCGTAATTTTTGTGATAGATCCTGTTTAATATCGTTTGATTGAATCTATTTCTACCAATTATTTCGACGTAAGAGTGTGCATTGAATTTCGTTCAGTTTCAATAACTTACGCACACATTTTTAGTTTTCATTTATCTAGATCTAGAGCATTGTTTAAGTTACTTTTTCAGACATGATATGGAAGAATGTCGAGAACGGCATTGTAAAACAATGGCGAGTTGGATTGACGGTCATACTGATTGTATGTCCATTGTCAGTGATTCCGAAATTTATTACAAAATCCGTAAAATATCGTCAAAAATTCGTCACTTAGGATCGCAAACACATCTGAACTCTGTAAAACTTTTATGGCGGCTAATATTCCATTAAATAAACTTAGCAATCCCACTTTAAAAATATTTTTGAAAAAATATACTGGTCGAAATGTTCCTGATGAATCAATTTTACGCAAATATTATGTTTCTAGGTGCTATACGAGAACAGTAGAACGCATTAGAAGCCATCTTTTAAATCAATACATATGAATAAGCGCCGACGAAGCGGTGGATATGTTAGGACGCTGTGTGGTAAATGTTGTAGGTGGTGCACTACATCCAACTATTCTCTATAACTCATATGTAATAGCAACAAGTGTTATAAATAGAGTTGATGCGGAAACAGTTGCTGAAACCATTAAGGAGAATATGCAAAAGATGCTTCATTCGGACGCCACGTACAAAGAAAAAATACTTTTATTTGTCAGTGATAGTGCTGCGTATATGTTAAAACAGGCAGGCTATTGAAGAAAACATATCCTAATATGCTGCATATTACTTATGTAGCACATGCTCTCCACAGAATCTGTGAATATATCAGAGACACTTTTCTGGAAGTTGATAGACTTGTATCAGCTTTTAAAAAAGTTTTCAGAAAAGCACCATTGAGAGTAGCTCTTTTCAGGGAAAAATTTCCATCTCTGTCACTGCCTCCCACTCCAGTAATAACTAGATGGGGAACATGGCTGGAAGCTACTAGTTATTATGCTGAGAATTTCGATAGTCTAAAACATTTCGTAACACTGCTAAAGGAGGATGCTAGAAGTATTGGTGAGTGCAAGGAGCTCACACAAATCCCAAATTTAAAAAATCAGTTGTACTTTCTTCACGAACACTTTGGAAAATTGCCAAAACTAATCACTTATTTTGAAAATCGAAATCTCAAATTAAATGACGGATTAACCACATTAGATGTGGCTGTTAATAATTTGAAAAGTATTCCAAGTGACTTCGGATGTGGCCTTCGGCAAAAGTTTGAAGCAATTCTTAATAGAAATCCAGATTTAATTACATTGCAGCAATTATGTATGGAGACAATTCCACAAAATCTAACGGCTAAATATGAAGAAATAAAAGAATATTTCCAGTATGCACCTATAACCAGTTGCGATGTAGAAAGGACGTTTTCTATTTATAAGGATGTACTTAATTCAAAGAGAACAAAATTGACAGAAGAAAACCTTGAGAAACTATTGCTAGTCAATATTAATACTCCTTTACTCAACTTGAACGACAAAATGAACAAATAAAAATGTTCCAATTATAGAAATAAAATTAAAAACTTTAAAAATACAACTTTTGAACAAATACATATGTATTTCGTAATTTTATAGATCACCACCCGTTCGTTTTCCAATTATATAAATAAAATTAAAAACTTTATAAATACAACTTTTCAACAAATAAATATGTATTTCGTAATTTTATAGATCACCACCCGTTCGTTTTCCAATTATATAAATAAAATTAAATATTTTAGAAATACAGCCTTTCGCCAGTACTGCACTGGGTGGTAAGCGTGTCCGTTTTCTATTTATAATACAAATAATCATTATTTATTCTATTTACGACACCATCATCATTTGTTTGTTACCAACTTAGTTTGTGTTGATAAGGTAGAATTTTTTTTCAGTAATATTGTAAATGGATAGTTATAGCTATTTAGAATTACAATTTATTGACTCGTTTGACGTTTAGCAGACAGTTTACATGTACTGTGTCTGACAGAATTAAATAATCATTATTTATTCTATTTACGACACCATCATCATTTGTTTGTTAGCAACTTAGTTTGTGTTGATAAGGTAGAATTTTTTTTCAGTAATATTGTAAATGGATAGTTATAGCTATTTAGAATTACAATTTATTGACTCGTTTGACGTTTAGCAGACAGTTTACATGTACTGTGTCTGACAGAATTAATCCTATAGAGGAGTTTAGTTTAGATCGTAACTACTCTCCCAGTCTCCTGGGCTCCGCAGTCGTGTGGTCTTTGGCATTTGCAAGTAGAAATTCTTATATGCATATTTGGCATTAAGATATGACAATATATTATGTTTTTGAATTAAATGCATTAATTCCATGGAAAATACTGGGGGGAGTTATCTCTACGGTTTGCCGGACCGTCGCTCTAACCAACTAAGCTACGATAGACTTTGGTTTAAGTTTATTAGAAACACCTGATAAGACGACGATGTTAATACTTCAGATGTTAGTTTTGAAAGCAGATGTCAGTTTTGAAAGTTTGAAATTGCTACTGATTAGCTATTTATACATGTAGATAATTTCTTAGCCGTTCATTTAATATATTATTTGATAAATTATTGGAGTTTTCGGTTTTTATATTAAATATTTTCAATATTTTTAAATTAGTATGTTATTTTACGACGTAAATGTGAATGTAAACATTGCTGTCTACAAATTACAACGCAAATCATACGAAATTTATTTGAAAAATTTTGTCCACGTTGATATATTAAATGAACGGCAAAGAAATTATCCACATATATATATATATATATATATATATATATATAAGGTAAACTTAATAAGTCGGCGATTAAAGGTCTGGTTCATTACTTCAAAGTATATACCGTGTGCCCAACGTCGTGCGATCGATGGATATATAAGTAATGACTGGCCAACTGCAAGTATATTGGCCTTGCTTGAACACAATGACCGACTGATAGGAATATTCAATGTGTTAGAGAGAGATTATTTTATTCGTTCTTAGATCGTATGTAGAATGTCTTGGATAAAGAAAGGGAACGCCCGTACAGTTAGACAGTAGAACCCGATTGAATATACTCTCTCAACCCTAACAACATAAACTCGCTATTCGTCTTCGTCTTACTACATTGTGGTAGATCAATCACTCCCCGGCGTTCGTACGGTATATTTAAAACAACCCTACATGTTTCGGCAATGATGCCTTTGTCAAGGGAATACAAAATATAAATGACAATATAAATGTCATTTGACATTTAGATTGACCTTTAATCGCCGACTTATTAAGTTTACCTTATCATACCAAGGTCACGAAAATATTATATATACAACGTGTCCAGGAAAGTATGCAACAAAGGGAAAACTTTTTTATGGTCTATTTCTCAGGAAAGGTTATTCTTTATAAAAGTTTTTGCTTTACTTAAAACCCGTTTACCCCTTAAAACAAATGAAATATCGCTTTAAATAATGCAAATATTCTTTAATAGCTTGAAAATACAAAAAATGTAATTTTTATGTTTTAAACAAGCATCATTCTATATGATGCCCCTCTCGGTCAATACATAAATTTGTACGTCTACTTAAGTCCCTGACGACATTTTGCAGGAAATTGGGATTATTATTTAAATGCGTTACCGCTTCCCTAATCCTGTTCTGCAAATCTTTTTGGTTTTCAAATGGCCTATCTGAATACACATCTGAATATCTTCCTATTAATTTTTTTTGAAATTTTTGGTTTAAATACTGCACGACTCGACGAAAACTATGTGCAGGCGCAGCATCCAGCATAAACCACAAAGAGCGTCTTATTTGTAAAGGCAAGTTGTCAAATGCATCTTCTAATTCAGCAGTCAGAAATGCTAAATACCTTTCAGCATTTAGAGTTTGCTGAAAAAAAAAACGGTCCGACCACACCTCTCTCCAAAATTCCGCACCAAACATTTATCTTTCGTGAATATCGGTTTTTACACTCCATTTGGAAATATGGATTCTCTTGAGACCATCAACTACAGACTACACCATTTGTGGTGAATGTCGCTTCATCGGTAAATAAAATTTTTTTGGGAAATGTTTTGTCCGTTTCTATTTCACCTTGTATCATGAAGAGAAACTCTAAACGCTTGTCTCGTTCTTGCAACGTTTGGACATATCTTGGTATAAATGGAGAAAACATGTATGTTTTTAATATTTGATGTACTGATGATTTACGTAATCCTAAATTAGTTGCACATTTTCTCACAGATAATTTAGGACTCTCAATTACACTTTGTAAAACATTTAAAGAATTATCTAAATTTCTTACTGGTCTGTTATGTTCCTTTTTAAAATTAAATTCCAAAGAGCTTGTTTTTTTAAATTGTCGCAAAATTTGGTATACCGTAGACCAACTAACATTTTCATTGAGATGCCTTTTTGTATTTTCAAGTTATTAAAGAATATTTTCATTATTTAAAGCTATATTTCATTTGTTTTAACGGGTAAATGGGTTTTAAGTAAAGCAAAAACTTTTATAAAGAATAAAATTTCCTGAGAAATAGAGCATAAAAAAGTTTTCCCTTTGTTGCATACTTTCCTGGACACGTTGTATATATAATATTTTAGATTCTGTTTTAGAAAATAGCACACAAATACAAATCTAGAAAATTTACAGAGTAGATTGTGCTGTTTACTGCATGCAGGTATGATAATATTAACAGAGTATTATCATTCCCTAAATCAAAAATATTATATTTTAATTGAAAAAGCGATTTTAAACATTTAAAAGATATTAAATGAAATGAACATAGTCGTTCGTCGTTAACAAATTATGAGAGCTTATTACATCGATCAATTAATAATAAAAAAATATTTTAAAAACAAATAACTAAAACTATACATGAAATAAAAAATACAAGAGTTGTATGTTCAGTAGTGTAACAATTTACAATTGACGATCAATGAGCCTACACGAAAATCTAATGGCTTAGATAACTTTATTATAAATTCAATACTACTTAAATACTACTTATTAAGACATCGATATGTTTAATGATTTGATTGAATTCTGTAACAGTTTTCGTAAAATGTACAAAGCAATTATAATTTTGTAGATATTATTAATTTATATTTGCAGGTATTTTGGTATTTATTTCACATTTATACCGATTCTAATTATTAAAGATCCGGAATTAATAAAGCAAATAACCATAAAACATTTCGACCATTTTACTAATCATAGGCCTTTTATACCAGATGGTATAGATGCGTTGTGGAACAGGAACTTAGTATCTCTTAAAGGTAACGTATGCACATAAATATGTATATGAATATAGTTTTATTTTTCGTTCTTAGGAAATGAATGGCGAATGATGAGAGCCACGTTAAGTCCCACCTTTACCTCAAGTAAAATGAGAATAATATTTTCTGTAATGTCAGAATTTGCAAACACATACTTAGATCACTTTGTGAAAGATGGCAAAGCAGTTACACTGGAAATGAAAGATACTTTGTGCCGATATACTAATGATGTTACGGCAGCTGTTAGTTTTGGCGTCAAGTGTGATTCCATTAATGACCGAAACAATGAATTTTATCGTTCAGGGAAAAGCATTGCGGCCTCTTTCTTTTCTACTTTAAACTTTGTTGTGTTTATATTCCCAACTATTAGCAAGGTGAGATTAAAATTAAATATTTAGTATTTGGTATATTGACTCAAAATATGTAACAGCAATTGCAACAATAAGTATTACTTTATACTGATATTTTGGCGATGTTAAGGTATACACGTAATGTAGTAATTTCTAAATTTTGAAGTAAGAGAGCTGTTCTTATAATGTTAACAGGTTTATCGCAATTGAAGCTGTTAACAAAAACCTACTTGTCGGTGCTATTAAAAACAAGAGATTTCAAATTAATTCCAAGCAATAAGAGGAGATCGGTACAGTTAAGCTTAATTTCGAATGTTCTCAAGAAAAATAAAGCTGTTTTATCAACTCAATGCACCACGTTAAATGGGATAACCTGCAAACAGAAAAACCAGAAATAATTGAAAACTATAATTCAACTAAGGAAAAGTTTGCGAATGTTCGGAAGAAGAACAGCGACGTGACCTATGGCGATATTCTTCAGAAATTAATACATTAGTGGTGTAAATGCTTTCGGATTATACCATTTTTGCAAAGAAAATTTATTAATGAATAGCCTTAACTTTTCAAAAATTTTTTAAAAAGCAAAACAAAATTGCCCTACCGAATTACAACAACTAAAAAGAAACAATTGTCGTTTATGTTCCTATGAGGAAAACAGGAAAGCATTTCATGGAAACATTATGTGCCAAAAACCTATCTGCTCACAATATTCTAGGTTTATTTGTAAGGAATGTGTTTTCAAAGCATCGGCAAATTATAGTAATGGCCCAAATACAATTTATTTCTCGCAACTCCTCTTTGATATTTACTAATAAGAGATATTGTTTGGCGACCCATAGATTCAACATTTAGCTTGTTCAAATAGTCCACTATTCCAGCGGCGGTAAATCAGCAAGTATAATATCATGTTATAGTATTACTCTTCCTTTTAGTCGATTATGATAAAGTAATCTAATCTAATTTTAATTCTTTAGGGTTGGACGCTAGTAAGTTCAGGCACTTGAGCACTGTGCTCTTTGTACCATCCCCAATAGATCCTTCAGTTCCACTTTGTTAGTTTTGTGTCCTTGATAAAAACCACTATCCTTCTCTAGGGAAGTTTAAAGTATCTTCGTAAGATCCAATAGATCTCTTCCGAAAGGTTTCTGTCTGAATCCCTTCAGTTCCTCGCAAGTACATTGTATATCACATCATGAAGGCTAGTTTCCTCTTGTTTTTCACGTCTCCTCCACCAGGGCTCACTAATCAAGCCCATGCCGTACAGATGCTTCCTTCAAGGACACTGCCCGGTTATCAAACCCCAGTAATAGTTATAAAAAAATACTAAAGTAGTATTTAGAGACAATTGTATTCAAATCGTTAAGGATAATGTTTGTAGTTATAAAGAAATTAGCAGTTATCTTCTTGTTACGGATTTTTTATGAACAACTTTTAGGGAGCAGCCTTTGGAACACGAATAAACCAAATTTTGTTGTTTGTTAGAATGTTATAAATCAAGTGAGAAGATCTGCAAGGTAAGTGAGTGAAACTGCCTTTGCAATAATTGACAGGATTCGTCTTTTGAGATTCGTATTCTGTGAGAACATAGCTTTTGTACAATAAAATTATCGTTCAAGATGGTGTTAACTGCTTTTGCGCTAATACCATAGGGCTCTTGAACAGTAACATTATGATATTTCTCTATTATGTTGCGCACCATTGCAATGATTTTGTAAACTGCATAATGTTAGCATAATTTTACTGTTCAAGAGGTCTAGGGTAGGCTCTTAAACAGTAATATTATGATATTTCTCTCCTATGTTGCCTACAATCACAATGTTCTTGTAAGCTGATTCTTCAACGATTTATTGTCAAAAGGAATTCATTATACTACCGTTTTATGGTAGCTAATGAATATGTCATTACTAAACGACATCTTCACTTCATTGAAATGTTTTAACTGGTTTAATCCACTCTCGAAATTGTAAAAATGCGTTCATAGTTTTTCATAGAAATCTTCAATTCAAATGATTATAACTTCAAAATGTTATCCTTTTTGTTTCGACCTCAACATTAGGAGAGCGCCATTACATCTACGAAATTTTCTAATAATGCGATTTTTATTGCTTCTGTTCTTGACATGCTTGCTAATTCCTGTCTCTCTAATGAACTATATTTTAAACTACCTGTGGTTGATCCTGGAGAGCTTTCAGAATATGTAGAGGATGTGGGTGCCCTTAAAATATTCCAAAAAGTTCTCGTTACATGAAAACACGATTTTTTCATGTAACGAGAACTTTTGTTAAGATTAGTTTTTTCAGGCTAGGAGAATGATGGAGTTCAATTGTATCTTGAACATAGTGCTAGGCTATACTTAGGTTAAAACCGAAAACCAACTGCTATCATAGTCAATTTGCATTTTAACTTTTATAGTTGCGAAAGCATATCCATAGAATGTTATAATTCTTATTCTTCATATACGAGGGAAGATCAGTAAGTCCCCGTGTTTGAAGACAGGTGGCGCTGCTGAGGGATGTTGGCATTACCGTCGTGTACTGCCATCTATCAGACAACACCATAATAAATTTCAGACTTATTCATAGGTTAGTTTTTATTTGGCAGCCAGTTGTATCACACGTGTTTCGTGTTTCTCGATGAAATGGAAAAAGAGCAATATCGATCCGTATTCGCTTTTTATTTTTGGATGGAAAAACATGCGAAGAAATAAAAGCGAAGTTGGATGCTGTCTATGGGGACCCTTCACCATCTATGACAACCGTAAGATATTGATTCAACGAATTTAAACGTGGTCGTACATCTGTTTTTGATGAGGAGCGCCCAGGCCGCCCGGCAGACATGGTTACCGAGGAAATCGTTGAAAAGGTCCACGACATGATTCTCACTGATCGCCGACCGAATGTGCGCGAAGTAGCAGAGGCCGTAGGCGTGTCGTACGGAACGGCAATTAATATTTTACATGATAAGTTATCGGTGAGAAAGGTGTCAGCCCGATGGCTGCCGCGATTGCTTACGGTGGACAACAAGCGGATACGGTTGTCAATGTTGAAGCAGTGTTTGGACCTCTTTAAGAGAAATTCGCAGGAGTTTTTGCGTCGAGTCGTCACCGTTGATGAAACCTGGATCCATTATTATACGCCAGAGTCCAAGCGACAGTCAAAACAATGGATTTTTCGGGGTGAATCTGCTCCGAAGAAGGCAAAGACGGTCCCATCGGCCGGAAAGGTCATGGCCACGATTTTTTGGGATTCCAACGGAATAATCCTCATGGACTTTTTGCAGAAAGGAAGAACGGTCACGGGGCAGTACTACAGTGAATTATTGGACCGATTCGATATAAAATTGAAGGAGACACGGCCCCATTTGGCTAAGAAAAAAGTGCTGTTTCACCACGATAATGCACCAGCACATTCATCCAGAATTGTCGCGGCAAAGTTGCATGAACTGCACTACGAATTGCTGCCGCACCCACCGTACTCGCTTGACTTGACTTGGCTCCCTGCGACTTCATTCTGTTCCTCAACATGAAAACGTGGCTCGGGGGACAAAGATTCAGCTCAAACGAGGAGGTTATCGTCGAGACAGAAGCGTATTTTGCAGAGTTTGACAAATCGTATTTTTTGGAGGGGTTAAAGAAATGGCAGAAACGTTGGGAAAAGTGTATTGTACTAAAAGGTGATTACGTTGAAAAATAAATAAACAATTTGTGAAAAACTTGCGTCTTCTTTCCTAACATGGGTATTTATTGATCCACCCTCGTATGTTCACTTGTGTAATTCATCATTAAAAATATTGCCACTTAATGTTCCGATGGATTTATTCTCCGTGTTAAGTGAAGTATTACTGCCAATGTTCACAGGTACGTTTACAGGTTAGACGGAGGCGCGAAAGAAGGCGCCAATGTTTGTTCACCGAACTGCGGGAGTTATGGTATGGGGTGTCATTATCCATAGCAGTACGTTTCCGCTGTTATTGTTCAGAAATATATTCTGACATCCTAAAATTATTTAGAAGAAATTGGTAAACCACGTCTTTCTCCTTATCTTCATGGACTGGATAAATCGATTCATCAAGAAGATAATATGGCGAGCCTTGCTCTAAACTTCTTTGAAAAGTTTACTGTTAATATTTGACCTTTCAAATCTCCAGATATTTACTTAGTATGGGTCGTTAATGCTAGAAAGTTAAAAAATTGTCAGACTCACCACCAATATTGTGGGCTTTCCACCATGGGGTACAGGTTACCTGGAATACAATACCACAAGGAGATATTTACAATTTACATGAATTCATACAACGACGTGTGTAAATGACCAGAAAGGATCAATATATTTTAATGATGAACATATGAAGTCAGTTGTTTTTTCTTTCAAAGTGCTGTCTTTTGTTACATGCCGGTATACCTATCTGTTGTATTACCAAACAATTGTCAAAATATAATAATACCCACTAAGTGTATTCGATATATTATTGCAATTATCTAGTTATTCGTAATGTTTTATTTACAATTATTACAATTATGTGTCTTTTTAGCTTTTGAATATAAAATTATTCACTGAAGATGTACGAAACTTTATTTTAAATATAGTAAAGGACGTAAAGAATATGCGTCTCCAAAATAATTTAAAACGACCAGATATGATGCAATTATTGATACAAGCCAGTGAATCTGACGCGCCAAATCATTATCAAGATTCTAACAACATTGTTGATACAGGCTTTGCAACTGCCATTGAATCAACTGACAATATTCAATATAGTCGCAAGTTTCAAAATTTAACGGATATTGATATCGCAGCGCAGGCTCTTCTTTTCTTTGGAGCTGGATTTGAATCAACTGCTGCTTTAATGAGTTTTATGGCTTATGAACTCGCAATTAACCCCAAGATACAATTTAAGTTGCAAACAGAAGTAGAAAAAACATTAAATATTTGTAATGGAAAGTTGTCATATGAAGAATTGATGAAAATGAAATACTTGGACATGGTCGTTTGTGGTATGTATTTTTTAGAGTTTGAAAATTTTATTTCCAATACATATTCAACAATTTGGCAGAAATAGAATTTAATTAAAACATTACTATTTGAGACAAAAATAATAAAGTATGAAATAAAGTAAAACTAATTTTTAATATTTTGATTTTTTATTATTTGGCCATATTAATTAATTTCATCTTTTAATTATTACCAGATACATATCTACATATATATATATATATATATATATATATATATATATATATATATATAACAATTGATAAATTAAACGGCTAAGAAATTATCTAAACACTTATATATATACAACGTGTCCACTTAAGTATGAGACAAATGGGAAATATTTTTATTTTTGATTTCACGAAAAGTTTATAGAAAAGAAAAGTTCGTGCATCCTAAGAAACTTGATATTTGGTATTCAGGGTTGCGGTGTATTACTTGGTTAGAGGAACAATTAAAAAACATTGAAGTTGCTGTAAGAGTACGCTACACTTATTTTCAAAGATATCAAAAATATTCATATAAAAATGTTGTTTCAAATTTCAAAATATGCTCAAATACGAATTGTTATTTAAAATTACGAAAAAATAAAAATTAAATTATCGAGCAATAATAATAGCAAATACGCAATAGTTTTTAACATCCATCTATGTGACAGTAGTTCTATGGTTGTCATTTGTATTGTCACTTTAGTAATAAATTTTATGTGATTGTCAGATCCGCTGTCACTTTAATAATTAAGTAATTTTAAGACAAGTCATTAAGTTATTACCTACCAACTATGGCTGAACGGTTAACTATGCAAGAGCGAGCTGAATTAATTCTTATTTGCGCAGATAACTAGAAAACATGTAGAGACGCAGCTGATATTTTTAATGAAAGACATCCCAACAAATTTATTAGTTTCCAAAGCGTCTCAAGAATTTTAAATCAGTTTAATCAGGTTTGTTTCATTCTATTGCATTTCAGCGATAAAAAATTGATATCGAATGTAAATGATTTCACGTGCAATTACATAAAATTTATTATTAAAGTAACAATACAAATGACAACCATAGAACTACTGTCACATAGATGGATGTTAAAAAATATTGCGTATTTGCTATTATTATTGCTCGATAATTTAATTTTTTTTTTTCGAAATTTTAAATAACAATTCGTATTTGAGCATATTTTGAAATTTGAAACAACATTTTTAAATGAATATTTTTGATATCTTTAAAAATAAGTGTAGCGTACTCTTACGGCAACTTCAATGTTTTTTAATTTTTCCTCTAACCAAGTAATACAACGCAACCCTGAATACAAAATATCAAGTTTCTTAGGATGCACGAACTTTTCTTTTCTATAAAGTTTTCTGTGAAATCAAAAATAAAAATATTTCCCATTTGTCTCATACTTAAGTGGACACGTTGTATATATATATATATATATATATATATATATATATATATATATATATATTTGTCCCCGGATTGTCCCCGGATCGACGCATGAATAGGTAGGTATAAGAGTCCGTAAATGTTTTAGTTGAAATTTCATCTTCTCGGGTTCGGCCCTGCTTGGGTAGAAAGTAATTGTTGCCATACTTTTAATTTTCAAAAATCAAGGATGCCTTGGAAATTTACAAAAAGTAGTTCTTATCACTAATAAAGTACCTTTTTTGTAGGAAATACGACAAAATGTTACTAAGAAAAGTTATTCAGAATAATAAACTATGTAAGTATGCAAAATTTTAACAAGATTGAACATACTTTGAAAATTTACAAACAAATTTTTCTTTCCACTAATAAAGTGCTTTTTCTGCAGGAGATACGATGAAATGTTGTTGAGAAAAGTTATTCAGATTAATAAGTTGTGCCAAGGAGTATGCCAAGGAAATGTTTGTGTTGTTTTATTTTTTAAGTGTGCTATGAAAATAAATATAAAATATCGTTTTGACACTTGTCAAAAATATTTAATTTAAGTAGACGTAGTGTTTTCTGTACTCTAAAATTCACATTAAATTTCGTAAATACCACTGTGAAATATCACAAAAGTTATGCTTACTCTACCAGAACGGATCTACCTAATTCAATGTTATGGTATAGGGCAATTATCTATTCCAGCAGTTATTAGATTATTTAATGAGAAGTTTCCAAACAAAGTATTAGGCCAATCTACAGCATCCAGACTGATTCAAAAATTTCTAACTACCGGCAGTGTACATAATATAGCGAAAAAAAGAAAAAACTTTAATTAAGATGACATTAGTACTGTGTTAGCAATGGATTCAGTACGCGAACAGCCCAAACTGTCATTAAGAAAGCGGTGAGTGCAGATTCTTATTAGCAAATCACATTTGCAACGCGTTTTTAAAGCAAAAAAAATTAAACCATATAAAGTTAGATTTCTTCACACATTAGAAGAAGGGGATGAAGCCCGAAGGTTGGAATTTTGTCTTACTTTGGGAGAGAAAATTCTGGAGCATCGACATTTTCATAACAATATTATCTTCTCAGATGAATCGACTTTTACCACTAATGGTGTGCCTTCTTCACAGAATTGTCGATATTGGTCTGAATATAATCCCGATTATGTAATACATTGTAAACGGCAATGTTTTAAAAAAGTTAACGTTTGGTGTGCAATTTCTTATCATTGTGGTGTTATTGGACCATATTCTATTGAAGGAAGACTTAATCAGCACACATATTTAAATATTTTGAATTGGTTTATAGACGAACTGCCATATGAAGCAAGATTTTCTTCATATTTTCAACACGACGATTGTCCTGCCCACTCGACTTTGAGAGTTTGTGAATGGCTGAATGAACATTTTCCAGAAAAATGGATAGCCAATGCTGGTCACATTTTGTGGCCGCCCAGATCTCCTGATCTAACAATCATGGATTTTTTCTTTTGGGGCCGGAGAAAACAAATAGTATATTCAAATACGATTCTAAATGATGTAAAGGTGTTGAAGAAATGCATTAGAGATGCTGTAAATTCAATTTCTCTTGAGGAGATAAGAACAGCATTCAACGCATTTCGGAACAAAATTGAGGAATGTGCGAATAAAGGCGGCAGCCATATTCAAGAATGAATATTTTAGATTTTGTGAATTGTTAATTTAATTTGAACGAAATGAATTGTTTGAGTTTTATTATTTTTTATATTCATAATTAATAAACAATTAAGTAAACCGATGTTGTTTAAATTTTGTACACTTATATAAATTATTAATATGAATAACTTTCTTAACAACATTTTATCGTATCTCCTGCAGAAAAAGCATTTTATTAGTGGAAAGAATAATTTGTTTGTAAATTTTCAAAGTATGTTCGATCTTGTTAAAATTTTGCATACTTGCATAGTTTATTATTCTGAATAACTTTTCTTAATAACATTTTGTCGTATCTCCTACAAAAAAGGTACTTTATTAGTGATAAGAACTACCTTTTTGTAAATTTCCAAGGCATCCTTGATTTTTGAAAATTAAAAGTATGGCAACAATTACTTTCTACCCAAGCAGGGCCGAACCCGAGAAGATGAAATTTCAACTAAAACATTTACAGACTCTTATACCTATTCATGCGTCGATCCGGGGACACTATATATATATATATATATATATATATATATATATATATATATATACTAAACTATACAGGGTATACTTGAAATAAAAAGACAACGTATCAAAAATGGAAAGGTGTAATTACATAGAATATGAATCCAAATGAATCAATTATAACCCGAACCCCAAAATTAAAAACCAGAATGTAAATATGCACCTCTATTAAAGTTACATACACGCCGTATGTTTATATACGTATTATATTGTCGATATTATAAAAGCTATAATATCCTGTATGCCAAGGTCAATACTTCATACAAAATCAGCTTTTTATACATTCAAGAAAATAATTAAAAATTAGGATGTGTATTAAATTCATTTTCAAAACATACTAAAATTTCATGTGTATTACGAGAATGTTTTTATTGTTTGAAGTAAGAAATATAAATACAAATATAGGATTCAGAATGTTCCATTGTATTCAAAGGCGGCAATGTTTATATTTATAAAACCGATAATTTTTGTTATAGTAAGGGTTTGATAACCTGAGTCGGCTGTTAAAAATTTATACTTAATTTATACTTAAATTTTTAAAGCTGATATATTAAAAGAACGTACAAGATGTGTGCTTAACAGGCATTTAAGTTACAATCTATTATCTCTAATCGAAAAATTGTAAGGAAAGTATATAACGATCGGTAACAGAACGATATTTAAAACGAGATGAACAATAAGGAAACTATATTGTGGGTCAGCTTTAAAATATCGTCTCCGATAGTATTTATGATATATTCAGTCGCATAATGGCGTAACAACATTTCTTTAAATATCTTTGTCATTTTTTTTCTCTCTTATGAGAAAGAATTTTGGGTATACATGCTATATAATTTAATCTTTTAATTTTTCATACGTAGTCTTTTTATTTCAAGGACACCTGGTATGTGTTTGTATTAAAAAATATAAAAACATGTTATTTTGTGTACATTCCTTGAAGTAACGAAAGAGATTTTGTGAAATGCTCAATTAGCTGATATCTGAGGAAGGTTAAAATATATAAAACAGAAATGTTATGGAAATTAAAAGATTGTTTTATTCATCTAATCCAATTATATACGCATATAATTTTAGAACAATCTTTTCCAGTACGAAACTATTTACTATTTACTGTAATTTTTTCAAATTCAAAATAATTTCGTACTGGAATTTCGATAAATATTGTCTTACTGTTGTTAATGACCAGAGAGCGGACTCCAGCGATTGAATGACCAATTGCCCCGATAAAACGTGGCGGTATCAGGTATAGCATGATTGTTGTAACAGCCCCATTATTTGCTTGCTCCATTGCATTCGTCGAGCAGATGTTGTTATTTCCGTCGTTATGAATAGCACATTGTGTGTATTCCCTTATAAATTCAATTCAACAGTGGCGTGTAAGACGGAATATACATTTATATGTTATTTCGTTAGACTTCGTTGAAATAATCGCTTAAAAACTATATCCGCTAATTTCCAAAGTGTATTCTCGTGTTTACATGCTGCTATACATTCATATACATATATGTATTTATTGTTCTTGAGATAGTATATTTTCTATTCTCTTCTATAAGGGATTGTTTCTAGTTTCATTTCATTCAGTGTTATTTGGTTACAACGTATTTTAAAAAATCGGTTTTATATTATTATATTGTGTATTTATCCTATAATTTTTTATAAATATTACGTTTAATTTACTATCCTCTTTTAGGAGTAGCTTTTGTTTGTTCTTTTTAGTCCATTTCTTTCTGTTCTTAGTATTTCTCTTTATTTTCATTAACTATGGAGAATTCTCGTAGGGCAACCATGGTAGGATGGATTAGAGGCCATACAGATTGGTTGCATATTCGTAATGATACCGAAATATATTGCAATGCCTGTTCACTAAGTTTAAGGCGTCCACAAAAGTGTAATGTGCGGAGACATGTTTCTTCGAAAACTCATAAGGATAACATATGACCATCTGCACCTGACACTTTTAACGAAGAACTGTGTGAGGCTTTCATGGCGGCCAATATTCCATTCAAAAAGCTTAACATCCAGTCCTCAAGAGGTTTCTTACAAAATATACTGATCGTCATTTACCAGATGAATCTATATTACGTAAATATGTACCACTTACCAAAATGTTATTTGAGATCTATTGAAAAAATACGAACCAACCTATCTGGTCATTATCTTTGGGCAAGTGGGGACGAAAGAACGGATGTAATGGGACGATATGTGTTAAGTGTAGTTAATTGACGAAGGAGATACTTGTTGAAACTTCATTATAACGCTAAGAAATAAGTAATTAAACTTCTAGTTTCAAAAATTCTTTTATTGTAAATACCACTACAATATTGTTTCGCCATACAATGGCTTCATCAGGTGGATGAAATACTGAGATTCAGTATTTCATCCACCTGATGTAGCCATTGTATGGCGAAACAATATTGTAGTGGTATTTACAATAAAAGAATTTTTTAAACTAGAAGTTTAATTACTTATTTCTTAGCGTTAAGTGTAGTTGTTGGTATTCTTCATCCTACAACTTTATACCAACCATACTTAATTGTAACTAAAATATTGTCAGTCGTAAATGGTGAAACAGTTGCAGAAGTAATTGATAAATGTATTCATAATATTCTGTCATCGGATAACAACTATAAAAACAAGACGCTATTATTTTTGACTGATGCGCCAGCTTATATATTCAAAACAGCGAAATTATTAAAGAAATCTTATCCTAATATGCTACACGTTACCTGTGTAGCACATACACTACACAGAGTATGTGAATACATCAGGGATCATTTTCCAAATGTTGATAAGTTAGTTTCATCATTTAAAAATATATTTCTCAAAGCTGAGACAAAAAGTTGATGCCATATTTAGCAGAAATCCAGATATATAGATATATATTCGAAGTATGGTGCACTTTTGCAACATTTTAATCACGCACCCATCACCAGTTGTGATGTGAAACGGACATTTTCTATTTTTTAAGACGTTTTAACATCTAAAAGAACTAATTTAACACAGGAACAGTTGAACAAATTTTGGTTGTTCGTAGTAATGTTTTACACTTTCATTATTTCACAGAAAATACATAGTTTTGAGTTTCGTTCTTTGTAAATTATTTTTATTCAGTATTCGATACGCAATTCGCTTGTCAGTATTACTTTTGTTTCAGCAGTAGTTGCTGCCGGTTACCAAACCGTTTATTACATTCGCTCTGTTGTGCATTGACAGATACATATTAACTGCATATGTAGGTATGTGCCACTTATGCAGCTAGCCCCACGTATCAAATTGTTCGAAACTCGCGGGTCGCTTACAGAAACAAACCTATTGCGAATACAAGGCAGACGCCTATGGGCTATGAATCATCAATCACTCGAGTCCGCTCTCTGTTAATTACTAGTTTAGTAGTTAGCATAGTATATGTCTTTACTTCTGCCAATGTATTGCTTGTCCCATTCTGTACACTTAACTGCACCAATTGAATTCGACACTAACCATGTATTTCGGCAAACTTTACCAAATTGTACCCATAGTCAAATGATTAACACAAATTACATACAGAAGAGGCCCCAGGATACTTCATTATCATCTTCCTATACAAAATAAGATGATAGTGAAATTGAAAATAATCACCACAAAGTCATTAACAATTGAACCATAAACGATTCGGCAAAAAATGTAAAATAATTAAACAGAATTATTTAAAACTAGTCAGAAATTGCCTAACCTAACCTGTATTAATTAGCATAGTACTGACAATTCTTAGACAGTTTTTTTATGTACACTTTATAATATTAATCACACCTAAAGCATGTGTAAAGCATTGTTTTTGCTAAAAAACAATAATAAAAAATATGTATACGTATATTAAAATTGTAGAACCTATTTCAGAAGCTCTTAGAAAATATCCTTCTGGCGTGGGAATTGATCGTATATGCACTAAACCCTATATCATACAACCAACACAACCTGGTGAAAAAGAGATGCATCTTAAAGTTGGAGATGTTATTACAGTACCTATCGGACCAGTACATTATGACCCAAAAAATTTTCCAAATCCGCATTCTTTTGAGCCAGAAAGGTTTAGTAATGAAAATGTAAACAACATCAAGCCATACACATATATACCTTTTGGAGTGGGTCCAAGAAATTGTATCGGCTCCAGATTTGCTTTATTAGAAGCTAAAACTATGTTCTTCCATTTATTATCCAAATACGAGCTTCTCTCAAATGAGAAGACAGAAATTCCACTACAGATGGACAAAAATTCTTTTAATATGGCTCCGAAAAATGGAATTTGGATAACGTTAAAACGAAGAAATAAAACATTCAATAACAATGTGAATGAACTGTGAAAAGAATTTTAAATAAAATTTTAAATTAAATATATATATATATATATATATATATAGTAACGAGCGATCATTAAAATTTTCACGTAGCTGGCCGTGTATATAAAAATTATGTCGTAGCTTTAGTCATTATTGTCATTAAGATGTTATTTCAAACATCTGTCAGTGTCAAATATATATTTTAAAGTTTCATCAAAAGAAAAGGTAATGGCCTTTAATAATATGCATAAAGCGTTTATGGTAGAATGTTACTTCCTGACATCTCAAAAAATTTATGGTATTTGGCAGCATTCAATAGAAAATTGCCTTGCGGAGTTTGAAGAGAGATATCCAAATACTGTTCCTAGCTATAAAACTTTCCGTGATACGCTCATGCATTGTGTAAATCTTTTTCGTCAAACAGGCAGTATTTTATGGAAAAAAGGAAGCGGTCCTCCTCTCAAGAGAAGTCGCGGCGTAATTGAAAATGTCAGACAAATTATTAACGAATCTCCTCAAACATCTATTCGCAGAGTTTCGCAACAAGTTGGGCTTTCGTATGGAACATGTCAAAAAATTTTAAAAAAGGACTTGCACATGTATCCATATAAATTAACTTCTGTACAAAATCTATTATCTACGGATTATGAAAAAAGAACACAATTTTGCCAATGGTTTATTCAAACAATGACAGACAATATTTTAAATCATACTTTTTTCACCGATGAAGCTTGGTTTTATTTGAAAGGTTATGTTAATTCGCAAAATATGCGTATGTGGTCCAGTGAAAATCCTCATGTCTACAGAGAAGTTCCTCTACATCCAGAAAAAATAGGCGTATGGGTAGGTATGAGTCGTCACCGATTAATAGGACCAATATTCTTTGAGGGCACGATAACATCGGAGAAATATCGTAACGAAATTCTCAGTGTTTTTACTAATCAATTGACTAATGATGAACTCCAAGTCGGATATTTTCAACAGGATGGGGCTACATCTCACGTTACACTTGAAAATATTCAGTTTTTGCAACAATTTTATGGCGGTAGGATAATAAGTAGAAATACAGCGATTCCATATCCACCACGATCGTGTGATTTAACAGTCATGGTTTTTTTGTGTGGCCATATACCTTTAAAGAATATTATTTATGAAACACCAATTAATAATCTACAAGAGTTAAGACATGAAATCATTGAAAAATGTGAACACATCAATAACTCACCGCAAATACTGATCAATGTTTTCAATGCTCTACGAAATAGAGTGCGATTATGCTTGGTGGAGAATGGTCATCATTTTACACATTTTTTATAATATTCTATTACTTTGTATAAAAATTAGAAATATATTTAATATAAAAGTCAGCATTTCAAATTATTTTTTAACAATCATGATGTTTGAAATTATAATGACAGATCTCCTCTAATAACTTAAGTTAGGACATACTTTTTGTGTACATGGCTCACTTGAGCGAAAATTTTAATGATCACTCGTTAGATTAATTATAATTATCTATATATATATATATATATATATATATATATATATATATATATAATGTATAGAGAGAGCGATAGATAGAATTAGAAAGAATTTCTTATTTTTTGGCCGTAATTATAGTGAGATAAAATTCATATTTTTTGGAAGCAGCGGCCGGGTAATTAAATGTAATTAATGTAAGCAGATTTATTATAATATCGTTCTCTTACCATTTTTAACATTTAAATAAATTTTTAGTTTTGAAAAAGGTACTATATATACAATTACCGAAACGTCAAATCAAATATTGTTTTAATTACCCGGCCACTACTCCCAAAAAATATTAATTTTATCTCATATATATATATATATATATATATATATATATATATATATATATATAACATTTGATAAATTATTGGAGTTTTTCGGCTTTTATATGAAATATTTACAAATATCAAATTGGAATGTATGATATTTGATATTTGTAAATATTTCTTATAAAAGCCGAAAAACTCCAATAATTTATCAAATGTTATATTTAATAAACGGCTAAGAAATTATCTAAACACTTATATATATATGCTAAACGTAATGTTAATGAGAATTAATAATTATTAAATTCCCACATTACATGCAATTGCCGCTCTAATTCGTTGTATCAATTTCTACACATGACAAAATCACATTTGTCTAAGAATGTAGCTAAAACGCGTCACGGCGCCAACCGTCCAGGTTGTCTGGGAAAAATTAAAAATGTGTGAAAGCCGTATCCACCTGGAATGTGCAGACGCCGACGTTTCATAGTTTTTACTAATCGTCAGTGCACCTTATCCAGTAATTTCACACATTTTTCATTTTTCCTGGACAATCTGGACGGTTGGCGCCGTGACGCGTTGTAGCTACATTCTTAGACAAATGTGATTTTGTCATGTGTAGAAATTGATACAACGAATTAGAGCGGCAATTGCATGTAATGTGGGAATTTAATAATTATTAATTCTCATTAACATTACGTTTATCATCATTTGCATATATACACGCAGTATAGAAATGAAAGTCGTATCTATTTCTGGATGAGGTGCACTGACGATTAGTAAAAACTGTGAAACGTCGACGTCTGCACATTCCAGGTGAATACGGCTTTCACACATTTTTCATATATATATTTAATTTGATATCACTAATGTATAATTTTTTTTATATCAATAAATATTATTTTTTTACAATCGATTTTATTTCAAAAATATAACCATATCGAAAAAGCTGGCACCTAAATAGTTTCTACAAAGAGAAAGTAATGTAAGCTAGTGTTTCTTACTAAGTGTTAATAAGTGCATTAAATCTATAACGAAAAGTTAAATTGATAAAATTAATTAAATTGCAGATTGCATAAGTGCATTAAACATCGAAGGTACGAGAAACGTGTGCTAGCACGAAATTAATTTGTTTAGGTCATCTAGTGGTTTGCAACTTTTTTACGTCATTTAAATTCTGAAATCGCATATAACGTAGACGCTTTTTCAATTTTGGAAACAGATAATAGTCGCTGAGTGCTGGCTCAGGCGAGTAACGTAAAGGATTTTTTATTTCTGGAACAGATGAATGGGCGTTGGGTGCTAGATCAGGCGAGTAAGGTAGATGAGATACTAATTCCTTTAAAGTTCCAGAGTTCACTAATACAGATCGGTTTTTGATGAGCTCTTGTTACAATGGGCCAGATAAAATGTAAGTTAAATATTGTACGTTGATTGTGGATTCTTTTAATAGATAGCCCACCAAAGTTATCTCACTGCAATCCCAAAACACAGTAATCATTAACTGACCAACAGATGGAACTGAATTTAAGGTTTAAAAGGAGGTCTGTCTTCTGGTTTGTGCCACTTCTTAGATAAACGTTTCGTCTTCGGGTTAAAGTAGGAATCCATGTTTCATAAATTATTATTACTCGTTACCAAAAACATAAGTCGCTGTAACGACCTAACAATTCTTGAAGTTGATGACAAGTATTAGATTTATACAGATTCTGGTCTGGTCCTAATAGTCGAAATACCTAATGAGCCGAAACCTTGTTCATTCTCAAATGCTCGCACAAATGGTGATGAATTTGCCTCGTACAAAGTTTATAAATTTAATTAACGTTACGACATCGTTTTTCGTTCTTCAACAGGTTCCCTTAGGGAGCGAAGTTGGCGTCATTTACTGCAATATTTAGTAGTCCGCTATAGGGTCATTTTTTAGGGATATTCTATCAGATTTAAATCGATCGATCCAACGATAAGCAGTACTTGATATACTGGCTTGCCAAGTAATGCATGTAATCATTGAATGATTTCGGATGCTTTAAAACCCTTCCATAGAAAGAAAATAACGTTTCTTTGATAATTGACAACAATGACTCAAAAAAAAACAAAAAAAGGTATGAAAAAACCACATCCGTCCAGAAACGTGCAGATATCGATATTTCACTGTCGTTACAGATCATCAGTACACGATATTCGGACATAGACATGATTTTTATTTGTTTACTTTCGTGTATATATACGAATTATATTGAATTTAATTGGTGTAACGACAGTGAAATATCGATATCTGCACGTTTCTGGACGGATGTGGTTTTTCCATACATTTTTCATTATCCGCACAACCTGGATGGCTGACGTCGCGACGTGTTTGCGTCTACATTCTTCGGCAGGAGTAGGCAGGAGTAATCTTTGCAGATTGTAGAATCAACGCAACAAATTAAGCGACAATTGCATGTGAGATGAGATTTGAATAATTGTCTTCCCTCACACCAATTAAATTCAAAACAATGTCTCAATTAACACTTCAAAGGAGGTCCATAATCCCTAAGATGCTGAAGCATATCAATCGGCATCTTCAATAAAACTTGTTAAGTAGGATGAAGAAATGAGTCTTTGCCCTGAATTCAAAATTAAAAAATTCTGGAAATTGCGAACCTGCTGAATAAAGCATCGCAATTTCTGGAATTTTTTAAGTATTTATCGTATTTTTAACATTTGAGGGATAAATTTAGCTAAAATATTTAAATTGAGCCTTTACATACTGCTTAATATTTAGTATCATGTATCATTATTTCCTGTTATCCTAAAGTGATTGATACTTCTGACCAAACCATTAATAATTCAGTATAATTTTTAGTAATTCGTCAATCGACGTGGAACGAATTTACAGTTAGAACAGTTAGAAAATGTACTGTTATTATCAATTATTTTATTCGTGGCCGACTGAACACTATTTAGGTTATTGTTATTATTATTGTTAAAATTACATGAATTGTAATTCAACTCTCGTTACCATGGGAAAATTAACATGCAGTTTATCCACTGGCAAACATATCTACTTGCATTTTATCCGATATCAAACTTATATAACGTGTATTAAAATGTCATGTTTTGACTGATGAGTTAAATTGTCGAGCAAAATAACACGGGCGCTCGTATATATATTTTGTCGGTTCGCCGCCGCACAACGTTGAGCGCATTTCGCTCATGGGATGTTACGCCGATGGGATGTTACTCGAACGAACCTCTCTAGATATAAGCATGCACTATTGCGGCTGTTAAATTTGGCACGATTTACAATCAAGTTGCTTTGCTTTTTGAATATATCCCTACCGTAAACCTAACTTTTTGTGTTACTCTTCTAGGCTTCCAAACAAGGTAAGGCGAAGGAAATTAGTCTTGCAACTTAAACATCACAAGAGAAGTTGTTCTGGGGTAGGAATTTAATATGTTAATGAAAAATTAATTAGTTAATTGACGAAGGAGATACTTGTTGAAACTTCATTATAACGCTAAGAAATAAGAAATTAAACTTTTAGTTTCAAAATAGTATATTAAGAAACAAGTTTCATAAGTAAAGACGGCAGACTATGTGCCCACACTGTCAAATTTAATAATATTTAATAATATAATTTAACAGTGTATTAGATAAAAATGTAGATTTTACAAAATTAGGGCAACTTTTTACCAATACTGAAGATCCATTGTACATATACAAAGAGCACTTTAACTATGCAAATATAACATCTCTCAACGTCGAACAATCCTTCTCAGTATATAAACATATATATACGTCGCTACGTACGAACCTTTCCGAGATTAATACAGAAACATATATTATGGTGCAGTTTTTTCATCGCGCACATCCGCATTTTTTTGCAACAATGTAAACATGTTGGGTAAGTTATTTATGTTTTTTCTTAACGTTTTGTATAGGGATTCGATATATTTATTTTTAAAAAATTTAACCGTGTATTATTAAATTTGACAGTGTGGGCACATAGTCTGCCGTCTTTATTCATAAATTCATAAGGCACCATTTTGCCGCACGATATCAGTTTAGAAAACGAGCCGCGATAGCGGCGAGTTTTCTAAAGAGCGAGTGCGGCAAAAGGCCTTATGAAACGAGTTTTTTATACAATTTTTTCTATTTTGCATTTTTTACATTAATAAATCGGAATTATTTAATTTGGAAGTTCAGAGTTTAATTTTTATATAAAGCATGCAGTTGGTCACATTGATACTTGACATTGTCAAATTTAAATCTTGCTATCCCCGAAGCATATTATATTACATATTATTTATTAATTTTCGTTAACATTACTTGATATTTTATTTAAAAATATAAACATGAGTGACTTAGAAACTAATATATCTTGTTGTCAATTGTATACAATATACGTTGTTTGTGCATAGTACGAACATATATCATATCTGTCAAATGTATTTAAATTCTTAAAATCAAATGACAGCAATGATATTTATTTCTGTGTTCGAACAACGCCAACATTGAAAAATGAAAAAAAGCGTATCGAAATGGAGCTCATTTCGATACTGTTTTTGGTTTCATAATGAGTTCATTTCGAACGCAAAATAGAAAAATTCTTTTATTGTAAATACCACTACAATATTTCAGTATTTCATCCACCTGATGAAGCCATTGCATGGGGAAACAATATTGTAGTGGTATTTACAATAAAATAATTTTTGAAACTAAAAGTTTAAGTACTTATTTCTTAGAAAAATTTAATGTTGGCTGTCTTGGTCGATTAGTATTCGCCATATTTAAATTTTGTGATCTAGTGCCCCTGTTATATGATATAAACTTTCGTTGGATTTATTGTTTGTTTATGTAAGTAGCATTTGGGACTATGGATAATAGTGTATAGTTTTACCTTTTTTTTTATATTAGTAGTTGTAGATTTTTAGATTAATATTAACTGGATAGTGTCATATTCTGAAACGTCAAACTAGACAATTTGTGAAAATACTATTGTATTTCTTTAAATTTATCTAGTGTAAGAGTTGGTATAGATTCTAAATATATTTTTATACGAATTACGTTCGTTTGTTATTTTCATGTGAACTTACATTTTATGATATAATTTGAAGATATTCAAGAAGGTGGAAGAGAATTAAATAGAGTATGGACAAAAAGAATGTTTCGATCGATTAAATATTGCATTGAATATGTCTAAGAAGTTTATGTAATGGGTTATAAATTACATATATTGATTGCAATACAAAAGTTAATCTAATGAAATATTATTTTTCCTTCATACATTAAGTTTGAATAACCTCAATAGTAATTTAACTACAACTATGTTGGTTGCATACACAATTATTCTCTTTCCCATGGATCCCAGTCCACAAGCCATACATAGGTATTAAGTTACACATCTATATTATTACTATTTATTACTGATCTGTGACTCTTGACATTCACAATATTGTGAAAGAATATCATTTGTGTATCACAAAAAAGTAAAAAAAAAATAATACAAACTTCAAAAAATTGTTTTATTGTAAATAATATAACGATTAGAGAAGTAAATGTTTTAATTTTTTATAGAGCCCCCATGGTCATTTAGAACAATTCGTAATTTTTTGGGCATAGAATCGATTAAATTTCGCATGTTGTAATTTTGGCGCAAGTGAATGCCATTCGTTTGGAATTGCATTTATTAATTCGTTTTTGTTTTGCGGTCGAAACTCATAATTATATATTTTTCCGGTCATGTATCACCAAATATTTTCAATTGGATTTAAATCGGCGCTTCTAGCTGGCCACGGAATTAAGTATATCAACATATCGTTGAGGGTTTAAATGACCATCAATAATATGCAATGCTCCTGGTCCTTGAAGTGATATACAGCACCACACATTGACGGAAAACCTTCCACTACTATCTGTTTTCTGTGTAAATGTATCCTCGAATTTCTGACCTCTTGGACGATACACTCTAAGTTTTCCGTTGTATGTTGACTGAAATACCTTCTCGTCTGTGGTTGGCGAACTGACTTCTTCTTAATTTATTTTCATCACTTAACCGTGGTTTCATTTCAGCTACACTGTTTAAAAGACCTGCATCTCTTAATCGTTTTCTAGCCGTCCTTACTGATGCAGAAAAAATGATTTCTTCTCATGTTTTCTTCGCAGTAGTAAAAGGATGTTTACATTTACATACCCAATCAAATTGTTGTCCATTTCTGTAGTTGACTTCTTTGGGGCTCCAGAACCAACATTCCTACGTAAGTCATGTGTGCAGCCACTTACGTTTTTAATTGAAAATGGTGCTTTAGCCGCAATCAATTTCATTTGCTACGTATTGCAACACGTATTGACCACCCAGTTTTGCAACAGCAAAACCCTTTTCAGTGTCCGTAAGAACATGGTTTGGCATTATTTAATTGAACAGTTATTAATTAAGTAGCAGAGATTAATAAATGCAAATATTACGGTGACAGATGTGACAGATATTGCAATGACAGTAATGACAGTCCTGACACATTTTAAATATTGAGTAAGCCACTGGATGAAGTCCTACCAATTCAGGAAAAATGAACCGTGCCAAATTTAATGGTCGCGGTAGTACATTGAGAGCGACGCGTATTTGTTTTGCAACAGATTGTTGTATGTAATATAATTTTGTTCATTCTGGAATAAATACGTGAAATAACAGTTACCTAGTCGGATAGCGTTAAAAAAATTTCTACCCGTGAACGAATCAAATAGGATTAAATCCTAATTAAAAAATAAGAAATGTCTGAACGAAACAACAGATTGTAAAAAAATCTGTTGTTAAGTAATGGTACATACAATAAAAAAAGCGGCTTTTCAAAAACTCATTTGAGAGGTAATTACGCATTCACCTTATTTTCCTAATCCCCTCCGTAAGATTTGTGTCCTTTCATTTACTATGAAACAACCTTCGAGAAATCTCCTTTAATAACAATGTCGCGTTTCTAAATTGGCTTGACGACATTTTACTTTCAAAATTGGATTTCTTCAGCATCTTATGCACCAACCTAATAGTATTGAAAAAGATTATTACCCTACGGATTATTTGAATTAATTTTTATTTTGCGGAATCTTTACATTCCGAAATTATTATTTAACAGGGATATTTGTATTCGTGGTGACCTAAATGTTCAATAACAACCTCGTACAAAACTGTACGTGAAAAAGGTACTCAGTTCTGTGATTGGAATCGCCGATATTCATGAATTTTTTCTTCAACATTGCCCGCAAGTTTGTTCGTTACAACAATTGGTCTTCCACTCTGTTCTTCATCATGAACATTAGTTCGTCCTTCTCGAAAGATACGGCACCATCTTCTAACCATACTTTCACTTATAACATTTTCACCATGAACAGAACAAAGGTCACGATGAACCTCAGCAGCCTTCATGTTCTTTCAGACAGAAATCAGATAACAGCATGCAATTCACAGACGGCGAGATTTTCAATTGCAAATAGCACGAAAGAATGTCGGAACGATTCTCTCACTAACACTGCCAGACTCAATTAAACCAGATTACACCGCAGCGCTGCGATCGCGCCGATTTCCCCACTCCTCTGCTCACTAGGCAGAAACGTAACTTACTTTACGAATCGTCCTCGTATTTACAGGTTCGTATCGCGGGATTTTGTTATAAAGCAGGCACAGAATCAGTTTAATTAGTTTTGCGATCTCTAGCTTAGAGGTGTTGTATTTTCGCAAACGAACTACGATTCCAATTTACAAATTAATTTACTTGATTAACTCGCTTTTTTAAAGTTTGATCCTGTTGTTAACGTAGATATTCAATTAACTATGATTTTATCAGCTTTGCTAATTATTATGGTTTTATTCTTTTATAAAATATATAAAGTATTCAATCATTGGGTTGATAGAGGCATAAAGCAGCGTAAATATAGTTTTTTGTCTTTCGGAGATTACAATCCACTGCTAATAGGAAGTGCAAGCTTTTTCGATACTATGGAAAAACTGTGGAATGAGTTTCCAGATGACAGGTAAATTATTTATTTACTTAATTGTCGATAGTCAATCAAGTAAATAAATACCAATTTTATTATCTCTTTTATTGGAAAATTACAATTGAAACATCTAACATTTTTTTATTATTCATTTTGTATTTTGTATTTGAATTTATTTTCAAGCAATTTCATATAATTAAAACAGGTTTCTGCAATAAACATCTAGTACAAACTTAATATTCAACTGTGAATCTTGTAGATTAAATATATAAGCACTTATAATATACATAATTGCTTACATTTATAATTTGTTCGTAGTTACAGCATTAAGTCTGTCGTGAAAGAAGATGAGAATACTGTTTTTTTTAATATATTGTTTATTTTATCACTTATATTTTTTACATTGAACAATAACTTATCTATATATTTATTTTTCGTTCTATAATTATTTGTTCATTTAATTGTTTATAATTAAATAGTGGCCGTACGTAAAGGGATTACTCGAGACTATTTATTTTATGCTTCATTTTACTTTTAAATCTTTAATGGATATTTATTTATTCTTTTTTCCCCATTATGTATATTTATGAAGCTATACATTTCCAAAGAAATTAAACTTGTTTTAAGTATATTGGCGTATCGCTAGTCTAAATGTTTAATGCATCAAGAAGCAGTCACGTTCTCATCAGATATCACTAACTATAACTGTAGGTTATACAGCTATCACTAGTTTAAATAGTTAAATTGATTTAGTAGAAAGGCCAGTATATATAAAAATAACACGTTTTTCTGTGTTCATTTAAAAGTCACGTTTGCGTCAAATATCCCTCGTAGAAATGTGCCAATTTCTAGTAAACATATCTCATATCTTTATTCTATTAAGTTATTACTTTGTATATTCTTATAGAGAATGATTTTAATGTTTCCTGCAAATGTGAAATATGTTTTTTCTTTAGATATCAAATAAAATTCATTATTTTTTTCTGATAAAATCGCATTCCACTCCAAATGCTACAGCAGCGGTGTCATTACTGGTCATTAGTATATGTACATGATATGTCTTTTAGTTCTATATCGCTCGTTCCTCCTTTAGCATAGTCTACTACCATGGAAAAAATCATCTTCATTTTGTGAATACATATTAATACAAATATGTTAAAAAAACATGTCTATAGGTTTGTTCCAACTACTAGGGCATACACAACGTGTGTGTCAATACACAGACACATGTATTTCGATCTAATGATCTCCTCACTCCTCAGTGCAGTTATGAAGTGACGTCTGTAGATTCGCTTACCGCACACTTTTACACTGTCAACTGACAAGAGATACCTCGTGACATCTGACGGACGAGAAAAGCCCGCCGGTAAAAGCGTTTTCTCACTAGCAGTTACGCTGCTTCTAGAAGAGAAAGAATATTGGAGTCATTTGGCTACAGGTTAATGGACTACGTATTTCTTTCTCTTCAAGAAGCAGCGTAGCTGTGACAGCTTAGCTGTCCGTAAGGAAGCGCTTCTTCCGGCAGGACTTTCTCGTCCATCAGATGTCACGAGGTATCTCTTGTCAGCTGACACTAGAAGAATGTGCATTAATTGCGGTAAGCGAATCTACGGATCGTAGATCGAAACACATGCGTCTGTATGTAGAAGTGACCGGTGGTTAAATAAGTTGTGTATGTCCATGTATACAGATACATATAACGTGCCTTCAAAAACTTTCCTCATTATAGTAGGCTGTTTTCTAAGTAATTAAGTAATCAAAGATTGGTGCACATATTGTCATACATAAATTCAAATTATAAACTTTCACCCTTCTAAAAAAAGAGACTTCTTGGTCTGCAAACCAGCTCTCCACAGCTCTTATTCTCTTCTCTACACAAAAATCGACGTCCTTTAATTTTTTTTCCAATCGAGGGAACAGATAATAATCTGAGGGGGTTAAGTCTGGGGAATAGGGCGGATGTTCCAGTAATTTTAACCCTAGATCCCAAATTGTATTCATGGTAATACGCAATTTGTATGCAGGGACATCATCCTGCAAAAGCAACACAACTTTCGCTAATATGCCACTTCCTATTTTCATAATTTTCTCTCTTAGGATGGTTAGTAATTTAGAATAAGAATCTCCAGTGATGGTCTGACTCTTTTTTAGGTGTCAATGTCAAACTTTGACATTGATATACTGCAGGCGCGGCTCGTGATGACGTATTTGGGGGTTGCGTACAATTATGCGAGTGCCTCGTGTCTTTTCGGTGTTCACTGAGAAAACGTTACAGTTAGTACACAAGAATACATGAAGCACTCACATCATTGTACGCAACCCCCAGATACGTCATCACGAGCCACAGGTGATATACTGTCATATATATTTTTAATTTCTTTGAAAAAGACACTATGTGTCGAAACATGTAAGATTGCTTTAAATATATATATCAAAATAAACCAGACCTTAAATCGTCGACTAATTTAATCTAACTTAATAGATTAAATTAGTAACAGTAACATACAAAGGTCAAGAAATAATTATCTATATATCTATATATCTATATATCTATATATCTATATATCTATATATCTATATCTATATATCTATATATCTATATATCTATATATATATATATATATATATATATATATATATATATATATATTGTGGTTCTTAATTTAAAAAAATGCTTTTATAACAAGCTAACATACTTTATAAATAACGAGCCATCGAAAAAATTCATAATTGGAGTAGACTGTGAAATTGGGTTGGTACTTTAGCCACCTCCACATAATGACACATTACTTGATGCTTGACAGTTTCATTTGGTTTCATTGTAAAAAAAGGTTATGGCATTGAAATTATACTACAACAAAAAAGAAAACAAATAATTTATTTAATATCGAAATCATAATCAAAATTTACATATAGCTACAGAAGTTGTTGAAAATGTTGTCCATTTACATCTAAACACAAACAATTTTCATAATAAGAGTTTTGAAAAATTTGACACAAACTTATAGTTTGAATGTCTAATAATAAATGTCATTATGTGAAAGTGGTTAAAGTATCAACCCAATTTCACAGTCTACTCCAATTATATGAATTTTTTTCGATGGCTCGTTATAATACATACGTAAATTTATATATATTTCTTTACTTGTATGCACTTTTATATTACGTTGAATTTATTATGTTTTATTAATTAATTCACACATATTATATGTTAGCAAAAGAAAATATTGAAATAATTATCCTTAATAATTAGAAGCTTCTTCGTGTATTCAAGAAAAGAAAAATATATTTGTAATATATATTTTCTAAATAATTGTACAAGAAAATAATACAAATATTAGTAATATTAGCATATTTGAAAAGCACAACTACGTGAGTTTAAAATGTGGAATAGATACATGCAAAGGACACACTTTCTTAAAGCTAATTATATAATTACAACTATTTATTATGTCTTATCATTATAATCCGATAAATTAAAGCCATCATCAAAAGACTCATTATCTAAGTTTATTATAAACTCATCACAATATGTATCTAGTTGTTCCTTTTCAATATAATTTTTTCTAAACCAACAACATGACGACACATTGTTTTAATTAGGTTTAATTTGGATAGTATGATGGTAAACCATACACAGAATGTCATTTGTTTGCAAAAATTTGATCAATTCTATTCTAATTATTTGATATAATTCAGCTTTTGTAGATTCTGCTTCGTATCTAATGTCACGTTTATTTAACCTGATTTTTCTTAGAATTTGTATTTGGATGCTTTATTACTAAAAGATTATGATAACTGGCATTATACATCGCAACTACAAATTTTGGAGGTTAATTATTCATTTAAGAATCGCATGCAATTTGTGAAACTCATGTCATTATCGTAGTCTCCAGTTTTTTGCTCAGATTTATAAATTAATTGTGCGTTAAAATATTTATACACATCCAGCCCTTCCTATGGTTGATGTACTATGATTTACCTTTAGACATGGGGAATTTTAGTCCATCGTTTGTACCGTCACTCTGCTCATATGGTGTAGCACGTCCAACATCAATATATGTTTCATCTAGAAATACAATTAACACTCTTCTGTTAATGACATAAATATATTTACTAATTTATATAAATAATAAGACGGTTTTCTTATCGAAATTTGATTATAGCCCTTATATACCCACAACACACTTTTCTTATGCCATGCCGTGTCATTAGAACAGGACAATTATCACTTGTTTTTTCCAACTACAAAAGAAATTTAAGCAATCAATTTAAGCCTATAGGAGACAACAAGTTCATAGTAATGTATGGACCGTAGATTCCCAGCAATAAGAAAAATGCGACAAGTAAATCACACAAATTAAGCTTCGTCTCCACTGGAAGACAATGCCTATCAGGAAAAATTAATTTTAAATTCAAGCTTGATACATCGTTCAGGTTTATTGCCTCAGACTCAATAGGTATATCTATTCCACCAATATTAAAACTTTTCGATCTTTGAATTAGAGACATGCCATTTTTATTACCGAATAATAAAATTACGGATTTAGGTGGATTCTAAGCGCAGATGGAGAAGATAATTTTTCAGTTTTATTCAAATCATTATTAATATCCCGGACTACCGATAAATAAACAGTGCCCAAAAATAAGTTTACATCTGAAAGTCATCTGCATACAAATGCATCGTGTAACTTTTAAGGGCTATGTGAAATGTTTCAAAAATGGTGAATGGAGAATAGATGTGGGCCCAATATTGCATAGAAAGGTGGAAAATATTTCAATGATCGACGGTGGCAGACCAATATAACTCACGATTAGAATAAGTAGGACATGGTTCAGAGAGTGTCGAGAGCTCGACTATAATCCAATAATGCCAATACTTGAACCATTCCATCAGCAACCGTTAGTAGAACAGAAACGTAAAAATTGTCACCACTTTTTTCCTTCCTTCCTTTTCAAGAAATCAATTAAATTTTTTGCCTTATGAACACAGCTAAAACTTTTTTACGTTTCAGTAATATCACCAATAACTTACTATTTCATTACATTCTCCGTAAATAAATGATGTTAAATGGAACAAAGTATTGAAACAAACAAATCGCATTTTGTCTGCTATAATGCTATTTGCTTAGTTTGCCCAGTGTAGTTTGTGTGTAGTGTGTAGTTTTATAGTTTAGATTATAAAGTATCCAACGCCATCTTCAGGTCAAAGAGTCAAAATATTGGACAAAGCGCGATTTGAAAGTCTGCTCCTTATTTGTGTCTGTACACATGGACATACACCATCGTATTTACCAACGTTCACTTCAACAACAGATGCATCTGTTTCTGTCTTACGACTTCGCCAGTGTAAGTTTATGAAGTAACGACAAAAGGTTCGCTTTATGGCCGTGAGGTGCCACAAGATTATCTGTGTCATTTGATAGGACAAAATTGTACTACTTGGCCAGAAAGCGAAACTTTTGTCGTTACTTCATAGATCTGTATTGGCGAGGTCGTAAGACAGAAACGCATGGGTTGAAGTGAACGCTAGTAAATACGGGGGTGTATGTCCATGTGAAGAGATACAAATATGTTTAAAGCATATTTGTATCATTTGTAACTAAAACTATGCAGGGAAAACAAAAAGAAATCGTATGTTCTCCGAAACAATACATTTTTGTAAAAAGAAACATAGAAAGAAACATAAAAATTGCTGACGCGCTTCACTTGAAATGTGTCAAGAAAGGATTCGTTAATTTCAATGTAAAATTTTCTTGTTTTGAAAATTATTTGAACAATCTTTTTGAGAGTATAATTCTTGTTATATTAAGATAGGACGATAGAAATGTATTGCAAATAAATTCATACTGATGTCAAAAATGACGTTTTTCGGATCATTTATGGTACAAAAAATGGAATATTAAGGTCTTAGCACTTTAAAGTAAGATATTAAAGTTCGAGTACTTTAAAATTATACGTCAGTTGTTGACAGGAATTATTCAAATTTATTCAAATTTCAAAAAATTATTTAATTTAATAGCAATAATAACATTACTTCATTAATTACTTGCTAATACAATATACATTGAAAGTGCAGTCTCTTGGTTTCTTTTAAAGCTAGACCTGCGTTAGAAAAAGGGGACATATTTATTGTGTTTTCTTCGCTTATTTCAGACACAGACGATTCAGAGATGGGCATCGAATTTTCTATGGAAATATTAGTTACCGCTTACTTAATTTTTACGAATGATTTTTGCGAGATATAAATGTCATTTTTGACATCAGTATTAAATAATAGTAGTTTATACAACGAGTCAATAAAGACAGTTATTAGGGAGGGAGTAACTCAGCTCGAGGGAATAATAGTAATTATTGCCAGTTAGTATACACTACTTTATCTATGACTAACTGAAAATTACTAAAAGAAAAACAAACATGATACTATAATATTCATATGGCGCCTGACGTTTTGACAGTTAGTAAAATGGCTGCGCTTGTTTGAAGATTACAAAAAAATTAAAATAATTTAACGGTTTTATAATAGAAAATTAGTTTTTATTTATATAAATATTAAAATAGCTGCAATTAGTAATATTTATTGGGCTAGAATTAGAACCTTTAATATGTTTGGTATTATTGTAATTTATGTTGTTTACTTCTTCGTTTGCCACTGAGGTTGACGTCGAAACATTAACATTAATTTCGTTAATGATTGTTTCGTCTGTTGCTTGTTTATTTCTCGGAAATTGATCAATATAGCCTGCAACTTGATTAGATTTCCACCCGCCGTGACGCTTCAAACCTGTAATGTCACCTCCTCCATCAACATACAGCGTAGCAGATGATCGACGATAACAGCGCCCAGTGTAGTTGCAGTTGTTAACTTCAAATACTCTGCAATTTGTTTACTGAATACGGCAAAATTGTTTTTCCTTATTCGTTGAGTTGTGCATTTAGATTTTTGGTAATTTATGAAAAATGGACTTATTTTTATGTGGGATGGGCGAAGAATGTATTTTTTTAAGATATTGTAAAATACTTGTCTTTCTTCTGTGAAATGTTTGTCTGTTTGCGTGGTTCTTAAATAAAACTAACGGTAACTTAGACACACACTGTATTAATAATAAAAACGAATAACAATTTAAAAACTAATTACTAACAATATGCAAATTTATGTATTTATATTTATGTAAGTTCACTCGGCGATGATTTGGTATGGAATGGCATAAATCCCTCCCCACTGCTATTTATATTAACGGGAAAACTTCTGGCATATTTGATGTTCGCCTAGATTTTTCATATGTTACGCATTTACATTTTCTGGAGGGTTCTCGACGTATGAGATCATCGGTGACTCATCACAATATCATAGTATGTACATATCGGTTATTGTAAATGAACGCACAACTTTAATCTTAGTTTTGGGTATGCTTATTAGTAACATTGCACTTTAGGTCAAATTTTTAGGTCCATTTTTAAAGTGTACTTTTAAAAAAAAAATGAAAATGGCATTTTGTACTAAACATTTTCAAATATTCAAAAATAAAAAATTAGAATCAGATAGCAATCCATGACTTAAGGCCAAGCTGTCAAAGTTGTAGTTTTTTTTGGTTTATTTTGTTTTCTGTATTTCAGCTTTTAAGTGCCTGACATTTAAACTATTATTTAACAAAATATTAACATAGGTATAAGAAAATTTTTCTAAATTGGAAAATACTAATTCAGGTACGTTAAAAAATATATCATTGATAAGTTCCAAAAAAAAATGTTGTAAATTATTTGCTATGACAAAGTGTGTCATCTTTTCTGTGTAGTTTTGCTTATCGACCGTGTGTTTCTTGGAGTAGTACTTCGTTTATTGGAACGTATTGTTTGAACACTATATATGTGGAGAAAGTTAAGGATGTGTACTTTCATGTGTTTGTAGAACCAACTGCCCTAAACTGCTCTAAGTTATATATATTTGACTTTTAAGATTGTGTAAAAATAAAAAAATATGGATGTTTTAAAAATAAAAAATTTGGATATATTTAAATTTTGGTTAGAAAATAACCGAAGTGCTCCAACTGTTGTCAACTGGATTTGCATGAAATTTAATAGAAGTGTAGATGACGAATATATGATAACAATTAAGAAGAAAATTTACAATTTTTGCGCATATGCTAACTAAAAATGGAACAAAATCCAAAGATGTGCGAAGAAATTTGGGAAAAAAGAAAGTTTATGGTTATCGAATGCGACTGCATTTAAATGATCGAAACGTGATGTCGCGAACAAAAGAGGTCATGCTCATGTTGGATATAGCGAGGGAAGTGCGCGGCAAAAGCGAAAACTTCCGAAATATCGTCCGCACAGGGATACGATACCAAATTATTGGTTCATGCTGCTTCAATATCAGCTCATGCATCAAAAGCAAATGATTTAAATTTTATTTTAAAGGCAGCAGCTTCATCACCATCTAGGGCTACTAAAATGAGAGATGTTTTAATCTCCAATGACAAGAAACCATTACCAATCTCCCCTGAAGAAGCATTGCTATTTTTGATAGAAAACAATTTAACAAAGCAACAGTATATAAACATTAGGGAAATGAGCAAGTCACGAAACTGTGATATTTATCCACATTACCAAAAAATCCGAGAGTGCAAACTGCAATGCCGGCCTGAAGGGCTGTCGGTAATAGAATCATCAGCACAAATTCATCTGCAGAGCTTGGTTAACCACACAGCAAAAAGAATTTTATCATACCAAGAAGAAGTTTTGATGCAAATATCTGAGCTGAATAAAGTCACATTGGTTTATAGTTATGGCTTTGACGGTTCCACAGAACAAAGCTCATTTAAACAAATATTTAGCAGCAATGCCCAAGAAAGTTTAGGTAACTCGCTTTTTGTTACGTCGGTTATACCACTGAAATTAATCAGTTCACATAATGCAACCGTTTGTATTTATCGTACACCTCAATCTGTTAGTTTTTGCCGGCCACTTAAAATTGAATTTATAAAAGAAACCAAGGAGCATATTTTGAAAGAAAAAAAGAATCTGGATGAGCAAATAAGAAATCTCGAGCCCTTAGAATATTTTTTGGTAAATGGTAGAAAGATATCAGTAAAGTATGAACTAATTATGACGTTAAATGATGGGAAAGTTTTGAACGTGCTTACGGAAACAATGTCTTCTCAGTCGTGCCCAATATGTGGTGGAAATCCGAAGCAGTTTTTATCAATACATAATTTAAGCTCAATGGAGTTTCAGCCAAAACTAAATACACTAAAGTATGGCATAAGCCCATTACATGCCTGGATTCGATGCTTAGAATTTGTTCTCAATCTTTCATATAGACTTAATATTAAAAAATGGCAAGTTCGAAGTGCTGAGGACAAAGTACTAATGCAACAAAGAAAACGTGAAATTCAACAACAATTCTGGCAGAAAATGGGTCTTCATGTCCATAAGCCGAAAAGTAACGGGAGTGGCTCAACGAACGATGGCAATACGGCGCGAAGAGCATTTTCAAATCCGGAATTATTTGCGTCTATAACAAACGTTAACATCGAGTTTTTAAAATACTTGTAAGTCATACTAATTGCTATATCTTGTAATTTTAGCTAAGTATCGAAAATTCCAAGAGTTTTTGCTATGCAACTGCCGAAATATATTTTAAAAATTACAAATGGTACCCAATGTCCGCGACCCTGCATATTCTTCACAAATAGCACAAGCCTCAATCGTGCCTCTCGGATGCGCTGGAGAAAATGCTTCTGAGGCGAGAAACAAATTTTATAAAAAGGATCGCATTGATCATGCCCGAATCGGTAATCGATAATATATCTGATGTTTTTAATAGAGCTATGGATTCTTCTGACCCATTCTTATCAAGTATTTGTCTAAAGAACCCTCATTCAACAAAGAAAACATCTTCCAAGAGAAGTCATTTCTCTATTAAAGATTCCTGATATCCCTGAGTATCAATTGCCGACTTCGCCAAGTAGTATCGTAAATGAAGATTTATCTGATTTCGAAGAGGAGACAGAAGTTCGCTCTGATTTTAATATAGAGTTAGAAGTTGATGAAACATTGGACAATTTCGACAATTTTTTAAAATAAACTAACTTTTAAACATTTAATTAAGTGTTCTCTTTTTAGTGGGATTAAATCTTAATGGCATTATGATAAAAAAACTAATTTGTAAGCTGAGCTTAACACTAGCAAAAAAATAGACTTGGCTAATTTTATGTCATTTACTGAATTGAATTCATTTTTGTTATTAATTTGATAAGTAAATAAATGTAATTTCTAACAAAATGCTGCCGTTATTCAAAGCAATTTCTACTAATAATCCACTCACTGCTAATCCTACTTTTCATGTCACTGAAAGTGAGTGTGGAAGTGAGTGAATTAACTGAGTTTTTTTCCAAAAACTTTGGTAAGCAACATTAAAAAATTATGAATTTATATTAATTTCCGGTGACTTTTAACATGGGAAGAAATATAACTACAAGAAGTGGGCGTGGTTAGGGCGGATCGACTTGAAATTTTTACCGAAGACTAAAGTACCCTCCGTAGTCATCTGTACTAAATTTTGAAGGTCTAGCTGCTTCCTGTGATTTATTGCCTCAAAAACCGGTCATTTGACCCACCAATATCTTTTACGTCCTCTATATTTATGTGATATAGTTGATTAGAACGGCATGCGCCCATTATTCCAGTAATTAATACAACCTAAAAAGAATATTTTCCAAACGAACTCAGGTTACAGAAGTAAATATTTAAATATGTAAAAGATAAAGTTCATTTGGCGCTTCACAAATAAATTTTCTTATGTGATCGGGTTTCAGCGTTGAAGATTTTTTTACTTCGAATGTTTCGGATTTTCTTTTTAAGAACGAAGTTAATTTACCATATATCGTGTTTTATTTTCAATACAGATTTCAGAATTGAGTAATAAGACTATGAAGAAGATGATTTGTATTTTTCGCTTAATTCTGCAAAATATACCAATAGTACATTTTCCGTAAATGAATTCGCATTTTGCCGACGGCGCCAGTCCATAAAATTATAATAAGGCTTATTATGAAAATGCTTAGATTTTTCTGGCAATAAACCAAGCGTAGTTGCATCAGCCTTAAGCTTAATTTCTGAGAGTGTACATAATATAAATTCTTCGGCATCACTATCAATGATCAAACCGATAAAACTAACACTAACATACCAAATTCAAAGAAACGCTGAAGTTTATCATATCGACGACACCTTTGACAATTAGAATATCTGAGCTTGTTTATCGTCACTATGGTAACGCTGGTAGGACTATGTTTTATTGGCGGAACGCAATTAATAATGAGACATAACTAGAGCTGAGGATGTTTGCGGTACGGCAGGACCGTATGTAGTGCATCCCCACCAGCGTATAAACACGATGCAGCGAAATACTTTAGTTAGTCGTGAACTGGCAACGTGATCGTGTGTTGTCTTGAGCTCTATTTAATAAGTATGACGGACGTGCCCAAGCCAAGAAAGCGCCCATTGTATAACGACGTGAAGAAATTTATCCGAGACTTTCCCGATTTGTATTATAATGGAGCAAAAGTGGTTTGTAAATTATGCGATAAACAGTTACTTTGCTGGGACAAATACGACTGTAAAAGACATGAATTAAGAAATACTGAAAAAACAAGTCTATCACGTGAAACGCACAGACGACGTTTCGTTCTAATTGGAACTTCTCAATGTGCGGTATTCCCTCATGACGGACATTGCTTTTTCATTTCTATACTTTCTGTATATATAGTTAACATTTGGAATTTACTGCAAGTGAGAATTAATGAATATTAAATCACATTCTTACATGTAAACGCATTAAATAAGTCGACATTTACATGTAAGAATGTGATTTAATATTCATTAATTCTCACTTGCAGTAAATTCCAAATGTAAAAGACATGTTGAAAGTGTACACCACAAAGACAAAAAAAATAATGTGCTGTCTAAAACGCAATTCATTTTCGATTTATTGACAATGCTACTCGTCTGCGATGTTCCAGTTCACCTGCTAGATAAAAAAGCCTTTCACGACTTTTGGAATAAATACAATTCCAACATAAAGCTACCGTCACGGAGAACGTTACTCACCTATTTACCAATTGTGCGTGAGGACATTGAAAACAGAATGAAAGCAGTAGTAAATGATAAACAGTTATGGGTATGTGTCGACGAAACGACAGATCGAAAAAAACATTCTATTGTGAATATTATAGTGCGTGTACTAGATCCTGTCAAATCAACATTTCCCATTTTATTAGCCAGCAAAGGATTGGAAAAGTGCACTAGCGAAGTAATTACGAAGGTAGTGCTCGATACGCTACAAAAATTTCAAGTTTCAACTAATCAACTCCTGATGTTTATGAGCGATGGTGCTGCGACAATGCGTTCTGTAGGCCGTTCTCTTAAAGCAGATTGTGAGAGACTTTTGCATGTGACATGTAAAGTTCATGATTTACACCTTGTGGCACAAACTATTCGGCAATGTTATCCAGAGGTGGATGCATTAATAGCAACCACAAAAAAAGTGTTTCTAAAATCTCCCAAACGAATTCGAGAGTTTTACAGTCGGTGCCCTGGTATTCCTGAACCACCAGAGCCAATCCTTACACGTTGGGGAAGTTGGTTAAAGGCGGCATTTTATTATGCCAAGTATTTCCAACAAATAAAATCTGTGGTTCTACAATTCAATCCTGCCGAAGCTGTAGCCATTAAGGAAAGCCAGAGACTCTTTCAAAACCCTTCCCTTGATGCAGATTTACAAACTATTTTTAACAATCATATAGGATTGTTTAACGCAATCGAGAAATTTCAAAATACTGCATTATCGTTAGCGGAGTCACTGAAAATACTGGACGATGTACACGCCCAGCTATGCGCAGTAAATGACAACAAAAATGTTAATGTAATAGAAAAGTTCGAGAGTGTGATAAACAATGATTTTGATTTTACCAGATTAAAACAAATTAGTAATGGTGCAAGTGTAGATTCGGTTTCTATCTATAAAGATTATTTTAATTGTGCGTGTGTTACATCCGTAGATGTCGAGCGGTCTTTCTCAAAATATAAAAAAAATTATTCATCACGGCGTACATCGCTCACCGCTACAAATGTGGAAACGTATCTAATGCTACAAACTTACTGCAAGTCTTATCCACTTGGCGCTATGCTATAATAATCGTAAATAAGGTAAGTGTGTTATTTATATACAGTACACATAACTGACATACCTAAGTGATATAAATAGCGAATGCATGTAAAGCAATAAAATCACGCATGCATCACCGATCGAAACAAGGTCATTATATTCGTGCGTTTAACTGAATACTATCCTGCACACCGCAAACATCCCCAGCTCTAGACATAACGTTATCATTATGCCCTGCATTGCACCAATAAGACCGGTCGCATTATTAACTAATAATCACTAATATAATACCTACTTTATTGTTTAGTAGTAGGTAAATTAATTTCTTTTTATTTAAAATTCATTAAACTTGCAGTATGAAATAAACCGTTGTATTCACCACGAGCGAAAAGTGTTTTTAAAGGTCCTCGCAAGTAATTCCGTCCTCGGCTGACGCCTTGTCCGTAAACAACTTTCTCGTCCTTTAAAATGCGACTTTTCGTTCTTGATAAATAATGGTATATTAAGTATCAAGAACAGTAAGGAACTTTTACCGATCGAGGACAACTGTTTGGAGGAGGAGCGAAGCGACGGCTCCAATTGTTGTCTGAGATCGGTATTATCTTACCGTTCGTGATACTTACGACGTTTCTCGTGCGATTGAATTATAAATTATACAATATTACAATAATTACAGTATATAAGTATTTCTAACGTCATTTCTATTTAAACCTTCAAATTATATTACCATATCAATTTGTGGGTTGCGTTGTTATAGAAATTCGTATTTGAACTCAATTTACTTACCGTTCTAAAACGCTAAAATTGCTTACCGTGTTGGAAACCAGGACGGTAAATGATAAAAGAGTTCAGTCGCACAAAAATATTATTATTGCGTAATGTCATTTAATAGATTACGTTAAATATTTTCAGTTCTGGATTATGGAAGAGTGGTAATTAATATATTATATTTATTAAGACAGCATGTTTAATGAATTGGTTGAATTCTAAAACATTTTGAAAAGTTATCAACAAAAATTATAACTTTTAGAAATTGTTAATTTATATTTACAGGTACTTTGGTATTTATTTCACTTTTGTACCAATTCTAATTATTAAAGATCCGGAACTAATAAAGCAAATAACCATAAAAAATTTTGACCATTTTCTTAATCACAGACCCTTTATACCAGATGGTATAGATGCGTTGTGGAATAGGAACCTAGTATCTCTTAGAGGTAACGTATGCACAAAAATATGTATATGAATATAGTTTTGTTTTTCGTTTTTAGGAAATGAATGGCGAATGATGAGAGCCACGCTAAGTCCTTCCTTTACTTCAAGTAAAATGAGAATAATATTTTCGGTAATGTCAGAATTTGCAGACACTTACTTAGATCATTTTGTGAAAGATGGCAAAGCAGTTGCTCTGGAAATGAAAGATACTTTGTGCCGATATACTAATGATGTTACGGCAGCTGTTAGTTTTGGAATTAAATGTGATTCCATTACTGACCGAAACAATGAATTTTATCGATCAGGAAAAAGCATTGCAGCTTCTTTTTTTTCTACTTTAAATTTTGTTGTGTATGTTTTCCCAACTATTAGTAAGGTGAGATTAAAGAATTATTTAAATATTTACTATATGGTATATTTCCACAATATGAAACAAACATGTAAATAATTTACATATCTGTAACTATGCACATGAACAATACGTGCTTTATACGTGCTTAACGTATTGTCATACTTAAACAAAACCTTTTTGTATATATGGTATATTTACTCAACATACTGCCGTGTATTTTACAAGGTGGGCTAGTAAAAAATTAATTATTTATTAAAAAGTTACCCCAAAAAAATATATCCTTTCTAGACTCTGTGTGTATAAAATTATCTCAGGGTGTGTTTTTTTATACAAGACTTAGCATCAAATAGGATATATTTGTGGTTAGAGAAATAATACGACAATTTGTATATATTATAAAATTTATTGTAGAGATATTTTGTAAAAGATTTGTGTAAATTAGAGTAACAAATAAATGATCATCAATATACAAGGTGTTCCAGAACTCACACCCCAGAGAAAATTGACAAATGCCGACGACAATCTACATCCCAAAAATGCAAACGAAGAAAAATCGATCGCTTGCATAACAGATCTGTGAGGTGTTTAAGATCCACCAATTCCAGAAAGGGTACTCCAGGTGTTAATGTTCATAAACTCGATTGATAAGCTTATATATCAGAATGACGTGCCTGCCAAAGTGTCAACATCAACACGTTAGGCTGAAGCTGATGTCATTCAAGATGTTACACTCCCCATCATATTAATCTAATTTTATTAAAAAAAAATAAAACAGCAAATGGCGGCTCTGAAAAGAACCTTGTTTATTCTAATACATGTGAACTTATCATAAAAAACAGGAGAAAAGGTATAACATAATAAAAATAACAAAAACAATATAGCCAAAAGGGATTCTGAAACGAAAAATAAATTTAATCAAAGCAAATGCTCAAAGTGGCCACCATTTATTTGCAAGCATAACCGTGCCCACCGCAAAAGATTCAGTTTAAAACTCATAACCATTTCAGGATTAATTGTAGCAAAGACTTCCTGACCGCAACCCCTGAGTTGCTCTTCTGTAGTAATAGGGTGCCTGCATACAACATATTTAATGAGGTCCCAGCAAAAGAAATCCGGAGGATTTAAATCGAGGGAACGCGCAGACCAGTATCGCGGACCGGCACGACCTATCCATCGATCAGGATACTGTTAATCTAAAATTTCTCAAACTTCTCGACTGAACTGTGCTTGTTCGAGCAAATAGTGAAGTTCTGTGTTCAAAAATTCTGGATAAATGTGTCGCGTTACTGTGCAGAGAATTCAAAATGTCCTACCTAATCAGAGAGGTTAGACGACATATAAACTAATTTCTATTGAAGACATACCACGTGATTTCCTAATAGACCAGCCCACAAATGTATCGAAAATCGAAATGCTCTTGAAAATAGAGCATGTGAGCAATTGCTGTGCAACTTCTCTATAATGTTTTTAGTATCTTCTTCAAAGGCATCTGAAATAGCCTCTTCGTTTTCAACAGTGCGTTCTGTCTTGGGCGCATCGCCAATCTCCTTTCTATTATGTAAAATTTGGTCTGCCTCGATTATTAGTGCGATAGTCCTGAGGATCACTTTATGATCGGGACGACTCCTGTTAGGAAAGCGTTGGGCATAAACGCTTGCTGCCTCTCTAGCATTCCGTCCACATTCTCCGTAAATTATCGACATTTCCACATAATCCGAGGCAGTGTACATAATAAAAGGGCACGGTTGGGCACGACGGCGGTACTAAAGCTTTAAGAAGCTTTGTCACTGAGGTTTCTCAAAAGATCCATAATCGACCAGTTTATTGACCACGTAATAAAATATGTAACCTAGCAACAATTATGAAAAATCCTTCAGGAAGGTTTACAATGCTCTGATTTGTTGAATTAAAATGTTCTTTACTTGAATGTCGTTCAAGATACGAAATTTTTTCTTTGACACTATTTGCCAATTTATGGTGGCTTTTCTTTTTACGAAAAACGCTCAGGTCGATAGTATCACTGACGCATGAGAAGAATCAAAGACAAGTTTTTGCGGATTCCGCAAAAACAAATTGCTCAGCAATCAGGACATTACTCAACAAAGAGTCCAGTACATTTCTCAGACGTCGAATTTAATATCATAAATGACATTAATATACTGTCATTTATATTTTATATTCCTTGAAAAAGGCATCATTTGCCGAAACATGTAGGATTGTTTTAAATATATACATTTTGAAGTAAAATCAGACCTTAAATCGCCAACAAATTGAATTTACTAATATATATATATATATATATATATATATATATATATATAAAGCTGGTACAGCCTTCAGAATACTATTTACGAAATATAAACAATTTTTGATATAATTACAAGTTCTAATTTAAATTAATAACATATGATTCTAAGAGAATGTCAGATCGCGCCATCTATTTAGGAATGACATAAGTAGGGTTGTTTATAATATAGCTATTTTCAATTTAAAATGTCAAATAATTTATTAGCTAATTGTTTTATTATTTAGAATATTTAAATACTTTCAATATGCTTAAATTTACTTTTAACCAGAAGTTCAAACCAACATTTCATATTGGCCACGCCTTTTTCTTTTCGGCGGCTATTTTCCGAGTAGTCAATGTGTTCAAAAAAATGGAACGTCGCTTGGTAGATAACGAAAAAAATATAAATAACAACAACGAAAAAAGCGAAGCGTCGCTTTTTAAAAATAATAATGCCATATCAAGATTTAAAAGGCGATTTTTAAGTTATAAATCGTATTAAAAAGCTGAAATATAAACAATAATATTATTAAAATATCTATACTACTTTGGAGTTACAAATTACCTTTGTTTGCTAAATGCTTTTTCAAGAAATTTGAATAATTCACCACGGACAAGTATCGAGCCAGCATCTAATTATATTAAACCTTCTAATCTTTAATTTTATTTCATTATATGATATCCATCCAGTTAATTGTGCTGTACAACCTATCTCCTGCCATTTTACCGGAAGATTAAATCCTGTATCCAGTCCGAGAACCTTCCGGAAGGAACCTAATCCCAAAGCCAGCTTACCTTCTGTTACAAGTTAATTAGTGCTCATAGTCAAGGTAGAATTTACCCTATAAATAAAGGATTAACTGTGTATTATTATTATAAATCGTAGTTAGAGCAGCTTCACTGTGCTTAATATCACCTATTTTGAATATTTAAATATAATATAACTGAGCTAGTATTTTTCATAAACGTATTGGTCGATAATTAAGACGAACCCACCTCATTTACCCTGAGATTACAATATTATTGATATAGAGAACAGTTTCCATTTTGAGGTTAAACCATATCGATTGCATTGATTTTTATATGAATCCTTCCAATCCACCTTAAAGGCATTCATAAAATTGACATATTGTTTGTAGCTTATGTATATCAATTACTTACTTCGTTCTTGTTTTAATTATATTATCATACTGAAAGAGCTTATCACCCATTTTAAAACTAATTGTTGCTGTCAATATACTTTGGGTACACATGCACTCAAATATGTAAAGGGGGGGGGGGATTCAAATTGTTACGCTATAATATTGTTTATGTTACTAAAGTTTTTAAATATATTAAAGAGAGTTTAATCTGTTTAAAGTGGTTTTTCTTTCATTTACATCATAGGCGCACGAACGTGGTGGAAATATAGTACATTAGGGCATCTCATCATATTTCACATCTTGGGCTATTTATTGAGTATCAGAAGAAATAGAAATTTGTCTATTTTACATTTGTTGGCGGTACAACGGGTGGCCAGTATAGTATTGTATATGTTTTACAATATATATATATATATATATATATATATATATATATATATAATATTTTCGTGACCTTGGTATGATATGGTAAACTTAATCAGTCGGCAGTTTACTATATATATATATATATATATATATATATATAAGTGTTTAGATAATTTCTTAGCCGTTTATTAAATATAATAATTGATAAATTATTGGAGTTTTTCGGCATTTATATGAAATATTTACAAATATCAAATTAGAATGTTTGTAATTGCAGAGTAAGTGAGGATGTAAACATTGCTGTCTACAAATTACAAAGCAAATCATACGAAATTTTTAATTGAAAAATATAACGTAGACCATATTATTCAATTAAAAATTTCGTATGATTTGCTTTGTAGTTTGTAGACAGCAATGTTTACATCCTCACTTACTCTGCAATTACATACGTTCTAATTTGATATTTGTAAATATTTCATATAAATGCCGAAAAACTCCAATAATTTATCAATTGCTATATACAGTGTGGTTATAAAGTTTGGAACCAAGCTTATAACGGCATTATTTTACATTTTTAGGAAAAACGCTCGGACAGGTAAATTTTCTTTTTTAAAACGCCATCTTTTGACATACAATTTTTTTCTATGATGTCATTGGTTTTCGAGTGATGACGTTATCAACACTTTCTTTAAATGGCAACCATATTATTTTTTTCTCGTTTTTGGTAGATCTTTATATCCACCAAATAGTGATATAAAACAATTGGCATGTTGCATCACAATTTTTTTGAAAAAATGATATAAATTTAGAAAAAAATACGAAAATTTTATTTTTGTACAAAATTAAAATTAAATTAAAAAAAATACATTGAACTTAAATTTATTGTAACAGTTAACGTAAATTTTCAAAATGGACCCCACCAACCAACTGACTCTGTCCCAGCCGAGTGTAAATGCTTTGCGATCAATAGTAATCTGCGTTATTCGCTCCAGGTCAAAAGAAATTCGTCTTCCCAATCGGCCAATTACTTATTAAAAAATCTTATTTAACATTAAATAGTTTCACACAACTTGCGTTAGCCAATCAGGTGGCTCACTCATTTGTCGTCAACTTATTTAAAAAAGAACACTATCGTCCTTACAAAGTTCAACTTGTACAGGAATTACATGAGGATGACGAAGATCGTCGACTGTAGTTCTGTGTAGACGTAATGTTACGTTGTGACCAAAATACAAATTTCTTGGAAAACATCGTCTTCTCAGATGAAGCTACGTTCTGCCTAAATGGATCTGTTTACCGCCATAATTGCAGATATTGGTCGCAGAACAATCCGCATTGGACTCAAGCGTGTCATACTCAGCGCAGAGGAAAAGTTCACGTATGGGTTGGAATGATTGGACGACGCATTTTAGGACCATATTTTTTTGAAGGAAATTTGACTGCTGTGCAATATTTAGAATTTTTAAGATTTGAACTGGTTCCAGCGCTCGCTGTTATTTTCCCAAATCACGAGGATGGTGATGTACCCCATCCAAATATTTGGTTTCAACAAGATGGGGCGCCTCCCCATTATGGTGTAGAGGTTCGCCACTATCTTGACGAAATATTTCCCAATAAATGGATTGGACGGAGAAGCGCCATAGCATCGCCACCTCGTTCTCCTGACCTGACTCCGTTAGACTTTTTTTGTGGGGTTATTTGAAATCAAAAGTGTATTTTAACAAACCGAACAATTTAGAAGATTTAAAAGAACGAATTCGCGTAGAACTTACACAAATATCCCCAGACATAATTGAGGCGAGTATACGAAGTGTTTACACTCGGCTGGGACAGTGTCAGTTGGTTGGTGGGGTCCATTTTGAAAATTTACGTTAACTGTTACAATAAATTTAAGTTCAGATGTATTTTTTTAAATTTAATTTTAATTTTGTAGAAAAATAAAATTTTCGTATTATTTTCTAAATTTATATCATTTTTTCAAAAAAATTGTGATGCAACATACCAATTGTTTTATATCACTATTTGGTGGATATAAAGATCTACCAAAAACGAGAAAAAAATAATATGGTTGCCATTTAAAGAAAGTGTTGATAACGTCATCACTCGAAAACCAATGATGTCATAGAAAAAAATTGTATGTCAAAAGATGGCGTTTTAAAAAAGAAAATTTACCTGTCCGAGCGTTTTTCCTAAAAATGTAAAATAATGCGGTTATAAGCTTGGTTCCAAACTTTATGACCACACTGTATATACCGTATGTGTTAAATATCATTAGGCATAGAGAATCAACGTATGAGTACATATAATGTATACGTACATGAGAAAGCCAGTCCAATGCCAGCGAAGACCGCGACGACTGACGATTGTCCCCGATACCGATTGACTGGAAATTTTGCATTCAGTCTAGCTGCGGCCGTTACAGTTTGAAAGCGTGCAATAAAATTAATGTATAAAGGCTCTTTATACACCCACTGAAAAGCTTCAGTTAGTAAAATGGTTTTATGCTGGCAAGTCTGCAATGGAGTGCATGAATTTGGTTGCGCTGACTTTTGCAGACCGTTCTGTACCTTGCAGACAAACAATTTATAATATTATAAATAAATTTGAAACTTGTTTCTGTCTCAATAACTGTACTAAATACAAACCAAGAGAGGTATCACCACAAAAAAATTGAGGAAAGAGAACGGCGGGATGTATTAATTTGTAGTATTGTGGAAATTGATAACCCGAGATCTACTAGAAGTGCTGCCGATGAATTGGGTACAAGTAACACAACTATTTCACGTATTTGGAAACGTAATGGTTTAAAATGTTTCAAATATTCGAAAACTCAAGAAATATTTCCCGAGGACAATTTCCGGAGAATGAAATTTTGTCAAGACGTTATGGAAAAGATACATCGAGATGAAAATTTCGTTAAAAATATTCTCTTCACCGATGAATCAACTTTTCCATTACACGGAAAGCACAATCCCTCTGTTCTTCGATATTGGGCTTCGGAAAATAAACACCGGCATTTTGCAATTCGCACTCAGCATTCTCAAAAACTAAACGTTTGGGCAGGTATTTTAGGTGACCATTCTATAGGCTCCTATTTTATTGATGGTATATTAAATGCCGACAAGTATCTCGAATTACTGAAAAATCAAATACTTCCCGCCATTCAAAACATTGGAATAAATCAGGAAATCGTTTGGTTTCAACATGATGGCTGTCCAGCACATAATGCAGTGAGGGTAAAGGAATTTCTAGGAAATATTTTTCCTGACCGTCTTATTACTAGAACAGGAAACATTATCTCCAAATGATTTCTTTTTGTGGGGATATATAAAAAATATTGTTTATACTCATGAAGCTGGTAGAGCAGAAAATCTAGTTGCCTTGAGAGAAAAAATAACTGAGGCTGCGAATTCATTAACTGCCGAAATGTTAGCAAATGTAAGAGCTAATTTCTACGACCGCCTAGGACAATGTCTTGCTGTGCAAGGAGGAATTTTTGAACCTCCTGTATAATTTATTATGATTTTTAGAATCCTTTTTTATTTATTTTATTAGGATTATTCTTTAATTTTATTAGAATTACGCTTTTGTTTATGCGACGCACCGCAGCTTAAAAATTTCCTGCATCCACTGAAAGAAATAAGAAAAGCAAATCCCTTGGAATTCGTAAATGTTATTTTAGAACGCATTACAAGTACCTATGTCGATGGTCAAATGATTACTGCTAACTTGTATTTGCGAAACAATCGGAGAGAATCGTTGCCGGCCGTCGCGGTCTTCGCCGGAATTGGATCGGCTTTTCCATATACATATACATCGTATGTACTCATACGTATCCCCTATGCCTAATGATATTTGACACATGCGGTATATAAATATATTATATTCATACATACATATATACATACATATATATATATATATATATATATATATATATATATATATATATATACAGGTTCGGTCTACAATCATCTTGCATGCGGCTTCACATACATAAGGCGTGAGAAGTTGCCAAACCGTACCTACCTAACAAATATACATACGAGAGCCGGCAAGTAGACCTTTAGAGAAATAAAAATGTTCTTCTAGATTAGTGGTTTGCCGAAGCAGATGTGATAGACAACGTACTTTAATTTTACCAGTACTTTTATTGGAGAATTGACAAATGAATATGAATGTATTCCGTAATAGTGATATACTATACAGCTATGCACATGTACAATATTGTTAACAGCGAGCGCAAAAATCATAATTTGAGAATCTTTTAGGTAAATAGTCATTAAATACAAGCTGTAAAAAATAGTAAATGTATAACATTACCAAAGTAGACGTATTGAAGTAAGAGAAAAAAAAATGCTCTTCTAAAGTCAATAAATTTTAAAATAAAATAGATAAAAAAAATAAAGAAAATTATTGGAAAACAAAATGAAAAAATTCAATAAATATAATTTCTGGGGAAACAGGAAGAGTACGATAAACTAAAAGAATAATTCTAAATAATGGAAATTAAAATATACTTCTAAAATAAACGGAATTCTTGAAAAAACAAATTAAAACTTCTCAATTAATCAAATGTTCGAATAATCCACCTCTTTGCTCCTGACAGTACGCAAGTCTATGATAAAAATTATTTCGTACATTCGAAAACATTTCCGGGGTTATCGTATTTGCACAATCAACAATTTTTTGTTGTAGTTCCCCAAGATTACGTGCTCGATTGTGCTGATGACTATACAGGGTTTGTTTTACATACCCCCAAAAAAAGAAATCCAGGGGCGTTAGGTCGGGGGATCGTGGCGGCCAAACAATTGTACCAACGGAACTTATTAGACGTTCATGAAATGTTTCCCTTAAAAATGCTTGAACCAGACGAGCAGTATGGGCAGGACAGTTATCCTGCTGGAGCCAGATATCGTCAAAATTAACCTCAAGGGCACGAAGAGCTGGTATAATTTCATTTTGCAGCATTTGCAAATATTTAGCTGCTGTTAAGGTGCCGTCAATAATAAAAGGACCAATGATGTGATCCCCCAAAATGCCGGTCCACACGTTCAATTTTTGGGGATACTGGGTACGCAGAGGTAGATAGATATGACAATTTGCTTTAGACCAATATCTTGTAGCCATTGGATTATGACGCCCATGTAAATAAAAGGATGATTCGTCCGTAAACAAAATATTTGCAATAAAATTGTTATTGGCAATGACCTTCTCCATAACCTGTTCGCAAAATGCAACGCGTTTTGATTCATCGTGAGGAAATATTTCTTGACGTTTTTGAATTTTAAAGCTACGGTATCCTTGCCTATTCAAGATTTTTCTTACAGTTCTCGCTGGTATATTGACTTGTTTGGCAATTTGGCGCGATGAGCATGGTTCATTATGTTCAACCGCGCTACATACTAAAACTTCACGTTCTTCTTTTCCTTCATTCAATACGCGCATTCTAGGTACCTTATTTATACATTTTCGACAATTTTGCACACACCCAGTAGCTTCAAACTTATGAACAATACTCATTATTGTTGGTATTGTAGGCACAGGTCTATTTTGGAAAGAAAAAATAAATCGCCCTAAAACCTCTTGAGCAGTACTACCAGAGTAGTACCACTTAATAATTTGTATCCTTTCCTCGTTTGTATAAACCAACATATTGAATAAAAACTATAAAAACAGGCCAAAATCAAATAATACAAAATATAACTGCCAATTAGAAACAAATTAAATTCAACAATAAAATTAATAAATGTGAAGTAGGTAATTCTTATAATATTCACTTCAGATACTTATTAAGAATATCACGAACGTGAATAATAATATAAAAATGAAGAAAACAACCACCAATATGCACAATATTGGTCTCTTATGGTCGAAATGATCGTATCGACCTGTCTTTAAGGGTTCCCACTACTTTTACCGAACAGTACTTGCGCACTTGTGTATTTAACTTTGCAACTACGTTCGTTTATATACATGGACTTGTAGCTCGCATTTAAGGTAAAAACGGGCCAAACGTGTATATATATATATATATATATATATATATATATATATATACAGTAGAACCCGGTTATAACGACATCATCGGGACCGACAGTTTTTTGACGTTATAATCGATTGACGCTATTCACGAGGTAGACGACTTTTGAAAAACTAATTTTACAAATTTTTACATGATTAATCCGATACGTAACATGCTTTATTACCTACATATTTTACATACTAAATATTATGGTAAATACATAAGTACAATATACATAACTTATTTTTCTAATGAAAGAAATCTGTAATTTTCCGTTGCACAGTTTTCACACGCCAAAACTGTTTTTCTATATCCATTTCTAATTCTCTCACTTTATCAATAATTTGAGGTGACGTTTCTCGCCGTCTATAATAAGTTTTTAAAAGTTTTATGGCACTTAGGGCTTCTTCGTTTGTCGGTACGTGTTCTGCTTCGTCGCATGAATCTTCTTCCTCTTCGATTTCATTATCGTTTCCGTTATCCCGCTGTTTTATGTCCTCCACGATATCAGGATCTGAACGCATTCCCGACGTAATAAAGCAACTGTCCACGGATGCAAAATCGTCGAAACAAAACTGGTTTTCGTCACACTGATTTTGCTGCCACTTTTTAATTAAGTTCACATAACGGAACGTCATCTTCATCATCTTCATTTAAGTTGTCACAAACTGGATTATTCCTTAATCTTGAATGACTAAAGCAGTTTGCTATAGTCTCAGCGGTTATACTACGCCAAGCCTTCTCTAAAAAGTCCAACGCGTTGAGAAGTAAAACTGCACATGGTTCGTTCTTGTCCATACCCGTAATAATTTTCTGCAGAAGAAATTTTCTGTAAAAACATTTTAAGCTTCTTATTACGCCTTGGTCCATTGGTTGAAGGATGCTAGTGCAATTTGGGGGCAGAAACACCAAATTAATATTTTTTAAGTGGGCTAATGATGGATGTGCTGGGCAGTTATCGACTAAAAGTAAGATTTTTTTATCTTTAACCGCAAGTTCTTTATCCCATTTTCGAATTTCACTTTCAAAGATTTCTGAAGTCATCCATGCCCTTTTGTTTGCGCAGTAATTTGTTGGGAGTGTTTTTATGTTTTTGAAGCAGCGTGGCTTTTTTGACTTTCCTATGACAAGAATTTTACATTTCTCCGTATCGGTCATATTAGCACACACAAATGCAGTTAACCGTTCTTTGGCTAGTTTACCGCCTACACATTTTTCGCCTTTAAACCTCAGAGTCTTATCTGGAAGAAGTTTATAAAAAATTCTCGTTTCGTCGCCATTGTAAATTTCATTGTCTTCATAATCTTGTCTTAATTTAGGCCACACTTCATTTAGCCAGGTCTCTGCTTCTGTCATATTAACACTTTTCGCTTCACCGCTCACTTTTCCGAACGTTATTGAATGTCTCCGTTTGAAACGCTCCAGCCACCCATTGCTGCACTTAAAATTTGTATCTCCAAATAAACTTCCAAATTCTTCGGCCTTTTGCATAAGCAGTGGTCCATTAACGGGTAAATTTGCACTTCTACATTGCTTAAACCACGTAATAAGCGCTTCGTCGATTTCAACCTTTTCGCACGATCGAATTTTTTTTGACTTTTCTTTCCCTTTCACAAAGGTATTCATGATTTTGTTCTTATTTTTCACAATTGTACAAATCGTAGAATTAACTAATCCAAATTCGCGACACACGTCCGCTTTCTTCCTTCCACTTTCGACTGCTTTGATTATCGCGACTTTGTCGTCCACGCTTAAACTTTTTCGCTTTAAACCTGACATTTTCGATAAAGAAATCTCGATGTTTCACTCACACGATTCAAATGCCGACTGAGGAAATTTCTTACGAACTTTACGAACCTGGCGCATTGCAAGAAACGGTAATATTCTTGGAATCCCCGAACGGTCCGTTGCCGGCTAGGCAAATTTCAAGAAATCTTAATTCAACGAACGGTAATATTCTTGGAATCCCCGAACGGTCGGTTGCAGGCTAGGCAAATACCGGGTTGAGCCATAAATGATAATATAAATACATACCGCAAGTGGTAAATATTTGTCGTTATATCAGGGGTTATTGACGCTAAAACCGGGGTTGTTCCCTGTACGTTTGAGTAGTAAAGCACGGCACCGCTTAAAATTTGACGCTAAAAAAAGGGGTGTCGTTACAGTCGAAAGGAGTGTCGTTACAGCCGAAGCTGTTATAACCGGGTTCTACTGTATATATATATATATATATATATATATATATTGTATCACCAAACAATTGTCAAAATACAATAATCCTCACTAAGTGTATTAGGTATATTGCAATTAGTTATTTTAAATGTTTTATTTACAATAATGTGTCGTTTTAGCTTTTGAATATAAAATTATTCACTGAAGATGTACGAAATTTTATTTTAAATATAGTAAAGGACGTAAAGAATATGCGTCTCCAAAATAATTTAAAACGTCCAGATATGATGCAATTATTGATACAAGCAAGTGAATCTGAAGTGCAAAATCCAGATTCTAACACCATTGTTGATACAGGCTTTGCAACTGCGATTGAATCAACTGACAATATTCAATATATAGGTAGTCGCAAGTTCCAAAGTTTAACGGATATTGATATCGCTGCTCAGGCTCTTCTATTCTTTGGCGCTGGATTTGAATCAACTGCTGCTTTAATGAGTTTTATGGCTTACGAACTCGTAATTAATCCCAAGATACAATTTAAGTTGCAAGCAGAAGTAGATAAAACATCAAATATTTGTAATGGAAAGTTGTCATATGAAGAATTGATGAAAATGAAATATTTGGACATGGTCGTTTGTGGTATGTATTTTTTTAAGTTTTCAAATTTTATTTCTAATTTATATTCAACAGTTTGTCTGAAATGTAATGTAATTAAAATATTACTATTTGAGCCAAAAATAAAATAAATTTGAAATAAAATAAAATTCGTTTATAATATTTTGAATTTATATTATTTGGCTACATTTATTAAAACTTTTCATTTATATATATATATATATATATATATATATATATATATATATATATATAACGGATGTCTCAAATGGCGTACCTCCGTTATCCAATAAAATAAAAATTTTAAATTTGGGTCATCTGATATACACCCAATGTTCTTTAAATTGAGCCTAATAACTAGAGTGGACCAATTCGGAGCGAAAGCAGAGGCGTATTTTGTATCGGCACCAGTGTCTCTATCTTTATGTCTTGCGCTATGCACGTGGCGTTGCAAATTTGATTTTGTTAAATGGTTTATATATATTTCTAAATTTCTAAGTTCTGCTTTTCTAGTTTACGGTCACAATCCTGGTAATATAAGGCCTTGTAATGTTTCCCAATATTTATCTAAAGCTGGTACACGTCTTTTGTGGCTCATTAATTGATAGCGGAGTATAAGATGAAAACAGTTCAGATCTTAGTAATATAAATTATACTTGATTTTTTTTATATTTTTTTTTTAAAAATTCGTTTTTTTCCAAAAACACATCCAATTCATTCAAGTGCAAAAATTCTTCTCTCAAATTGTTTCAATAACTCACTATGGCAACTCAACAGCTTTTTCTCTTTTTAAGCTCATTGGTCGCTTTAGTTATACATAATTTTCCAAAATATTTGACATTTATACTACAATTTTGATCCTTGATTAATATTATGAACTTATTGGTTTACAATTAAATTTTCCTTCACACATAACCTTTGACCAAACATTAACAATAGTATACAAAATTAACTAAATTTACATAGTTCTATAATTTTGGTAAATGTAAGAAAGTCATATACTTTTGAAATTTAATTATAGATTTGACACTCTAAATTGTGAAAACAATACAAATATAATAGACTTCCACCTTCTAAGAAATCCCAATAACAGAAATGTAACAAATTAAAACTAGTGTTTTCAATAAGTTTATTAACATTTTTATTATATTTACCTTCTCTCCCTCATAAAAAATAATTTGTGGAAAGGATTGTAATAAATTATTTTTGAATTAATTGTTATAGTTAATCCTCTGTTTATTTTATTTTGTTTATTTAATTTTTCTTTTAAGAAAAATAAAAGTAAATTATAAGCCTATAGAATATTTATGTAACATGTGTTGCCTAATCATTATAATATATGTAACGGTTTAAATATTTAAATTTCCTTTATAGTGTATCATTGTAGTATATTAACATTATTTATATTATTTTGTTTAAGATGAATCTTCTATTTTGTCTTATATTATGTATCAAAGTTTAAAAACATTTGTATTATTTTGTTATCATTTGAATCGGAACTATCTAGGTAATAAGTATTATTGTAATCAATTATATATATAAACCATTAAACAAAATCAAATTTGCAACGCCACGTGCATAGCGCAAGACATAAAGATAGAGACACTGGTGCCGATACAAAATACGCCTCTGCTTTCGCTCCGAATTGGTCCACTTAACTAATAACCATTCCGGTTTGACCGGAAACGACCCTAACTTTTTTTATTTTAAATAACATCTTGTATAATTTCCTCGAAATTTGAATTTCACGGAAAATTCTCTTTCCCATGAAGTATTACACTTTGTATTTAGATTTCAAAATAGAGGTGAAATTGCATTTGACATATTCAAAAATCGGGATTGCAGAAAATTATGAAAAGCATGTTCATTATTTCGTATTTCAATTTAAAGTAGCAAAAATACATTTGCCAAAAATGTATTTTTAAGATATACAGTTAAAAAAATATTCATTTAGATAAGAGTGATTTATAAACATTTTATTGAAAGTCAAATAACGGAAAGGTAATGTTAAATGAATCACAAAAATATGATACTTATTTATTTTATTTATACAAGAACGGTATTTATAAATCTTTTGGTGGCATCAAACTTGAAACGTGAGCGCCAGAAAAGATGTTAAAGAAAATGTTCAAAATGTTGTCCGTTTGCTTCAATACAACATTCGGCTCGATGCAAAAGTTCACCACTTCTTAATAACTCGGCATTAAGAGCTGCGCATTCATTCCTAATTCTATTTTCTAAATCATCCAAACCTGCAAGAGGCGTCTGGTATACCCTATCCTTCAAATATCCCCACAGAAAATAATCTAACGGCGTTAGATCGGGTGATCTTATTGGTCTATGTGTGCTTATCCACTAATTAGGGAAAATCTGATTAACATTATCAGTCACAATTCTATAATTGTGAGCAGGTGCCCTACCATGCTGAAAATTACATGTTGGCACGTACATTCAGTGGAACATTTTCAAAAAAAACTGGAAATTCGCTCTGAAGGAATTCTAAATATGACTCACCAGTTAAGGTTCTTTCATAAAACTTTGTTCCAATAATGTACCCATCGATCATGACGCACCATACATTAACTCCCCAAATTATCTGAGAATTGGTCTCTCTTATCCAATGAGGATTTTCTACAGACCAATAATGGCCTATTGTGTCTATTTACGGTTCCATTATTATGAAAGCAGCTCTCATCTGTCCATAATATTGAGCTAATAATGCACTTAACAATCTTTACGGGCAGTCGCTAGCCATGGAAGAAACCCCAGTCTTCTGTCTTAATCTCCTGGTTCTAATCCTTGATGCAAGTGAATTTTGAAAGGCTTAAATTTGGCGGATTTTAGAATTCGTTGAATAGAAGAACGAGAGATACCGCGCTCTGCTTCAATTTCTCGAATTGAAATAAGCGGATTATTAAGCACCAACACTGTGTTCTTCATTAGTAGCAGTCTTTCTTTTAAAAACGGTTTTTTCTTTGAAAAGGCACCACATGTCTTCCAATTTAAAGCCAGATGTGTAAAATACATAGCGCTTGGCATACGTCTGTTAGGATACCTGTGTCTGTTAGGAAGGCATCAGGCCTGTTTTTTCTACATTCCCCATAAATGAGGATCATATTCAATTTTTCCTCATTTGTAAAATAGTCGCTATTCATTTTAAATACAACTTTGTTCGAAGCAACTTTGAGACAAATTTTAATAACACTTTATGAACAGTCAAAGTTAACAAGCAAATAATGTCAAATTTTGCTTTAGTTTCCATAGATCGCTTTGGTTTCTACGATCCCAATTTTTTGGAATAATTAAAATGCAATTTCACCTCTCTTTTTAAGACTAAATACAAAGTCTAATACTTCATTGGAAAGAGAATTTTCTATAGAATTCAAATTTTTAGGAAAATATACAGGATGCTATTTAAAATAAAAAAGTTAGTGTCGTTTCCGGTTAAATCGGAAGTGAATGAATATGAATGTTAGGCTTAATTTAAAAAAAATTGTTTATATCAGACGCACCAAATTTCAAATTTGTATTTTGTTAGATAACGGAGTTACGCCATTGGAACAACATAACTGAGACACCGATATATATAATTTATTTTTTTATGACCTTATATTTTATATAATTTCTGTGAAGTTTTTTCGGCGTTTTGTAGGTCAAGTATAAACGATTGGTTCTTTTAAAATGTTTTTATTTCTCATACATGTTTCGAAGTCATGCTCCTCTTTCAATGAATAAAAAATATCTGCTGTTTATTTGGTTGGCGAGTTTTTTCTTTGTTGAGAGCAGTTGAAACATCTTTTTCTTGTCTTCATTTCCATGAATGTATTGCTGTACTATTTGTTTGGATGTTTCCATCTAGTGAGCACTTATCGCCGTGTGCTGAATGTATATAATTAATTTTCTTGTGACCATATATTTTATATATCACTAGATGGCAACATTTAAATAAATAGTACAGCGGCAAATATTCCATTAAATATACTTAAAACTCCCACCTTCAAAACATTTCTCCAGAAATATACTCGTCGAAATGTTCTTGATGAATCCACCGTGTATATTGTATATTATGTTTCTAAGTGCTACACGAAAGCAGTAGAACGCATTAAAAGCCATCTTTCAAATCAGCACCTATGGATAAGTGGCGACGAAACTGTCGATATATTAGGACGCTGTGTGGTAAATGTTGTAACTGGTGTACTACATCCAACTATTCCATATAACGCATATGTAATAGCAACAAAAGTTATACATACAGTTGATGCGGAAACAGTAGCTAAAACCATTTATGAGAATATGCACCAAAGGCTTCATTCGGACGACAGGTATAAAGAAAAAATACTTTTATTTGCCAGTGACAGTGCTACCTACATATATGTTAAAAACAGGCAGACTATTAAAGGATACATATCCTATTATTGTGCATATTACTTGTGTAGTACATGCTCTTCACAGAATCTGTGAATATATCAGAGACACCTTTCCGGAAATTGATAGACTTGTATCCGCTTTTAAAAAAGTTTTCAGAGAAACACCATTGAGAGTAGTTCTTTACAGAGAATAATTTCCATCTTTGTCACTGCCTCCCTCTCCAGTAATAACTAGATGAGGGGGTTACTAGTTTTTATGCAGAAAATTTCGTGGTTTACAAAATTTCGTTACATGTTTAAATGACGATGCTCAAAGTATTTCTGAGTGCAAGAAACCAATACAAATTCTAAATTTAAAAAATCAGTTGTACTTTCTTCAGAAACACTTTGGAAATTTGCCAAAACTAATCACTTATTTTGAAAATCAAAATCTCAAATTAAATAATGGATTAACCACATTAGATGTGGCTATTAATAATTTTAAAAATATTCTGTGACTTCGGATGTAGCCTTCGGTAAGAGTTAGACGCAGTTTTTAATAGAAATCCAGAAATAAAAATGTATTTCATATTTGATAGATCACCACAAGTTTGCTTTCCAATTATATAAATAAAATTAAAAACTCATTAAAAATACAAATTTTCAATAGTACGCCCGAAGTCGGTGAGTCATCGGCCTCTCGTGTCCGGTCCCTAATAATAATATAACGTAATATCAATCGTCAACTTATAAAATTAAAAATGAACGCAGTTGTATAGAAATAAAATAACCAAATTTTATATATATATATATATATAATCATTAACCCCTTTTTTACCTTGCGGTGTACCTGGGGGTGTATTATATTTGTAGGAGAATATCAAATATAAAATAAAAACACTTCTAAAAAGTAAATAACTCTTCTCAAGAAACCAAAGAGACTTAAATAAAAATTTTGTTAAAGAAAAATAACTGAACAAAAATCCGAATAATTTTATTAGAACAGATGTTCAAAACGATTACCTAACTAAAAAGCATCTATTGATAAAATTTCTGCGAACATTCGATAATGTCTGAAGTAAAATGTTTCGCATGCAACGATCAATGTTCTCAGTTAAATCAGTGGTAGTACGAGCTCTGTTGTTCTGAAAACCTTAAATGGACGATTTTACATGATCGTCACAAGAAAAAAATTGTTTGGGGCTAAATCAGGTGACCTAGCAGGCCAGCGAATAGCGCTTCAACCAGTTATAAATTTGGTATCAAATATACTGTTTAAATATTGTTCCACAATTGTAGTATTATGAGCATCCATATTGCCTAAACCAAATATTATTTATGAAAATACATATTTGGTATGGTTTGCATACAAGGTACGTTGCTACTCTACAAAAGCAGTAAATATTTTTGAGTTTAAATTTCTTTAAATGACATATGGTCTCCTAAAAGTCCGGTTCGTTTATTTTCCTTTGATCCTATACCGCACAATAGCATAATAATGATTACCATGTAGAAGGAAACTGGATTTGTCAGTAAAAGCAAAATTTTCGTCATAGTTACAAAGTTTAAAAACTGCTTCACAACATTCATCAATCTCTTCGCATTTGTCTTTTGAAAATATTTCAATTATTTGATTTTCTTAACTTGTAAGTACGATATTTACTTTTTTTAAGCCCTACGATGGGTATTGTTTGAGATGGTAAGTTACTCACCAATGTTTCTGCTAGATAATAGCGGTTGTCCTTCTACTGTAGCACAAATGAGAATATCTCATTTTTAATTTTGTGTAGTTTTTCTCTGCTTATGTTGTTGCGGATATAAGCAACCATTGCTTTCAAAATTGTTAATAATGTGATGCATTGTCTCATAGCATGTTTTTTTCAAATTCTGTTTGAAATGAACGTATAATTTGTCTGATCTAGATGATAACATTTCATAACAAATTGCTTTTCTTGAAGCGAAAAAAGTTCCGTAGCTAGATATAAAATCAGTATCTACGGAAATAATAATAATAAATATTCCAAAAAGAGAAACAAGCAATAGTTAACAAAAGAAAATACTAGATTAACTGGAAACAACAAATAGAATTACGACAAAATGTGACTCTATGACGGATGCATTTCACTCAACAGACTGTACGAAACTAACGCTGCTCGCATAAACTTATGTTGGCAGTGAACTACTACAGCTAGCGCTATTAGGGGAAGGTGTTCTAATATCGACCAGCGGGCAATATCGACCACCATTATTTTTTAAACATAGCGCTACATTTCAATGATCTATTAGGTGCTGCCATCTATGCAAGGTAGTTACGAAACTAACAAAAACACATGTGCTCTGTCAGACGTGCGATTCCGAAGAAATAAAATAAAGTTGTTTATGCGCTGATTTTCTATACTTTTCTGGCATCGGGAAATAAGGTTTGTAATTTTTGTGCATTATTGTGTTGAAAATCTGCTCTTACTAGCGTTATTAGTGTATGATTATTAATCTATTATGGCATTTGCATGGCCACAATTTTGAGGTTAGGCGCTGAATTAAAAAAAAAATAAACTGCTATGTCCGTGACGGGTAATATCTATCACGGTGGTCGATATTACCCGTTGCAGTGATCGACATTGTACTTTTTGTTTTTCAATGAGTATGTTTTTCTCATTCGTAGATGCCAAGAAATTATATACGAAAAACAGCCCGTTCATCATGGACAGAAGAGGAGATGAAGCGGGCAATAAATGCGGTTAATCAAAAAGCATGTTCAATTAGAAAAGCAGCTGCACTCTTCTCGGTACCATATGGTACTTTGCAAGACCGTCTTAAAAATAGATTTCCAGTCAAGAAAATTACGTTAGGAAGAAAACCAGTTTTTTCTGATGAACAAGAAAAGGAACTGGCTGATTATGTAAGAAAATTATCAAACCTTTTCTATGGATTGACAACAAACAATATACGGCAAGTTGCATATGATTATGCTGTGTCAAACAAGATTAAAAACAACTTCAACCCCAATAAAGGAACATGTGGAAAAGAATGGCTATATGATTTCCTAAGGAGGCATCCCCAGCTCTCCTTAAGAAAGCCAAAAGCTACTAGTAAGAATAGAGTACTGGCTTTTAATAAAGCAGATATCCACTTACTTTATGACAACATGGAAATACTTCTGGAAAAACACAATTTTGGCCCGGACCGCATATATAATGTGGACGAGACCGGGATAGCAACTGTGTACAAACCATCTCGTGTTATTGCACCAAAGGGAAGAAAGCAAGTTGGGTCCATTACAAGTGGAGAGCGAGGTCAAACCACTACTATAGTTTGCGCTGTGAGTGCTCTAGGACAATATGTACCACCGATGTTTGTTTACAAAAGAAAAAGAATGAAGGAGGGATTGAGTAAAAATGGTCCAGTTGGCGCAATCTACCACTGCTCGAAGTCCGGTTGGATGACAGATCAACTGTTTCCTGAGTGGTTAAAACATTTTTGTAAATTCGTGAAAGCCACCCTTGATGATCCGGTCCTACTAATTTTAGATAATCACACCACATTCTACCTTGCAGTCCTACAATTACTGTCGTGCAAATGGAATTATGATGGTTTCTCTTCCCTCGCACACATCGCATAGGGTTCAGCCGTTGGATGTGACTTTCTTCGGTGGATTGAAATCTGCATACAATCATGAGTGTGACCAATATATGAAATCGCATCACTATGAAACAATCGCTGTAACAGATATTGCAGAGATATTTGCTAAAGCCTACAAAGGAGTGGCTACGATTGAAAAAGGCGTAAATGGATTCAAAACTACAGGATTATTTCCGCTGGACAGGAATGTATTTAAAGAGGAAGACTTTACTCAAATACCTGAGTCACCTACTCCTACTGCGGATAACATGGACATGTCAGCTTTAGTTGTTGATTCCAATAGTCCACCTATGGCAAGCTCAAGTCCCGTTGCTGGCCCAAGTGGGTTGACTTCCATTAGCAAGCATAAGAAAATAATTCCTGATTTGAAAAAAGACTTGAGGCAAAGGAATTCTAATGACAATTTTTGGGACACTGACGAATCCTCTTGCGAGTTGCAAGAAGTTTATGACGATGATGCGTCCGATGATACAGACAAAACGATCCAGATCAAGATCAAGTCATTTGAAGACATATATCCAACACCTAAGCCTAGACCGATAAACAGCAAAAGAAAGAAACAGAAATCCAAAATTTTGACCTCGACACCGATGAAGGCACAGCTGGAAGAAAAGGAAATAAAAAAACAAAAGAAAGCTGCTGTTGGTGTGAAGAAACGCGTATTTTGTGAAGATAGAAAACCTAAAGAACCAAATAGAGGAAAAAGGAGGCGAAGATAAATAAGAAAGGAGTTATAGAGGAAGTGACAGAGGAAGAAACACCATCAACATGTTATGTTTGCGGTGAATTCGGAGCGGAGAATGAAGAGTGGTGGCGATGCAGGTCGTGTGCCACATGGTTTCACGCTGCTTGCACCACTGAGGAAAATGCAGATGACTTTACATCATGTAATTATTGCGAGTAAACAGTATTCATTCAGTTATTAATTGTTTAAAATTTCGGTCGATATTTCCCCACTCGTGGTCGATATTTCCCATTGGTGGTCGGATAATACCGATCACGCAACCGTTTTGTATTTTATTTATTTTCTCAAAATAAATTACTTTTAAAGGATTAGTTGTGCTTACTTAATTACTTTAAAGATCAGTCAATATGTATTCACATCGAAATATGTTATTTTGTCGACGCGTATTTATGATATAAATTTATTTATGTTAGGTGGTCGATATTAGAACACCTTCCCCTAGTAAACGCGACCTCGTTCGCTCCCTGCCGTTCGCTCATACGGTATATGTTGGTATTAAGAAATATAAAAGTAATTAAACTCTTATTTTGTATATATTTCTTGAGGTAAAGTAAATAAAACCGAAACGTTAGGAAAGCTAAAAGATTGTCTTTTTTTCCATTTAGTTCAATTATATACGCCTATAATTCTGAAACAATTTCTTCCAGTAAAAAATATTTAATAACAGTAATGTAATTTATTCATTACATCACATTAGTACTATTGGATATTGGAGTCAAACAATACTATACAAACGTATACAAGTGTCCCGTATAGTTATGTACTAATTTTAGGAGTGTAAAGTAGACGTCATTTCAAGTAACAAAAACGCAAAACTTGTATATCCATTTTTATTTGTTTCAAAGTTACAGATCTATGAATGTGATTGTCAGATCATGAAAAAAAATGTAATCCTAAAGTCAATACAAACTGATTTTATTTAAAAAAAGTTATACGATTCAATAACAGGCCCGTGATTGCTAACGTCGCATAATAAAATGTTATCCTAAAATAAATAAACACGTGTCGTAGTGCATACAGTAATTTCTTGGAGATCTACAAAAAAGAGTACTGAAAATTGATTTATGTTAAAGAAGGTTCTTACTTATTTCGTAAGTGCTGAACCATGAATATCATACAATAAACAAATGTTCAGATGACTGTTAACGTTGCATTTTTTAATAAAGGATTACATTACGTTTCAGTTCATACAACAGCTTATTAGTGACTGGACACGTTTTCTTTATTCAAAATGCCTTACCGATTTTCTTCTCAAGAGTATGCAGACATGTATTTTGTGTATGGCTACTGTAACGGCAGTGCACGTCAAGCAGTTATTGAATACCAACATCGGTTTCCCGATAGGCGCATTCCTCATTACAAAACGTTTCTGGAAGTACACAGACAATTTCGGGAATGCGGACTGCGTGATTATCTTTTCGACCGAGGAGTAAATTTGCCAACAGACTTAGAGGAAGAAGCAGTAGCTATTGTTACAAGGGATCCAACTCTCAGTGTACGTCGAATCGCTAGACAACTAGGAGTGCCACGAACGACAGTTTGGCGAATTTTAGAACGTGAGGGCTTATATCCATATCACAATCGAAGGGGACACGGTTTGCTTGAGGCAGATCACTATGCTCGTCTAGTTTATTCTACCTGGATATTAAGACAGTCACGCCTTCATTTTAATTTCTGCAGAACAGTCCTCTGGACAGATGAATCTACGTTCACGAGAAGTGGTGTTACAAATCTGAGAAACCTGCACAGGTGGTCATCAGAAAATCCCAAAGGTATACGCCCATCTAAATTTCAACACGAATTTTCTATTAACGTTTAGGTGGCCCTAATCGATCAAATTGTTGATTGGTCCTGTCGTTCTTCCTGGGAGGTTAAATGCGGATAATTACCTTCAATTTCTTATTGACGAACTGCCAGGTTTTTTAGAGGATTTCCCACTGAATGTTCGACGAGACATGTGGTTTCACATGGATGGGGCACCACTACATTTCGGAATTGCTGTCCGAAATTGGGTTAACGTCAATAATCCAAGATGGTCGAGGTGGTCCTGTTGCATGGCCACCCAGATCACCCGATCTTAATCCCTTTGACTTTTATTTATGGGGGTACATGAAAAATTTAGTCTACGCGCAAGTTTCGAACACAAGAGAAGAGTTGTTGGATCGTATTCACCTGGCTGCCGAGCAAATGCGACAAAACAAGTATGAAATTCGGATAAGTACTTCTTCTGTTGGGTTACTAGTACAAACCTGCATTCAACAAGGAGGCGGACATTTCGAAAATATTATTAATTGAACTTTTTTAAATAAAATCAGTTTTTATTGACTTTGGGATTACATTTTTTTCATGATCTGACAATCACATTCATAGATCTGTAACTTTGAAACAAATAAAAGTGGATATACAAATTTTGCGTTTTTGTTACTTGAAATGAAGTCTACTTTACACTTCCAAAATTTGAACATAACGATACGGGACACCTTATACATATATGTTCTATAGCTAATACCAGTACTAGAGAGGCGTAACACAAAAAGAAAAAAAAGTTTATAGCCTTATGAGTTATATTATCCATTTAGCAAGTAAATACACATTTACACAGCAACGATCTTTTAATTTTTTCTTAAATCCATTTTCGCTATACATTTTAAAACTTTCTAAGAGTTGATTGTATGTCACAATGTAGATTGTTCTCATAGAAAGCCAAATTGTGCATCGGCATTACCAACAATAAGCCATGTCTTCTGTTGTAGTTATTGTGTTTACCCAAAGTAATAAAACTATGGATATTGTTTCTAGCATATATCAACAACTGGAATGACATACAACTTGTAATAACTGTCAGTTGAATGATTATGCGAACAGCTTTCGTTTGCACTGAATACTGCAGCAGAAAGTCGTTTGCAGATGTCTATATGACTTGTCTAACTACACGTTTCATCAATTGTTATGCCCAAAACTCCCACAGCATCCACCTGTACTATATATAATGTTACACGTGACCAAAAGTGACCTATCTCCTCGGTCCCGGTTAGCATTAAATTCGAAAAATTTTCTTTTTGTTAGTTAGTAATATATGTTCTTATATATATATATATATATATATATATATATATATATATATATACAGGGTGTAAACGAAATATGCTGCATACTTTAATATATAATAGCTGTAATAATATTAAGCATAAAATGCTAATACGCGAAACCTCTAACTCGAACGAGATCAAAGAAAAAAAATTAATAAATGCGTGTGGCTCGATCCGACTCTGATAAATTAGTATTCTTTTATAATTGAAGCGCTACCCCTATTGAAGCATTATGGTGGAAGTTGTAGATGCGATGATGCATACTGAAGTCAGTCTGTTATCTACTTCCGTGAAGTATGGCTTATTCGAATCACGAATTAACAGATATCGTCTTACTATACGGTGAAACAAGTGGAAATGTTAGAGCTACAGGTGTATCGAAGATGTCCATCAATGATTTGATGTTACAAACCGTGTACAGATTGAGAGATCGCGGTACATTGCATCCAAGTTATGAAGGCCGTGGCCGTGAAAGACGATCTTCGGCAACCCATTTTTCAATCTGTAGTCCATATACGTGAAGACCTAGCTGTGTTAAAGCATGCATACTTCTAGCATACTAGCATACTTCGAAAGTTTACCGATCGAACATCCCCTTTAAGTATTCCACCTGTTTCACACAAATGCCATTTTTAGGGCAAAGAAATTGTCATTAAAAAAAAGGCAAATAGAAAAAAATTTAAAGCATTCCACCTGTTTCATACAAATGCCATTTTTAGGGCAAAGAAATTGTCATTAAAAAAAGAGGCAAATAGAAAAAAATATGAACATTCAATTAAAATTGCAAATGTAATTTATTATTTGTCGACGTGAATTTAGTTAATATTAAGACAACTAAAAATTACAAATTCCATATCGCCACAAAATCCTTATACCGTTTATAATATTTAAAGAAACTCGATATTTTTTTTTCGCGGTAGTACAAAGGTCAGGCCATTGACCTACTTATAAATAACAACAAAACCGATGATACATGTCTATAAAACTTTTCAGGCAAAGGCGCATTTATTACATTGCTGAAATGTGAAGAGAATTTTTTGGAGAACTTAAACAAATATGTAAATGCTTTTTTGTTTGTTGAATCGACAACACATAAACATATAATTTCTATTTATTTAGATTCAATTTGAATACAGGGCCGTATTTAAAAAGTTTATGTTCCTAAATTTACGCAAAAATTAAAGTTTTGATACAATAAATTTTTTTTGTAGATTTGAATTGCTATTTTACGTATCTTAAGTAGGTTAACTTCGGCGTTCTTTCTATAATGGCGTTTTCTGTAACTTCTGCGTTTTCTTTTTGTAAATTATTACACACATTTAACAGTATTTGTTTAGTTCCAACCACCAGAAATAATTTTGGCGCTATTATTTACATTGTCCGTCACCAAGACACATTTATCGTCATTTATTTCGTATTGCTCACCTTTCCTGTCTTCGTCTCAAGGTCTCCACATTTTCTTATAATAAAATATATGCTTTCTCACTTTACAATTTATATTTCGCTACTAACGAAAATTTATATGGACTGTATTACTTAAATACACAACACATTTGAAGCCAGAAAACAATGTGCAGCACCGAACGTTCACAGAATGGATCTTACAGCAACAAGTGAATGGTGATCATCTTCTCTGATGAGATACATGATACGAACTTGATGACTATGTCAACAAACAGAATTGTCACATTTAGGGAGATGAGAATACAAGAGTGATCCTTCAACGTTTAGCGCGTATTTTGGCCAGGCGGAGTGATTGGCTCGTTCTTCTTCGAGAATACGGCTGCAAATATGGTTACCGACAACAGCGTTCGTTACCGTGACAGGATAAACAACTTATTTAGGCCTCAAATTGCTGAAATGGATTTCGAAGACATATGGTTTCAACAGGACGATGCAACCTGTCACACAGTGAACCAAACAATGGAATTCTTGTCCAACGGCATGCGATTTGATGCCATTGGGTTTCTTTCTTTGGTTTTTTTGAAAGGAAAGGTATATGCCAATAACCCAAAAACAATTCCTGAACTGAAAGACGAGATTCGACGCGCCATTGATGAAATTCAGCCGATATTATGCCCAAAGGTCATCGAAAATTTCGTCAAGAGGATTAATGAGTGTCATCTGTCACTGGGCGGACATTTATAGGATATTGTATTCTATACATAACCTCCATGTCTACACGCTTTACTACAATAAAAATTTCAGAACTTTTCATATAAACACTGCGTGTTTTCCAAATTTCGAAACAGTGGACACTTAATGGCACACCTTTTATAAATAAACAAATCAAGTCGCTTACCTAGGCACCATTTACTTAATACCACTCTGGCTATTAAAGTAAGGAACAGCTGACATCTTAGAAGTGTTTACAGTAAACACTGACTAGTAAGAAGCTGTGAATTGAACGTGTTGCGTATTTCGCATTTTCTCGGTATAAAATATATTTTACTCGAACTCCCTTGTTTTGTTATTCAACATTGTTCTTCTGCTCTTTAGGATTTGTGGTTTAATAAAGTTTCCCACACAATTGCAAAATCTTTTGTTTCATTTTTTTTTAAATTTACATATATGCGCTATTGCAAAAATATGCAAAACGTGCAAAATAAAAAGCGGTTTCTTACGTTTATCGTCTTCTAATTTTTCTAGAAAGAGAACCAATTCCATTGCCATATCAATATTATCAAATATGCAAATGCATAAAATCCGTGCTTTATTAATAAGAATCTGTAGCACTTGTAAAGCATTATTTTTGCTAAATAAATAATTTATGTAAATATAAATAATAAATGCTCTATCTAAAATTATACAACTTATTTCAGAGGCTCTTAGAAAATATCCTTCCGGTGTGGCAATTGATCGTATATGTACTAAACCCTACACGATACAACCAACACAACCTGGTGAAAAACCGATACATCTTAAAATTGGAGATGCTATTACAGTACCTATCGGAGCAGTTCATTATGATCCGAAAAATTTTTCAAATCCACATTCTTTTGAACCAGAAAGGTTTAGTAATGAAAATGTAAACAATATTAAGCCGTACACATATATACCTTTCGGAGTGGGCCCAAGAAATTGTCTCGGCTCCAGATTTGCTTTACTAGAAGCTAAAACTATGTTCTTTCATTTATTATCCAAATACGAGCTCCTCTCAAATGAGAAAACAGAAATTCCACTACAGATGGACAAAAATACTTTTAACATGGCTCCGAAAAATGGAATTTGGATAACGTTAAAACCAAGAAATAAGGCGAGTTCCAATAACAGCGTGAATGAACTGTCATAGAATCGTGAAAAGGATAATGTGATATATAGATAGATGTAATATCACTAATGTATAATTTGTTTACTTGTCCTATATGAATAAATATTAATTTTTATCCTGACTTTATTTTAAAAATATAACCACATAGAAAAAGCTAGCACTTAAATCAGTTTATTCAAAGAGAAAGTAATGTAAGCTGGTGTTTCTTAAAGTATTAATAAGCAATGTTAGTTCATTATATTTATAACAAAAAGTAAGGCGAATTTATAAACATCGAAGTTACGAGAGACGTGCGCTAGCACGAAACTAGTTTACTTAGATCATTAAGTGGTTTACAGTTCTTTTTATGTCATTTAAGTCCTGAAACCGAAACGTAGAGAGCTTTTAAATTCTGGAAACAGATAACAGCTCCTGGTGTTAGATCAGCAGAATAAGGCAGAGGAGACAGTAATTCCTAGTGCAGTTCATTTCAAACTTCCACAGTTCAATGAGCGGTATGTGGTATTGTGTTATTCTACTGAACTGTCGGTCATGTCGGTTTTTGATGAACAGTTGTTGCAATGGACCGAACAGAAGGTGAGTTTAATATTCTGCCACATTTTGTGAATTCCATTGGTAGGTAGTTTACCAAATTTATCTCACTGCACATTCCAAAATGCAGTAACCATCATCTGACCAATAAATAATTGCATCAAAAAATTAATGAAATTCAATAAATATAGTTCAATTTTAAACAGAGGCTTGTTTTCTCGTTTGTATCACTCCTTAGATCGGTATTTCGTTCTCGAGTTAAAGTAATAATTAATCTTTCATTAATTATTATTACTAGAACTTGGAAAATATTCAAGAAAAAAGTTAAAGAAAATGCATGCAAATATGCAAGATAAACTATTAAATTATACCCTTAAACATGCGTTTATGCTTTAAAGAAACTTTATAGGTAATAAAATAATTATTATATTAATAATAACAATCTCTAATATAATAAGAAAAAGCGGCGGGCGTATTTTCCTCACCAAAAACCCTTTCCTAGCTGTAAAAGCAAGGGTGTACGATAATCTCACAGGTAATTTCCTCACCAAACGTTGAAGTATCGGTGTATTAGAGAAAGTTAGGTATTCCCGAATTTAATATTAATGACTATGGATTCTGGGAATTAAAAGTGGTAGGTAGGTACGTAGTATGTATATATAGTTTCGAAACTGGAATTGAAGTTCCATTTTTAATTGTTGCTCGTGTTAGATTGAGTTTATCTATTAATTTAACTGTATTTTGTGAATATTATAACAAAATGACAACTTCTTTAATTAAAAGCAATCGTGCAAAGATTTGTTGGTTTTCGAAAATTTTACGTTTTATAAAACAAAAGTTTTAAAAAGTGAAGGTGTTTACTATTGGATCGGATCTTACCGTATCCAGAAGTGCTTCGTTTCATAACCATCAACCAAATGAAAAAAAACTGAATAGGAAAATTGTTTCAAACTCTTGTAAGCGGAAAGCAGTAGATGATATAAGTGAAAAACCGTCAAAAATTATACGCAGAACACTTGCGAATAATTTGCCAGCCACAATTACGACGACTGATATTAGTTATATCAGAAAAAACATGTACAACTGTCGCCGAAAAGTGATGCCCAGTGGACTTCCTTCCAATATTCAAGAAGTTCAAGAGGTAGTACAGACGTCTGCGCCCCAAACCAGCAAAAACGAATGTTTTCTGTTTATAAATTGTTTAAAAAGCAATATAATTGGATTTAGTTGTGAAACTAATATTCGCGTTTTTCTGTACATGGACGGTACATTTTCTTATTGTACCAAATATTTATTACAGTTCTTTACCATACACGGGTTAACTAATGGACATTATATTCCCTTATTGTATTGTTTACTGCCTAACAAAAACACTAAGACCTACATTGAACATTTTTCTTTATTAAAATCCAACATATTTGAAGCATATAACATTGAATTTTATCCAAAAATTATTTATATAGATTTTGAAAAAGCGATACACAACGGTATTGTGCAAATCTGGCCTAACACTGAAATAAAGGGCTGTAGATTTCACTTACACCAAGCGTGGTTTAGAAAAATTCAATCACTTGGTTTAACCTCAGAATTTAAAACTGATTCGGAAATAGTTTTTGAATTAATGGCATATAAGCCTCAGAATGCAATTTTAGACAAATTCGCCGATTATTTAGTTGAAACATATGTAGATAGTAATGCAATATTTCCCCCTTATTTCTGGGCGTAAGGAAAAGCTTCAATTTCTCATAGCACAAATGCATGCGAGTCTTTCCATTCACATTTCAATTCATCTTTCTACAACACACATCCTTCTATATATATCTTTATTGAAAAAATTAAAGAATTTCAGGTTGACACATATGTAAAAATTCAAAGTCGGCATATTGTCAAGCGTATTAAAGATAGACAAGTTCAGCTTAAATTGAAAAATCTCCAACAATTGATACTTAAATATGAATTTCATCAAATAAGCAGAATAGATTTTGTAAAATGTGTTTCACATTACAATAAAATTTAAAAATTGTACATATGTACATATATGACAACTTACTATATATATTAACTCTGCTTTTACTTACAATAAACAATATTTAAATGTACCCAGCGTTTTATTTTGGTCCAGTTTCCTTTTATGTTACTTTTTGTTATCAGGTTAAAATACAAATTGGTGAGGAAAATACCTGTAAGATTAAGAACGACCCTTAGTTCTGGTGAGGAAAATACCTTACGGATTATCTGACCCGAGCGGTTGGTGAGGAAATTACCTCCGCCCAATAATATGTATTCATGTTCAAGTTACATAGAGGGTTTGAGGTTATAAAAAGTTATAAAGCAACTGTTTTGCTTATGAAATTATTTATTTTAAGTAGTGTAAGAACAATAAAAATGATATATAGAAAATATGGTACTTTTCTATTAACAATATGTACCTATATTTAAATGTTAAATGGTTCTAGGGGTAGTGGCAATTCTGGATATTTTTCTTTATACACCTGAACTCAAAGTGGAGCTTTAACAAAAACTTTATTACACCAAATAAGAAGATTACAAGATTAAATAAATTTCTTACTCACTGCTGTTTCGCTGACCAGTTAATTGTTTTTGTATCGTGTGATTTGGTCCATGTCTTTTGAACTAATGGCTTTCGGTTCCTATGTGTTGGTCTACTTGGAATTTCTTGTCACATTTTATCTATAAAAATATGTAATACGTTAGTTTAATAGCCTTTCAAGTCAGTCCAAAAAAAAACAGATAAAGATAACAAGACAATAATTTAACGACTTGAAAACAATTTAATTATAAAAATTAAATAACTAAATAAGCATAAAAAATATAAGTGTAAGCAATCTGCGTTCTTTTAGTGTAAGAAATATTTCTTAAAGGTAATTACTCGTTTGTTGCACAACCCGCAAAAAATGTAGTTGTTGCCGATGATCTGAAAATCATTTTTATCTTGAATCCACTTTCGCAATAAAATCGATTTTTTCAATAACTTTATTTTTAAGCATATTGTATCTAGTTCTATCTATGACACCTTCCGTAAAGTAGTTTACGTTAATCAACATGGTTTCTTGTCTGGCCGTAGCACCGAAACGAAATTATTGCAGTTTTGTTGCTATATTAGTGACGCACTGGAGCGAGGATCTCAAGTTGATACCGTATATGTGGATTTTCCTTTGGCCTTTGACCGTGCTGATCACAAGCTGTTGCTCCACAAACTTGGTCTTAATGGAATTGGTGGTAGCTTGATTTTGTGGATTGGCTCTTACCTGCCATATTATCACTTTTTCAAAGATAAATAATACTTATATTTTTAATTACATGTTGCAAGGTACTGCCCTGAAAAAAGTTGACCACGTTACCGACTTGGGTGTTATTTTTTATGGTAATTTATCATTTACTTTACATATAGATCATATTATAAATAAATCCTTGTAGTTATGCGGCTTCATTAAACGTGTATGCGACTTCACGAACAACATCTATATTATACAAATTTATAACGGCCTGGTCAGGTCTATACTCGAGTATTGTTGTGTGGTATGGTCTCCTTATCATGGGGTTCATATAGATCGGATTGAGCGAATTTAGCGTAAAATGGCTAACTTTATACTCTTCAAATCAAAAATTAATGAAAATTTATATAATTACGCGGAGAGATTACAACTACTGGGTGTTGAATCGCTGGAGAATAGAAGGCGTAAAGCATTTATTAAGCTTAGATATCAGATGTTACACAATAGCATAGACTGTTCTGCCTTTCTTTCTCTGTTGCTTTTCCATGTTCCACCGTTTCGTGCTCGCTTGCTCGAATATGGTAAGCATAACCCCATGGACTGAGTTTTATTAGAACTGAATCTTTTATCTGGAGCCGATTTGTTATTTCAAACCACGCTTTTCTGCAATTCTTAAAAAAATTGCGGTTTCCTTGATTCTTATTTATTTATAACACTATAATTTAGAAACTTGTGCACGTTTTATTTTGTATCTATTTGGAATTTTCCTTGTAATGTACAATAAATAAATTATCAGGTCAAGACGCTTATGGTGGCTTATAAAGCTTTTGTTTACTACTTAGTGAACGTTTGAATTTACAATGGAATTTAATAATAAAATGTTCGCAATGTATTTCCGCACGTAGGAACGGTGGTAGGTGGCCTCTTAAGTAAGTCAAATCCATCAATTTTACCTCTATAGGGTTGTTGGTTTTCTACGTGAGTTTCCTGAATAATAGCCTTGTCAATGTTATCGTCTAGCAAGAGCTTTGAAATGTACACACTCTTAGCTCCCTTCGACGTTTATTTGACAAATTCGAATTGTTTTTCCGAGGTTATTTTTGTTTGGTCCTGAGAAAGGCCAAAGTTGTGAAATGAAGTATGTGAATCCATGTATAATAGCCAGGAGATTGTCTGATATTGCCTGGCTGCCAAAGTTCACTCTAGCTCATTTAACATTACCCACGGACGCGAGCTACTTTACACCCACAATTAAATTTTTATTTAATAAAGATTTAATATAAATTCACAATTCAAGGGCTATAACAAAATTGTAACGTTGATAATTATTTTTCACCTACTTTACACCAAAAAATAGGTGAAAAAAATTATAACAGGAGAACTAATAAATTAAATTAATAAACTAATTGAACTAATAAATTGAAAACAAAAAAGACAAAGAAAATCTAAAAGCCTAAATAAATAATGACTATACTAAGGAATTATGAATATTATCTGAATAAAAAAATGTCACTTTGACAACTATGGCTAAAAAGTAGTTATATCACCAGAACTCGGCGAAAGACCAAATCCACACTTTATCAGGGACACAACCAGCAGCTAATCAAAGTACCATTAATAACATGCACCACAAAAATGCACAAAATTGAAATTTATAATTCAAAACGTAAAGCACATTCGAAAACGTCACATATGCAACACGCTTCGATACTTTTTATTTCTTATTTTCTTTCAATTAATTTTAACGATCCTTAGATCTACCGATAATAAGCCAGAGTGACTAAGTAAGTTGACGGTAAAACAAGTGCCCTAAAATAAAATATTTCATGCATTATCAAAAAGCAAAATGCGTATATATATATATATATATATATATATATATATATATATATATATATACCGCCTGATTCTGAGCAAACGCAACGATCCGAACGTATGAATATTTCTCCCGCTTCGAATACAATTCCCCTGAACGCGTTTAGCCAATCACAAACCAGTCTGTCGCGCAACCATTTAACAACTAATGTCACAAATTAGTGTCACCACTGTCACCCTATACGGAGTCTCTTAAGCGTTTGAATAGTGAAAATAAGAAAATAAGAAAAGAAAATAGACATTACTGGTTCTGTACACAATTTAAAACCATTATTCCCAAATCGCAGAGTTCCTAATGATACGTTCATTTTAGTATGCGCTGCAATAGAATTAAATTCAAATTTGACAGTTAGCGATATTTCCAACGATTTAGGCATATGCTGCTCTTCCGTTAACCGCATACTAAAATTAAATGGTTTTCGTAATTATAAATATTCCAAACATCATCAATTATTTTACGGTGATGAGTTTAAACGGATGAATTTCCGTTATTATATAATTAATTTCTCATTATGAACAATTTATTTTATTATCTGGAAGAGTAAATTTTTCTTAACATTACTAGAATTTAATTTAGTTTTTATTTATTTTTGAAGTTTATTTAGTATACTATGAATAGTTTTTGTGACCTTTATTATTAAAATTTAATTTATTAAATCTCTTGATGCCTTATTTGCAATTTTCTTAACCGCTTATTAATAATTTCATTACGCTTTGTAGAATAACGTATTGCAATTTACTCATTACCATAACACAGGACTAAACAATTTATAGTCCTTTAATAGTAATTTGGTAATCAGATAATTTTTCTTACGCGGCTCCATAATATGTAAGTATGTATGATATATGACATTGATGTTGACACGCCTACAGCATTCAGGGGAATTGAATTCGAAGCGGGAGAAATATTCATACATTCGGATCGTTGCGTTTGCTCAGAATTAGGCGGAATATATATATATATATATATATATATATATATATATATATAGAAATACCTCAAAAAATAAACGCGTCACTTACCTCATAGGTGTTGAAGGGCATAATAAGAATATCGACGTCAAGGGTGTTTAAATCTGATAATCGGAGTTATAATAACTCGACAGTTCGGGCTTCATATCCACCGTCCCAGTGTTGTCTCAAAAATTTCTCACAAATAACTCACAACTACGTAATATGGCAACCACTTTGTCGCACCACCTGTCTATACGATAGATCAACGATAAGTGCCTAAGTAGAGACGACGCTTCACACACGTGTACAATACGAGATCGAAAAGGGGTAGAGATGACTTAATGCACACCTGCGCCAGTTTACGATGCACACAGCATAGCATTGCTTATAGGACACTTCGACCCAAAATATACATTACTGAGATATTTTCATCATTTAATGAAGTAAACAATTATTATTATTATTATTATTAAATTATTTGTTTCTGCAAATCAAAATTTAATACATTTGGAAAAATTTATATATTTAAAACTCTTTCAAAATCTTAAAAAGTTAATTACCATTTGCTACGCTCTGTATATTGAGACAATAGAAAAGAGAGGAACTCAAGTTTTGGGCGGAGGATTGCCTCACTTACCCGCCCCTGCCAACGTCTAGCGGCCTACCCGGCTTTAGAGACAGCCTCAGCCCAAGGGTGTGGAAACCCAAAGGTACTTCAAGACACGAATTAAGGTTGTATAGGGCGCCACCGAATTTAGAACCGCTACACGTCGCGAAATTCGGAAATTGAGATAACCAACAGTAGGCAAGCTGCGCAGCGGGCAGGGGACGTAACCAGGCCGTCCGAAACGTAAAAAAAAAGAAAGAAAAAGGCGGATTTCAGCCAGGTGTAATCAGACTTTATTTTAGAAACAAAATTAAAATAATTAAAAAAGAAACAATTTTACTAGTTACTAAACAAAAAAAAAGGACAAATTAAGTACGCTAATTATCGACAGACCGTTTGTGCACAAATAGCTCACACCCCATCAAAATACGTATTCCGTTGGTTCACAGCTAATTTAAAACCAAAAATGGAAAGTCCCATCTTTTGAACGGACCCGGTACATATAGAGAGATTTTTGTTACATACAAATATTTATAAGAAATAAATTAGTACAAATTTGCAAAGTTGTGGTCTGAGGATATAATAAATTAAAGTTAACGGTTAGATATAATTAGAAAAAAAAATTATTAATGAATGTTAAAATTAAAATGATCAAAATTAATGAGGAATATGCAATACTAAGATTATAATTCACAGATTTACAAATCTAGAAAACAACTTTTATTCTAACGTGTTTAATACTGTGATGACTCATCCAATAACGCGTCACGCGTCATTCCTCTGGTGTTTTCTCGAGGCCTACGGGAACGCTCTGGAAAAGTATTCACCACGATATAAAAGCCGCGTCGAAGAAGGGATGGGACATTCATTCAATCCTAGAGTCTCGCGCAGTACACATAAATATAGATAAATAAATATAAATACATAAATGTGCTTATTGTTAATAGTTAGTTTTATATTATTATACGTTTTATTATTAATATAGTCTGTGTCTAAAGTTATTGTTAGTTTTATTTAAGAACCCGAAAAGACAAATTTTTACAGTGGTATTCAGGTGTGGACTAATTAATAAATAATAAACTAAGTAGACAATTAAGTGTTAATTAAGTATTCGATTAAATAAATATATAGTGCGGAAAGACGTTATTTTAAATATCGTGATGGTCAACAGAATGAAACTGACGGAATTAAAAGTGACCGATTTGAAACGAGAATTAGAAGAGAGGGATGAGGATACAACTGGCAAAAAGTCAATCCTCCAGCAACGGCATCGCAATGTGTTGATCCAAGAAGGCGAGGATCCAGAGAATTATGTCTTTCAAGTTCCAGGCGGAGATGCTGACGTGAATTCGCTGTTGATGAAAATGGAACAACGACTGATAGACAATTCACAAACCTTGGAACAGCGTCTAATAGATTCACAAACTAAAATGAAGCAGAAAAGCCTGGAAACTTCTGTAAACTTAGCAGAAACTCTAGAACGAATGGAACAGAAGAATCTGGATAGTGCGAAAAATATGGAACAACGATTAATAGAGAATGCGCAAATTCAAATGCAACAAATGGAGCAGAAGAACCTGGAAACTTCCGGAAACTTAGCAAAAACTCTAGAACAAATGGAACAGAAGAATCTGGATAGCGCGAAAAATATGGAACAACGATTAATAGAGAATGCGCAAATTCAAATGCAACAAATGGAACAAAGAAACCTAGAAACCGCTAAAATCCCCGAGAAAAATCTGGAAAAGAAATTACTAGAAAATTCTAGAAACTTCGAAAAAAGTCTGGAACAAGTGGAGAAAGTTCTAGAACAGCGATTAGCGGAAAAATCAGAAGCGTTAAAAGAAGAGGTTTTCATAGCTGTAGAAAAGAAAATTGGAGAACATTCTAGACTTTTAGAGGCAATAATGATTGAGATGAAATTACCGGCTACCACGAGTCATTCTGATCCCAGGCAGGTCAACAAAGAAGTCATACCGCGGCCCATCGAAATAAAAGAAGAACTTGTGGCTATTTCAAAGACCAGAATCAAGCCACCAACCTTTGATGGAAAGACGTCATGGGCAACTTACCTGACGCAATTCGAAGCGGCCGCAGAAGCAAACGCATGGTCTTCTGCCGAGAAGGCGACTGCTTTAGTCATAGCATTGAGGTGTGATGCTAGTGATATTTTGCAGACATTGCCTCCTGAGGAACATAAAGATTATTCTCAACTCATTAAACGCTTGGAGATGAGATATGGCCATGCGCATTTGGAGCAAGTATACCATACCCAACTGAAGAATCGATCACAGAAGAAAGGCGAGAATCTTCAGGAATTTGAGGCAGATATTGCTCGTCTAGTTCAACTTGCATATCCGATGGCGCCAGATAATTTCATGGAACACCTAGCTGTCCAGACGTTCATAAATGGTCTCCGGGATATTGATACGCAGCAAGCATTAAGGTTGGCAAGACCGAAAACCTTGATCGATGCTTTCGCGCACGCGCTTGAGTTTGAGACTGCAAAACAAGCCTCTCGGAACCATGCTCGTGTCTGCACTGTTGACAAGCAGGAAAATGAGGAGTTCATGGAGCAGGTGGTTGGTAGAGTTCTAAACCAGATCAAATCAAATAAAAGAGTACTGCGATGCTGGAATTGTGGAGAGATTGGTCACGTTCGGAGTAAATGTGGTAAGGTGGCCAAGAAAGCATCGTCTGAGCAGCAGGAAAACTAAAGCGGGTCGATGAGCGGGGGCAATCATCGATCCAGCATCAGGAAGCCCCAAGGACGCCTGGCCAAGTCGCATCCTTGCAACATCAAACCAACGGCCTATATGTCGACGCTGTTATGGAAAAAAGAACCTATGCTTGCTTGCTAGATACTGGATCGAGGAAAACCATCGTGCGACCCGATTTAATTCCCAGAAATAAAAAGTTTTTTTCTAGCAAATGGAGACTTAGGACAGCAACAGGAGAAGCAGCTTCTATGGCAGGTGAAATAGATGTCAACTTTATCATAGGACCAACATCAATCCGACATCGTGTTCCCGTAGCGGACATAGAAGAACAAATAATCTTGGGATTAGACATCATGAACACCTACGGCTTCTAGTTAAATATGAAAGAAGGCACTTTACAAATAAATAATGAGGAATTGTTTCTTCATGGGAAAGATTGTGGGAATGTACAAATAATTACTGCAGAGAATGTTGTTCTGGATGCAAGAAGTGAGACATTTTTGACGGCGTGTATGGAAGGTGATTATTTGGACGGAAATGTTACAATGTTGGAACCAAAGGCTGAGTGGGCCGAGGAATACTAGTTGCCAAAATGCTGGTTAAGACTCAGAAGACTGTACCGATAAGGGTAATGAATGTGAACCATTACTATTACCATTACTATACTACTACTATTTTCGTACTATTTTCGGGTACTATTTTCAGGTGGTGTTCACCAGTGTCGGCCGTCGTTCATCGTATAGAGGCGAAGAAGAATCGATTCGTGCAGGTTCCTGAGAAATTGTCCAAGATAATCGACTCCGCCTGTCACGGATTGAGCAAGAAGGAACAAAGCCAAGTTAAGGATTTAATCAAACATTATGAAGACGTCTTTGAAACTGAGACTGATACGAAAGGAAAAACCAATATTGTAATGCACAAAATAAATACCGGCGATGTAAGTCCAATTCGACAAGGACCAAGAAGGTTACCAGTGGCAAAACGTGAGGAAGCCGAGCATATTATACAAGATATGGACGGCCAAGGAGTAATTGAACCATCGAATAGTCCATGGGCTTCACCAGTGGTCCTTGTCAGGAAGAAGGATGGATCTACCAGATTCTGTGTGGACTATCGTCGTTTGAATAGTGTGACCAAAAAGGACAGCTATCCTCTCCCCAGAATAGACGATACGCTAGACACCTTGGCAGGAGCAAAATGGTTCTCCACTCTCGACTTAAAGAGCGGTTATTGGCAAGTGGGAATGGATCCCAATGACAAAGAGAAGACTGCTTTCAGTTTAGGTACAGGACTCTGGCAGTTTACAGTCATGCCATTTGGACTGTGTAACGCCCCAGCTACTTTTGAGCGACTCATGGACACTGTACTGAGGGGACTATCTTGGAATACCTGCCTGGTATATCTCGATGATGTGATTGTGATAGGGACGACATTTGAAGATCACATGAAGAATTTGGAAGTAGTATTCCAGAGGTTGAGAGATGCCAACCTGAGATTAAGTCCAAAGAAGTGTCACCTTTTCCGCAAGGAGGTAAATTACCTTGGACATGTGGTTTCCAGAAAAGGAGTTGCTGTGGATCCAGGAAAAGTAAAAGCTGTGGAAAAATGGCCGGTACCCAAAGACAAACATCAGCTAAGAAGCTTTTTGGGATTATGCACATATTATCGACGCTACGTTCCTGGATTCTCCAACATTGCAAAACCACTTACTCGCCTAACAGAAAATCGAGCATTCATTTGGAACAACGAATGCCAAGCGGCCTTTGAGTTGTTAAAAGGTACATTGATCAGTGCACCTGTTTTAAACTATCCACTGCCATCTGGAAGGTTTGTTCTGGATACGGATGCCAGTAACGTCGGGATTGGTGGTGTGCTCTCTCAAATTCAAGGTGGACAAGAAAAGGTCATTGGATACTTCAGCAAGACCCTGTCCAAACCGGAGAGGAACTACTGCGTAACCAGGAGAGAACTATTGGCAGTAGTTAAGACCATTGAGCACTTTTACAAGTACCTGTATGGGCAGAAGTTCCTGATCCGCACTGATCATGCCGCCTTAAAGTGGCTCTTGCAATTTAAGAATCCAGAGGGTCAAGTAGCTAGATGGATTGAGAGGCTACAGGAGTATGACTTTGTCATTGAACACAGAGCAGGCCTCAAGCATCAAAATGCAGATGCCCTTTCCAGAAGGCCCTGTCCAGAAGACTGTCGATATTGCAACCGAATCGAAGACAAATCGGCCAACGCTCTTCGAACCACCGTGGTTGATGACGAATGGCAACCTGACAATTTGCGCGCAGATCAAGAAGCTGATCCGGATCTTGCAGTCCTCAGGGCTTGGAAGAGAAATGAGCAAAGACCGACCTGGCAAGAAATTGCTCCCCATTCACGAGAATTGAAGTCATACTGGGCACAATGGGATTTCTTAATCATAGAAGACGATCTCCTGAGACGTGAGGTCGAAAATCACGATGGAAGCGAGGGGAAGATGCAAATGGTGGTTCCCAAGAAAAGAATACCAGAGGTATTGCGAGAACTCCATAATGGTGCTTCTGGGGGACATTTTGGAGTCCATAAAACACTGGAGAAGATGCGCCAGAGATTTTACTGGGTGAATTGTTCACGAGATGTGAAAGAATGGTGCCGAAAGTGTGCTAATTGCGCCGGAAGCAATGGTCCCCAGAGGCGTCGACGTGCACCCGTGCGCCAATACAATGTAGGAAGCCCATTTGAAAGGATCGCCATAGATGCCGCCGGCCCTTTTCCAGAAAGCGACAAAGGAAATAAATACATAATACTGGTCATGGATTACTTTACCAAATGGGTTGAAGCATATGCTCTACCAAATCAAGAAGCTGGAACTGTAGCAGACGTGATTGTGAAGGAGTTCGTCAGCCGTTTTGGTGTACCCTTGGAACTTCATTCCGATCAAGGGCGAAATTTTGAGTCCAGTCTATTCGAAAAGATGTGTGGACTTTTGGGCATACGGAAGACGAGAACAACTCCCTTGCATCCACAATCAGATGGGATGGTAGAGCGAATGAACAAGACCATGATCAGACACATATCCAAAGTGGTCTCCGAACACCAGAGAGATTGGGACGAACATTTACCATTATTTCTAATGGCGTATCGGGCCTCCGTTCAAGAGACAACTGGCCAATCACCAGCAAACGTGCTATTCGGGAGGGAACTCCGATTGCCCTGTGATTTAAAGTTTGGGAGCAAGCTTGGTGAAGATCTTGCCGGAGAAGATTATGTCAGCACGCTCAGACGACGCCTAGATAATATACATGAACAAGTCAGACACAATATCCAAGATGCTAGTGGCAGAATGAAGGAGAGCTATGACATCAACGCCGAGAAGAGTGGTTACCATGAAGGCGATCGGGTTTGGTTATATAATCCACAACGCCGACGTGGCCTATCTCCAAAACTTCAAAAGAATTGGGAGGGGCCATACGAGGTGTTTAAGCGGATCAACGATGTAATATACCGCATCAGGCGAATACCTCACACTAAGCCAAGAGTCGTACATTTTAATCGATTAGCCCCATACTCTGGAGACAATAATGACGAAACCGCTGACTTGCGTCGGTTGGATAGCCAATACCAAGAACTAACCTTCGAAGACTTTATGGAAGAGTATTCTGGTTCGAGGAAAGCTCGATTTGGGGTAACCATCGAGAAACAGCAAGATTTGTTTACGGTGCCGCCAGACTACGCGCTTGCTCATTGCGCAGTCCGAGATCTGCGAATGGCCAAAGGAATTGCCAGGGAATTTAAAGAGAGATTTGGCAGAATCGAAAAATTAAGACAGCAGGGACCAGCAATTGGGAAGAGTCTCCAAATAATAAATGAAGGACAGCGCATATTTTATTTGGTCACGAAAGAACTGTCAAACCTAAAGCCAACTTAACGTGCCTTATGGGAGGCCCTGGTCCACTTACGTGAACAAATGTTACAACAAGACATTTTTAAATTAATAGTTCCAAAATTGGGTTGTGGATTAGACCGCCTGGACTGGAGAATTGTAAGGAGAATGTTAGAAGTAATATTCCAACATACTGGTATGGAAATTCTGGTATTCAGTTACCGGCTTGAATATTCCTGTACATCCAGGCAAGATAAGATGGTGGACTGTTATTTCGATATGACGTCACAATGTAACAAAGGCCCTACCTGTCGATTTCGCCATCGTTTGAGGGAACCAAAGTATGACATGTTTCGGGACTAAACTTCATTTTTAAGAAGGGGGCAATGTGATGACTCATCCAATAACGCGTCACGCGTCATTCCTCTGGTTTTTTTCTCGAGGCCTACGGGAACGCTCTAGAAATGTATTCACCACGATATAAAAGCCGCGTCGAAGAAGGGATGGGACATTTATTCAATCCTAGAGTCTCGCGCAGTACACATAAATATAGATAAATAAATATAAATACATAAATGTGCTTATTGTTAATAGTTAGTTTTATATTGTTATACGTTTTATTATTAATATAGTGTGTGTCTAAAGTTATTGTTAGTTTTATTTAAGAACCCGAAATGACAAACTTTTACAATACGCACAAAATAGTACACACGTTTTCTACGCTAAAGAAAACGCAGCGAAAAAAAACAACTCATTCGATATTTTAGAAGCAAAAATAAGTTTTTGTCCCCGTGAGGAACAGATGTGCAATTTAAATAAAACTCTCTCGAAATAAATTTAACAAAAAAAACGTATAGCAATTTTCAATGAGATATACTAATTAGAAAGGCAATTGAATTTAACTAAATAAAATTGAAAATTATGTCTGTAACGACGCAATTACTAAGATAAATAACTAACATAGAAAATTTGAATCTAAAAAATTTCAACAAAGGAAACTAATTGCAAATCATTACAGGTTAAATTAGTAAAGAACTATTTTTAGTCTTAGCTGTGTGTCCGTCTCTTTCCAGCAATCCGGGTGGATGTTCTTTTAGCGTCGTCGGCTTCGTTCCTGGGAGCGACGTTTGCGTCGGTAGGAATATAATAAAAACCACCAGGATAATGTCTGAAGGTTAACAACGCAATATAGTATAACGTTGGGAAGGGATTAGTCGGCTCTTATCGTCACAAAGAAATCCCCTGTCGGGTAATTGTAGATACAATTAAAATTGTAGCGACTTAATTATAACGTCGCTCAAACGAGAGGGCTGCCAAAAAAAAACCAGAATACTACTTAAAGCAATAAAGCCCTTCAATAAGCCGTTACAAAACAATGACGAAGACAACCATCGACTTTCTATCTACCGATAGCGATCTCTGTCTCTTCCTCTAGAAGTCATCGCCACTCGAGAATCGAGAGGGGAGGAAGACCACGAAGAAAAACTAATACGTAATTACTGCATGTGAAGATATACACACTCAAGCGATAGTACTACAGTTTGGTTCAAAATAAACATTACGGAATAAAATAAAAGAAGACGCTAATTCGCGACCAAAACGAGGACGTAGATACGAGCACGTCACACATTCTTCATCTCTTTCAATAATAATCTCTTTCAATAATAATAATTCTTTCTTATCTAAATCAACAGATATCTGTAAGAGAATATGATTACCTATTATCCTGACAGGCCTATACCTTGTGCGAAATAGTTATTTATGCACCAAGGGCGTTATGGGTATTATATTGCCCGAGGTCGACGTTAATTCAGCCCGAGGGCCACTGGCCCGAGGGATGAATGTCATTGTTCTAACTGTTAATTACATACTTCGTAACTTTTGTAATAGATCGTTTCATCGAATCTACTTCTCCCAATTATTTTGACATGTGTCCAGTGAATTTCGTTAAGTTTCAATAACTTACGCACACATTTTTAATTTTCATTTATTTAGATCTAGAACATTGTTTAAAGTTACTTTTTCAGATATGATGTGGAACAACGTCGAGAATATCATCGTGAAGCAATGGCGAGTTGGATTAAGGGTCAAACTGATTGTATGTCTATTGCCAGTGATTCCGAAATTTATTGCAAAGTCTGTAAAATATCGTTAAAAAATTCCAAGAAATCGCACGTAAAACGTCACTTATTCTCAGTATCGCAAACACATACACAAAAATTAGACCCGTTGGAATCTGACAATTTTAACGAAAAACTCTGTGAAACTTTAATGGCGGCAAATATTCCTTTAAATAAACTTAAAAATCCCACCTTCAAAACATTTCTCCAAAAATATACTGGTCGAAATGTTCCTGATGAATCCACCTTAGGCAAATATTATGTTCTTAAGTGCTACACAAAAGCAGTAGAACGCATTAGAAGCCATGTTTTCAAATCAGTACCTATGGAGAAGGGCAGACGAAACTGTCGATATATTAGGACGCTGTGTGGTAAACATTGTAGCTGGTGTACTACATCCAACTATTCCATATAACGCATATGTAATAGCAACAAAAGTTATAAATAGAGTTGATGCGGAAATAGTAGCTAAACCCATTTATGAGAATATGTACCAAATGCTTCACTCGGACAACAGGTACAAAGAAAAAATACTTTTATTTGTCAGTGACAGTGCTGCATATATGCTAAAAACAGGCAGACTATTAAAGGAAATATATCCTAATATGCTGTATATCACTTGTGTAGCACATGCTCTCCACAGATCTGTTAATATATCGGAGACACCTTTCCGGAAATTGATAGACTTGTATCCGCTTTCAAAAAAGTTTTCAGAAAAGCACTATTGAGAATAGCTCTTTACAGGGAAAAACGTCCATCTTTGTCACTGCCTCCCTCTCCAGTAATAACTAGATGGGGAACATGGTTGGAAGCTGCTAGTTTTTATGCAGAGAATTTCGATAGTTTACAAAATTTCGTTACATGTTTAAACGACGATGCTAGAGTGCAAGGAACTAATGCAAATTCCAAATTTAAAAAATCAGTTGTACTTTCTTCAGGAACACTTTGGAAATTTGCCAAAACTAATCACTTATTTTGAAAATCAAAATCTCAATTAAATGATGAATTCACCACATTAGATGTGGTTATTAATAATTTGCAAAATATTCCAAGAGGCTTCGGATGTGGCCTTCGGCAAAAGTTAGATGCAGTTTTTAATAGAAATCTAGATTTAATAACAATGCCTCAAAATCTTCCTGCTAAATACGGTGAAATAAAAGAATATTTCCAGTATGCACCTATAACCAGTTGCGATGTAGAGAGGATGTTTTGTATCTACAAGGATGTATTTCAGTCAAAGAGAACAAATTTCATAGAAGAGAACCTTGAGAAAGTATTGCTACTTAATATTAATACTCCTTTATTCAACTTGAACTACAAAATGAACAAATAAAAATGTATTTCGTATTTTATAGATCACCACCCGTTTTTTTTCCAATTATATAAATAAAATTAAAAACTCTTTAAAAATACAAATTTTCTATAGTACGTCCGTAGGCGATGAGTCATGGGCCTCTCGTGTCCAGTCCCTAGTTATTTGCCAGTCCAGTAGCATGTCATAAATTTTTTACTGAATTACGTCTTTTGTGTGTCGGCCATTAAATGGGTGGCATTTTAAAATAACTTGTATTCTCTTGAAATCTTTGGTGATGGCATGCGCTGTCAAACTTAATAAGGACTTATTGGAAATAGGTTCAGTCCAAATATCGGTGATAAATGAGGTTTTACTAAAGTTTTTCACCAAATCAACTACGTTACTGGTCAATTTAGGGCACAACTCATCACAAAAAAATGACGTAAAAAACTTTTTTCCCTTAACTGATAATTTGGTAAAATGAATAGCAGGAGTAATAGATGCATAGCCGGAGCGTCTGAAGTCCTGTGTTAAGGAAAGTTGAGGCCATTTTGAATAATTTGTTGAAATATTTGTTACTTATTTATTGGTCAATAAATGCTGAAAAAATTGGTATGAAATCTTTTCTCATTTCTATTTTATAACTAAAAATTCATGTAACATTATTTATGATAGTACTAGGTATACTGCACAAATATAGTATGTATTCTTATTAAATACAACCAATACCTTAGAGCCACCTCGAATCGAGATTACTTAATTCTGGGTTCTAAGCCAACCCATATGCCATTTTCTGCTACCATATCAAAGGTGCTCTTGGCTAATACAATGGGAACCTGGGTTTTTTCAGTCATAATAAAGTTAAATTTATATAGCATATAAAAGAATATTGTTTTAATTTCTAAAATTGCCAATCTTGATCCGATGCAGTTTCGTGGTCCAAGACCAAATGGCATACCTATTATGTATAAGGTTTAATATTTCCTTTATTTTCATCATTAAAACGTTCGGGATCGAAGACATCGGGATATGGATAATATTGTGAATCACGATGTATCCCGTTAATTGGTATAAATATTGCATCACCAGGTTTCAAATGTACAGGTCTTTCATGAGCTTTTACAGGTTCAATTGTGTAAGGTTTCGAACAAACTCGATCAGTTCCTGCTGCCGATTGCCATTTACGAAGAGATTCTGAAATAATTAAGAACATTTTAATACTGATTGTTGGTTGTTCGATTACTTCGCACACAATTATTTAAAATAGTTATATGCACATTAGGGTGATCCTTATTTTCGGATTTCACATTTCATGGAATTTATTACATGACATAAAGATATAATCCTTGTTAAATTTGGGATTAATCAATTAATATTAACCCGTATCATACTAGGCTTAAAGTCTGAATTAATTGAAAACAAGTTTTATTTCACAATATTGTGAAATACATCAATTTCTTTCATGTATGAACGTAATTCGTTACAAAGAAAGAACTTTAAGCCTGTTTGGCGTTTGCTGGCTAATTGAAATATGTTATTAATTAGTGCCCTAGATAGCTAGAGTTGAACGCTTCCCAAGTTGATTTTAAAAATACAAATTGTGTTGCTTAAGTATTTCTTTAAACTTAACATACGTATCGAAGGCCATGTTTTCTGTATGTTTTCTGTATAATTGCTTGTAGTAAATTGTCATCTTGAGGAAATGTTTTAAGTGTGCTCTTTTACAACATGCGTTAAGTGAAGAAGTTGAATCTATATGACTCTAGTAACTGACAAAGCTTTAATAATTTGGAAGAAGGCTTGTATACCAACTTAAGACCTCTTGCATTGCATTAAAAGGAACTGTAAGGTATCGTCCGGTAATAAGGCTAAGAGCTTTTTAATCTTATGAGTACAGGGAACAAAATATAAAACTTTTTTGAAAAACTAAAAATATATTCAGTTTGTATAAAATACATATCAAAATAAACATTAAAAAAATTTAAATGTTTTCTAATAATACTATTTTCAAATAACTTGATTTTGGACTTTATTATCTGCACAGTATATAATAAGGGCCGCAATATAAAATCAATTTAGTCGTTACAGTTTGGGCAGATAAGGTCCTCTAAGTCATCTGCAGTAAAGCCAACACATTCCTCGTGTACCCAGCAGTTACAGTTGACTTATTGACGCATATCTGCCACAAAAGCTTCCTTGCGTACTTCATAAAACCATCTTTCTGCTTCACAGTGGGAACTCGCTGGTCCAGTCGAAGTAGAGGGACGTGGTTTATCAGATCTGTTCTGCTTGGTAGTTGTCATCTTCTCTCCAAACACATTTCTTGTAACTTCAAGCGCTTTATAATTTAAGGCCTTTTTCCGGACTTGTTTGTTTGACTTCTGGAGTTACCAAAACGTCTGTAAATGTCTTAAGTTGTTGTTCAGCTTTCAGGATCTTCTGACCCCCCCCCCCTGAGTCTTGGGTTTCATTATTTGGTTCTGTGTGAGTGGGTAAATTTGAAGCATATGCATGTTCTGGAATATCATTTTTGTTGAAAGGATAAATTCCCGTAGGTAGCTCTAAATCTATTCATTATGTTGCTTATTGTCATCGATCGCGCCCAGACTGGTGTGAAAACGTCTGGATATGTTTTCCATTAATGTAGAAGTTCTTCATCCCAATAATGTTCAAAACACCTGAAGACGAATTTATCCATAGGTTGTAATTCGTGAGTCGTATTGTTGGGTAAACACAATAAATGTATGCTTTTTCGACAATACTTATATCTAGGTGGCAAGAAGCTCCATCAAAGATTAAAATTACTGGAGGAGTTGATTTAAATTTTGAAAAATGTTCAAGCCATTTAACAAACGCTTCATGTGTCATGCTTCCCTTTAGTGTCATTTGAACAATAGATCCTGGAGGTAATTCATTTAAAAATGTTGGCTTCATCTGTTGCCTTTTGAATAGAACCATGGGAGGAATAGCATGTCCCATTGCATTCGAACATGCTACGATGGACACATTTTCAGCATATTCTTGTGCTACTAAATGAACCATCTTGGCTCCTCTTTCGGCTAAAACAGTTTGTTGATGATGAAGGGTACGGCCACATCCTTTCTCATGCATATTATAGATTTCGTCATGTGTTTGTTTTAAACCAGTTTCTTCCAACAGAGCATCTAATTTTATAAAATAAACTTCTACGATGGCTTTGTTGACCTTTTGGGTTCGGGCGGGGGTTCATAGATTGTGCTATTTTTTTAGTAATATTTTTGTATCTGTTCATAAATGAACGATGCCATTCTCTCCAGTCCAATTTTTGGTTATTATTAAAACGATTAGGAATTTTATATTTCGTAACAAAATAGTAGACACTTCGGCGAACTGTTTTAGGAGTTAATCGAGATCCTCTTTCAGCAAATTTTATTATTTTACTTTCCAGTTGTTCCTCAGCTTCTGTGTCTAATATTGGTTTTCTTCCCAAACGTCGAGAGGTTATTGCAGATTTAATGTAGTTTCGTATTATTCGGCGAGGAACTCCACAATATTCTTCTACGAATGCTTGAGATTTGCTTCTTCCATCATTTCTACCGTCCAGTTAGCGCGGATTCGACGACATTTTTTCAATCAAAGAATATTAGAAAAAAAAACTGCCTGAAAATAAGGCCCAGTCTTAATTGCAGGAAATAAGGCCTTATTTGCTGCTTTGATGCCGGAATAAATTATAGGCTAGGAACTGTTAAGTGTTTAGAAAAAGAAGAAACGGAATACGTAAACACAAGATCTTATGTAAATCGTTCACAAATTAATTTTCCCGCTTAATTACATAAACCTAAGACTATATATTTAATAACTCAATAAAATATAGCACACAACAAAGTATTTGCATTCTTATGCACAAACATTTTACACAACAGATATTTACAAATTTCTGATTACTTTAAATGACCACAATAATATTTATGATTAATTAATAATAATTTAAATGTAATTAATAAGTTAATTTAATAAAAATATCCGAACATAAAAATTACCGTCGACAAATAAACAAAAAAAAACAAGGAGAGTAAGAAATAGACGAAATGACTTTTTGATTCTGAATATTTAATGTTTCTAACTTTTCTTCTATTATGGCCCGATGCAAGTTTTTTTTATAGACTTAAAACTGTTTTTATTAGTAGTGAAATTATAAATTGTATACATATCTAGAGTAATTTTGATCCAGTATTTTACACCCAAAAGATTTCTATCCTATATATATATATATATATATATATATATATATAATGATTTCGTGACCTTTGTATGTTATGGTAAATTCAATTTGTTGGCGATTTAAGGTCTGGTTTTACTTCAAAATATATATATTTAAAACAACCCTACATGTTTCGGCAAATGATGCCTTTATCAAGGAATATAAAATATAAATGACAGTATATTAATGTCATACATTTGAGTTGCTATGGATAAAATTATTCAAAGATACATTCCAATTGAATAATAATAAATAGGGCAACGCAAGACATGAATTATTATTATGTACGCGCCCGTGGAGCGTCTTGAGATGTAAAGCTGTCGGCATTCGCCTAAACGAGAAGGAAAACCACGAAAACCTACTCGGACAACCAGACAGGAATCAAAACACGGAAAAATGTTCATATGTATCATAAACTTCGATGATCCAATATTTTCAATATTGATAATTTAAAATACACTCCAAACATATGAATATTAAGACGAGTAATTTCTCCAAAAAAAACAAGTTCACATTTTGATCTCCTGAGGAAGCATACGAACTTGATGCGAAATATTGGGATAAAAATATAAATAACTGACTTAAGTAATAGAGTTTAATTTTGCTGGATTCCCCAAAAAACGATTATCCTCTCCATACATATCTTTCCATACATATATATATATATATATATATATATATATATATATATATATATATAATAACTTCGTGACCTTGGTATGATATGGTAAACCTAATCAGTAGGCGATTAAAGGTCTGTATATTACTTCAAAATATATGTATTTAAAAAACTCTACATGTTTCGGCAGTATCGCCTTTATCAAGAGAATACAAAATATAAATGACAGAATATAAATGTCAAGTAATTAAGTTGCTATGGTTTAAATTATTCAAAGATACATTCCAGTAATAATAATAAATCATGCCTTAGTATTCCAAAAAATAGATAGCAAGGTGTGAACATATGTGTTGTTGTGACAACGTAGAGTACTAAAGATCATAAGAATGCATACCTCAAATAGTAGAATATTTCGACGAAGATATTTTGCTAAAACGTGATTCTATTCTGATAAAATCTTGTAATCTTTTAACAACCATTGTCTGATACTTGTTTTCACATTCGAATATAAAGAAGTCGGTACTGCATAGATTCGTTAAAACATAATAAACTTCTGTGATGTCAACAACCAACAGGTAGATGGCGTTAGTTGTATTATAGTTATCCACGGGGTGTAATCTAACATATCTCGAACTTGAACTGTCATGGCGAACAAGTTTTTCAGGATGTTAAGGTTATCCATAGATGTCGCACATAAAGTGTGTCGGTCGCTAGAAAAATAGGCGTGCGCAGTGCAAAATGTGACGTTAGGTTGTGGTGGTACTTGCTTGTATTGGTCGCCATAATATTTACTATAGTATCAGTTTTTATTTTATACTATTGTTATTTGTTTCATTTATTTCGTAATTCATAGTGAAATAGTTTAGAGTGTATATATAAATACACCGTGTTCTTCTTTTATTATTACACATAGGAATAATGCACTGGTTTTTCTTCTTTTAGCTTTACACAAAGGGATAAATATATGGTGACATAGTAAGCAACCAGTTATACACCAGTGACATTTTTCCAATTGTCAAATATTTCTGATTTTTCATTCATACTTAAATCTCAAATGGCATACATTTTACTGAAAAATACATAATTTATTTAAAACAGTTAATTATCCCAAGAGGCGTATACCTTGTGCGAAGACAATTTTAAATATTTTAAATATTCAAAGAAGATGGATAGTATTTCTTTAACTTTGAAATATATCTAAGACAGTAAAATTAGTGTATCAAAAAAGGTAGAAAATATAACAAAAAAGTGCAAATAGATTTTACAATTTTATGAAATTGCAGAACGTATTCGCATTACTTCATACTTCTAATACCGAACGTAACCCATGTATTGAGGGTATTTCAGTAACACGATAAAAACAAATAACACCTCGTGGTATCTTACGAATAAGTGGTTTTATAAAATGGAGAAATTTATCTTAAAAAGCAGCAGAGGGAAATTCTTGTAAGTAATAAATATGTTACTATTTATTTAATAATCCCAATATCTTTTGGACTCTACAATTATCTGACGTCATCACTACTGGAATTAAAGATTGAGGAAGGGAATACATTATGCAACAAACTTTTGAATCTGTTAAACCAAGGCTATTTACAATTGAAGAACAATCAGTTATTAGAGTAGCAACTGTTTTACACACTCGATTTAAAAGAGAAGGTTGTCGTAGTACTGAAAATGCTACTGGGGCTACTTCTTTTCTAGAACAAGAAATGTTTAATATTATGAAGAAAATAGATTCTGAAAAATAAAGAATCTGTAATCGAAACAGACAAAAAATGTTAATATGATAATGTGACTAAATAATAGATTTTGAAAATATTAATAAGTAACCTAAGTAGTTATTTTATTAAAATTACACCCAACCTTTTCCTATTAGCTAAAAAAATCATTCGATTGATTTCATCTTACTATGCTTACTAACTATTAAAGATATGCATGTTTAAGCATTCAAAGGGAAATTATTTAAATTGCCATACAGAATGTACATGAAACTCTTTAAATCTATAACGGAACTGTTTGCTTTATCAGTAAAAATTATTTTATTTAAAATTCCGTCGTCTTCATTTAACAAATTAAACATTATATAACAAAAATCAGTTCGTTTTACTTTATCTTCCCCGAAAAGTTCTTATGGTTTGATATCTTGTATGGCTTATATTTGAATTCTTTCAGAGTTTTGAACACAGAACTGTACGATACTCCAAAACGCCTGGCTACATCTAAAAGTGATCCTACAGACCCTTCTTCTACATAACACCGGATATTAAGCTTCATATATGCTGATAACATGTGACTGGTTTTATTTTTTTTTGTGGGAATTGAGAAAACCATTTTCTTTGAGTTTGTCAAAAATATTTAAAATTGTCTCCACACAAGGTATAATAAACTGTTTTAAATAAATGATGTATTTTTCAATCAAATGTATTTAATTTAAAATTTAAGTATGAATGAAAAATCAGAAATATTTGACAATTTGAAAAATGTCACTGGTGTATAACTGGTTGCCTACTATGCCACCATACATTTATCCCTATGTGTAATGATAAAAGAAGAACACGGTATATAAAGATATTTCTTTATGAATATAGTGTAGTTCATATAATTGTAACATCTACGAGGTACGTTTGATTACTTATACTTTCTTTTCCTTTTCAATATACAATAAGTTGTAGTTATTATTTATAATAATTTAGAACACCCCCAATCATTTTTAAAATGTTTAATGCAATTATATTTATTTGCAAAAAGTGAAAACGTTTTCCATTATCTAAATTGTAATTTATATTTATATTTACATATATTGTATATCTCAAAACATAAAACAATAAATTTAATTTAATTTGTATGTTTATTAAAATCCAAATCATGGGATTAAGATAATAGACAATACCCACTAGTTTAGAGGTCAGAATACTTGTAGAAACGGTTGCAGCAGATTAGCTATATATTGAGTATTCTTATTGTAAATGTTGCCAAAGTGTTTCAACAAGCAAGTGTCAATCACAGGACAAACAGTCAGTTGGTGCTAATTGTGAGAACGATAATAGCAACATTCTAGTAACTTTGACACGATTTATAAATGCGAATCTGGTATGGTTGCTGTGTTTGAATTTTACGCACACATATTTTTTTTTAATTTGTGGGATGCAAGTATACCTGCTTTTAGTGATGACACAGTTCCTGAAAATTTGTATACTTTCAGCCTCTACAAGAGAATGCTTTGACATATTGCAGTGGAATTTACTTTGAAATTGCTTATTAATTTTTTTATTCACACTACAGCTTATATCGCCGGCTATTCAGTCTAGTAGAATCCACGAACTGCCATCTCATGAATCGTTCCTTGCGGATCAGGGTTAGATTTCGTTTTCCAGAATAAAACCATAAACACAAATAAAACACAAATCAGTTCCCTTTGTTAGTGTATTTAAAAAATAAAAAAAAATCCCTCTACAAAGTGTATAGGGTGCTAAAGCATCATCAAACAGTAGCAATGAGGAAACACTCTTTGTGAATAATGACTCGCACACAGAGAAAAACCTCTTGTGAATCTCGATCAAACATAAAACTAATAAATACTAGTGAAATCTGTCAAGTTTAACCTCTACTGTGACCCCTTCAAAAAAATATCAAAAACAAATAAGTTTTCAAAACTCACGAAAATTGAAATTTTGGCATGCGCCAAAATAACACAACAAGGTCAAACCCCACTAAAGAAAACTCCAACCTTGAATTCAAAAATGTTCTCGAAAATTATTTTTAAGAAAAAACTTCCCTTACAAAAAACATGACAACTTTCTCTAATACCCATATGCTATTTTCAAATATAAATTATTACAAGAAATACATGAAATTATAATAATGAAAATAATCGTGATATCAAATATATAAACAAAATATTTTTATCAACTTACATAGATCTATGCACGATTTTATAAAATGCACGAGAGATATCTTTTTCACAAAATTTCAATAAACATAAAAAAACACTCGCATAAATCGAATTAAGATTAACTTGCACCTTACAATAAATGCAAAAACAAAATACAACCCGATTTTATAAAACAAAGAATAAAATTGAGAATTTTATTCTTTCATAAACCGATCACTTTAACAGTCAAGATATCTCTAAATCTAAAATGAAATTTCAATATCCGCTTATCCATCCCCACCATCTATAAAAATCAAAATATATACAGACAACACATTTTAACAAATACAATATCCGGAAAAGCGGCAAGTTCAATCCTTTGGTCAACCTATATATACGAGGGCTAATCATAATTTCATACATTATAAAATTTATTTTACTTATAAAATGATATATATATAACGATCCCCGTCTGAAATAAATAAACATACAACTGAAATAGCTAATTTTTTTAAAATGTCCCTAACTATGGAGTCCACAAATTGTTCAATCTTTTTTCCTTTCTTGTCCAAGGAAAAATCTATAGCAATATGTTGCTGGCTTTGTTGCCAAATTGAAGATTGACAGAAAGTGTGTCCATTAAATATAATATTTTGAATCGAGGCAATAAAATATCGGATTTTCATAAATTCATCCACAAAAAGGAATATAATGGGGCTATCCACAAGAAAGTCATCTATGTGTCATGAAATTGTTTATCAATTTTCCAAAAAATTATATTATTGTGAAATTTATTGTAAACAATTAACCAATAGCCACATATTTATTTTAGAAAATCAAATGAACTTTAAATAGTTCGGTCAATTGTAATTTTTGCAAATAATCACATGCAGATGACTGTATAGATAACATTCTAGAATATTTACTTAAATTATATATATGGAAAGGATCGCAGACATATACAAAATATATCTAGCTTGCAATTACAAGCACATCCTATTTATAAAGAATATAGAAAATAGCTATTTTATAGATTAGTATTCCAAAAACAGGTAGACAACAAAAACATATATATATATATGAAAAAATGTGTGAAAGTCGTATCCACCCTGGAATGTGCAGACGCCAGCGTTTCATGGTTTTACCAATCATCGGTGCACCTACATCCAGGAATAGACACGACTTTCATTTCTATACGAAGTGTATATATACTAATTGTGATAAACGTAATGTTAATGAGAATTAATAATCAATAAATTCTCACATTACTGCTTATATAAAACACACATATATATATATATATATATATATATATATATATATATATATGTGTTTTATATAATTTCTTAGCCGTTTATTAAATATAACAATTGATAAATTATTAGCTTTCAAAACAGACATCTGCTTTCAATAACTGACATTTGCTTTCAATAACTGACATCTACTATCAAAACTGACATCAGCTTTCAAAACTGACTTCTGCTTTCAACTTGACATCTACATTCAATAACTAACATCTGATGCATTAACACTGTTACCTTATAATGCATTTCTAAATAGCTTGAACCAAGGTCTATCGTGGCTTAAGTGGTAAAAGCGATAGTCCGGCAAACTGAAGACTTTGGATCAAGTCCCAACGTAGACAATATTTTTCAATTAAAAATTTCGTATGATTTGCTTTGTAATTTGTAGACAGCAATGTTTACATCCCCACTTACTTTGCAATTACATACATACTAATTTGATATTTGTAAATATTTCATATAAAAGCCGAGAAACTCCAATAATTTATCAATTGTTATATTTAATAAACGGCTAAGAAATTATCTAAACACCCATATAGCTATGGAGTAATAATTAGCAACTTCAAACATTCAAAACTGACATCTGCTCTCAAAATACTGACATCTGCTTTCAATAACTGACATCTGCTTTCAAAACAGGCATCTGCTTTCAATAACTGACATTTGCTTTCAATAACTGACATCTGCTATCAAAACTGACATCAGCTTTCAAAACTGACTTCTGCTTTCAACTTGACTTCTACATTCAAGAACTGACATATGATTCATTAACACTGTTACTTTATAATGCATTTCTAAATAGCTTGAACCAAGGTCTATCGTGGCTTAAGTGGTAAAAGCGACAGTCCGGCAAACTGTAGACTTGGGTTCAAGTCCCAACGTAGACAATATTTTTCAATTAAAAATTTCGTATGATTTGCTTTGTAATTTGTAGACAGCAATGTTTGCATCCCAACTTACTTTGCAATTACATACATGCTAATTTGATATTTGTAAATATTTCATATAAAAGCCGAAAAACTCCAATAATTTATCAATTGTTATATTTAATAAACGGCTAAGAAATTATCTAAACACTCATATAGCTATGGAGTAATAATTAGCAATTTCAAACATTCAAAACTGACATCTGCTCTCAAATTACTGACATCTGCTTTCAATAACTGACATCTGCTTTCAAAACAGGCATCAGCTTTCAAATCTGACGTTTGCTTTCATAACAGACATCTGCTTTCAAAACAGACATCTGCTTTCAATAACTGACATATGCTATCGAAACTGACATCAGCTTTCGAAACTGACTTCTGCGTTCAACTTGACATCTACATTCAATAACTGGCATCTGATTCATTAACACTGTTACCTTATAATGCATTTCTAAATAGCTTGAACCAAGGTCTATCGTGGCTTAAGTGGTAAAATCGACAGTCCGACAAACTGTAAACCTGGGTTCAAGTCCCAACGTAGACAATATTTTTCAATTAAAAATTTCGTATGATTTGCTTTGTAATTTGTAGACAGCAATGTTTACATCCCCACTTACTTTGCAATTACATACATACATACTAATTTGATATTTGTAAATATTTCATATAAAGGCGAAAAACTCCAATAATTTCGGCAGTACGCCTTTGTCAAGGGAATACAAAATATAAATGACAGAATATAAATGTCAAATAATTAAGTTGCTATGGTTTAAATTATTCAAAGATACATTCCAATAATAATAATAAATCATGCCTTAGTATTCCAAAAAATAGATAGCAAGGTGTGAAAATATGTGTTGTTCGCTGCCAGAAGCTTGTGTCTCTTTCTGGGTATGAACCTGTGTGTTGGTTGCTGCTGGCAGCTTGCGTCTCTCTGGGTGTGTGATTTTGTATTAGTGTGACCGCGTAAAAACCATACACTTACGCGGTCACACTAATACAAAATCACACACCCAGAGAGAGACGCAAGCTGCCAGTAGCAACCAACACACAGGTTCATACCCAGAAAGAGATACAAGCTTCTGGCAACGAACAACACATATTTTCACACCTTGCTATCTATTTTTTGGAATACTAAGGCATGATTTATTATTATTATTGGTATGTATCTTTGAATAATTTAAACCATAGCAACTTAATCATTTGACATTTATATTCTGTCATTTATATTTTGTATTCCCTTGACAAAGGCGTACTGCCGAAACATGTAGGGTTTTTTTGAATATATATACTTTGGAGTAATAAACCAGACCTTTAATCGCCGACTGATTAAGTTTACCATATAATACCAAGGTCACGAAAATATTATATATATATATATATATATATATATATATATATATATATATATATATATATATAATTAATTTAAATTCGGGTAAGCGGTCTGTCAATTAAAAAACTCCTTTATTAAATAACCCTATATTTCGCAACAGAATTTGTTGCTTCTTCTGGGGAAAAAAATGTAGAGTTGAAAAATAATAAAATTGACGTACAAAAAATAAAAATGATTAGAATTAGATTCTAATCATTTTTACTTTTTGTACGTCAATTTTATTATATTTTTTCAACTCTACATTTTTTTCCCCAGAAGAAATATAGGGTTATTTAATAAAGGAGTTTTTTAATTGACAGACCGCTTACCCGAATTTAAATTAATTTTTTTATAATATATCACGGTCGATAATTTCGTTTCAATTATATATATATATATATATATATATATATATATATATATATATATATATAGTAAACCTAATCAGTAGGCGATTAAAGGTCTGTATATTACTTCAAAATATATGTATTTAAAAAACTCTACATGTTTCGGCTGTGTACGCCTTTATCAAGAGAATACAAAATATGAATGACAGGATATAAATGTCAAGTAATTAAGTTGCTATGGTTTAAATTATTCAAAGATACATTCTAGTAATAATAATAAATCATGCCTTAGTATTCCAAAAAATAGATAACAAGGTGTGAAAATATGTGTTGTTCGCTGCTAGCAATTTGTGTCTCCTTCTGGGTATGAACTTGTGTGTTGGTTGCTGCTGGCAGCTTGCGTCTCTCTATGGGTGTGTGGTTTTGTGTGAGAGCGTAAGTGTAGGGTTTTGTATGTCGGTGCGTTCGTGCGTGTGTTTAGTGATCGGTCTCTAAATTCATGCGACCGATCACTAAACACACGCACGAACGCACCGACATACAAAACCCTACACTTACGCTCTCACACAAAACCACACACCCATAGAGAGACGCAAGCTGCCAGCAGCAACCAACACACAAGTTCATACCCAGAAGGAGACACAAATTGCTAGCAGCGAACAACACATATGTTCACACCTTGTTATCTATTTTTTGGAATACTAAGGCATGATTTATTATTATTACTAGAATGTATCTTTGAATAATTTAAACCATAGCAACTTAATTACTTGACATTTATATCCTGTCATTCATATTTTGTATTCTCTTGATAAAGGCGTACACAGCCGAAACATGTAGAGTTTTTTAAATACATATATTTTGAAGTAATATACAGACCTTTAATCGCCTACTGATTAGGTTTACCATATCATACCAAGGTCACGAAGTTATTATATATATATATATATATATATATATATATATATATATATATATATAAGCTTAGTTTACTTAAACTTATTTTTAAGCTATCATTGTACAACCCACCCTAAGTCACCCCGTACAAGTACACAACCTTGATCAAGCTTAACTACAAAGACAGTTTTATAAAAACATACACTGAAGACCGATGCAGTTAGTTAATTATAAGCGAAATGTCACTATTAAAGGTAAAAATCGAAAGCAAATTGTTTTTTTCTTAATTGCCAATCTCAACTTAAGTATAAATAAGTATAAATAAAATTTTAATAGGCAAAGCTAAAGAGAATTAATTAATTCTAATCAATTAAAGGCTAAATTCCTCCCGCTAGGTTGTTTTGCTAGGACGGGCTGGATATATATCGCGATACCGGCAGAAGTATCTAGGCCAGTATCTAGGTACTACCAAGTATCTTCTAAAAGAGTGTTCAAAAGGTTGGGAGGTCTGCTGTTTCTTGTAGATCGGCGAATAATTTCCAGGGTATTTCTAGTTACCGTCCCTTTCGTAGTACTTACTTCAATTGTGAACTCCATTTCTTTGTTGGCTTCGGCTTCCTGGAATGCATTTGGAATTAATATCACCTTCTTACTTTGCTGTTTGTCGCTATCCTCTGTCGTATGTTCGGTGTATTAACCGTGTTTGGCCCCGAGTATTCCATGCGTATGAGTTGGTCAACCTGTCTTTTATGGTATTGACGATTAACTTCAACAACGTAATGGAATTTTCCATATTTATTGGTTATTTTACCAGCTTTTTTCTTATAATGTTTGTTGTCATAGAACCTAACCATCACTTTATCTCCTATATCGAATTGCCTAACTTTGATAATTATAAGGAATCTGTTCGGTTTTAGCGTCCCGCGCATTTCTTTTAAGAAGATTTAACCTGCTTCCGAAAGCATTTCGGCTGCATTCAGGCCTATATTCGGTATCTGCTTATAACTGCATAAGAAATCGACATAGTTTAATATTCATGTCTTCTTCACTGCTCGTTGCCGTGAGTCTGTTGCAACGTTTGAACGTAACGATCAGCTTTATATATATATATATATATATATATATATATATATATATATAACGGTTAAAATAAATTTAAAACAGGCATATACATATAACGCTAATTTTTCTTGGAATTAGGCTTTTTGATATATTATTCTTCAAATAAAATATTTATTTTGACGTTTCGACATTTATTGTCTTCTTCAGAAATACATTTATAGTACTAGGTGTAAAAACAATCATTAAAAATATGGTAATTTATATGTTATGGTACTTACAACTTAAATGCATTTTATACAGTTTCACTAAGTATAAAATTATTGACTCCAACACATGTTGGCTTATGCAAACTATAGAGCTCGACTGAACTTTAAAAAACTACATGCTACATATTGCTATGTTCTTTTCAAAGAAATGTAAATTAAATGGGTGATATAGAACATAAATAGCAATGCAACGTATTTGAAACAGGCTGTAATTTAATACACCCAGTATAATAGTTGGTAGATTATGTAAACAAATTTGAATTATACTCTTACGTTAAACTGAAAGTAAAGAAATAGGTACAGAGCGTAATAGATTGTGTTTTGAATGCATCTGTACATTATAATAATATATATTGAACAATACAGATTACCTTCTAGTTGCAGAGATGTAAGGGCACGTTGGCATGATGGCCGGTATTTGATTGAACAGTACGCCGAGTAAGATGTTTCACTTACGAAGATTCTAACGAGAAGACCGATTCGTGTCGAAGTAACACTGGTATAGAAAAAGGTATGTTGTTTATGACCCCTAAGTCGAAGAGGGGAGAGATATTGTCGATATCTTGATTAATAATTAATAAGAAGCGCGACCTGAAGAGTTGTTCTACCGATGGCAGAAATATTATTAAAATATCCCTTGTGACACAAGCTTTCAAAAGATATGAAACACAACATATAAAAGAAGATGTACATAATTAAATTAAAACAATTTAATGCAATGTATATAGAAATTCCACAGTGAACGTTATGGTTGTAAGCAGGTATATTTCGAGGGTCTCCCGGTTAGGGATATAACAAAAGAAATGCTTTCTCTTTGCACACGAATATCTTAAGTTAAGATATATTTTAATATTCGAGATATTTAAAGAAAAAATATTATTAAAAAATAAATTAAAATATTCTTATATATGCGAAGCGTAACAATAGGTCATTGGTTATGTTACAATTTAATAATATAAATAGCTGAATTTAGTAAAAATACATGCTTACGTACCAAAATTAAATAAAAGGATATCAATAGCATTTCTGACATTTCAAAGATTCATATCCAACGTACGATTAATTATTGTTTTTTTTTTAAATAAATATACGTGATTTATAGTACTGGTAACAGGATTGATTTTTAAATGGTCAATTTTTATTCGAAAACTAGACGTAAACAAGTCCATATAACAACAGTTTAATGTTTAATAGCATACTCGTATATAATGTAACCTGAAAGACAATAAATAATTATAGCTAATCTAAATATTGTTTAAGGTGATTTTGATAACATTTGAATGTCTTACGTTTATAAATATCAAGCATTGTATCTAATGCTTATAAAACCAGAAAGCAGGTACAATAAGGCATCGAACATGGGTCAATAATATTGATAAGCTTCGAAAAGACGTTACAATGCTTAAATAATTCTTTATATGGAATATGATATCTATAAAGGAGATGCATATTTATTGTCAACAATGTTTACAATACAAAATGACAGATGTAGTAGTATATAGAGGTTAGAAAATTTTAAAATATACAGTTAGGTAAGAACAGATAGATATGGAAGATGTACGAAACGACGCGTCAGTGTGAGACCGTCGTTGACCTACTTTTAGATGTGGAGATTTTTTAATGCGTTAGACGCATGAAGATGTTGAATATTGTAAACGGGTCAAGGAAAGGAGAAGTACGATAAAATTAGAAATTTATATTTAAAATAAACGAGGCTCGACTGCCAATGAAGTATCCGTATTATAATATTTCGCTGTTAACCAAATTCAATCGGTTACTTGGTTACGTGTAAGTGTAAAAAACATTAAAAATTTATATGAGAACGCAAGTTTTTAGAATATAGGCGTACAGGTGAAAAAAGCATTCATTGAAGATTTTTCTACGTTGGAAAAAACTCGAAGCGTTACTGAGGCTATGTAAAGGCACAGCATGTTGAAGAAATAGATTCTGTTCCATTCTATTGCGGGCAACGGTTCTAACCAGACTAAAATTTACTTCAATCATAGAATTTGAACATAATTGTTAATTTTTGAAACATTTCTAAGTTTAATTATTGGTCAAAGCGTATACATTTTATTTTCTTTACTTCATAACTTTTGATACGAATTATTAATTTATTTTGTTTTTTAAAATCGAATAAGATGTATCATGAAGAGTTAGATAATTTATATGAAATACAAAGGTCTGTATAAAAATAACGAAGCACAGCAGGCGCGGCTCGTGATGACGTATTTGGGAGTGCAAGTACAATGATACGAGTGCCTCGTGTGTTTTCGGTGTTTACTAAGAAAACGTTACAGTTAGTACACGAGAATACACGAAGCACTCGCATCATTGTACTTGCACCTCCAAATACGTCATCACGAGCCGCGCCTGAGTGCACAGTAATTCGAAATTCATAAATTTAAAATTGAAGTTTCTAACGTACATGGATAATTAATTTGTAATCAATTAAGGCTTTTACTTGCTGAAGATCCATAATTTAAAATAGAAACAAAACTACGGTTAAAATCTTCACTTTTTAATACTTAATCGTAACACGACAATTTCGCCAGCACAGTGGCCTGATGAAGCCACTGTCCTGGCGAAATCATTAAATGGTACTACGCTAATCGTAGTACTGCAAATGAGGTTGTCGGTCGTTTAAATTTTATATTTGAGAATAGGCCTATTCCCACAACAACAATAGTACTAAAAATCGTACATAAATTTGTATCTACAGCATGGATAACAATCAAGGAAATTTAAAAGTAGTCGTAAAAAATGAACCCTGCACATCCCGTCAAATATCCGAAGAAGTGGGGATTTCGAAAAGATATGACTATAGAAATTACAAAATATCGACACGGCAAAAATGTTTTCCTGAGGACAACATAAAGCGTTTAGCATTTTATAAAGAAATATTGTAAATTGTTACGACAGAATAAACTGTCACGCACAATATTTTATAGAACTAACGCGAATGTTGATTGAAATTAAAAATTTAATTATAAGCAATACTTTATGTAATTTGAATTCTCATTTTCTTACGTGAGCACCATAATACCTCAGTCACCAATTATTGCTCAGCCAGCAATAAATATCTTTTCTTGCCTTTTACGCACACAGTACCCCACGAAATCGAACGCGTGGGTTGGTATTTTGGATAACCACTTCATTAGACCATTTTTGATTGATGGCAGTTAACACCACAAAAAATTTGAATATGTTAAATAATTTCATTATTCCTACCAATCATGATCTTAATATAAATTTCGATCATGTATGAGTTCAGCAGGACAATTGTCCTACACACACTGCGAGAATGTAAAAACGTTTTTAAATGAAACATTCTCTAACCGTGTCATAAGCTCTGATAGAATTCAATGACCTCACAGGTCTCCAAATTTGACTCAGCTAGACTTTTTTGTGGGGTTACCTAAAGCCGACTATTATACACTAAGCATTACAGGGCTATTAACTTAGAAGAACTTAGAAGATAAATGAATATTGACGCATATAATGACGCTATACCTGATACGTTCTCACGTGTACGAAAATATTTTTTTTATAATTAGCGCACAGTCAAGAACAAAATAAGAGGTTATTTGAACATCTCTTCAGAGGTGCGAAAATACCATTTAACAATAACGATATTTCTTACGAGTTTATTAAAAGAATATGTTGGTTGATATAACAGAAAGACGTGCAAGTGGTGTTTAAGTTATCCATTAGTGAAATTTAGCTAGTTGTGCTTTCGTTCGAAAGTATACAAAAAGTAAGGTTATTTAATTGTTTTTATTTTTTTTGTAGCTTTACTGTACGCGTGCCTTAAAAACTTTATAAATAAAAGTTGTTCATTTTTAGGTCCTCTAAATGTTAAAATACTTTTTTTCCACATATATTTCTCAAGCAGATTCTTGACATTACCCTTCTCTTCTTCACGCAATTTATAAACATATAAAGTCACGTTTACTATCCAAAATTCGACGGCTTACATTCAGCACTTACGTCGAGGACTAAACCCGACGATTCCATCTTCAGCACTTACGCAGAGTATGGAATTTAGCTATTTTTCCTCCTTAGGGAAGACTCGTTATCTACGCTTACGCCGATTCCTGGACTTTCCCGATCTTTTTAAGTCCCCTCGCTCCGCTTGTTCAGGGCCAAATCGTTTTTGCGCTGCTGTGACACCTGCACCTGCGAATCAGGAATTAGGGTAAACCGTTGTTTTTGTGTAATTTTCTCTGCAAACGCGACGTTGTACAATCATCCTGTTTTCCCGGATCATGGTCGCATGTAAGAGAACCCACCACATTGCTTTTCTGGCATAAAAAATAACCGTCTAACACTAATTCTCACTCATCCGGCGTTAATTGCTTTGTTAATTAATATTTATATTCTGGCGAACCCGTTTACAGTATTAGTATCCGTCCATTAGCTCACGCAAACATGAGAAATCTTTCATTAATTAGTATCTTAATATCGTGTATGGCGTATATACTTTATCACAGTAAGGAAATTAAAGAAAGCCAAATCTCAAACTAATAATCGAACTAATCAAACGTAGTAAATTTTATCTTTCAAAAGTCAAATAAAAAGATTAGAGACAATAGTCACGAAAGAGTACAGAATTGTATTTAAAAAAAGACGACATAGAATAAACAAGATTGCATGTAGTAATTAATAGTATATTAAAAAACAAGTTTCATAAGGCACCATTTTGCCGCACGAGATCAGTTTAGAAAACGAGCCGCGATAGCGGCGAGTTTTCTAAAGAGCGAGTGCGGCAAAAGGCCTCATGAAACGAGTTTTTTATACTATTTTTTCTATTTTGCATTTTTTACATTAATAAATTGGAATTATTTAATTTGGAAGTTCAGAGTTTAATTTTTATTTAAAGCATGCGCAGTTGGTCACATTGATACTTGACATTGTCAAATTTAAATCTTGCTATCCGCGAAGTATATTATATTACATATTATTTATTAATTATCGTTAACATTACTTGATACTTTATTTAAAAATATAAACATGAGTGACTTAGAAACTAATATATTTTGTTGTCAATTGTATACAATATACGTTGTTTGTGTAGAGTACGAACATATATCATATCTGTAAAATGTACTTAAATTCTTAAAATCAAATGACAGCAATGATATTTATTTCTGTATTCGAACAACGCCAACATTGAAAAATGAAAAAAAGCGTATCGAAATGAAGCTCATTTCGATACTGTTTTGGGTTTCATAATGAGTTCATTTCGAACGCAAAATAGAAAAAATATGTTTGATTGTTCTTTCCGAAATCAAAAGACAATCGTGTTTATTCTATGGCGTTCCGACGAAAAACTCTGTATTCAATGTCAGCATTTATTGTTTATATAACAAATATTTCTTCACTTTATGGATTTAAAATTTGTTACGTGTCCGTAACCTTTCATTTAATTGTCGCATATTAGCGTTTTCCTTTATTGCATGCCGTTCGATTTATCGTTAACCTATCTGTATATTTTCTGTGTTCGTTCTATATCTGCAGCGGATTATGCATTAGGTTTTTGTGGGTTGCTTTTCCCACTCTATCTGACGTTTGCGTAGTGGGCTATTCTAGAGAGTCGAAGATCGTTCCTGGGATACAAGTCGTACTTCGTTATCGTTCCAACACGTCGTTGCTAATTAATAAGACTAAATTACTTGCTTTTTTGTGGAGTTCGCGCATCCTCTTTGTAGGTTTTTTGTCAACACGTGACGTTAATTGATTGAGAATCAATTACCCGAAGGGGATACTTTTTTGGACGAAAAGAGAGCTGCTTCTCACAACCACTATACTTGAGTAATAAAAAAAACCATAAGAAATGAATCTGGTATGTAAGCTTTAAATTCACTTATTTCTTTTAATTTTACTTGTTTGTTTTTTCTCTGTATCTCTATAACAGATGTTTTTTTGCTCGTGCGAACATCGTGCTCCAGCTTCCAGAAATCACCGTGGCTTGTCTCTCGGACTACTGTAAGAGGTACCGCCGACCTTTCAAGAGGACAACACGAGCTAAGATTTAGTTTTTTTATTTATATGTGCAATATTACTTTATTTTTATAACTAAGTAATTCTCAACATATCTATTTTATTTTATTAATTAAATAATTCTAATTTAGTTTTCTCTTCGCATATTCAATGTTACTTTATTCTTGCATCTACGTAATTCTAAGTCACCTAGCTATTTTCTTTTACTTAATTAATTCAGTGTTCATAATTTCGCTAGGAACAATATTTCATTAGTTTTACATGTTAAAATATTAAAGTTAGGTTTTTCCCTAGACATATTGAATATTTTCTTTATTTGTGTAGTTACGCCAGTCGAAGCGTCATAATCATTGTAGTTAATTAATTAGTTTTTTTTAAATTTTGTGCTATATTTTTAAACGATTCAAATTTATGTCAGGAGTACAACGGAAATGCACATCTGTTGCTCCTGGACAAATAAGCAATTTTTGGCGTTAAAAATATCGAAAGATTTTTTACGTTGTTTTTCTTCAGTGTAAGAAACGTGTGCAAGGTTTTTGTGTTTTTCTTTTCTAATCGACGCGTTAAAATAAAATTTGTATTCTAGTTTTGTAATTTGATATTTTAAATTTATATTCTAGTTTTGTAATTTGAGATTTTAAATGTATATTCTAGTTTTGAGATTTTAAATTTAAGAAATTACATTTTTTCTCAATTTAATCATTATAACAAGTCAATCTTTTTCTTAATCTTTTACAATCGCCAACCTTTTATTTATCATCTATAGTCAATTTCGTAAATTTGCATTTAGTTTATTATTTAAAATATATATATAACTAAACCTCCAGACATATACCAGGTTCGCTCAATAGATCTGGTGAACAATTTTGTATTTATAGGTGTGAAACGGATAAATACGTATTTTGATGGGGTGTAATTTAATTACTGGATTTAGTATCCAGCGTGTCAATTAGTTTCCACATTATTACATACGTTCATTTCGTCTTTTTATTATTTTTTTTTATTAAAACCTTTTGCTTCAAATTAGATTAAGAGCGATATTTTAGCGCTTTTGTATTACAGGATCTTTGCCTTTTTTTTTGTTTTCTGGGAGATAGTTAATTCAAATAAAATAGTGACTAGTCGAATTCAAAACTTCTCGTTTCTTTTGTTTTTCGTTTCGGACATTTGGTTGCGTCACTTACACACCGTGTGGTTTGCCATTTTTGATATATCGTCACTTTCTGAATTTGCGGCGTCTAGCGGTACCTCTGGCTCTCCCACCCCCTGGGCTGAGGCTGCCTTGGTAACCGGGTGGGCCGTTAGACGTTGGCAGAAGCGGGTAGGTGGGGCAATCCACGTCGTCCGAAACTTGAGTTTTTTTCTCTTTTGCGACCTTTTCTTTTTTTTGGTTGTTGCACCGTAACAAATTGTCAAATTGTAAAAATGGTACACACGTTTTGCTAAAACACCTGTCCTATTTGAAAAACAAGTTTCATTTGCTTTTTGTGCGATTCTTTTCATATATTTATTCCTAATAGGCAAATGCCTTAAGAATTATATTATTTTGTCACGAGTATAATTTCTTTTAGTTATTATATGATATTTTGTATTTATTAAAACATGGAACATCGTTTATTAATAAAATTAGGCTATTATAAAAAGTACTTACTTTTTTATTTCAAACATCCATACACTACACCTGCACAGGGACGCATTCACATGATAAGACACTTAAACCACCGTGAACTGGAAAATAATTAAATAATTAACTCTGAATTCCGTCTAACCTACCCGTTAATGGTTTTAAAATTAAGTAATGCACTAGCTGTCATTGGCCATTTTAAAAATGAAGGTTGTTCACTTCCCTTTGGTAATACCAACCTACTTTAGGCTTATCTGTTAACCTGTATCAACGTCATTTTTACGTAGCCCCGTTAATCCCGTTAATAAAAGTTTAATGAAATTATAGTTTACGATTAATTTAAAGGAAGAACTTTATTTCAAATATCGTACCAGTCATTCTAAATATATCCAGAAGCCCGTAATACCTATGTATTCAGACCAGGGTTAAGGTGCAGACGCGTTTATTAAGAGATTTAAAGGTAAATTGCTTCTCATTTAATCTTTTCTCGACCCAGTGCGTCCCGCTCTCATCCGAATCAGATAAGGATCCTCTCTGGCTAAGTAGTATAATTGAGGCATTAAAAAACGCGTACAACTCTTTAGACTATATTTTGCAATATTTTAATAATGTAAATCAGTCTATGTCAGTTGTTCGGGCAAAATAGATTTAATTCTAGTTTGAAATTGTAAATATTGTATATAGAAAAGGTCTTGGAGTTCGGATATATTTAATGTTGTCAATTACCTTAGGCCTGGTCAGGTATTACATTTCTTTATTCATTGTCTTGTTTTCTACAGTCATAAAAACTATTTATTTTATTACAGGCACAACCCTCTGGTTAACCCATCCATAATGTATTGTATAATAGCATAAGTTTTATTGACATATTTCCTGTTATCGATAAAGTATTATATTATTATAATAGGTTAAATAGTTTTGGTTCGATGCGATTCTGCGAACTATTATGTTATCTCTAACGCACTTCCTGTGTATTGTATATTTATTATTTTAAGAGATTTTATTTTCTATAATTAAGGGTTTCCGGCGTATATTGTTTATTTTAATACATTTATGACGTTGGAAACTACAGCATATACTTTCTTGGAAGAAGTAAAAATGGTTTTATGGAAATTTCCGTAAAATCAATTTCATTGTTTTCTTCCTCTCTTGTGACTGGCGGGGACAAAACTTTCTTGCCGAAAAATAAGTAAATGAAGAAACAGTTCCAAACAAGATCTCTTAGAGCTCACTACAGTTCCGAGTAACTACAGTTCTAGCTTAGGTCTCAGTGATCTAACTAACAGTTCCTACTAAGATCTCAGTGATCTAAATAGGAGCAAATATTATTTATTAGCCAGTTTTCTCGGTCTTTAGTATTAAGACCAGATACTGCATTTGTATTAAGTTAACGGAACTCCAAGACTAAATTTGTAAATATATTATTGTTATTCAAAAACTATTGCATTATTTCAACTCATACTTCGGTCGATACATACCGAACTTCCTTCAAACCACGAGGATAAAACATCAGTTTTGACTTTTCTAAAACGTCGAACGAAGATTCATATAAATTACCGTGCTCTATATTTCTAATAAAATTATATAGCATATACAATTTTAAAAAACCTAATAATTTAAAGCAGCTTATACCTAATCTTCTGACTGACCATCCTTCTCCTATTCAAGTAATTATTTGGGTTTTTTGAACAACACTTAATTGCGACATGTCAATATGACTTTCATATGACAATTAAATTGTAATATAAAATACGGTTGGCTTTTGAAAAAAAATTTACAATTACACAAAAAAATTTCAGGTGTATGCGTTTTTAATGCTGCAATTGTACGTAACAAACTTTCGCCATGGCGAGCATATTGCTGACTTCAGCAATATTTTAGAATCCTACTGTTAGTGTGCCCTATGTACGTTCGGTTGCATTCATAGCACGGTATTTCGTAGACACCTTGGTTTTCCAGTTCTATTTTGTCCTTTGTACTAGGAAAAATTCTCTTATTTTCCTGTCTGTGGTGTAAATGGTGTCTATGTAGTGTCGGTATAGTATTCTGCCTATTTTCTCAGTCGTACCTTTCACGTAAGGGAGAAATGCTGTCCGTGTAACAGAAAAACCAGCGTACGGAGGGAAGAGCACAGAAATACGGTAGTTAAAAAGAAACAACATCATCCCTAGCTAAGCATGTACTACATACAGGATACACTATCGACTTCGACGACACAAGGACAATACCTCGTAGTACGAATTTAACGTACAGAGTAATAAGGGAGGCCACAGAAATTTAGAAACAACAAAATTGTATGAACAAACGTGACGACGGACAGCGGTTACTTGACACATGGAAGTCCGCCTTGTTCAATAGACAGATTACGCATAAGCGAAATAATGATAATAACGTACGACAGACCAGTGACATCAACACAGATCGAACAAAAACCGATCGACAAACCGACGAACCAATCACAAGGAGCCAGACACGCGTCGCCACTACTACAGAAGCATATAACACGAGCGGCACAGGAAATCGACGTACTCTTGAAGTTACAACGAGAAAATCCTCAAGAAAAATGTGAAAGTGATGTCACCGAAACGTCAGGAAGAAAGTAGTCCCTCTCAGGACAAATCATCCAAACGCAGCGAAATATCCCGAAGAACGCTTCAACAAACGACCGCGAAAACATTCGACGAAATATATATATATATATATATAGTAAAACTTAGTTTAACGGTTAATAACGATTTGTTACTTCTTCAGGAGTTCAATGAAGAGTTAAAATCTAGCAACGACGTCACTAAACATGTTAAAATCAATCGTCTAAATTTAAATCATTAAATTAATAAGATCTTGGTTTCTCGTCAACCTTTTAAAAACAAATATACATAAATTACAACAATTATTTACATAAATAATAGTTTAATTTAATGTTTTAAATTTAGACGATTGATTTTAACATGTTTAGTGGCGTCTTTGCTAGATTTTAACTCTTAATTGAACTCCTGAAGAAGCAACAAATCGTTATGAAATATAGAGTGAAATAAATGAGTTTTTTTTATTTGACAGACCAGTCACCTGTTCAATTAATTTTTACTAATACAGTACGGTCGATAATACTTAATAGTCTATATATATATATATATATATATATATATATATATAGATCATTCTTTCTTGACCTTTGTATGTTATAGTAGATTAAATTAGTCGGCGATTTAAGGTCCGTTTTACTTTGATATGTATATATTTAAAATAATTATACATGTTTCGACACATAGTGCCTTTTTCAAAGAAATTTAAAATATAATGTCATTTATATTCTAAATTTCTTTTAAAAAGGCTCTGTGTCGAAACATGTAAGATTGTTTTAAATATATACATATCAAAGTAAAACAGACCTTACTTGTCGACTAATTTTATCTACTATATCTATCTATATATATATATATATATATATATATATATATCTATCTATCTATATATATATATATATATATATCAATAACTTACTACACCTTGTGTAGAATTAGGGTGTCGTTTTGAAGAAAAACACTGTTTTGGTTGTGTGACGTTTCGGTCTTGGATTTAGACCTTCCTCAGACCTGTTTTTTATTAAGAAGCAAACAAAAAAGGAATGTAAACAAATTTGTCAATATGTTGTCATTGTATAAAATAAAATGTATTACAAATACTTACATAACCTAAAATATATGGGCATTTGTTTGTAATACTACACACACGAGCCTGTTATCGTGGCCTCTACATGTTACTATCATCTCTATGTCAATGATGATAAAACTAACAAAACACTAAACTTTTAATACACTATTACATATACTGCAAACTAAAATCAGTCAGACAGGCTTGAAATCTCTTTATATTGTGTGCCGTGTGCATTAATTTTATCGTTAAAACATATTTCTCAGTGCACGTATATCAGTAAAATGTGTGTTAACATGTTCTACTAGAAATCGGAACAAAAATAAAAAATAAAAAATTTAAAAAAATATATATAAATCACAAAAACCCAGAAAAACAAAAACACAAAAAGCACCACGCACAACCAAGGCTAAAAAACCCCATACGTATAAACAGGAAAAAATACTCGCCCTCACATTCTATAATCTTATTATGTGAACTTATTCTGTATACCCGGTGTTATATGTTGTAATTGTGGTATGTAGATATTGCTGAAACTGAGGGAGTCGGCTTTAGTATTTAGATTATACTGTACGCTCTTTATTGTTAGAGTTTCCAGGAATAGTCGTCTTGTGTAGTTTGGTTCTTTGAAAATTATTCTGACATCTTTGTATCTCGGTTGGTGGTGTGTCGACGCTATGTGGCTTGCCAATGCGCATACCTGTGGTTTGACTCTACTGTCGCTGTCGTGCTGCGTTAATCTATTTTTCAATCTTTGCTTCGTTTGCCCTATATAAAACGAGTTGCAACTACACGGTATTGCATATATGACGTTGTTGTTCATGTCCACCGGTATTGGATGTTTTAATTTCGTGAACAATCTGGAAACGGGGACGGCTGTTGTGTACGCTACTGTAACCACGTTTTGGAAAACGTTTTTTATTTTGTTAGTTAGGTTTGGGATGTATTGTAGTTTTCCATACCTGGTCTCGCTGTCCCCATTGACGCCTTGTGGTATTTCGTTGGTAATATCTGTTGATATTTGGTCTCTCTCTACACCTGTGGCGAAGATAATTTTGCTCGCTAATGTGCTGGGGTAGTTATTCTGTAGCAGTATCCGTCTCAATGTGTGTAAATCGTGTTGTATATAGTCTGCGTGTGAAATCTTCATTATCCTGTTTTTGAACGCCTTGATCAAATTCACCTTATACTTCCTGGGACAATTGGAATGGTAATTTAAAAGTCTATTCGTGTTTGACGGTTTTCTGTACCATCTCAACTTTAGGATACTATTATCGTTTATGATTAGTGTGTCCAAAAAAGGTATTGTTTTATTGTGCTCCGTCTCGACCGTGAACTGCAATTTGTTGCTGTAGCTATTAAATACTTCTAAGGTGGTGTTGATCCTGTCTTTTGGAATGCAACAGATGAGGTCATCCACATATTGTTTAATGAAATGGAATTGAAAATCGATTTTCTCTACCACGTATTTTATGATGGTCTTCATCACAATATCAGCCAACACGGAACTCAACGACAAACCCATTGGCGTCCCGTGTATTTGCGCGTAATATTCTCCCTCATATAAGAAATACACGCTGTCAAAGATCCATTCTAGAACGCCCATGAAAACCGTCTTTGGCATGTTGGTGTTGGGATGTACCAACTGCCAATTTTCCTGTATTATTTTTACCGTTGTATCTATGGGGATGTTAGTGAACAAGCTAATCACATCGAACGACACCAACACATGGTTTTCCGGTATTTCTAGGTTGTTGGCATATTGTGCAAACTCAAATGTGTCTCTAATTTTGCTGTTATTGTAGGTGGTGAAAGACTTCTCTAGGATGTTTGATATATACTTGGCTAAATGTTTGGTGTGGCTTTCAACACTGCTTACTACTGGTCTTAATTTATTTCCCGGTTTGTGTACTTTTGGTACTCCATATATTCTGGGCGCTTCCGAATTATTTTTTATAAGATTTTTGTATGTGTCTTCGGTGATATAGTGTTTAGTTTTTAGGTTTTTAATTAGCTGGTTTGTTTTTCTTTCATAAGCGCATGTGGGATCTCTGTTAAGTTTCTTGTATATATTTTGGTCGCTTAAGAGTTCTGTCATTTTGTTGTCATAATCTGTTTTGTACATGCATACTGTGGCGTTGCTCTTGTCGGATCTGGTAATTATGATCTCTTTGTGCAATTTTAAAAACTTTTGGCATTTACGATAAGATGTGTTTAATGCATGTTCGTGTTTATTGTTTTTCATATAATTTGTTATATGATATGTAATTTCCCCTCTGAAACTATCTTTTTCTTGTTCATCCACGCTACTCAACACGCCCTCACAGTCCGCCAAAATTCTGCCTATTGAGATGTTACTGCTATTCGTAGGAAGTGAAAACTTATTCCCCAGTGCTAAAATTTCTTGTGTTTGCAACGGTATGTCTATGTCTGTTAGATTGACAAAGTATTTTTTAATTGTGTCAACTGGCAAAATCGTACTGTCGCTCCCGGCACGCGCGTGCGGACCTCCACTGTTATTGTTTGTGGCGCTTCGTGATTGTGTATGTACCGATCGTGTGTCATTGATATTCTCTACCCCAATTGTGTCTGCCGCGATTTTTCGCCCACGCATGCCTGTATCTACCGCATGCCTCAGCCTATTCAGTTTCGCGATGTTTCCCTGCTTGATAGTCCCGTACTCACGCGTGTATCTGCTTTTCTGGTTTTTATTAAAATTATTGTATATGTGTGTATCTACGGTGCTCTTTAAAGTGTCCATGCATTTATCTCTGTTGTATTTAAGGTACGCAATGTGTGAGAGTGTATTTTTAATTTCAAATTTAATTATTTGAGACTTCAAACCTGCCACCATTCTATCCGCCTCTTCCATCATCCTGGCACTGTGTCCTGTGATGCTGTACTCCAGTGCTTTGATGCTGTTCTGTATGTGGTTTGGTGTAAGTCCCTCTTGCCTGCATTTCTTCAAAAAGGTTGCTCTGTTTCTATACGCTGCCAAACTCGTGTTGTGATGTATCCAGGTTTTCATCATTATTACTGTGTCTTGCCCATATGCTTCCTTAATTCCCGTGAAATCCAAGACCGAAACGTCACACAACCAAAACAGTGATTTTCTTCAAAACGACACCCTAATTCTACACAAGGTGTAGTAAGTTATTGATACATAGTGCTATTCACCATCAACATACACGTTGAATTCCACCATACATATATATATATATATATATATATATATATGATAAACGTAATGCTAATGAGAACTCATAATTATTGAATTCTCACATACATGCCATTGCCGCTTTAATTCGTTGCATCAATTTCTACACATGACAAAATCATTCTGGGTAAGGTGTATTGTATTGACAATTACTAATGAGTAGGAAACATCGATGTCTGCACATCCCGGAGGGATACGACTTTCACACATTTTTTAATATATATATATACATATATATATATATATATATATATATATATATATACACATAAAGCACCTTTAAGAAGCCCAAAATGGCATATTGTGCGGATCATATGAAGCCTACTTTGTTTTTGCGAAGCCCAAATCGGGCTTCCTAAAAACAAGCGTGTATTATTGCAATAGATGCTGCCATCTATCACGTTTTAAAAAATTTCATAGTGGCTCGTAAGTAGGTATAATATCGCAATTTATACGCCATTAGTTCACAGTAACGCACGGTAGGGAGCGTATGACTTCAAATGTATATACTTTTTATATGTTCCACGCCTTTTACGAGCCAAATTTGTGTCGCACAGCATAGGAAGCCCCTAAATCTGGCAACAACGTTTAGAAAATATATTAGGTACATACATATATCTAATAAAGATTTCAGAAATCTTAGAACTATAAGCTTCAATTTATTCTACCAGGGACAAAGAATTTCAAAAAAATATAACTCTGGAAGCACTGGAATTAATATTGGAGACTAATAATAATTTAATAAAAACATGAAGTAATTTTAAGCTTAACTAAAACTAATGATGAGAAAAATGCGAAAATATGTAGCTACTAGCTTATAACATTTTTGGATGCCATATTATTATAAAGATAAATAAGCAAATTAAGTTTTTATTTTTTTCTTGGTGGGAACGGCTCATCTAATCAGAATTTGTTCTTTTTTTAAAAACTAAATATAAAAGTATTTAAACAAAGGTAAATTAAATTATTAGATTTAATCATTTTGAAAATAAATTTATTGAAAAAAGCAAATTAAGTTTTTATTTTTTTCTTGGTGGGAACGGCTCATCTAATCAGAATTTGTTCTTTTTTTTAAAACTAAATATAAAAGTATTTAAACAAAGGTAAATTAAATTATTAGATTTAATCATTTTGAAAATAAATTTATTGAAAAATGTTTACATATTCTGAAAAACTTAAAAAATACAGCTTCTAAATCTTTCTATAAAGAAACTTTTATGTGGAAAAACAAGATATGCTAGACGAGGTATGAGAAGGTAATTCAGGTGCCTTTAAATGAATTATAAACTAGGGTTTTCACTCTCACCCAGTCTTTGTTAATCAAACTTTCTCTGTGTTTGTCGAGAAACTGATCACATTCGTGTTTTTTGGGCGTTACCTTATTTTTTAGATGGAGTTGGAAGTATTTTAACACGAGTTTTTTCTCCTTATCTGACCATCGTAAGCGTCCAGATGCTTTTTTACTGGAACATTGTTTCTTAGTCAATTCAAATGCATTATGCTCTTCCAGCTTTTGTTCTTCACATAATCCTTCTTCATTGAGTTCCATTACTCTCATTTCTTCGGTTTGCAATCCCACCAACTGTTCTGTCGCTTTTTCTATTTCGTGATTTGTGTTATCGCCAACATTTTCATTTCGTGAAGTTTCGCTATCAGCCGTAACAGAACGCACAAGCTTTTCTGAGAGGGGTCCTATATTCCCTACGTCTTCATTTTCCTCGGATTCGGAACTATAGTAAATGTCTTTGTCTAGTTCAATTTCACCCAAGCATTGTATAACGGTCCTTTTACCATTACGGAAACAAATAAGACCAGGGCCACGCCTTGACTATATCGAGTATTACAAACATTACTTAATCAGGTTATCACACCACAACCTAATGTTTTAGTACTTGAAAACGCGTTTTCGACGTTAGCTTCATTAGCTGAAGAAGATGAAGAGGATGAATCATCAGACGGAACGTATTCAGATTCTGAACTATCGTGACCTTGAAAATCGTCAGAATCATATCTTTTCCACGCTAAAATGTCTGATCTGCTGTCATTATCACTTGCACTGTCTGGAATAATGAGTGATTCTGAAGATACATTTAATTCCTTACTTATCACTATAGACGATATATATTTTTCATCAATTAAATCTTCACATTCAGAAAATAATTCCACGGAAGTTCCTTCTTGAATAGATGACTGTAACGAACTTATTTTTCCTAATTCTATTGTACCAGAATTAGGCAAAGTGCATGAGTCAGATAGGCTGACATTTTTATTTTGAAATTCAGAATTGTATAACAGCTGATAGTTTGTAGAGGTAGATTTCGCAGCAACACGCAACTGATCAGTAGCGATTTCAGCTGGAGTTGAAACTGTAGTAGGTGGTATTATATTTGAATCGATCGTATCTAGGGCAAACACTCTTGAAACACTAGGCATACTATGTATGTATTGTATCGTGAGATGTAGAAGCATGTAGTAAAGGTTTTTCTGATGTTTCAAGACTAGTATGGCTTGAAATTTCCGTAACAACTATATCTTCAGAAACAATTGCTAATTTATTTTCCATAGCCAATCTTAGCAAAAATTCATTGCGCGTCATTTTATTACACGCTCTTAATATATAATTCACTTTTTAAGTTTGATAAAATTAATACTTATTGTACTCAATGCACTATCACACAAAATAAGAAACCAGTATGAACTGTTCAACAATTTTAAACGTTTTCAATATAAAATATTTTGCAGCTGATGTAACAATGCATTCTATTTTTTGTTTATATTTTATCGCAATACGCAAAAATTGCGCGTTATTTAGAAAAAAATATATAATAAAATTAACCAGAACACAAAGAAAATATAGTAAACATCATAGTCAAATCACAAAAAAGCTCATTACACGGTCTGCGTACGATTTTTTTAAAAGTTCTCGTTCTTCCACGATACTGTGAGCGGGCTAAGAATGGTGGTCTGTTTCTATGAACCTATCTCGAAACCAAAAAATAGTAATGTTTCATTGTGGCTACATCGCTGGGCTTCGTAAAATCGGGAAAACATATAAGCATATACACTTGGGCTTCTAAAAGACCGTTACACATACCGGGACTCACAAGGCTTAACAAATCTATTCAAATTTTTATTTTGCCTAAATTTACCCCTCTCGCTACGCTTGCCATTGTTGGTAATTATAATACTAGGAAATGCAAAATATACAGCTTAATTTTTGAGCTGCAGGAGATCTGCACTATATACCGGGCTGCGTATCATCCGCTAGGTAAGTATATATATATATATATATATATATATATATATATGTATATATATATATATATATATATATATATATATATATCGGACGATAACCTCCTAAACTGGTTTATCGTACCGGTGGTGACGGTATCGGATCTGGAGCTTGGTTGTGCGTGAAGGTTTTCGTAGAATTCATTCCCTTTTAAGGTAACTGCCGATAGCTAAACATATTAAATTACTTAACGAGCGCGGGTGTAATAATAACATATGCCTACTAATGCCCCCAGTAATTGGCATTAAGCTGTTGGGGGATGTTAAGCCATAACTTATTATTATTATTAAATATTTAAAAAACATTCTTATCCTCAGAGAAATATATTATTATTATTACTAATCCCACAGATTTTTATTATATTTATAAAAAATATACCTATAAACTACATATGTATATACCAGTATGTACAAATATCTTAAATTTATCATAAACTTATTTCTTTATTACTGTTTTTGTTAACTCTAGAGAAATATAATTATATACTGCTAGCTCATTAACTATAAGCTGTTAGTTATAAAAATAAAATAATATAAATGTTTTAATATTTTTATGTATGCACATTTTAATAAAACAGGTCTAATTATTTAACTCTGGGTTCTAAACCAATCCACATACCATTTTCTCCTAGTACATTAAAGGTTTTCTTGGATAATACAATAGGTATCTGCGTCTTTTCAGTGACAATAAAGTTGAACTTAGATAACATATAAAAGAATATTGTTTTAATTTCTAGAATTGCAAATCTTGATCCGATGCAGTTTCGTGGTCCAAGACCAAATGGCATGTATGTATAAGGTTTAATATTTCCTTTGTTTTCATCATTAAAACGTTCGGGATCGAAGGCATCGGGGTTTGAATAATACTGTGGATCACGATGTATTCCATTAATTGGTATAAATATTATTTCACCAGGTTTCAAATGCACGGGCCTTTCACCAGCTTTAACAGGGTCGATTGTGAAAGGTTTTGAACAAACTCGATCAGTTCCTATTACCGCTGGCCATTTACGAAGAGTTTCTGCACATAAAAATATTTAAATGTTATATAATTGTTACTTATTTTATTTAAAAAACGATGACAAGTTGATAATAATGCAAAAAAGATGTATTAATACAGTCATTAGTTACTAATTGGCAAGATAAAACAGTCAAAGACGTAAACATATATAAAAAATTGAATTGAATTTTTTTACCTAAACTGCAAATAACTTCTAATAATATATATTCTTAACAGAGTATATAGAGTATAATCAAATCTGTTACTGTCAAGATGTAGTTTGTTGTTTGCTTATATTAAATATAGTCGTAGCTTCCCGTTACTTTTCATTCTGCTCACTTTTTTCTCACTTCTTTATTTGCGAGGGTAATACAAAAAGGTAGATGGACTTCCTACCAACACCACCGCCGCCTCTGATAAAATGGCATCATTATCGATCACTAACATAAATAAAAAATGCAAACAAATTCTACACGAAAAGTGTTTAAGACACTTTTTTTGGGATCGGAACGGTATCCTTCAGAGAAGAAACAATAAATGTTAGATGAGTTTATCGGCTCTAGTGCCTCATTTAGAATAAGCGGCGTGGGTTATTGGTTAGCGGCGTTGCCTTGATCCAAGGTAACGCTCGTCCAGATTTAGCGGTGTTAATACAAGGTTTGCTTCAACGGTTCTTGTGGGAAGTCTTTGAACATTCGCCACACTTAGTGCTAGAGTTGCGGCTTTGTCCGGAATGCAGGAATATATTGTATTGTGGGACAACCGGCCGAACTCAATAACAGTCGCGAACGACAGTCCTACCCAATGTATTTAACAGTACAGGAAGAATGTATTACGCAGTGTGGTAATGCCGAACGTATATTTAGCGCGTAACAGTAATCGAACTGTGAAACGTACATCCACATAGTTCTTTAGCTCGGGCCTAACTACTCTCACCTATTCGCATCGGATCGGCTGTCCCTACAATACAGAATACAGGTACTTGTTCTCCCTTTCCCTGGTAGTGCAGGACACCTGTGCATGATTGTTCAGCTTCACTATACCCGCTAAAAAAAACCCTTTCGTTTACGCCTTGGCTTCGGGACCGCTTTCGCATACTTCAAAGCCCAGCTTATCTCACAGCGCTTTCGATTGTCAATTATTTATAATTCAATTGCAGTTGTTGGTCTGCGTCTGGCTTCTAACTCCTTTGTCTCAATACATCCCTGTATTCCAGACAACGTGCGCAACTCTACTTAGGGCCTAGTAAGTTTCATTTCTTTCTCAAGCTGAAATATTTGTTGCGCGGTAGTTATTTTGTTAAATTATGACGAACTGAAAAAGGTCGTCACTAACGAAGATGATATAAACAAGGAGTTTAGTAACTGCAAAACGAATTTTATTTTATTGTGCCCACGAACAAATATCTGAGTGAAAACCATTCTTTACTTTTTGAATAACCCTCGTATATAGACTGTCCCGTAAAAAATTCCAACAATCATAATTCCGTTATTTATTGTCCGGTTTTATTGATACAAAAAATAATTTAATAGCATCAAAAATACTATAAAATAGCAATATTTTATTTTTTTTCAGTTGTTTTCATTAATGTCAAGCGATAGTCAACTTTTTGATTTTAAATGGCAACATATATATTTTTGGGTTATATTGGTTCGAATTGGATTTTTTTTCTATATTCAACGATGTATAATATGTCTATTTGATAAGCGTTTATTGAAAGAAAAATAATAAAACAATAAATTTAATACAAATGAAACAGACATGTAAAATACACATCTGTAACTGTAAACATGGACAACAACCTCGTATTTTCCAGCTTTTTACTTCTGCTTAATGTTTCTCCTATTACTATAAGCGTCGTCAGTTAAGCTAGTGAAGTAATTTAAAACTTAAATAGCCTATAAGGTATAGCAAATTTCGCCCTAATAGGTAGCACCATATAATATAGTGACATCTGACGGACGAAAGAGACTATGCCGAAAATGGCAACCCTTCCCTTGACCGGCTAAGCCGGTACAAACGGGAAGAAAATACGCATATAGGTGTAAGTCCATTAACACGATGCCAGATGGCAATAAAAATACAAAAAAGGTTTAAGTATATCAATACGTTAGGCACGTATTACGCATTTGTTACAAATGAAACAGACATGCAAAATACACATCTGTAACTGTAAATATGGACAAAAACCTCGTATTTTCCAGCTTTTTACTTCTGCTTAAGACATATGTTTCTGCTATTACTATAAGCGTCGTCAGTTAAGCTAGTGAAGTAATTTATAAGCTTAAATCGCCTATAAGGTATAGCAAATTTCGTCCTATCAGATAGCACCATATAATATAGTGACATCTGACGAACGAAAGAGACTATGCCGAAAATGGCAACCCTTCCCTTGACCGGCTAAGCCGGTACAAAAGGGAAGAAAATACGCATACAGGTGTAAGTCCATTAACACGATGCCAGATGGCAGTAAATATACAAAAAAGGTTTAAGTATATCAATACGTTAAGCACGTATTACGCATTTGTTACAAATGAAACAGACATATATGCGTATTTTCTTCCCTTTTGTACCGGCTTAGCCGGTCAAGGGAAGGGTTGCCATTTTCGGTATAGTCTCTTTCGTCCGTCAGATGTCACTATATTATATGGTGCTACCTGATAGGACGAAATTTGCTATACCTTATAGGCGATTTAAACTTTTAAATTACTTCACTAGCTTAACTGACGACGCTTATAGTAATAGCAGGAACATATTGCTATGAACTTTTCCCCGAAGAAAAATTTTGAAGAAACTATAAAAGACAATGTATTTATTTATATGTATTTTATTCCAGAGAAATATTTGAGGATATTTTATATTTTATCTATATTTTATTATAATGTATATTTTTGTCCACGCTTGTATATCTTGCGAGTTTAGTTTTGATGTATGCAGTCCGGCTGGAGTGGTAGTATTTCCTTACTGTAGCTCTTTTGATCTATGTTAGGTAGGGCTGTGATGCTGTTTCCGGGAGGAAGGAGATGTAGAGATTTACCAGTCATTGAACAGATAGGTCTAGTTTTTTTTTCTGCTGAATAGAACTTCTTTTTATTCAGATATTTTAGATAAATTCGGGTTATTTTAGTGTGGTGATATTGATGTGTTTAAAGTTAATTCTCGATTTATTACGATATTTTGATTGCGTGTGAATATAGATAGTTTTTTATTTGACGTTTGATATTGGGATAACGTAATTGATAATATCTGATAGTTTTTTCTAAATATTTAATTTGTAATTTGCTCGCGGTCATTTTGGTGAGGTTTTTACCTTTTGCTTTCATTTAGTATCAAAGTTTTCCTCACCCCCTGTCTCATTATAGATGTTTCAGTTGGACTTTATACTTTATAAAGTCTATTTTTTTTTCTTTTTTTATTTTTATGGGATTAAAATTGTGCGGGTGAAACTTTTGTTTATTTCCCTAATACCTTTCGTTTTATTTCTTGTGCGACGTACCCTATGAGGGTAAACCTTGGAGCTTGAAGAGTTCCAGGAAGGCGACCCGACTGAGATAGATCGGCAAAGCTACTGTGTATTGTGAATCAAAGTTAAATAAGCAATCAACATCACAATTCACTGCAATATGTCTTAAGCAGAAGTAAAAAGCTGGAAAATACGAGGTTGTTGTCCATGTTTACAGTTACAGATGTGTATTTTACATGTCTGTTTCATTTGTAACAAATGCGTAATACGTGCTTAACGTATTGATATACTTAAACCTTTTTTGTAAATAAATTTAATCTTCTATTAGTCTTCCATTATTTATAAATTTTCGAGTGTGCCATAAGTGTCAGTGTAAGTTTATTAAATCTTCTTTATTGTCCTGTTTGAACGTTTTGCCACAACGAAAAAACGAATTTATGCAAAAATTAATAACAATCAGTTGACGGACATGTTAGAAGTGTTCTTCGAATGTAATAAAAACCGACAGAGCAGTTCCAGATTTGAAAATATTTCAGAAAATTGAAACGAATTTAAGAAATTATGGATCATTTAACAAACCTAAAACACAACAACATAACTTCTCCGAAGATACGGAATTAGATCTTGCAGTACGAGAAAATTCACAAACTTCGACTTGCGAAATTGTACATAATATTGGGGTTCTATAGTCGATGGTATTTTAAGGAAACACAAACTTAAACCGTACATAGCTCGAAAAGTTCATGCATTAGAACAAAATGATCCTGGCCGAAAAATACAGTTTTGTCGGCTTTACTTAAATGCATTAGAACAAGACCCTAATTTTGACAGAATGATAATTTGGTCTGATGAATGCACTTTTAGCAACAATGGTATTTTTCTTTTCAATGGTTGACTTCACAGATATTTCTTGGTGAAACATTTTTGTAATAACTTGATTAATTATTCGAAAATAAAACACTTGGCTTAGTTTCACGACTTCTTTAATTAGATATACTAACAATTGTTTCGGCTATTAGGCCATTATCAAAGAGCTATCTAAAACTAAACTTACTCTACTTAAGGTTAACTTATATACCTGTGTTCATTATGGGTGGGAGAATGTGGGTAATTGATATTTAAAATTGCATCGATATAGGGGGTATTTATGAATTCTAATTGCGTGTTTGTGATAACTCGATTTTGTTTTTGGGCTTTTTTAATTTCAAAAATCTCTAATATATTTAACTTTTTACTTTTTACTACATTATGAATGAGGTTACAGCTATTTATATCGGGTAAGTGGTTCTGGTCTATACAATGTTCTGCGAACCCTGTGTGTTTAACACTATATTTTATATCTCTAATATGTTCTGTTAACCGTTTATTAATACATCTGCCACTCTGTCCGATATAAATGGCTTCACAATTCTGGCATTTTATGGAATATACTCCTGATTTATCTAAGTTATCTATTTTATCTTTAGTATTATTCAACAATGTACCTAAATTTACTTTATTTATATTAACTATTAATTATTAATTATTAATAATAGCAAAAAATAATGGTTACAACCCAGATATCATCGATAAGTTGATAAAACATAAAGAGAGGAAAATACTTCAAAAATTGTTATACCCAGAAATAAACGAATTAAAGAAACCTAGTTGGCATGTAATCACCTATATCCCTCCCATAACACAGAAAATAAACAAATTACTAAAGAAACTCAACATTAACATAGTGTGGATAAATAAAGTAAATTTTGGTACATTGTTGAATAATACTAAAGATAAAATAGATAACTTAGATAAATCAGGAGTATATTCCATAAAATGCCAGAATTGTGAAGCCATTTATATCGGACAGAGTGGCAGATGTATTAATAAACGGTTAACAGAACATATTAGAGATATAAAATATAGTGTTAAACACACAGGGTTCGCAGAACATTGTATAGACCAGAACCACTTACCCGATATAAATAGCTGTAACCTCATTCATAATGTAGTAAAAAGTAAAAAGTTAAATATATTAGAGATTTTTGAAATTAAAAAAGCCCAAAAACAAAATCGAGTTATCACAAACACGCAATTAGAATTCATAAATACCCCCTATATCGATGCAATTTTAAATATCAATTACCCACATTCTCCCACCCATAATGAACACAGGTATATAAGTTAACCTTAAGTAGAGTAAGTTTAGTTTTAGATAGCTCTTTGATAATGGCCTAATAGCCGAAACAATTGCTAGTATATCTAATTAAAGAAGTCGTGAAACTAAGCCAAGTGTTTCATTTTCGAATAATTAATCAAGTTAATGGTATTTTTAATAGAAACATACATCAACAGACAATTCGAGATTTGTCATTGATAATAATTTTCAAAGACGTTTCAGTGTAAATGTTTGGTGTGACATTTTTGGCGATCAATTAATTGGACCATTTTTTATAGATGGCTGCATAAATCAAGAAAAATATCACACTTTATTAAACGAAAATCTCCAAAACTTTTTAGATGAATTACCTTTTGTAGATTTAAATAGAATATTTTATTAACAAGATGGGGCTCCCGTGCACAACGCCAGAGTAAATACTGGATGGTTGAACACTCAATTTGGAAATAGGTGGATAGGACATTCGGTTCTATCGAGGGACCTGCGCGTTCACCGGATCCTACGCCCCTCGATTTTTGGTTGTGGGCTTATCTACAAGATCGAGTTTATTTAACAAATGACAAAATGTTGACATTTTAAGACAAAGAATGATTAGAAGTATTTTGCCTTTTAAATGCGACTCGTGGAGTAATTAGGAGATGTGCAGTATATGTTGAACAAGGTGGCGGGCAATTTGAACAATTATTGTAAAGTGTTTTGCTTTGTTTCTTCTAATACTTATAATACTTACATTTCCAATGTTTCAAGGTACATTCGAAAATTTATTAAAAACAAAGTTGATTTTAATAAATGTTTTTTTTCAATAAACGTTTATAAAAAATAGACATGTTAAACATCGTTGAATTCAGAAAAAAAATCCAATCCGAATATAACTCAACATATATATGTTGCTATTTAAAATAAAAAAGTTGACTATCGTTTGATATTAATGACAACAACTGAAAACAAATAAAACACTGTTATTTTGTAACATTTTTGATGTTACTAAATTTACTTTTTATTTCAATAAAATCGGACAATAAATAACGGAATTATGATTGTTGATGTTTTTTACGTACGGGACAGTATGTATATTCGAAGTGAATTCTGTCGATGCTATGATTCTGCGAATATCATCAATCAGTCAATTAAACTATTTAACTTTTGTGTGAATTTCTTTTCGATTATTAACATAATATGAAGGTAAACATGTATTGTCATTAAATATTAATTGAAATATGTCTTTATTACTAATACTTTATCTTTAGGCTCAATAGTTTTATTTTACAGAAGTTAGCAATTATTTAAATGAGACACTTTGTATACACGTTTCGATGAATTACTATCTAAAAAGTTACATACCCGAAACAATCATGTCCATGTACTTCATTTTCATTAAAGCCTCGTACGTGATTTTTCCATTGCACTCTTTCAAAGTAGCATCAATTTCTTGTTGAAGTTTACGTTGAACATCCACATGTAATGCTAATTCATAACCCATAAAGCACATTACTGTAGATACACTATCAAATCCGGCAAAGAAAAATATTAAAGCTTGGGCGGCGATATCTATGTCCGTCAATTCTTGTTTGACAGTCTTGTTGGTAGTATTTACTGATGATTCTTCTACTGTAGCAAAGCCTGTATCTATAAGGTTTGATGTTTCCTCAACCTTTTTCCCTTTTCTTGCTTCTAATAGTAAATTGATCATATCTGGACGAACGATTCCTTGCGTTTCACGAAGACGAATGGATTCTTTTATTAATTTAACGAAAAAATTGGATACTTCTTCAGGAAATAGTTTTAATTTTATAAGCTAAAAAAGAAATTTATTGCAATACTAGCTTTAGTATTTACTACTTTAATAAAAGGAGTTAGCAGACGGCTAAGTGGCATACTCAGGCTAGCATGTCTAAGTGTCACAGATGCCAAGAGAACAACTCTTACAGCTGTGCTGGAGGTAATACTAAACCTACCACCTCTAGATATCCACATACGAGGAGAAGCAAGGTCTGTAGCTTACAGCCTAATGCAAGACCAAGCACCTACAAGCCAAGTTCACGACACCGACCATGAAGAACTCCAGGTGATTCCATTACAGGGAAACCGAGTGATGCCATGGTTTGAAAATTTAACTTTGATAAGAAATACAAAATTGTCAAGGCACATAGGGATAAGTGCAAAAAAGGCACACCCGTCCAGGCAGAATCTATCTATTTTGAAACAATATTAGATAATTTCATAAGTCAATATTTGTATATCTATTTTTATCTTTATTATCTGTATCAGATAATACGATCAAAATAATTTAATTTTACCTTGGTTTAGGTAGGAAATTTAGCGAACCATTTGTAATAAAAGCCATTCACAGTTTATCAAAATTACCATATGTGCACGAAAAATAAAAATACATTAAAACCACATGCAGTATGAGCAAATAAATATAAACAACTTGTAGCAGAGAAAAACAACAACAGGATCCATCTATTCTACATTATTGAACTGTTTGAAAGAATAGCCAAAATGGAAGACAGCCGATATCGGCGCATAAAAACAGCTCTTCCATCAAGACGTTGGAATATCTCACAAAAAGACTATGAAATGGTAAAATAAGAATTGGTTCCCTATTCACCTTACTTCCTGATTAGGACCCGCAAACTTAAAAAATTGAGTAGGTGGAAAGAAATTTTCATCGAATAATGTCATCAATGCATATTTTGTAGACTTTGAGAAAAATCTACTTCCCCGACGGTATTAAAAAACAACTGGAAATTCGTTAGTATTACATAGTTATAGCCTTTAATGGAAACATAGTTAGATACTTTAACGGGAATAAGATTGTTTTTCCAAAAAGAACATGTTTATAGTATATTACTAGTGACGGAACGCATCAGGCCTAAATTACGATGGACCATATAAATAGTCTATAACATCGGTAAGTACAACACGCAATTATTGAATAGCACTATTCATTCGGTTAATCGCACACCTGTTTTTTGTCATTGAATTGTGACGAAATTACTTCAATATGACAGTTAAATTCCTTTCTTCATGGGCGTAGATAGAAGCGTCAGGAGCTTATATAATTTATTTTATTTATTAGTTTATATTTCGTGAGATAAATAAAGTGAAAAGTCTTTCTTTGGAGACTGTGGTTAAGTAAAAACTCAAAAAAGGTATATAACCTCTTACCACAATTACTAATCGTATCCTAAATACGTATTTCGACAACTAAGTTGTTTGCGGACCTCTTCCGCGGGGGTTGAGCTACCCACCTGGCGCGTCCCTAGGTGGCGGATAAGGGGACGGTCAGGTCTCTCTTAGGGGACCTGATTAGTGGCAGTCATAAGCGGGATGGGTAGGTCTAAAAACCTTTCAATCCTTAGCGAAAGCTGTCACCGCGGACCAGCTCACCCAAGCTACGGTGTAAGGCAACGTGCTTAGAGCTGAATGGCCACTGGGGTATATGTGGTCTCAAACGTTCCCCTGGGGGGCACTAGGCGGCACCCCCTTGTATTTACGCCTTGTGCCTGTAATGGAAGCTCTGCTGGCATTGACCTCATACTTCTTCCATACTCGTGGGAATTATATGAACCGAGAAACAAAACAAAACATTAAAAAGATGGAGTCTGAGGAGAATCCAAAACCTAAGAAGTCTATAGAGACTTCCTTGGCAATCGAGACTGATGAGACTCCAAAAAACAAAACTGAAACGCAACGGACTGAAACTGAGAACGTTGCGAAAACAGAGGGTGCACCCAAGGAAAGAAAACATCTTTCCGGAGCACAAAGAAAGAAATTAAAGAAAATGAGGAAACAGGGGGTGGATACGAGTAAAATAAAGCTCCCCCTTTCCCAAAAAGAACCTCAGGGAGAACCTATGCCAACAGGGGCGGTTAAGCGAACCGTGTCGGCTAGGGGCACTCCTGGGGATAAAGTAACTAAGCGCACGAAGTTTTCTACTTCGGGCGTGAGTTACAAAGCAGCTCTTAAGGGTATTAAGGCTGCAATAGTTCCTAAAGATTACACGGTCAGTTTAGTGACTGAGGGAAATGTAGGAGCTATACAAGAGGCCCTGATGATGGTCATAGATAGGGCGCGGAAGGCGCCGAGGTTTGAATCCTCCCGTCTTATGGATGGCTACTATGGAGTCATCTGTGCAGATGAAGACTCGTACAACACTTCGAGAGATTACTTTGAAAAGGAAACTGTTTGGAAACTCGTGAAGAGCGAGGAGCTGCCAAAACAGCAACGAGTTTTAGCGTTTCTGCCAGAGACTAAAAAGAGGATCTGACAGTGGGCTTGAAAAGACTCGAGAGGCAACATCTAGGTCTTAAAGTGGACCGATGGATTACCCTCAGTTCCAGGTCTTCCGAAAACGGCCTACATGTGGGCCTTCGGATTGACAAGGAGTCTGAGGAAACGTTGGTGAGGACTGACTGGAGACCTTACTATCGCTTTCAGAGGGCTAGCTTTGTAACCCTCGAAACAAAAAGACCAGAAACCGGTGATGCAGGATGAGGGTACTCTAGAAGAACCTCAGGCATCAACCTCTAAGGGTCAAAATGTTGAAGATTCTTCAAATAAATCTTTAACATAAGAAAACAGCCACAGCGGCACTTTGTCAAAGAACGCTGGCTGAAGATATCGATATCCTCCTCATCCAAGAGCCATGGATAAGTAGAGGTAAGGTGGGAGGACTAAATATTAGGGGAAGGGAGCTGTTAGTTGGTGTCCCAGACACTAAAATTAAAACTTGTATCTGTTTCAGAGACGACCTGGACGTGATGCCTATCATGGAGCTATGAAGTGGGGACATGACGGCAGCCAGGATCAGACTGAGTGTCGATGGGGGGATATTGGAGACGACAATTGCGTCTCTATACCTACCCATTGACTCTCCAGAGCTACCAGGGCCTGATCTTGAAGCCTTGGTGGCATATACCAGTAAGTACAATCTGGAATTGATTATCGGCGCAGATACCAATGCTCATCATAAGGCTTGGGGCAGCAAGGATAACAATTATAGGGGTAAGTCTCTTTTTAACTATCTCTGTGGTACTGAACTTGACTGTCTGAATCAAGGTGATAAGCCGACATTTCAGACATCAAGGAGGGAATCAGTTATAGATATAACCTTATGTACGTTGGGAATGCGGGATATTGTAGGGGGGTGGCATGTATCCGACGAGCCGTCGCTCTCTGATCATGCTTATGTCCGCTATGAACTATGTACAGATTTAACGGAACCCAGGCTATACAGAGATCCCAAGAGAACAGACTGGGGCTCTTACAAGGAAGACCTGTTAGCTGCGACCCGAAATATCCCTGTTAGAATAGGGAATGTGGAAGAGCTGGAGTTGGCTGTTGACTGGTTGCAACGGACCATTCTTTCCTGCTATGAAAATAACTGTCCCCTTAGGGAGCGCCGTATAGCTAACCGGGCTGCCTGGTAGAATGCGGAGTTAACCAATTTAAGGAAAGAAACTCGCCGGTCATTTAATAGGGCGAAGAAAACAGGTAATTGGGATGCCTACAAGGCTCTCCTCAATAAATACAATGATAAAATCAAAGAGAGCATAAGGAAGGCCTGGAGAAAATTCTGTGAGGACATCGAAGGTGTTCCTGACATGGCCAGAATAAACAGAATTCTCAAAAAAGATCCTTCCAACGCAATTAGATCTAACAAAAATCGGACGGGAGGTGTACCATTACCGTGGAAGAGACTTTAGAGTATCTCTGGGGGTACACTTTCCAGTTTCGGAGCGTATGGATGATTGTGATACCAATCAAGTTGTCACCTCTTGGAGGGCGACTAGGAATGATTGGGAGATATCAAACGAGATCTTCAAGCCCTATTAAATTAGAAGGGCGATAGGATCGTTTGAACCATATAAATCCGCAGGACCAGACGGAGTGTTTCCCAAGCTCCTTCAAGAGGGAAATGGTGAAATTATGGGTCCTCTATTGGAGATATTCAGGTCTAGCCATGCTATGGGTTATATCCCTAGGGCATGGAGAGAAACTAGGGTAGTGTTTATTCCAAAGCCCGGAAAAGCAACATATACCCACCCTAAATCATTTAGACCAATTAGTCTTACCCCTTTTATGTTGAAGACTATGGAAAAAATTATATATTTAAATATTAAAGAAGGGGCTCTGGATAGATCTCCTCTACACCCACTGCAATGGGCATACCAGATGGGAAAATCAGGTGAGGGTGCCCTGCATAGCCTGGTGAGAGGGCTCGAAAGGAGCCTACACTACAAGGAAATTGCACTTGCAGTCTTCTTAGACATAGAGGGAGCTTTCGATAACACCTCGATGTCTTCTATTATTCGATCTTTAAGAGATCGAAAAATAAAAAACACCACATGCAACTGGGTTCATAACATGCTGCGTAGCAGAGTAGTTCATGCACAAATGCAAAACAAAACGATCTCCATGAGGACAACAAAAGGGTGTCCTCAAGGAAGTGTATTGTCACCACTACTATGGAGTCTAGTAGTGGATAATCTCCTCAGGACATTAAATGACCAGGGAATATGGACGCAGGGGTTCACCGATGACATTGTCATAGTGTCCCAGGGGAAATTCCCGGGGACAGTGGCGAGCATTATGCGAAATGCTCTGGGAATTGTAGAAAAATGGTGCCTTGAGGAGGGATTAACTGTCAATCCTCAAAAAAACAAGTTGGTCGCCTTTACCAACATGAGAAAACTAAATGATCTGGGCAGCATAAAGCTGTTTGGACAAGAGTTAGAACTAACTAATGAAGTGAAGTATCTAGGCATAACACTTGATGCGAAACTGAATTGGAGCAGACACCTAGACAAAGTGGCAGACAGGGCGGCGCAGCTCTTCTGGAGATGCAGAAGAGCTGTTGGCAAGACCTGGGGACTAAGACCAAATGTGGTACACTGGTTGTACACAGCAGTAATAAGACCAACGATTACCTATGGGGCAGTTGTCTGGTGGAGGAGGACGGAGCGGACATCGTCAGTGGGGCTCCTCACGACTCTCCAGCGACAGGCCCTGTTGGGAATCACGGGAGCTATGAACAGCACGGGAACCGCTTCCATGGAGGCCATCGTGGGTCTCCCTCCGCTGGAACTATTTATAAAGGCGGAGGCAATGGCTGCGATACTGAGGCTGAAGGCCAATGACGTATGGTGTCCTAATAAGGTTGTAGGGAGCCATACAGATACCACAGGAACTATACTGGAAGAGCCGATATTTCAAATGCCGGTGGACAGTAAGGCACCTGAAATTATGTTTACAGCTAAGCTGAACATACTTATACCGACCAGGGAAGAGGCAAAAAGTCGCTCGATCGATTGTGGTGCCGGCACCTGGTACACTGATGGATCACAATCTAGTCAGGGGGCAGGTGCAGGCATATACGGAATGTGCCCTGGAAGGAAGATATAGATATGTCTGGGGAAACATGCTACGGTTTTCCAGGCCGAATTGTTAGCAGTCGCAGCCTGCGCCGATGAAATTCGGGTAGCCGGCTGCGCAAGCAAAAAAATTAAAATAATGATTGATAGTCAGGCGGCTATTAAAGCCATTATGAACCCATCTACCAGGTCTAAGCTGGTGAAATATTATAAACAGGTCCTCAATAACCTGGCACAAGACAACACAGTGTCGCTGATATGGGTGCCAGGACATGAGAGAATTAAAGGCAATAAGATAGCCGACAAACTAGCCAAAGAAGGTACTAATAGGAACTTCATAGGACCAGAACCTGTATGTGGAATCACTAAGGATTCCGCTAAAAGGGAGATTTGGTTATGGCTAGAAAAAGAACATAAAAATAAATGGAGGTTAACGGAAGGTCAACTCCATACCAAAACACTACTAAGGGGGCTGGACGGGAAGTTTTCAGCCAACCTAATTCGTAGTAGAAAAAAAGAAATTAAAATAATTACCGGGTTAATAACCGGACATTGTCCTTTAAGGAAGCATTTGTACACCATGGGCTTGGTTAGCGAGCCCTGGTGTAGGAGATGTGAAAAACAGGAGGAAACTAGCCTTCATGTAATATGCACGTGTGAGGAACTGAAGGAACTCAGACAGAAATATTTCGGGAGAGATCTACTGGATCCTTCGTGTGTACTCAAACTTCCCCTGAGGAGGATAGCGGCTTTTATCGAGGACACAAGACTAACAGAGTGGAATTGAGAGATCTATTGGGGATAGTACAAAGAGCAGTGTGCTCAAGTGCCTGGACGTGGTGGCGTCCACCCCAAAACAGAGAAGAAGAAGAACTAAGTTGTCATCATCAGTAGGTAAAATCACTAATCAAAATGTCGCACATGGGGCACAGTGAAACTAAACACATATAAAAACGCACCAACTTTACACTGACTTCAAAATAAAAATATATCGACGTATGTATATGTAAAACCCAAATCGATAAGAATTTACAGCAACACAAACAGAAGTCAATTAATAAAGAATAGAATATCATTAAAATTCTCAGATCGAAGGACTGTTTTTACCTGCTGAAGGCCAATGGACTATGGTGTCACAAGATTATGATATCACGAGAATTGTACTGGAGGAGCCGGTTTTATAAATGTCGGCAGACAATACGGCACCTGAAGTTATTATGTTTACAGTTAAGCTGAATATATCTATATCGACTAGGGAAAAAAAGGGTTGCTCGAGCGATTGGGGCACCAGTATCTGGTTCTCAGATGGATCGAGATCCAATTATTGTACAGATGCAGGAACTACGGCTTTTCAGGCTGAGTTGTTTACAGTTTCAGCCTGGGCCAAGGAAATTCAGAAAGTCGGCTGTACAAATAACATAACAAAAAATAATAATAACTGATAGTCAGGGGACTATTAAGGCCATTATGAACCGAACTACCAGGTCAAGCAAGTTCGCAACAGACTAGCACAAGACAATACCGTGTCACTGAGATGGGTGCCAGGACATGAAGAGATTAAAGACAATAAAGATGATCGTTGAACTGGCCAAGGAGGACTCATCGGGGAAAATTATAGAATCAGAACCTTTATGTGATATCACTAACGATTCCGCCAGGAGGGAGGTATGGTCATGACTAGAAAGAGAACATAAAAGAAGAAGAAGACTAACGGAATGTCAACTCCTTAAAAGACACTACTAGAAAAGTTGGATGCTATGTTTTCAACAAACCTTATTAGAAGCAACAAAAAAGAAATCAAAACTATCACCGGCTTGGTAATCGGACGATGTCGTTAAAGAGAGCAATTATACAGCATGGGCTTAGTTAGCAAGTCCTGTTGTAAGAGATGTGAAAAGCAGGTAGAACCTAGCCTTCATGTAATATCTACTTGTAAGGAACTGAAGGAACTCAGCCAGACACATTTCGAAAGAGATCTATTGAATCCTATGAGGGTACTCAAATTTCCCCTGAGGAGTTTAGTGGCTTTTATCGAGGACACAAGGTTAACAGAGTGTAATTGTTGTACAAAGAGTATTATGCTCAAGCATGTGCTATGTTGAATACTCGGTTGACCCACGTTGTAAATTATGACAAATACAAGACCTAGAAAATAGCGAGTGAGGTTCCGTCGAAACGTCGGTCAGAAGATGTCCCTCAGAACCATTTCCAACACAGCATACTTCACCTGCGAGAATATATGATGTAACATATGTATCTTCACTATACATAGGCTAAAATGTATATTAGTTGTATATAGATGGCCCATGTTAAATAATTAGATAGGCGAGTATAAATGACACTGAATTCGGTCTTGAAAAAAGAATATTGGTAATGCTTCTGTTTACTTCATTTTATATAAGGGGCAGAGATATGTTAATGAGTTGGGTTATATAATTTTGATATATATGTATATGTATTTAATTACTAGAGAAGTTGATTCGAGTAACATCCCATCGGCGTAACATTTATGAGCGAAATGTGCTCAACGTTGTCCTTCGGTCACTCACGATATATATATATATATATATATATATATATATATATATATATATACAGGGTTAGTTAAAAGTATGGAGACGGCGATTTATTGTCGTTAATATTCATCTTAGGGATTTATGTTCAATATAAAAATTTGTTGGGGATATTTTGATCTACATTTGAGAATATTTGATTTTTTTTTCTTCAATTGTTTAGTTACGCCTGTCCGCGCAATTTTTTTAAATGGGAACTAGTAAATTTTACTCTACCATTCGATAGTTTTTTTTCTCTTTACAAAATTTTTTTAATTTTTTTAAAATTCATTTTAAAAACTTTTTTATAAGAAAAAGCCGGTTCCTATGGATGAACAGAGGGGAATGGCGATTAGGAATCGGAAGACGTAAAACGTTGTCACCCGATATATATATATATATATATATATATATATATATATATATATATAAAAGCCGGTTCATGCGTTTAACAGATGTTCGGTACATCGCAGATAGACAAGCGTAGCGATAAACAAACTTGAGCGACATAATTTTATCAGTGGTTATTGTGTACGTTAAATCTTTGACAGAAATAATTCATTTGTGCAATTTGTTGCTGTTAATATTAACAATGGCGAGTTTAAGTGAACATGAACGAATTGAAATACTTATGATGTTGGGTTATGGAGATAGACGCAGAAGTTTACGAGACGTTAGTAATTTATTTAATGATACGCATCCAAATAGAAATCCAATTTCTAAATCCGTTGTTGGTAAAACTTTAAGACGCTTTGAACAAACGGGTAGCGTTAAAGATTTGCCAAGGAGTGGTAGACCTAGAACAGCAAAAAACGATGATAACAAACTGGATATTTTATTGGCTGTATCTGAATATCCCCATTTATCAACCAATCAATTAGCGGCCAATTTCAATATTTCACAGTCATCGATCGTGTCGTTTTTAAAAAGTGAAAAGTATAAACCTTATAAGGTACACCTTGTACACGAGTTAAGTGAAGATGATTTTGATAGGAGATTACAATTTTCTGAAGAAATGTTAAATATTTGCAATAATAATGAAAATTTTGTCAACAATATTCTTTTCTCAGACGAAGCTACTCTTTGCCTTACCGGTGAAGTAAACAGACATAACTTCAGATACTGGTCATCGGAAAATCCCTCTTGGTTTTTGGAGCACCATACGCAGTACCCCCAAAAGGTTAATGTTTGGGTTGGCATTCTAGGCGGTCATATTATCGGTCCCTTTTTCATCAATGGCAATTTAACTTCGGCTCTGTATTTGCAGTTATTGCAAAATGAAATAATACCTGCTAGTGCTACGCTCTATCGTCATGAAAACAATGAACACCTGCCCAATGACAGTATCTGGTTCCAGCAAGATGGCGCCCCACCACATTATGGTGTAAATGTTCGTCAATATCTGGACAACGTTTTTCCCCACACATGGATTGGAAGACGAGGAAACATTGAATGGCCAGCCCGTTCGCCAGATTTAAGTCCTTTAGATTTTTTTCTTTGGGGATACGTAAAAAACAAAGTTTACAAAGAAAAGCCCGATAACGTCGAAGATTTACAAATCCGAATTACCAGAACGATACAAGAAATTCCCCGAGATTTTTTACAGAACTCTGTTCGGGGTTTTGTAAATCGATTGGGTCATTGACAAATTACTAATGGACGACAATTTGAACACTTACTTTAATTTACTTTGTTATTAATTTGTTAAATTTTTCTTGTAAAAAAGTTATAAAATGAATTTTAAAAAAACAAAAATATTATTGTAAAGAGAAAAAAACCTCTATCGAATGGTAGAGTAAAATTTACTAGTTCCCATTTAAAAAAAATGCGCGGACAGGCGTAACTAAAAAACAATGAAGAAAAAAAAAATCAAATATTCTCAAATGTAGATCAAAATATCCCAACAAACTTTTATATTGAACATAAATCCCTAAAATGAATATAAACGACAATAAATCGCCGTCTCCATACTTTTAACTAACCTTGTATATAAGCGCGACCGTGTGGGGTTACTCGAATGAACGTCTCTAATAAGTATACTAGTTACCTTGCAAAATGCTGGTATTATCGAAAACAAGAAGAAACCTATATTTCTTAAGAAACCGAATGTAGTCACATTTTTTCCCATTATATAAAATTCGTTATCTTTCACATTAATGGAATCGCAGTTGACTCCGAAAGCTACTGTAGCAATAACGTCGTTTGTATATCTTGTCAGAGTATCTTTTAGTTCTATGTCAGTAGTCTTTCCAATTTTTAAGAAATAATCAAGGTATTCATTGGCGCAATCTGACATCAACGAAAAAATAATTTTCATTTTACTAGATGTAAAGCTGGGGCTTAATGTGGATCTCATTTCACGCCATTCAGTATCTAGAAGGAAAAATAACTATTTAAAAAAATATAAAATGCAAGAAAATTCAGATCAAATATTTCATGGTATAGGTACATATATTAAATAGGTTGTATAAATTTTGTTAGTGTTTTTTTTTGTTATACATTTTAGTAAATTAAAATAAAAAATTAAATAAAACATAGCAATCGGCACAATATCATGTTTGCCGGAAATAACTATTGTTAACCACATTCAAATCCTTTATATAAATTTGCATAAACTGTTAACTAACTTGAATATGTAATAATATTCTAATGTTGACTACAGATAGCTAAAAACGTCACTTCTGTTGTTATCTCCAAGGATTCCTGATGGCACTCTTAAAATACACAATTATAATTTTTACAAACACGACTGCAAGAATTCCATTGGCGGCGGGGTGGGTATTTACGTTAGAGAAAATATTAGCTGCAATATTATCAATTCCGACTCACACATTGAACAAATATGATTATCATGTTGCAACTATAATGTACACTCGATAATTATTGGGTGTATTTACCGACCACCTAGTTTCTTTATGTCAATTTTCTTTTACGAAATGGAAAATTGGTTGCTTACGAATAGGCTCTATCGCTTGGGTGATTTTTTAAATGAAAATTCACCATTGAGGCGGCAGGTTTCAAATATGTTTGATACTTTAAACATGAAACAAATAATAACGGAATCTACTCGAATAACTCTCACCACTGTTACCCTGCTTGATCTAATTGTTATTTCTGATGAATAGAATTTGATCAAAGGTTGTGTAACATCATGCAATTTATCACATCCATATTAGTGGCAACAACAGACATCCAGATATTCGTCTGTAAGTGTGGTGTATCCACTAGATTCTGCAATCCAATTGTTGTGTGATATCTAAAATAAAATCCCAATTTTCCTTTTACTGATATTTACTGTTATACTCCTTTGGTCTCCCCATCGTCACGTTAGTCTTTCTTGTGCATGCAATCCTCTTCGTTTCCATTTCATAACTCTTTTTAAGGTTCATTTTTCCTCTCTTCTATTCACGTATTCGTATCCTTTAATACTTCCAACTTCTATTATTTTCAGTACGTCTTTTCCTATTTTTCTCGGACCATAAATTCTGCTTATTATTTTCCTTTCAAAAATTTGTAAATTCTCCGCATCCCTCATTGCAAGACACATTGTTCCTCTTTGGTAGATTACAATGATTCCCATAACCACTTCTTCTATGATCAGTTTAAACGAGTCCGAACCATTTGTAAGAGTAACATAGCTTACGCCACCTATCTCAGAGAAGTTGAACAATCTCTCTAAATTGATCCAAAATATGTATTTCAATACATTTATCTCGACTCGTATGCCCAAAATTCTGTTCCATAATGATACCCTCCTAGAGTCTTCGCACGGTATTGTTGACGCATTTGCCAATCAATTTTCTTCTGTACACTCTATCAGTAGCGATTTCTTATATATAGGAAAACACGAATTATACTCCTTTGAAATTAGTATCAGTAACTGAAGACGAAGTACTTAGTCTAGTGACAAAATTCCCCCAAAGAAATATTGCCGGTGATGATTTAATTCCTAGCTTTATCCTATATGATGCAATATTTGCCCTTGTAAAACCGTTGACTTTTATTATTAACATGGCTTTATGCGAGGTGCATCAAATAGTCACAAATCTTGTGACTATTTGCCAGTTTATTAGTGAGCAGCTTGATTGCCGTGGCCAAGTTGACATCATATATACGGACTTTAGAAGTTCCTTTGATGTAATTGATCATGAAATTTTACATACTAAGTTGTCTGCGTTTGGGTTAAGTCCTTCCTATTCAACCATCAGAACTCGAGATGATAAATGAATTGCAAGGGAATTTGAGCATGCCGTCTCAATGGTAAATTGAGATTGAACATTAACAAATGCTGCCGCGTCTTTTACACAAAGAAAAAAATATTAACTCCAGTTATTTTGTAAATAATAATTCTTATAATTCTTAATAAAATTTAAAACGTAAAGGAACTCGGAGTTTTGTTCGATTCTTGATTCTTTAATTTTTGTGCCGTATATCAATAACGTGTGTCGCGGCTTCAAAAACACTAGGCTTTGTTTTGCGTATCTGGAATTTTTTCACTTCTATATATTTGTTCAAAACTATGTATTATAGTTTTGTCCTTAGTAAATTAGAGAATGCTTATCTTGTTTGGTCATCTTTATACAGACTGTCCCGTAAAAAACGCCAACATTCATAATTCCGTTATTTATTGTCCGGTTTTATTTAAACAAAAAGTAAATTTAATAGCATCAAAAACACTATAAGATAGCAGTGTTTTATTTGTTTTCAATTGTTTTCATTAATGTCAAACGACAGTCAAGTTTTTTATTTTAAATGGCAACATATATATTTTTGGCTATATTCGGATTGGTTTTTTTTCTCTGAATTCAACGATGTATAACATGTTTATTTTTGATAAACGTTTATTGCAAAAAAAAAACTTTATAAATTTCATCTTTGTCTTCCATTATTTATAAATATTCGAATGTGTCATGAAACATTGGAAATGTAAGTATTATAAATATTATTATAAGAAACAAAACACTTTACAATAAATGTTGAAATTGCCCGCCACCTTGTTCAACACATATCGCACATCTCCTAATTACTCCAAAGGTCGCATTTAAAAGACAAGCGGCAGGTACTTCTTGACAAGTGTTAATAATTCTTTGTCTTAAAATGTCAACATTTTCTGGAGTTGTTAAATAAACTCGATCTTGTAGATAAGCCCACAACCAAAAATCGAGGGGCGTAAGATCCGGTGAACGCGCAGGCCACTCGATAGGACCGGATGTTCCTATCCACCTATTTCCAAATTGGGTGTTCAACAAATCAGTATTTACTCTGGCGTTGTGCGCGGGAGCCCCATCTTGTTGAAAAAATATTCTATTTAAATTTGCCAAAGGTAATTCATCTAAAAAGTTTTGGAGATTTTCGTGTAATAAAGTGTAGTATTTTTCTTGATTTAAGCAACCATCTATGAAAAATGGCCCAATTAATTGATCACCTAAAATGCCACACCAAACATTTACGTTGAAACGTCTTTGAAAATTATTTTCAATTACAAATCTCGGATTGTCTGCACTCCACTGTCGATGTATGTTTCTATTAAAAATACCGTTGTTGCTAAAAGTGCATTTATCAGACCAAATTATCCTTCTGTAAACATTCGGGTCTTGTTCTAATGCATTTAAATAAAAACGACAAAACTGGATTCTTCGGCCAGGATCATTTTGTTCTAATGCATGAATTTTTCGAGCTATGTACGGTTTAAGTTTTTGTTTTCTTAAAATACCATGAACTGTAGTTTTTGATACCCCAATATTATGCGCAATTTCGCGAATCGAAGTTCGTGTATTTTGCTGTACTGCAAGAGGAACATCTAATTCCTTACCTTTGGAGAATTTCCGTTTTTGTGTTTTTGGTTTGGTAAATGATCCATAATTTCTTAAATTCTTTTCAATTCTCTGAAATATTTTCGAACCTGGAACTTCTCTGTCCGGAAAACGAGCACTGTACCGACGAACTGCTTGAAGGCGATTTTTATTACATTCAAAGAACACTTGTAACATGTCCGTTAATTCATTGTTATTCATTTTTAACGAAAATACGCTTTTTGTTGCGGCAAAACGTTCAAACAGGATAATACAGAAAATTTAATAAAGTCAAACTGACACTTAAGGCACATTGACATAATGCTAGTGGACTGGGCCAAGTCTACTATAATGAAAGATGAAATTTAAAGTTTTTTTTTTATTTTTTATTATTAGGAGATGTGCGATATGTGTTAAACAAGGTGGCGGGCAATTTCAACATTTATTGTAAAGTGTTTTGTTTCTTATAATAATATTTATAATACTTACATTTCCAATGTTTCATGACACATTCGAATATTTATAAATAATGGAAGACAAAGATGAAATTTATAAAGTTTTTTTTTGCAATAAACGTTTATCAAAAATAAACATGTTATACATCGTTGAATTCAGAAAAAAAAATACAATCCGAATATACCCAAAAATATATATGTTGATATTTAAAATAAAAAACTTGACTGTCGTTTGACATTAATGAAAACAATTGAAAACAAATAAAACACTGCTATCTTATAGTGTTTTTGATGCTATTAAATTTACTTTTTGTTTAAATAAAACCGGACAATAAATAACGTAATTATGAATGTTGGCGTTTTTTACGGGACAGTCTGTATATCATTATATTTATATTCAGTTGTCCATTGAAAAGATACAACATTGATTGATGATGACATTTTCTTGAATTCTATAGCATAAAAAAATATTTTCTATATTCTTTTTAAGATTAAATAATTAATAATTATCTTTTATTTAATATTTTTTTACATATTACTGTGAAATCTCCCTTTGATAGAAATTAAATGAAGTATAAATTAATTAAACGTAGCTTAAACAAATTAATCGTAATCAACACAGGTCGAGTTTTTGAACGCATCTGGTATATTACATGATAAATTTTGCATTAAACACATGATGTAAATATATTAGAGGTTACAATGAATTTCGACAATATTATAATCTAATTAGATATAAAACGTATGCTTACGTACCAAAATTTTATAAAAAGATACTAAATAAATCATTATCTATATATTAATTATGATATTTATCTCAGACTTGTTGGTATTGTACTAAATATATTCATTGTTTATGATAGGAAATTATCAAATTCTTTTAAAATAAGAGTAAATCCATATAAAAATATCTGGTATAGGCGGCAGAAACAGTGTAACCTGAAAAACAATAAGAGATGAAATGCATCAGAATGCGCATGCATACTTTGTTAAATGTACACAATTTACATAATTAGAGATGCACCCGTCGCAAATACATAAAAACATGGGGAAAACAAAGAAAACAAATACCTATATGAAGGACATCTAACAAAAGACGGTGGAATCTTTGCGAGCTGAGACATGCAGAACTAGGTCAAGGCATAAAATTCGTAGAAATTTAAAAAGGTAAAAATAATTAATCTCGAAATAAAAATGTAGAAATCATAAATTATGAGAAAATAAGAAGTTATGTAGACAAAATAACTTCAAACAATAAAATAAAGAACAAATTTGCAAATAGTAGGTGGTTTTATAGGAGGGTTGAAATGGAAATAGTATTCGAAAATACATAAATACAGAAAGTGGGAGAAGAAAATGGACGTTTTCCGAGAAATGAAAAGTATCCAGTATAAAAGGCAAAACAGCACCAAACAGAGAATTCTGATTTCATTACGTGATTGATTCGATTCGAATTTTTACGCTAAGGCGAGCAACAGTTTTAAAAAATTAGACTGTCCTATTGGCAACGTCTAAGATACTATTGTATATTCAAATAAGAAATAAAACCATTTTATTCAGAGTATTGATTTAAGAGTTTATATACATATATATATATATATATATATATATATATATATATATATATATATATAGTCAACTTAATAAGTCGGCGATTAAAGGTCTGGTTTATTACTTCAAAGTATATATATTGAAAACAACCCTACATGTTTCGGCAATGATGCCTTTGTCAAGGATATAAAAAATATAAATGACATAATATAAATTGAATATACATTTATATTCTGTCATTTATATTTTTTATATCCTTGACAAAGGCATCATTGCCGAAACATGTAAGGTTGTTTTAAATATATATACTTTGAAGTAATAAACCAGACCTTTAATCGCCGACTTATTAAGTTTACCATATCATGCCATATCAGGTCACGAAAATATTATATATATATATATATATATGGTAAACCTAATCAGTAGGCGATTAAAGGTCTGTATATTACTTCAAAATATATGTATTTAAAAAACTCTACATGTTTCGGCTGTATACGCCTTTTTCAAGAGAATACAAAATATGAATGACAGGATATAAAATATATATCCTGAATAGTTTATATCCTGTCATTCATATTTTGTATTCTCTTGAAAAAGGCGTATACAGCCGAAACATGTAGAGTTTTTTAAATACATATATTTTGAAGTAATATACAGACCTTTAATCGCCTACTGATTAGGTTTACCATATCATACCAAGGTCACGAAGTTATTATATATATATATATATATATATATATATATATATATATATACCGCCTAATTCTGAGTAAACGCAACGATCCGAATGTATGAATATTTCTCCCGCTTCGAATACAATTCCCCTGAATGCTGTAGGCGCGAGGAGGGGGTTTAGCAACAGACTGTTTTGTGATTGGCTTAACGCGTTCAGGGGATTTTTATTCGGAGCGGGAGAAATATTCGTACATTCAGGCCGTTGCGTTTGCTCAGAATCAGGCGGTATATATATATATGTAGTTATATCGATATCTTTATTAAAATCGACCATACCATGCACAAGAAGAATTTGAAAGTAAAATAATGCACTATTTTTTTGAAGTCTCAAGATAAAACAAAAATGAAAACATTGTAAAATATGTATGGATTATTAATTTGAACATAATCACAGTAGATTCATCACTAAAAGTGTAAATTTATGCAGGAGTTTTGAGCCTACGGACAGGAAGTATTGATTTCCACAAACAAACTTACGATATCTGCGTAATTGAATTTTTATAATCAAATATTCATTGATGGGCATAAAATAAAACTTATATACAGTGTGGAGATAGACGATTGTTCTACAGGAACTCGACTTCCATTTAAGTTACCGTCGAATAATACACTTAATTAGAAACAAAAATATCAGTAGAATCAAGATATCCATATTTCAAAGAGTAAAGGCGGATACCTTGAGTTCTAGCTTAACGTTCGGGTAAATACTGCCTTGGTTAAGTGAAATATTCTACTATGGTATTTTGGAAAGATTCTATCGAATCGAAACAAAGTCTTCAAAAATATATGTGTGTTTTAATAAACAATTCTTATAAAACTCTCTTATGATAACTAGGTTTTAGTTTAACTTAAAGTAATGAGATATCTTAAGTTTAGTAAACAAATAACTTGCGAACATACAAATAGATAATAAAAGAATTTTAACAATTTACATCTTGTTGGACATCTATTTACATTGGATGCTAGGCCTAGTTAAGTAGGACCCGAAAGATATAGACTCAAAAAATATACAGGGTCTAAAGAAATATACGTACGCTCTGTCCATCTGACACTCACTTACTTCATTTATTCACCAAGCAAGACTCACAGCAATATGTATGTGCGTTTTTTAATTTGTCCTAGAAGTGGTTTTTCGTTTGACAATAAAGGTATTATTATTACTAATATTGCTCCCTGTAATTATATTTTATACTCTTCAAAATTTTTTCAATAATTTTTTTTAATACTGTAGCTGCTTTGGATGTTTATTTTAAAATTAATATAGTCTACCATTGCTTCAAAGTGCAAATGCTTTAATTTATTATTTTTCACATATTTATACACCTATCATTGCTATGGTAAACAAGGTGCTTATATTAAACAATAATTATTAGAGCAGACGAATTTCCGTGCGCGCCATGAGCGCGGTATGGGAGTGTAATTCATAATATATTAGAATATGCGATAGAATAGGGACGCAACATGAGCTTGTTACCTATATAATTATAGAAGTAGAGACATTTATTCTATCAGAAATAATAAAATATACATTTGGTTTTCTGCTATTAAAGTAATATGCATAAACTCACGAAAAATAAGAATAGTACATATTATAGCAGCGTTGTATGTACCTATAAATAAAATGGAAAATGTATGAAATCAGTGATTGTGTGCACGACAGAGGATTTAAAAAAACACATACCGCTTTAAGCGTCTTCCAAGGATTGACAAACTGGAGAAACTCGATTGTATATTTTCAACATCAGGTTCGTTTCTAAGGTTATTTCTGAAAAACATGTCCGCCGTGAGGAACAAATATGTTTATATTCGGAAAACGAGCGTTCTACATCTACTGATGTTATATTCGCATAATCAAAATACTTTTTTAAGCAAATTAACGCATCTGTAGACGTGCCCTTACAAATACGTGTTAGGTGTCAAAATCTACATTTCTGTCTAAAACACTTTCAAATTTAATTAGAACACTTTGTGTTGTGCGTGAACATCTTTAACGATTTGCAGTGATTCCTCTAACGACAGCGACGAAGTTTCTAATTTTGTTATATCTTCTTCTAGTCCCAAGTAATTCTCACGAATACTTTGTAAATCCATTTTAATCTGGGCATCTTGAAATTTTTCTGGCTTGTATTGATAGCTGCACTTTCTTTCGGATCGAATGATAAAACCAGGTCCTTAATTTTTTCAAAATGTTCATGATAGTAAAAACCCGCCCGTAACCATGTACCCCAACGTGTCAGAATCGGCTGTGGTGGCTCAGGGGTATGGGGACACAATTCGTGGAATTTCCGAATACGTTTTGGAGATTTCAGGAATACTGCCTTTGTACTCGATATTAAAGCATCTACCTCTGGATAACATCTACGAACCTGTTCTGCCACAAGGTGTAGAGCATGGAGTTTACAAGTAATATGTATGTAACAAGTTAGAACAATATCTTTTAAGAGACCGGCCTACAGAACACATGGTTGCGGCACCATCGGTCATAAACATTAATACTTGGCCTTTCGAAAGTTTAAATTTTTCCAAATTATCTAATAGCACCTCTGAATTTTTTTTGGCATTACATTGTTCTAGTCGTCTGGATGCTAATAAAATTGAAGACGTTGGTTGATGTGGTTCCATATTACGCTCCATCACATTAACTACAGATTGTTTTTTGCTGTCAGTTGTTGCGTCCACACATGGTTATGTGTGGACAGTTTTTTATTTTTCAGTCCGGCTTTGATTTTATTTTCAAACTGTTTACGCACCGATGGTAAATTCCTTCGTAACGTTGTCGTGCTCGGTAATGTTTGATTCGCGTATTTATTCCAAAATGAAATAAATGAATCATTACTTAACAAGGTAAACGGCAGTGTACACACAATCATAGTTACACATAGTTCATGTATAAACTGTTGTCTATTAATTTCGTTATTATTGTGCTTCGAACTGCTTACGTTTTCTTTACAATGTGTTTTTGATCAACACATTAGATATGTATTGCACACTAAACATTTAATTTTTGAGCCATCGTATATTAAGCCCGGGAAATCCATAATAAACTTATTCACTTCGTCTGACAACGGTCGTTTTCTCGATTTATGTGTCGAAGATATTTTATTACGTATGCTTGCACTTACATGCAGTCTAAGCAAGTACCAAACACATACTGAATGCTTTTTATTAGTTCTGATGCAATACAATCATCCTCACATCGGCGCACATGGCGCGCACGGAAATTGGTCTGCTCTAATAATTATATTATTTTTTATAAGAGATTCATTTCAATTACTCTCAAAACTTGGACATTAATTATTCTAGTAAATTACAGATGACGTAGAACAGATTTCAATATATGAATTTAATTTTTAAATTAATAATTTTGAAAAACTAGGTATTCGATCAAATATATTTAATATTGTGACACATCGTATTATAAGATGTGTTTATACTAACAATAAGTAAATATATAGTTTTAATATGAAATCATTTATTGTTTTTGTTGTATATTAGTTTATTTATTTAAAAATAACACTATTTTCAACGTTCTATTGAATAAATACAGTTAAAAATATAAGTTTTTAATTGCAAACTTTTTGTAGGACGTTTATCAACGCAATATGAATTAACTTTAACATACATACCTCTTAAGGCAAATAAATTTCTGCTCCATATGGGATCTGTACCATCTGGAATAAATTGCCTGTGATTTAGAAAATGATCAAATTCTTTCACTGTTATTTGTTTGATAAGTTCTGGTTCTTTTATAAGTAATGTAGGTATCATGCCTTGATACATTCCATTATATCTAAAATATATTTAATAATTGAAGGTTAGTATTATTTTCACTAGGCTAATTGAAAACAAAACAAACTACTTGGATGTATATAAGACAGTACAGGAGCCGAAATTCTAATAATTTTTAAGTTAGATAATATTTTTTTATTATTTTTTCAGAATATGTGGTCAAGATTAGAGAGATTTTTCATAACGAACTTGACCATCGCACAGCGAACCAAAGTCATCGAGATTTTGTTTCAAAAATCATCAATATTTAACGGACATATTGTCAACAATGCGGAGTGCGGAAATCTCCTTCGTAATCGTGTAACTTTTTAATAACAAGGTGTAGTAAGTTAAGTTCTACTTCCTCACAAGTGTATAGAAGGCTAGTTTCCTCCTGTTTTTTATATCTCCTACACCAGGGCTCGCTAACTAAGCCTATGCTGTACAGAGGCTTCCTTAAAAGACAATGTCCGGTTATTAAGCCGGTAATAATTTTAATTTCATTTTTATTGCAACGAATTAGGTTGGCTGAAAATTTGTCTAGCTCCCCTGGTAGAGTCTTAGTATAGAGTTCACCTTCCATAACCTGATCTCCCTTCTAGCGGAATACTTGATGATTCCACATACAGGTTCTGGTCCTATGAAGAAGTTCTTCTTGGAACCTTTCTTGGCTAGATCGTCGGCTACCACATTGCTTTATCAATTAGCCTTAAAACACACAACAGTTCAGCGCACTTTACATGATTTTTACCTTCTTGCCTATAAAATTCAAATGGTACAGGCTCTGAAACAAGCTGATTATTGAATAAAATTAGTATATACAGTCTAATTCCAGAGAAGGCCAGAGAAGGAAATGAGTTTATTCACTACTTGATCATGTGCGATAAGTTTTATTTTCATATTAACGGATTCGTTAAAAAGCAAAATTACATAATTTTGAGTACTTAGAATACAAGGGCTATTCATAAGCATGAATTACACCCCAAAAAGTAAGAGTCTGGTGTTATACAACCTAATAGGAATGGCCATGAGTGCCTGGAGAACGATATCTGGAAATTCTTGAAAATATGATACGCCCTTGTGTGGAAAATAGACCTGAAATGTGGGTTCAAGATGGAGCTACATGTAATACTACTGAAGTCACAATTCAGACTCCAAGGAACATTTTCAGAGATCGAAAAATTTCGAGGAGATCTGCAATTAACCTTGCCAGGGCTCCGAACATGACAGCGCCCAACTTCTTTTCATGGTGTTATCTAGAAGAGAGTACGTAAATAAGTCGCAGATCATAATACAAATGAGGAAAAACATCCGCATAGAAGTAAGAAGACTGCAGCCTGCGACTCTAGCAGAGGTTACATGTAACATGCCTTAGAAAAAGCTCGACTTTGCGAAATCGCTAATGGACGCCATTTAAAGGATACAATCTTCCGTGCATAATAAAATTTATCATCCAAAATGTATCTTTATTGTGTAAAAAACTGAATAATATTGATCAAGAAACAAAACAAAAATTAGATGTTTAAACCAGTCGCGACTTATGGGGCAGCCTGTATATAAGAAGGGTATAAAATAGATTTTAATAAAATATTTCACAGAGCTTAAAGAATTCTTAAAGAATAAAGAAGAAAAAATATGTTTTACCTTTCCTCAGGAAATGCCCTGTATAGTCTAATCATCATATCAAAGAATGATTCCCTCCTGAAGAAGACTCTTGCATTGTCACCTAGCAGGTAGATTTGTTTGCTTTGTTTAACACCTCGATCATTCCAATTATTATGGTGTTTCATTAGTTTCCATAGTAGAAATGTAGCAATTGCGATTAAGAAGAGGAGTATCATATTTGCGTTTTATTAATTCTGAAATATTAAGAAATATTTGTTTTTAACGATAAAATACATAAATTTTAAATGTATAGATGATGAAACCTCTTACTTCCTCATATATACAGTACAAATCTCTTCCCTATAGTCACCTACAAACGTGTATTACGTATGTGTGCGTTCAAGAAGCGAGGAGTGGGGACGCACGAAGCGATGCATACATGCCATATGCCATTAGTTACAGTTTACTTGTGAAGTTGGATGGTTTGCTCAACTTTTGCGAATAGTCCGTATTCACGATGGATATTTTTACCCTCGAACAAAAAAAATATGTCGTAAAACAGTATCATCTTGGTCGCAGCATAAGAGAAATTGCACGGGTATTTCAAATTAACTTTCAACGTACCATTGCGTTTGAAACGATAATTACGGGCGAAAATAGTTGAATGTATCCTAAGTATTCAACCGCAAACGATTTTAAATGTTCAGAGAAACTTTTATGACAGATTAGGACATTGCTTGTTTGCATTAGGAGACCGTTTTGAGCATACAATACATTAAATAGTTTACTTTTTATTTTTTTAATTCTAGTTTTATTTATTATGTATAGAATATAGAAGTTATTATGATTTACCGCTTTATTTATTGTTATTGTTATAGGTATATCTGACATTGTTTTAAACGATAAAAATATTAAAATCTTCCAAAAAGTCCACACTTATTTGTGTTTATTATTACATAAAGTCCCAATTATTGACGGTAGTTTCACATTCATCGACGTTTATACTATGTATGTGCTTACTGCTTACATCCAAACTGATCTACAGTACATACATACATGCTATGTGCGTCCCCACTCCTCGCATCTCGAACGCACACATACGTAATACACGTTTGTAGGTGACTATAGGGAAGAGATTTGTACTGTATATATATATATATATATATATATATATATATATGTATATATATATATATATAATTATTTCATGACCTTGGTATGATATATATACTATTAATCATTCTCGATATCGATATATCTATCACTACTTGTCTATATGTTATTTTTAAACTTATCTTACGAAAATCTCACCTTATTGCGGTAATTTAAATGAATACAAAAGAAATATATAAACACAAAATTGCCCATGACAAGTAGAAAATGTTTTCGTTATAACTATACAACTGAATTTTTTTATAAATATAATATGATAAGGATTTATACATCTACATTGTTTTTAAATTCCATGTTCTTATCACAAAATACTTAAATTTGGATATAAAAATTAAATAAAAGATTTTTGATTTGCTCATTATATTATTTCTTAATTCATTTTGGAACTTATAGTAAGCCTTGTCAGTAGAATGATTCTGATTTATATTCCGATTTTGTATTTAACTTATTAAGAGCTAATTTGATATAATCAATTGCTTTAACCCAGCCAAACCATTACAGAGTTTCGGTAGCTCTCAAATTCTATTCCTGCATACAAAGTGCTACCCAGAAATTCCCGGAATGTGAAAAAAAACAATAAATTGTTCTTATAACTTTTTCATAAATATTTGTACAAATTTCCCATAAATTGTAAGCTCACAGAGGTAAACTATCTCATATTTTACTACCTCCTCAACCTATAATACCGTCATGGGTTAATAATACTGGATGAGTAAATGCAACTTTAGCTTATTCGGGGTATTGAAACATAATTAAAGATTTTATTTTAGATGTTGATGTTATAAGCTGTAGTGCCATCCAAAGTGCTCTAAATATTCTGGCACGAACAAACTTTGGCGAGCTACTAATATATAAAGGACGACATATTCATTTTTATGCTTTGATGATTTGATCAGTATTTGTTGTATGTGTCTTTCATTTGTAACAGTTGTTTGCATTTTCCTTTCTGTTTTCATAATTTATATTTTCAATTTAATCAGTGACATCTGACATCTGATCAGATGTCACTGATTAAATTGGTGTCGCCTGATAGAACGAAACTAGTTATGGCTTGGAGACGATTTTAGCGTAAATGTAGATACAGATACAGATCCGTTGTTTAACAGATCTGTATTAATTTGTATATACATTGCTTCACTAGTTCAACCGATGAGGCCTAGATGGCTGAAACATATGTATTGAACAGAAGTAAATGCTAAAAATACGAGGTGTTTGTCCATGTTTACAGTTACGGATATGTATTTTGCATATCTGTTTCATTATATAACTCCAGAAATGGTTAATAAAGTGCGGGATGGGTGCCGCGTTTGCTTAATGCTGACCAAATGAGCGCTCACATTCAAATATCAGGACAATGTTTGCCTCCTTCAATGTAGAAAGAAATTATTCCGTCGATATATCACAGTAGATGAAACTTTGATACATCATTATACTCCAGAAGCGAAAATACAGTCGAAATAATGGATTTCTCCCGGGGAGCATGTCTCCAAGAAAGCAAAAAACGTTTTTCTCGACCGATAAGGTCATGGCCACATTTTTTGGGATTCCAAAGGGGTTATCTTTATTGATTATTTAAAAAAGGAAAAAAAAATTATAACTGGTCAATATTATGCTGATTTGCTGACATGTTTTGTTGCAGAACTGAAGAAAAGACGACCGCATTTGTTGAAGATAAGAGTGTTGTTCCATCACGATAATGCGCCTTCTCATTCGTCCGCTATTTCTGCAAAAAAAAATTGTCGATTGCGTTACGAATTGCTGCCTCATTTAGGTGATATTCAAGCTTATTTTGCAGAGTTGCCGAAAGATTACTTTTTAGATGGTTTGAAATCCTTGGAAACTCGCTGAGTTAAGTATGTAGATTTGCAACGGGATGATGAAAAATAAAATATATTCTTTACTATAAAATAAGTATTTTATTGAAAAATCACTCTCACGTCAAACCGCCCTTTTAACAGAAATTTGGATGAATATTTATATTTTGAAAAAGATAACATCAACACTTAAGTCTCTTTTAGTGGTGAGAAGATTATTATATAGTCTGTTCGAAAAGAAAACGATCTACTTATGAGTAGAGCTGCAGACATTGTCTGGAATATAGGGATGCTTTGGATTGTGGGGCAACCGGCCGAACTTAATAACAGTAGTAATAGACAGTCTGACTCAATGTATTGAACAGTGCAGACGAATGTATTACGTAGCGTGGTAATGCCGAACGAACGACGTAGTTACTACAGTACGCGGACCTCATAATGTAGCCTTAATAATTACCTAATAAATAATATATTTATTTATTTTAACAGTTATCGATCTGTGAAATGTACATTCACATAGTACTATTGCTCGGGCATAACTTCCCTCATCGGGCAGCTGTCCCTAAAATACATGCCTGCATTTTAGGCAGACTGCGCAGCTCTACTTATGAATTGAACCAAACTAAATGGGACAATACAAAAAGAATTTTTTTTTAATAATGACAACGCAGTTATGATTATTAAAGCAGTACATAGAGCTTTTGTAATAATGTATCTCTTACATTAAATTTATTAATTTTCTCAACATTATATGGCTTCTTTTATGAAAAGGTTAATAGAAACCGAACGAGATAAGATTATACGATGATATAAATATTTTATAACAGTAAAAAGTACCAAAATAAAGGTGCATACACCCTACTGGCGAGTCTTGTATAAATACTGATATGATTCTATTAAACATTTGTTCAGATAACAATCTGACATCTTATGAACTAGCCAAGCATTTGTTGAAGAACTAAGCACTAAACTCTAAGTATCAACAGGTCACGAGCAACAGCTTATATTAATTCATATAGGAAATCAAAAGGTATTCGTCTTTGAAACTGCATATTCACGTTTATGTAAGAAAAACGTTGGTGACGTCCATAATGAAATATGTATGTGCTGATATTTATGAAAACTGGTTTACAAATAAATTACATATTGATTTGTCTAGAAAATATGGTATTTTCTAGACAAATCAATATGTAATTGTTTTTGGTAATGCTCGTAAATTATAAAGAATTCTAACTTCGAATTGTATTATAAGCAATTCTGCAAATGAGCAGAAGAATACAGAAGATGATTATTGCGGTAAAATAAGCTACATTACAGAAAGAAAAACAAAAAATTGTCAATATGTATGGAATAATTAAAATAGTCTAAATACTCACGGTAAATCCTTTAACCAGAAAATATTGCTTGCATTCTATTTATTATTTAGTTATATTTCGTACGTTTTTTTTTAATATATCGATAAGAAAACAGCTTAAGAAAAACTTAAATACGATAAAGCGTCGTAGGTCATTTATGAGTGTGAATTAATAAATCATTAGGTACTTTGAAAATGGTAAAAGTTCAGACAGTACTTTAAAAATTACGAGTACAGTTTGTTGTCGAACGCTAAACTAAAAAGAAACAATTTACTACAAAATTAAAACGTGTTCGCAATAAGTATTAGTAAATACTTTATTGAGAGGAACAATGGTTGAAGAGGCAATGGAAAAGCTGCAAAACTAAGTCCACTAAAGTTATTAGCGCTGGCTGAAAAATGGAATGTGTGTCTCAAAATACGAAGGAGTGATTCAAATATCCCACCAAAAGCTACTTATTTTTCAAAAATTTCATTGGTTCTTCTGCAGACAAGTTCAATATCGAAAATTATAAGAAATATCGGCTTTTTAGGCCGATATTTTGTTTAGTCTTCAAACATAACTTGTGAACGTTCCTTTGCACTTTTCAGTCATTGTTATTGTTATCTACACCGTTGTACTAAATCAAATCTGTATTTTTAAATACAAAACATACAAATACACATGAAATATTTGTGCTCGTGTTTCTCGGAACGTCAGAAAGTATGGCGTATAATTCAAATTGTGAATGGATTTTTCCACAGAAACATATTTAACGAAACCACCCTGGTAATGCACATGCAATGATTAATTTATTAATATAAATTTGTTATGAAATTGTTTATACTGCTTATTATATGTAATAAAAATCAATGACATTACAAGAAATAACTACACTCTCAGGTTTACATGTACGGCAGGCCAAATTATTTTGAGTTGTGTGAACCGAGTTTTGGTGGGGTATTTGAGTCACTCCTTCTTATTAGACCTAGAAGAATACTCAGCCAGAAATAAAACTTTAATTAATAAAAGAAATGTACGTCTACGAATAACCTTCTCCCAGGGATACGCAAATAAACAATCAACTTCTGGGACATTGTGCTGTTTTCTGATAAGTCCAAAATTAAATTTATTCATTCAGATGCTAAAATTATAAATCTAAAAATCATAGTGGCGATGATATAGAGACGCATGTTGTCTTCGGAAATCGGCAATTTGAAAATAATAGACGGTATTGATGGTAATATGTATAAATTAACGTATTTGTAGTGTGTGTATGGGTATAAATAATTGTTATTACCAAGACAACGTTCATTGCAACGTAATTTCTAATTTGTGCATTGGCGCAAATTATAAATTACGCCTCGCGCGCAAACAATTGCTTTATAACTGCTCAGATACAGTTCAAATATTTTCTATCACTCGACTTGAATGTCCTTGAGCATAAGTTTAAGATAATATTAAGCATGTTAATGCATCTAACAAGGAACACGATGTTACCTGAATATACAAGCTATAATAGGGTCCACAGCTAACAGTTTTAGTATCGAAAGGAGATTCCGCATAAAATTAATTTGTAAAGTAGTTTAGAAATTTATCTATAGCGCATAAATTTATCTGTGACTTTTGTGTTTGTAGGTTGATTAGAATTATTGTTAATTTCCTCGCGAACCTTCAAACGTATTTTCGTTTAATATGTTTGAAAATAAATAGTCGCACAAATTTCCTATCTCACTTAAAAACAAATTACAATTACATTGTTATTTAAAGTAAAGTGCATCATTTTGTGTATATGTCTTCTGTAAAATATAATTAGAATCCGTATATATATATATATATATATATATACAGCGTTAGTAAAAAGTCCCGGAACGGTCGAATAACTTTGTTATTTGAAAATTATGATTTCTGAAATTTGGTATGGGGATATAGTTAATATAAATGCATTTTATGCAATACACTTAATATTTTTTTCACTTCCGGTTAAATCGGCAATACGTCCAACTTTTTTTTTTAAATGGAACGGCCAGTTTTTTTTAACACTATTGAATGCAAAATAAAAAACAACGTTCAGGAAGTTTTAAAATGTTTATTTTTATTCACAAGAAAACAGTTAAAAAATTAAAAAAGTGTCCTAATACAGAAAAATCAAGGTACCTGTCTATTCAGGTTGCGATTACAATAATTGTTCAAAATGCTCTCCATTTACAATTTGACAAAAATGTAAACGGTCAGTAAAATTTCTTATTGAATTTTGTATTTGTTCTGGAGTGATGCGATTGGCTTCTTGAACTATTCTCTCTTCCAATTGTTCAAGATTATGGGGACGATTTTTGTACACTCGACATTTCAAGTGACCCCAAAAGAAAAAATCTAATGGCAAGAGATCTGGCGAACGTGCTGGCCATTCGAATGCTCCTCTACGTCCGATCCAACGTCCCGGAAAAATGTCATTCAAATAATCGCGGACATTATGGGCAAAATGGGGGGGAGCTCCATCTAGTTGAAACCAAAAATGTGCATTAGGGTGATCACCTATGTTTGCATTTGGGAAGAGGGCCGCAAGTGCTGGAACAATCTCATTTCGCAATAAATTTAAGTAGACGTTGCCAGTTAAATTTCCTCTTATAAAAAATGGTCCTATGATGTTGTTTCCAACAAGACCAGCCCAGACATTCACCTTTTGAGGACGCTGTGTATGGACTTCTTCAATCCAATGCGGATTTTCAATTGAGCAGTAGCGACAATTATGTCTGTTCACAGTGCCGTTGAGACAAAACGTTGCCTCATCTGAAAAAATGATGTGATCTAAAACATTAGGCTGCTGCTCGATCAATTCCGTCATTGTTTCGCAAAATTGTAGTCTACGATCTGGATCATCTTCAGTTAACTCATGGACGGGATACATTTTATAGGCTTTCATTTTTGCTGATTTAAGAATTTTATGAGCAGATTTTTGAGAGATCTCATGAATTTGACCTAATTCTGTTGTGGACACGTGATGATTTTCTTCCACTGTAAGTAACACATTCAAACTAGTTTCTTCATCTGTTGCTGTTAATGGACGTCCCCTTCTAGGTAAATCCTTCACCTGACGAAATACTTCAAACTTTTGAATTGTTCGGCATACCGTACTTTTACTAATGTGACGATCCGGATAAAGAGTATTAAACAAAATACGAACCTCTTCAAAAGAACGTTGACGATCACCGTACCCACGCATCATTAATATCTCAATTCGTTCTGATTCAGTAAGTTTTACTGCCATTTTCAAATGTGTTAATGTCTAAAATAAGTAAATTTATAGCGATGCAAAAGTTAAAACGCTTTTAAAATTGTCAAATGTGACAGCAAAAAGAATGAAAACACTAAACAACAACTATTTTCAAAGGTACCTTGATTTTTCTGTATTAGGACACTTTTTTAATTTTTTAACTGTTTTCTTGTGAATAAAAATAAACATCTTAATACTTCCTGAACGTAGTTTTTTATTTTGCATTCAAAAGTGTTAAAAAAATCTGGCCGTTCCATTTAAAAAAAAAAAGTTGGACGTATTGCCGATTAAACCGGAAGTGAAAAAAATATTAAGTGTATTGCATAAAATGCATTTATATTAACTATACCCCCATACCACATTTCAGAAATCATAAATTTCAAATAACAAAGTTATTCGACCGTTCCGGGACTTTTTACTAACGCTGTATATATATATATATATATATATATATATATATATATATATATATATATAATGTTGTGATGCAAGACATACCCTTTGAGCTGCATCTAAAATGGGAAAAATAAGATATTCAAATTAAAAAAGTAATTTAAAAGGTTATATAAGCGGTGTTATTAACTGTTAATAGTGTCGAAGTGTATACGAATTTATATAACGATAATATAACATTCTTAAAATTTCTATATTTATATTTCTTTCATCAATTTCTTTTTTATTATTTCTAATTCAAATTTCAAATATTAGCGCGAAATCACCAATATTTAAATTCATAGAGTAGTGTCAATTTGGGAAGACACTGACGCAGAAACCAATTTGGAACTTATAAAGAAAAGTGTACCCTAAACGAGAGAGACAGACATAGTTCTTGCATGTATAGACAGGCCGAATAACATTGACTGTAATATTCTTCAGTTGTCTTCTAGCGTCCGTAAGGTGTCGATCGTGTTCTTTGAGTTAATTTTATTACAAAATCAGTTGTTTGAGTTTATTTTATTACAAAATCAGTTGTTTGAGTTTATTTTATTACAAAATCAATTGTTTGAGTTTATTTTATTACAAAATCAGTTATTTTCACAACTATTTGGAATAGAAGGCCTTTATATCTGTAGGTATTACATTATTTTTCATGAATTTTTAATAGGATTTGTTGAAACATGTACTTTATTTGTTATAGATTATTATGTCTAGTTTACCGTCCACATCTGTATGTCGTGATCCAGCAGATGTTGAAATACCAGTGAAAAAAATACAAATAATAGCAGAACAATCACGGGAAATCATTCATAACGTGTACAATTTTATCAAAGAGAAATATGAATGGTAAATTATGTTTTACTCTTTAAACTGTCATAATGTAATTTTTGTCGTGTTTCATGGCAAACGAACATAATAAATGAAATATGTTGTTTCCGCTGCACACGAAATAAAAATACAAAACGTTTTACGTAAAATTCGAATTTTAAATTGCGCGCTAATTTAGACCCAGCCCGACCTATGTTTTTGAGGGCGTTAATACTCAGGTTGCGCGATTCGCTCGCGCATATTGGTGTCTTCCCAAAGCGATTTTACTCTATGCATCTTTATTTTATATCGACGCTAGTAAGACACGCCCACTAATTGACAACTTTACGAAATGTAAATATTTATCGTGCGCAGTACACAATTTGTAGCATTAAGATTCACCTTAACCTTACTTGATAATTTGTTAGATAATTTTTTAAATCTGTGAGAATATTAAAATTAGTTAAATTTAATCTATTAAAATATTTTAATAAGGTAAAACATCGAGACTTTTTTGGCATTATTAGATAGCTAAGTTTGGTAAAACAAACAGATGCTATCGGCATCATCTTTTGAAATTTATAAAAAGTAATAGACGCATTTTTTCGACCGAATCTTAGAAATCTTAAAATATTAATAATTCAGTGAAAACTGATGCCTTTGTCAAGGATATAAAAAATATAAATATATATTTATATTTTTTATATCCTTGACAAAGGCATCATTGCCGAAACATGTAGGGTTGTTTTAAATATATATACTTTGAAGTAATAAACCAGACCTTTAATCGCAGACTTATTAAGTTTACCATATCATACCAAGGTCACGAAAATATTATATATATATATGTATATATATATAATATTTACTACTATAAATAAGATTTTTTAATAACAAAATTTAAAAAATACAGTAATTGACAACATTGCTTTCCCACTACATCACAAGTAAAGTTAAAATAGATTATAATGAAGATCACATTATTTTAATAAGTGAAACTTTGTACTCAATTAGGTCATGTTATTGAAAAAAATAAAGAGTCAAAAATTAATTTTGCGATTAGAAGATTCATTAAGTGAGTTTGTGTAAAATAATATCAAAAATAAAGTTAAAATATTCGTCAACAATTTAACTGAACCATATAAAACAAATTTCCACCGCACAAATTTACAACTCTCATTTTTAATAACTATCCCAATGCTTCTTAAATACACCTTTAAATGTAAATTATCTGTTGATGTTTATTTGCCTATAAGTCCATTGTTCTCATTTGGTATATTTATTAAGTTAGCATTGTGGTAAATGATAAAGTATGTATGTACTTACGTACCAAAGTACTAGTTATTACAGCAAACTGCCTTAAACGAGTAGTTATTCTACTTCTACGAATAACATACGTTTATATATATAGGTATAATAAATCATCTTTTGAATATATAACTGCGCATAAAAAAAACATATTTTTTAATCACAAATAATTAAAGAAATATGTTTGATGTACCGAAATAAAACAAATAGAGCACATTTTTAGTACTTACCGCAAGCAATTTGGTTAATGACTCGGAAATTTTTGTATTAACCTTGAACTAACTAATGTGTGTTTACAAACATACATATACGTATTTGTATATATGTATATATATATATATATTGTTATAAAATCATGCCTTGATTTATGTTTGAGAGTTTAATGATAACTGTGCTATTTCACTTGCGAGTGTCTATACTTATAATAAGATAAACACATGTTTCACAATATTATATGGGCATTATTAACTGGCAACAAAAAACAAATGACATAAGTGGATGAGATTATTGAAAAAAATATTTTTTTTAAATAAATTTACATTGATATAAATTAAAACAGTTTACACCATGTTGCCTTTTATTATATTGGATAAAATAAGCGATAATTTAAATTACTTAGAACCACTTAATATACAATAAGAAACCGCATACGTACAAAGTTCTTGTTATTGCATATAATACGCGTCAAGTAAAAAGTAAAACCTCAATTTCATTTAAAACCAGCATATAGTTATGTTACTAAAAACAATAAGTGTATATTAGAAAATTAAACTATTTGTAGTTTCTTGAAATTTGCTTACTTTCAAGCCACTTTATCTTTCAAAGTTTAGGGCCTTTAATAATAACAAGGTAAACGCATAAAAAAGAAATGTGACTTTAGGTACGCTGAAAACTATCGTTGTAGTAGATTAGTCTTGCAACTTCAATTGTAAAAGCTAGAATTTAAATTTTTAACTAATTTAAAAATCCTCTTGTGATTTCTTGGAACTTAATTACATGTACAGTTTGTATACAAATTCATGATTCCTCTTAGTTCCGACTAAATATCAATCCTCAGTAACGCGCCAAGTATCTTCGGCGCCGTCGTGCGAAATACTGATAGGCGTCTTTACCCTATATGTATTGAGCCAAAATTACCAGCCACTCTCCCACAGTTCAACATTGAAATTTATGACGAACTCTTTAGACTTGTTAGTACTGGTAGGTATTTTTTATTTGAGGCAAACAATAGGTTCACATACAAAAAAATATTAAAATTTTTATTGCACACTGAAACAACAGTAACAAAATAAAAAACAGTATTCCAAATTATTAAAAAACAAAAGGTCAAATAAAATATTTTTAGAGTGCCCGTGTTTTTAAATAGATAAACGTGAAGGAAAACAACGGAAATGTCTTATAGAAATTGGACTTTTATAGCTTTACTTTTGGCAAATTCATTAATAAGATTTTCAATATTCAGCTGCTTTAAAAAGTCAGACTCTATAGAAATGATAGCAAGATTTTCTAGCCGCTCCTGGCCCATTCTAGATCGTAAGTAATCCTTAATTAACTTTAATTTAGAAAATGATCTTAAATTTATACAAAAAACAGTGTAGATGCAAATATCAAGTACACTCTTTGAAGTAACAATAAAATTATTGCTGTCAATGCTAAAATAATTGTAATAATTGTTTTATGTAAATTTGTTGTAAACTTTCAAAAAATGTTTTTAATATTTTTTAAATTTAACTTATCACAAGTGGCCGTAGGCGCCTTTAAGGCCTTGGCGCCGTTGTGCGCTGCACGACCTTGCCCATATGGACGGCGCGTCACTGTCAATCCTATCTTTTAGCCTTACATTCTTACATAAATTAACCTTCTAATGTGAAGAGAATCGCCCTTGTGTAATGCAGAAGAAATTGAAAAGAAAACTATTAATGAATTCTTACGAATTCGTCTTGGTTAAAATATACATAAATATCCTTATTTCTTTGGTTATAATTAGGGACCGGACACGAGAGGCCAATGACTCAGCGCCCACGGGCGTACTATTGAAAACTTGTATTTTTAAAGAGTTTTAATTTTATTTATATAATTGGAAAACAAACGGGTGGTGGTCTATAAAATACGAATTACATTTTTCTTTGTTTTGATAGAAAACGTCCTTTCTACATTGCAACTGGTTATGGGTGCATACTGGAAATATACTTTTATTTTAGCGTATTTAGCAATTAGATTTTGAGACTTTGTCTCCATACACAATTGCCGCAATGTTATTAAATCTGGATTTCTATTAAAAACTGCGTCTAACTTTTGCCGTAGGCCACATCCGAAGCCACTTATTAATAGCCACATCAAATGTGATTAATCCATCATTTAATTTGAGATTTTGATTTTCAAAATAAATGATAAATGATTAGTTTCGGCAAATTTCCAAAATGTTCCTGAAGAAAGTACAACTGATTTTTTGATAGTTTCGTCGGCACTTATCCATACGTATAGCAACCGCCAATTAAGTTGGCGCGAGGAGGAGGTGCGCAGAAGCCGTCCGAAGAAATGTTCACTCCCACTATTCAAGTAATTGTCAGAATACATTTGTCATTGACGTTTGACGGAACATAATGTCTTTGCTAGAGATCATAAAGTGATACACGCTCAGAGGTTAGAATTATCTGACATTTGATGTAAAACCAAATACAAATCTCCCCACTACTTCTAATCCTGCGCGAACTTACCCCTCCTCGCGCCAACTTAATTAGCGTTTGCTATACTGATTTGAAAGATGGCTTCTAATGCGTTCTACTGCTTTCGGTAGATTCATCAGGAATATTTCGACCAGTATATATTTCGAGAAATGTTTTGGAGGTGGGATTGTTAAGTTTATATAATGGAATATTTTCCGCCATTAAAGTTTCACAGAGTTCTTCGTTGAAATTGTCAGATTCCAGCGGGTCTAATTTCTGTGTATGTGTTTGCGATTTCTTGAAATTTTTTAACGATCTTTTACATACTTTGAAATAAATTTCGGAGTCACTGGCAATGAACATGCAATCAGTTTGATCCTTAATCCAACTCGCCATTGTTTCACTATGCCATTCTCGACGTTGTTCCATATCATATGTGATAAAGTAACTTAAACAATGTTCTAGATCTAAATAAATGAAAATTAAAAATGTATGCGTAAGAAGTATGTAATTCACAGTTAAAACAATGAGAAAAAGAAACTAACTCACCGTACTTTATTTATCTTACGAAATAAAAACTAATAATTGAAACAAATTATAAAAACTCCTCCCGCTTCTATCTACGCCCATGAAGAAAGGAATTTAAGTGTAATATTCAAGTAATTGCGTCACAATTCGTTACTGCGTTACACTGCGTGTTGTACTTAACGTCTATCGTTATTTCGGCCTGTTGCGTCCGGTCTCTACTAATTATAATAGACAGATTCGCAATAGACTGGATAGAATTTCTAACATTTCTAGTTTCGAATTGTTTAATTTATTAATATTGTACAAATTTTAAAAAATGCCAAGTATGTAAATAGTAGGAGAAGTATGAAATTACCGTGAAAACTATAAATTCATACGTAAGCGGGCACCCTGAAATGGAATAAATATCTTTATATCTTTCATTGCATGAAAGAAAATACAAGCGAATAATCGAATTTGTTTTAAAATGTTTTATACTATGTGTTTTGCTTTTTTTATATTCTTATAAATGTTTAACTTATTCAGTTCGTCCAAGTACGTATTAATTTGTAATATATAATTGTTTTTATTTTTTTTTTTGTATCCACTAGAAGTGTGTACGGCTGCATAGCGCGGTATATAGATATTCAGGACGAGAAAATAAGAATCTCACTCCAGGCTCCAGGTGACGTATAACGATCATCTCAAGCGTCGAACACAAAAAAAAATCACAGAATAAATAAAGCAATCAAGCCTTATTAAAACAAATGATTGGTGATATGTTATAAATACATCCTTACTTAAATACGACAAATTTCTTATGAGAATAAAAAAACAAGATTGAGTAGTGAAATGATATAGCTCCCAGATTTTATAAAACGTACAAACAAGTCAGAAGTTAGTTAGCTGTCGATCGGTAACTAACATAAATAATTTCATAAAATTTCTGCAATTCCTACTAATAATTCAACAATTCTATTATTTAAGTGAAAAAGTATGAAATGGAGTCTGAAGAACATTGACATTATAAAAATTTATTCTCAACTCTAACTTAAAAAAAACAGTGCTTGTAGAGCTATTAACTAATAAACGAAATTAATTCACAAGGAAATCTTTTGGACACACTAACTTCAAGAATAGTTCATAAAACTTAAAAGGTCTGATCTCAGATGTGACACACATTTAACTGGTGTTGCAGATGGAACATGAGGTTCGTCGGTAGCAAAATCGATCATCCAATAATTATTCTCAGATAATTAAGGTAGAGTTGTTACCAATCAGCCAGTGCAAAGCGTTGATTCATTATCAGCGTGATAATTAATAGATAATACCGAAGAGAGTAAAGGTACAAATAAAACGAAAAAGGAAAAAACCCTGAAAATTATGCCTCTTAAGCAAAACATAATTTGCACCGCAAACTGGATATTCTCCGTCCTGTCTAAAAAACAAATATTTTTGAAATCTCTTCTGTACACGCTAAATAAGGAGTTATTGATAATAAATATAATACGGCGTACAAACAACAGATACATATTCTAGTTCAGACTTAACCAACGTATAGCATATAAGGTTTCTATGGTTTGTATGTTACGAAAGTTGTACAAGAAAGAACCGCGCATTCAAGTGCACTTTATTTAATTGACGTTATTTAATAATTTTAGCAAGGTTCGATTGTAATACAAGGAAGGAAGAAAGGAAATCATTTATATAAATATACCTACTCGCTAAGCTGGCGCAGCGAAGGCGCCTGAAAATGGTCGAGATAAAAAAAGACTGTAGTTTTATCGCACAAAGAATGGGAGATTCTATTTATTATATATGCCCTTAGTAGAGTATCTCAGCCGATTCTAACCTCCTCATTGACCTTGATCGCATGTATATTGGCGATCAAGGTCAATGAGGAGGTGTTAGAATCGGCTGAGGATAATCGACCTTCTTATATAGGGCGAGGGGGAATATGTGGTGTATATGAGGTGAAGGTTAATAGGAGGTTTCAGAATAATATTAGTGATCAAGGTCGATGGGAAGGTTTTAAAATTGGTTGAGGGTGATCAAGGTCAATTGAAGTTTAAAGAATAAAGAAGAATGTTAGGGTGGGGGACAATGTTAGGGTATATAAAGTTTGTTTATGTTAAATAGATGCTAGTATTAGAGAATATAATAATAATAATAATAATAGATATATTTGCCCAACAGATATACATCTAATTACAGGACAATATAAGAATTTGATAATACAGTTCGCGTGTTACATATACTTAAAGAAGGTAGAAGTAAATAACAAGTGGTGTGAGGTGGTTGATACAGTGCTATACGATAAAGCTATTGGGAGTGTGTATATTAGTTAATAGGATGGGTAGGGGGGTGGAAAATGGATCAATACTTTTGTTGGCTGTGAGAATTTCATTGCAAATGGTACACGTTGAATAGATTGGGGATTTCCGCAAAGTATTAGTTTTAGGAGTTTGGCAGTATAATGCGGTGTACGTACGCGCGGAGCGCTGTGGTGTCGCGAAAGGCAGCTTACTTAGTAGTTTGGGGGCATCAATGTTATTGTGTAGTAAGTTGCAGAAGAATGTAATGCTGGTTAATTTGCGACGGTGTTCCAGTGAATCGAAATGAAGTAATTGTAGTAAAGTAGTATCCCTGCCGTGGGTATTCGCCATATTCTTTAAAATGTAGATATTTTAAAAATCTACGTTGCACTTTTTCAAGTGACTCAATATGAGTTGTATATATAGGTGACCATACCAGTGAGGCGTATTCTAATTTAGATCTCACGTAATAGTTGTATAACTGAATAATGGTATCAGTAGACGTGAAGCTTTTCGAGTTGCGTATAACAAACCCCAAGGTCTTGAGAGATGTAGACGTCACGTAAGATATGTGTTCCGAGAAGAACAATTTGGAATCGAATACAACTCCCAGATCCTTCACAGTCGAACCCCGATTCATACATATACCGCCCCACTGGTAGTCATACACTATTGGTTGAGACTTACGGGTATAGGTAAGTATATTACATTTTGGCACATTCATCGCCAGCTTATTGTCATGACACCAAGCAAGAAGGGTCAATATCCCCTTGCAACTCAATGCAATCCTCTATTGAGTTAATTTCCTTGTATAGTTTTAGATCGTCTGCAAATAGCAGCTTCTCGCAGGCAATCGCGCCACAAAGATCGTTAATATAAATTAAAAATAAAAGTGGCCCCAAGTTACTGCTCTGTGGTATTCCCGATGTTGGACAGAATATTTTAGAGGAATGTCCACGATATGTGACCAACTGCCGTCTGTCGCAGATGTAAGACCTCATAAAGCAAGTCATGGATGGAGAGAATCCTACAGCGTCAAGCTTCTGTAATAGGATGTCGTGATCTATTCGATCAAAAGCCTTGGTGAGATCCGTGTACACGACGTCAATTTCTCCATTGTTGTCAATGGATTCAGCCAGCGTTTGCGACATAATTGTTAAATTAGTAACTGTCGATCTCCTATTGATAAAGCCATGTTGATCTTCAGACAAGTGGCATCGAACACTGGGAAAGATATAGGTATACAGACAGATTTCGAATACTTTCGCGAAGTTATTAATAATTGCTATGGGACTATAGTTCTCTACCCCGCCTGTGTCGCCTTTCTTATGAAGAGGAGTGATTCTAGCCACCTTCCAGCAATCCGGGAAGGTATTGGTTTCTAACGACAGATTGAAAAGATAAGTTAATGGATTCGCAAAAAGGTAAGCACAATCTTCAATTAAGAAACTTGGTATATTATCGTTGCCCATTGTGAATTTATTTTTCAGCTTCTTCACTGCTAATAATACATCCGACCGTTGGAGTACTGGCCTGCCCACCAAATTACTGTCTATTTGACGCAACGTTGGTTTGACAGCAGACGAAGAAGCTCCGTATGTGGACTGGAAGAAGTCCTGAAAGGCCTGAACGATGGCCTCTGGTGTGGAGTACGATATATTATTGACGTCGCTAAGCGTTTCGGGAATTCCTGATCCTGCCTTTTTGAGGAGATGAAGCTCCAAAATTCTTTTGGATTTTCCTTCAACTGCGATTGGATTTTGGCTAGATAGTTTTTGTATAGTATAGAAGTGTTCGTTCTAACTTTATTACGTAAATGTTTGAACTGTTGGAGATCATCGGGATTCCCATACTTTTTATATCTCAATCGGTAGGTATGTTTGAGCCTTAAGGTCTTGATATGTTCATAGGTAAACCAGACTGGGTAGGAATGAGTTTTAGTTTCTTTCTTTAATGGGACGAAGGCATCTAAGTATTCATAAATTTTTGCATAAAAGTGCTCACAAGCATCACGGACACTGTCGTAGGCATTCAGAAATGACCAGTCAACAGCCAACAGTGCTCCATACAAATCAAAGTAGTTTGCCCTTCTATAATTGTATATCCTTGCTTCAGGATTAGTAGGTATTGATGTTGTGCGATTGTTGTAGTAACGGTAGTTTAGAGTAAGCGGTGGATGGTGTAAGTCTACATTGACTAAAGGTATATCTTCCTTTTCAGCTGTTACAAAGTAAAGGTCGGTAAATATCAAGTCTAGTAATCGATTGTCCGAGTTCATTATCGAGTTAATTTTCCGAATATTATTGAATAACATGAAAGAGTTGATTAGCCCTGACTTAGCGTCGTTCGAATGTGCATCTACATAACGTGGTATGTTGAAATCGCCAACAATAAGAGTTTTAGCGGAATATGTTGAAGCAGAAGTTTAATGAAGTACCACAGAGTTCTTTATGTTCTTTAATAGTGGAAGAAAGTGAATTGGAAAAAGATAATAGTGGTCCCTTGGTAGTGGAAGAAAGTGAATTGGTAAAAGATAATAGTATTGATAGAGGTTTACAAGTGGTTGGAGATATTGAGGTAGATTTGGGTATTGAAGAATTTTTTACTAAAATGTCTGAATCAAATAAATTTTGAGAACATATAGATGTAGCTGTAGAGAATTTTGCACGAGGCATCAAGTGGTGAAAGATTTGTTGAAAAATATGTTGGGTGCTAGTTCAAAAAACTGATAAGCAGTTTACCTCGAAGACCTTTAACAGAAAAAGATTTGTGGGTGTATGTTCAAAGGTGGAGAATTGTCAAATTTCGAGGTATTTTTAGTAAAGATGTTTTACCGAGAATTATGCCCAAACGAGAGAATGGAATAGTAAATTTGGATGATGATGTTGGAGAAGGGACTCAGTGGGTAGCATATAAGAAAAATAGTGCTGTAATAAATAAATAATAAATAAATTATTTTGATAGTTACGGTGATTTAAGACCTCCGATTGAGGTTGAAAATGATTTATTATCGAATGGTGGTGGTGTTATACAGTATAACTATGAAAGATATCAAGACAGTAACAGTGAAAATTGTGGGCATTTGTGTTTATTGTTTTTTAAAGGATTTATTAAATAAGAAGGAGTTTGTTGTGATTGTTTTATTAAATATTAGTGCAAGGATTTTGGAAAGTTGAATTTAAATTAGAAATGGAAGCAGATGGTAATGGAAGTGTGAATAATTTAGCTTTTGTTTTGACAGGGAAGGGATCTGAGGTGGATTGCGTGCTGAATCCACCTATATAGTTAAATGGTGAATACGAGATGTGTATGTTAAGTTTGCAAACTTATAATTCTACACCCAATGTTACTTCAAAAAGTAAGTCAAGTGCTTGGATGGAGATAATTATTCCGGACGATATTTATGATATAATGGATTTACAGAAATATATCGATGAGCAATTACGGGTTGCGGAAGGAGCAAAACATTTTTTCTTATTAACTGGTAATAGTAATACTATGAAAGTGTTTATGAAGGCATCTGTAGATATTGATTTTGGAGTGGAAAATTCAATTGGTTCCCTGTTAGGTTTTTATAGAAGGGTAATAGAACAAAATATACCGATTCATAGTGACGAAATAGTTGATATAAATAAAATTAGTGCTATTGATATTATGTGTAATATTGTAGATGGGTCATATATTAATGGTGAATTATCACATGTTTTGTATCATTTTTATCCAAATGTTCCACCAGGTTTTAAAATTATAGAGGTTCCGCAAGAGGAAATTTATATGCCTGTAAATACTAATGTTTTATCTGATATTATTATTCGAGCTGTAGATCAGATAGGTCTACCAATTGATTTAAGAGGTGAAGAGATGACAATATATTTGAGGATTAGGGGACGTTAGGTCTTAAAAAAATAAATGTTTTATATTTTAGGAATAGTAAATGATTTATTGAGGGAAATGATTGTATATATTAGTGAATATTTAAATAATTAAAGAATAGTATTAGTACAATTGTTGATTAAGTAGGGTGTGTAGTAATAGATGTCAAAGGTGAATATTGGATGTTTCACTTATTAATTTGAATTATTGATATTATAAATTGGAGAATAATGAGGAGCAGTAGTATTAATAAAATGTGGAGGAGGAATAGAAATTCTTCACGGAAATTAGTGAATAAGTTGTGGAGGATTATTGGTGGGGTGAGGGTACGAAATTGTTTAACAAATGAGAATAGGCGGTTTTTGAAAGGTATGGGATATAAAGTTTTGGTGTAGATTTATTTAAGTGAGAGGGAGTTTTGGTATGTTGATTTTGGGATATTAAGAAATAAAGAGAGGATTATGCTTTAGTATAGTAAGATATTTGTCTAGAGAAGAAGTTTGTTGTGAAAGTGTGTTAGTAACAATTTTAAAAATGGAAGTTTTAGATGTTTTAAGAAGGGGTCGAATAGATAATTCTATTGTGGAGTTGGAATATCATAATCATGTTCCGTTTGGTTCACCAAGATATGAAAATAATGATGAGATTAGAATTGTGGTACCAGAAATAGATAAGTATACTTTACCATCGGAGTCAGAATTATTAATTAAGGGGAAGTTACGATTGTATAGTGATGAAAGTAAGGCTAGTGCTACAGCGTTTTTAATTAATAATGCGGCAGCTTTTATGTTCAGCAATATTAGATACGTGATTAGTGGAGTGGAGGTGGATGAAGTAAGAAATGTAGGTATTGCATCGACTATGAAAGGATATTTTTCTCATAGTCCAAGTTATATAAATAAATTGGAAAATTGTGGTTGGGAATTTTCTACTGGAAGGGCTCCGGTTTTAGATAATAAAGGTAACTTTAGTATATGTATACTATTGAAGATGTTAATGGGTTTCACAGAAGATTTTAAGTCTGTTATTTTAAATATGTCTCAGGAGCTTGTGTTGAAGAGATGTGCTGATGATAATGATGTAATATATAATTCAAGTGCTGCTGTTAATGAGGATGTTAGGTTAACTATTGATGCTATTGTATGGCGGGTACCACATGTTAAAGTTGGTTTAAGTCAGGATTTGGCGTTAACTAAATTAACAACGAAAAATACTATAATAAATGTTTTTTAGAGGATGGGAAATTCATGAAAATCCGGGAATTCCAGAGACAACAAATAGTTGGGCTATTAAGACAGCTCCACATTTAGAGACACCTAGATATATTATTTTGGGTTTTCAGACTGGGAAGAAAGGGAAAGTGGATCAAAATATGAGTAGATTTGATGCAATTAATTTAACTGATGTGACAGCTTATTTAAATGGTAAAAAATATCCATATGAAAATGTTCGGGTGGATTTTGATGAAAATCGTGTAGCTGTTTTATATAATATGTATGCTAGATTTCAACAAGTTTATTATGGTCATGAATATACTGAGCCGATGTTAAAATTAATGTCAATTTAAATTGTGTCCATTAATTGGTATTGATTGTTCACATCAGGAAGGTGCTATACACAGAAGTGGTGTGGAGATTAGAATTATTGACTTTACGGCGAAAGATAATATACCAAATGTATTGTTTGACATTACATAATAAATTGTATCAATATTCACCATTTAATAAGGTGGTACAGCGACAGTATTAGTATTTTTTGTTTGTTTGAGGAGTAAGATGGTGGGAGATATGGTAAATATATTTTATGGAATGTGGTTATGTAGTGTATGGTTACTGATTGGGTGAGAAGGTTGTTTAGTTAAAGATGTTGGATTTAAGTGGAAAGAAATATATAATTATAGATTTTCAATGGTATCGATTTAATAGTTATACTTTGATGCCTCAGGAGTTGGCTACTTGTGATAGTGAATTTAAGAGGAGTCATTTTATATTCAAATCGGTTTTGAGTTTTGGTGTATTGGCAGAAGAAGATCGGCAAGTGGCAAGATATGCTTTTAGTTGTCATCATGGTTTGAAGTGGGAAGATGGTTATTTAGCTGCAAGCTGCAAGTGAGTTTGATGCTATAATTAAACGATTGTGTAGAGGTGTTGATTTAGTGTTTGTTAAGGGTAGAGAAAAATTGGATTTTTTGAAACGTATTATAGATCGACGAATAATAGATTCAGTATATGCGGAAAAAATTAGAAGAGAGCCAAGTTGTAGTTTTCATGTTAGTAATTATGTTGTTTGTGCTTTGTCTAATGTGAAACAATTGTATAAGTTTTTGTTAGAAATAAAGTTGAAAGATAATAAGTTGGCTATATTTAATTATTGTTGTAATGGGTTATGCGTGGAGTGCTATGAGGAGTTATGTTGTGGAGAGGGTTGGTAATGTGTTGCGACGACTTGAAATTGATGGAAACTATTCTGGAGTGGATGATGATGATTTATTTTTTAATCCTTTTTAATTAATTAATTTAATTAATTAATAATCCTCTAGGAAGAAACAGAAACATTGATAAAATTCCGTTTCATCCTTATTTTTCCTACAAAGATGTATTAGGAATAATTATTACAATATTTTTATTGATATGATTAGTATTAGGATTTATTGTATGAGCACATGTGCCTAAGACATATTTAATGAGCAATATAGGATGTTTGAGTTTAGAAATTGGTTGGCGTCGATTACCTAGAAGTTATCAAGAAGATTTTGATTTAATTGGATGTAGACCATGTGTAAGTCATTATGTAATTGACGGTGATGTTGTTGATGGGCCTGTTAGGAGAAGAAATTGTTATATGTGTAGACAGAATGATTTATAGTTTTTGTATTAATATAGTGTATTAATGTTTGTAATTTATTTATGTATGTAGTTATAAATAAATATTTGAGTTTAAAATTTTTTATTTTTATTAATACAATGTTAGGTATTGAATATAGACGAGGGGTGTGGGAGGGTTTTCTAGAAACAAAGGAAAAAATGGAAAGGAGAAAAAGAGGGAAAGGAAAAAAGAGAAAAAAAGGAAAAAGGAAAAAAAAGGAAAAAACAAAAGAGAACATGGGGGGTTGGGCGCGCGAAGGTGGGGATTGGGGAAATTGCCATGATATAAGGAAGTACCATTCCGAAGCAAAGTAGAACCCACTCAAAGGACGCCATGGAGGATACATCAGACACATGGTCTGAAATTTTTCCTGAAAAATCCCATGCAGCAGTACAAGGAACGTCTATTATACGGCAAGGGACACCTTCACGAAAACATGTGTCCTGGTTTAGCCCACACACTCATTCTTCGCCGACCAAGCGGAAATTGGAAGGAGTTGGTACTACACCTCGAACATTTAAAGTTCTAGCAACACTGGACTCTGAACCAGATGCCCCAACACCTAAGATGTCAACGTCATTCACACAACTTACATTCTTAGAAGATGAATACATAGGTCACCTGTTGCCAGAAACGCCAAAAGGAAGGGAAGGAGATGAAAGTAAAGAAGACGAAACAGATAAAAGTGGAAGTATGGATTTAGATAAATCAATGGCGCATGCCGTATCACTATTGAGTACGCGTCCAGATAAGTCGATAATTGCTAACAAATCGTTGAATAAAACCCTTCTAGAAACGGATGAAGTTAAAGAATCATTGAGTTATGATCGTACTGTACAGCCATATCTTATCGGTTTAATGACCGATGAATACTATGAATTTGATGAAAAATATGGTGTTCACGAAGTCGGTGGGGATTTAAAAATGGGAAACGCTGATGTTAGATTTGATGGACCCAACATTATCATCGGTCAGTTCATTTAAAGGCAACAAAAGGTTTACTAGATTGCTTTTCAAGAAGAAACCAGGGAAATTTTTATATGCTGATGCAAAGAATTATAAATTCATTCTGTGATACAAACTCTCATCGAGTTGATTACGATCCTGATAGGAAGTTTGCAGCCAGTAAAGGTTTTAAATACAAATCAATTATAAAACCTGTTATACACGGGAAGAAATCTGAAGTTTGGTCGAATTTGGGAAACTGGCTTAGGTTCGTCAAATAAGATATCCATGCAAAAGATGGTTGTACCTAAAAGTAAAATTGAATATAAGTACTGGGACGATATGAATGAACTGTGTGATAGATTGAAGCTACTAGTAGCATCGAAGAATGCCGGTCACTCAGGGCACCAGAACGAGATATTGTCAATAATAGAGGAGTTGAAAGAGTCAAAAATTATAAAATAGTCTCTCTGTATCCTCTGTAAAGTCTTGGTTGTATGACAGTTTATATTTCGACACCAATGATAGGTAACGATGACAATAGATAAATTTGGAAGACACATACACAAGCATGGCCTTAAGAGACATTTAATGGATGTCGACGTAGTCTCAGACTTTCTCAAACATCCTAAATTTCAAGAAGTATTATAAATGCATGGAAAAAATATTCCTTCTCCCAGTGCGACAGCAACTTCGAAGTATATTATTCCAATATATAGTGATGGTTCCATTGACCTCATGGGTTATTATGTAAGTACGTCATTGGCGAAACATACTTATTTATATAAGAATAAATTATATCGTGGGAAGGTTATAAATGTCCACTATTCTAACGAGAAATTAACAACACTGCAAATTAATAAGGAACTATTTAATTCCAAAAGACCGATCGAATTGACAGAAGGAACGTTTAGGTTGATATACGTTGGTACCAAACCTACGCCACCAAAAACAGAAGCAGTATTTGCGGAAATAGTCATCGATGGAAATGTCGTCAGTTAGGAGGGATGTTGTAAATGAAATACATAGGCCAGCTCGGAGGAGGTTTAGTCGACGTCGGGTCATCATAAAAGGATTGCGGGACTTATTTCAAATCGATCTGATTGAAATGATACCGTACGCAAAAGAAAACGACAATTTCAAATACATATTCGTATGTATAAACACATTTTCGAAATTTGCCTGGGCAATTCCAATAAAAAATAAGATAGCGATTGAAGTAATGAACGCCATGAAATCCATACTCTCAACTGGGAAAAAAAATATTCCGAAGAATGTTCAAAGCGACAAAGGAAAGGCATTTTTCAACTCTCATTTCAAGAAGCTTATGGATCAGTATAATATTAATCAATACACTACCTATTCCAATCTAAAAAGTTTCAATGTCGAACGTTTTACTAGAACCCTAAAAAATAAGATGTGGAAGGAATTCAGCTTTAATTTGTTCTTTATAATTGGATATTAATAGGTGGTATGAATTAGTTGCTTGTTGTAATAATGGGTTATTTGTTGCCCCTTAATCCGGGAATACCATCGCAAAAGCCAATTAACTTTCTATTCGTAATCCCTTGAAGCTGCATAAATACCTCACAAGCTAGGTAACTGACTTAATGTTACTTGTATCGTTGTGATAAAACTACCAGTGTTTGAATATCAAGAATGGATCCAGCAACACGTGCAAAAATTGATATGATTTTCATTTATGGTGAAGCGGGAAGAAATATTCGCGCAGCGTGTCGTTTGTATGCTGTAAGATACCCTGATAGACACCAGCCGAGTCGTACGACCTTTCGTCGTGTTGTACAACAGTTCACTACCACAGGAAGTATTGTGAAGAAAACAATTCGAAAAAAGAGTGTTACCGATGAAAACGCGCAAATTGCTGTTCTAGCGGCAGTGGCTTATTATCCAAACGTCAGTACTAGAGAAATTGCCGGCCAGTCTGGAATCTCACGAACTAGTATTGGTCGAATACTGAAACACAAAAAATTTCACCCATACCACATATCGATGCATCAAGACCTTCACGGAACTGATTTTGAACATTGTGTACAATTTTGTGAATGGGCTCAGCAAAAAATTCGCGATAACAATAACTTTTTTCTCAATGTGCTATTTTCCGACGAATCCACTTTTACGAATCATCATATAAATAAATAAATAGATAAATAGGCATAATATGCATTATTGGGCAACGGAAAATCTAAAATGGTTACGACAAGTAGACCGGCAACATCCATGGAATGTCAACGTCTGGTGTGGGATAATTGGTATGAAAATAATTGGACCTTTCTTTATTACTGGCAATTTAGATGGTAATAAGTATAGCGACTTTCTACACAATGTGTTACCGACACTACTTGAAGATGTACCCTTAGAGCGGCGAGCCACAATGTGGTACCAACATGATGGGTGTCCAGCTCATTATTCACACGCGGCTCGAGAAATATTAAACAGGGATTACAGCGATCACTGGATAGGACGCGGCGGACCTACATCTTGGCCTGCTCGTTCTCCAGATTTGACCCCTCTCGATTATTTTCTGTGGGGTTCAATGAAAGAGAAAGTGTACCGTACTGCCCCAACAATACCGGAAGATATGCAGCAAAGGATAATAAATGCATGCTCAGAAATTACGGAAGACGTGCTAATAAACGTCCATGATTCGTTTAGGCGGAGAATTCTAAAGTGTATCGAGGTTGAAGGTCAACACTTTGAACATTTACTTTAATGAGTCCGAAGTTTCCAAAACAATTGTCCCGATTAAATTAAATTAGTGTAGCCCGGGGGTGATCGGATATTTTGTGTCTATTTATGTTATTCTTTTAATAAATTTTTATAATTTTTTTTGTGTTTTTCTTGAATATTTCGCTGAATCTTAATTTTAGGCCACATGAGTTTTAGTACTTTTCTACTCGCAATTACATCCTTTTTCAGAATTTGGAAAAAAAATGCCATGTTCTATTTAAAAAAAAAAATTGACCTTCGTATGATCTTCATACGTTCTCCTTGCTGTACGACTGCTTAACCATCAGATAGGACACTTCTTGTAGTAAAACTTTTACTTGAAACTTTTTTTCATAAAACTGTATGTTAGTATGTTAGTATGTAATTGCAAAGTAAGGGGGGATGCAAACATTGCTGTCTACAAATTACAAAGCAAATCATACGAAATTTTTAATTGAAAAAATGTCTATGTTGGGACTCGAACCCAAGTCTACAGCTTTCCGGGCTGTCGTCATTACCACTAGACCACAATAAACCCGGGTTCAAGTTATTCAGAAATGCATTATAAAGTAACAGTGTTGATGAATCAAATGTCAGTTATTGAATGTAGATGTCAAGTTGAAGGCAGAAGTCAGTTTTGAAAGCTCATGTCAGTCTTGATAGCAGATGTCAGTTAGTGAAAGCAAATGTCAGTTACTGAAAGCAGATGTCTGTTTTGAAAGCAAACGTCAGATTAGAAAGCAGATACCTATTTTGAAATTAGATGTGAGTTATTGAAAGTAGATGTCAGTGTTTTTGAAAGCAGATGTCAGATTTGAATGGTAATAAGTATAGCGACTTTCTACACAATGTGTTACCGACACTACTTGAAGATGTACCCTTAGAGCGGCGAGCCACAATGTGGTACCAACATGATGGGTGTACAGCTCATTATTCACACGCGGCTCGAGAAATATTAATATATATATATATATATATATATATATATATATATATATATATCGGACGATAACCTGCTAAGCTGGTTTATCGTACTGGTGGTGACGGTATCGGATCTGGAGCTTTGTTGTGCGTGAAGGTTTTCGTAGAATTCATTCCCTTTTAAGGTAACTGCCGATAGCTAAACATATTAAATTACTTAACGAGCGCGGGTGTAATAATAACATATGCCTACTAATGCCCCAAATTGGCATTAAGCTGTTGGGGGATGTTAAGCCATAACTTATTATTATTATTAAATATTTAAAAAACATTCTTATCCTCAGAGAAATATATTATTATTATTACTAATCTCACAGATTTTTATTATATTTATAAAAAATAAACCTATAAACTACATATGTATATACGAGTATGTACAAATATCTTAAATTTATCATAAACTTATTTTTTTATTACTGTTTTTCTTAACTCTAGAGAAATATAATTATATACGGCTGGCTCATTAACTATAAGCTGTTAGTTATAAAAATAAAATAATATAAATGTCTTAATATTTTTATGTATGCACATTTTAATAAAACAGGTCTAATTATTTAACTCTGGGTTCTAAACCAATCCACATACCATTTTCTCCTAGTACATTAAAGGTTTTCTTGGATAATACAATAGGTATCTGCGTCTTTTCAGTGACAATAAAGTTGAACTTAGATAACATGTAAAAGAATATTGTTTTAATTTCTAGAATTGCAAATCTTGATCCGATGCAGTTTCGTGGTCCAAGACCAAATGGCATGTATGTATAAGGTTTGATATTTCCTTTATTTTCATCATTAAAACGTTCGGGATCGAAGGCATCGGGGTTTGAATAATACTGTGGATCACGATGTATTCCACTAATTGGTATAAATATTATTTCACCAGGTTTCAAATGCACGGGCCTTTCACCAGGTTTAACAGGGTCGATTGTGAAAGGTTTTGAACAAACTCGATCAGTTCCTATTGCCGCTGGCCATTTACGAAGAGTTTCTGCACATAAAAATATTTAAATGTTATATAATTGTTACTTATTTTATTTAAAAAACGATGACAACATGATAATAATGCAAAAAGATGTATTAATACAGTAATTAGTTACTAGTTAGCAAGGTAAAACAGTGAAAGACGTAAACAGATATAAAAAATTGAATTGAATTTTTTTACCTAAACTGCAAATAACTTCTAATAATATATATTCTTAACAGAGTATATAGAGTATAATCAAATCTGTTACTGTCAAGATGTAGTTTGTTGTTTGCTTATATTAAATATAGTCGTAGCTTCCGTTACTTTTCATTTTGCTCACTTTTTTCTCACTTCTTTATTTGCGAGGGTAATACAAAAAGGTAGATGGACTTCCTACCAACACCACCGCCACCTCTAATGAAATGGCATCATTATCGATCACTAACATAAATAAAAAAATGCAAACAAATTCTACACGAAAAGTGTTTACGACACTTTTTTTTGGGATCGGAACGGTATCCTTCAGAGAAGAAACAATAAATTTTAGATGATTTTATCGGCTCTAGTGCCTCATTTAGAATAAGCGGCGTGGGTTATTGGTTAGCGGCGTTGCCTTGATTCACAGTAACGCTCGTCCAGATTTAGCGGTGTTAATACAAGGTTTGTTTCAACGGTTCTTGTGGGAAGTTTTTAAACATTCGCCACACTTAGTGCTAGAGTTGCGGCTTTGTCCGGAATGCAGGAATATATTGTATTGTGGGACAACCGGCCGAACTCAATAACAGTCGCGAACGACAGTCCTACCCAATGTATTCAACAGTACAGGAATAATGTATTACGTAGTGTGGTAATGCCGAACGTATATTTAGCGCGTAACAGTAATCGAACTGTGAAACGTACATCCACATAGTTCTTTAGCTCGGGCCTAACTACTCTCACCTATTCGCATCGGATCGGCTGTCCCTGCAATACACAATACAGGTACTTGTTCTCCCTTTCCCTGGTAGTGCAGGACTCCTGTGCATAAAATTGTTCAGCTTCACTATACCCGCTAAAAAAATCCCTTTCGTTTACGCCTTGGCTTCGGGACCGCTTTCGCATACTTCAAAGCCCAGCTTATCTCACAGCGCTTTCGATTGTCAATTATTTATAATTCAATTGCAGTTGTTGGTCTGCGTCTGGCTTCTAACTCCTTTGTCTCAATACATCCCTGTATTCCGGACAAAGTGCGCAACTCTACTTAGGGCCTAGTAACTTTCATTTCTTTCTCAAGCTGAAATATTTGTTGCGCGGTAGTTATTTTGTTAAATTATGACGAACTGAAAAAGGTCGTCACTAACGAACGGAGATAATATAAACAAAGAGTTTAGTAACTGCAAAACGAATTTTATTTTATTGACGCCACAAACAAATATCTGAGTGAAAACCATTCTTTACTTTTTGAATAACCCTCGTATATAGACTGTCACGTAAAAAATGCCAACAATCATAATTCCATTATTTATTGTCCGGTTTTATTAAAACAAAAAATAATTTAATAGCAACAAAAATACTATAAAATAGCAATATTTTATTTTTTATTCAGTTGTTTTCATTAATGTCAAACGATAGTCCACTTTTTGATTTTAAATGGCAACATATATATATTTTGGGTTATATTCGGATTGGATTTTTTTTCTGTATTCAACGAGGTATAATATGTCTATTTGATAAGCGTTTATTGAAAGAAAAATAATAAAACAATAAATTTAATCTTCCATTAGTTTTCCATTATTTATAAATTTTCGAGTGTGCCATAAGTGTCAGTGTAAGTTTATTAAATTTTCTTTATTGTCCTGTTTGAAAGTTTTACCCCTACGAAAAAACGTATTTATGCAAAAATTAATAACAATCAGTTGACGGACATGTTACAAGTATTCTTTGAATGTAATAAAAATCGTCTTCAAGTGTCCCGTCGTTACAGTGTTCGTTTTCCGGACAGAGCAGTTCCAGATTTGAAAATATTTCAGAAAATTGAAACGAATTTAAGAAATTATGGATCATTTAACAAACCTAAAACACAACAACATAACTTCTCTGATGATACGGAATTAGTTCTCGCAGTACGAGAAAATTCACAAACTTCGACTTGCGAAATTGTACATAATATTGGGGTTCTATAGTCCATGGTATTTTAAGGAAACACAAACTTAAACCGTACATAGCTCGAAAAGTTTATGCATTAGAACAGAATGATCCTGGCCGAAAAATACAGTTTTGTCGGCTTTACTTAAATGCATTAGAACAAGACCCTAATTTTGACAGAATGATAATTTAGTCTGATGAATGCACTTTTAGCAACAATGGTATTTTTAATAGAAACATACATCAACAATGCTAAGACAATTCGAGATTTGTCATTGATAATAATTTTCAAAGACGTTTCAGTGTAAATGTTTGGTGTGACATTTTTGGCGATCAATTAATTGGGCAATTTTTTATAGATGGCTGCATAAATCAAGAAAAATATCACACTTTATTAAACGAAAATCTCCAAAACTTTTTAGATGAATTACCTTTGGTAGATTTAAATAGGATATTTTATTAACAAGATGGGGCTCCCGCGCACAACGCCAGAGTAAATACTGGTTGGTTGAACACTCAATTTGGAAATAGGTGGATAGGACATTCGGTTCTATCGAGGGACCTGCGCGTTCACCGGATGGATCCTACGCCCCTCGATTTTTGGTTGTGGGCTTATCTACAAGATCGAGTTTATTTAACAAATGACAAAATGTTGACATTTTAAAACAAAGAATTATTAGAAGTATCTGCCGTTTGCCTTTTAAATGCGACTCGTGGAGTAATTAGGAGATGTGCAGTATGTGTTGAACAAGGTGGCGGGCAATTTGAACAATTATTGTAAAGTGTTTTGTTTTGTTACTTCTAATACTAACTCTGCCTGCTGGGGGGGGGGGGGGGTTGAGTAGCTCCAAAACCCCATCAGCCGGTCCCAAGCCCGGATAAAAGAGGAGGGTTCTGCGATAGGCCAGTAACCTATCCAGGTAAAAGGAAGAACCACTTACACACCTTTAAGCGACGCCTCGGATTGGACTGATAACAAAGATGACAACCGCAAACGTAGAAAGGAACAAAGATTGGGTATACGAGAACACTTAAAAATTGCTACGTGGAACGTGCGAGGATTAGCACATAAACTGGATGAATTACAGGAAGTACTGAATGAACATAAGATAGAGATAGCAATGATAACAGAAACAAAAAAAAAGCTAAATGGTTCGCTAGACCTAAAGAACTATACTATGATATATGCTGGGGTGGATCAACAACAGAGAGCATCGGCAGGAGTAGCGGTCTTAATGAACAATAAATGGAAAGATATAATACAATATTATAAGTGGGTGAATGAGAGAATTATAGTTATAAGATAGAGAGTAGATAGAGGACATCTGAGCCTAATCTGTACATACGCTCCTGAAGAAGGGAGAAAAGAAGAAACAGAAGTATACTACCAAATACTTCAGTCAGAACTAGACAAAATAAACAAAAATGATTACATAATAATGGGTGGAGACTTGAATGCAAGAATCGGGAACAGACCGGTGGAGAATGTAATGGGGACCAACGGAGAAATAATGCTAAACAACAACGGCAAACAATTGATAGATTTTGCCAGTTACAATAATATGAGGATTATGAACACATACTATAAACACAAAAATATCCATAAGATTACCTGGTCAGCCAGAGGGCAAAGCTCTATAAAAGATTACTTCCTTTCGAACCAAAAAACAGCATCACTCTTTGAAGATACAAGAATATTCAGAGGAGCAGACATTAACAGCGATCACTACATGCTAGTAGCAAAAATAAAACTACTAACTAGATGGTACAAGCAAAATATAAATGTAGATAACCAAAAACTGAAGGTCTACCTTTTGAAGGAAGATTCGATAAAAACACTCTACCAACAGAGGTCACAAAAATACAATAAAGAAATAAAACCAAACAAGAAAACCAATGACGAATGGAAAAATATCCAGGAGATAATAATGACAACGGCTACTGAAACCCTTGGATATCGAAAACAAAAAATTAAAAGCAAGAAACTGAAATACTGGAACCAAGAAATCAAAGAAATGATCACTAAAAAGAAACAAGCATATTTGACATGGACACAGAACAAAACAGAAGAAAATATAATAGCATATAAGAACATAACAGCTGAAGTGAAGAGAATATGTAGAAAAAATAATAAAAAAAATTGGGACCGATTTATTTCAAATGTAGAAGACGATATACACGGGAAACAGGAGTTCGCTTACAAAATGATGAAACACCTGAATAAAACCGAAAAAGATGATGCGAAGATCAACATCATAAATAAAGACGAATGGCTGGCATATTACACAAAGCTCTGGACAAAGGAAGACAAAATGGAAAATCCAGGAAATAGAAACGAAAAAGATGATGAAGAGGATAGAAGTGTAGACCAGATAGAAATGAGAGAACTAGAAGAAGCACTACAAAAAACAAAACCCCGAAAAGCCCCAGGACAAGATAATATAAACCCGGAACTTCTCAAATTTGCCCACATAGAGATGAAATCAAGATTCTTACAACTACTAAATAAATGCTGGAGAACAAAAACAATACCTGACAGTTGGAAGATCGCGAAGATAACACCAATAATTAAAAAATGACAACTGATCCAACTGCGAAAACTATAGAGGCATATCCCTGCTAAACACCGCATATAAAATATATTCAAAAATAGTGACAGCCAGATTAAATAAAATAGCGGAAAATATACTTATGGAGGAACAGATGGGTTTTAGAAGAAGAAGATCTTGCACCGACAATACTTTTACAATTAAGCAAATAATAGAGAAACATCGAGAACATAACAAACAAACACATATGTTGTTTATAGACTACAAAAAGCTTTTGACAGAGTAGTTAGAGAAAAACTATGGGACATACTGGAAAGACGAGGAATACCTTTACATTTGATTAAAGTTATTAAGAGTATGTACAAAAACTCAAAGATTACCATAACCGATAGCGAAACGGAAGTGGCAACCGTCAACTTAGGACTACGACAGGGTTGCAGCCTGTCACCTATACTTTTCAATATATATATATTGATGACGTGCTACGGGAATGGCTGACAAATACTAAGCACTACACACATGATCTAAACAGACAAAAATACCTAATGACCATACTCTTCGCCGACGATCAAGCTCTAATAGCCAATGACGAGGACACACTTCAAAGAGCTGTCTACGACTTAAATAGAATAACCCAGAAATACAATCTAATGATATCAACAGAAAAAACTAAAGTAATGGCCTTCAGCGGAAACGAAACAGTGCGATCAAAAATAATAATTAATAATAAGCCAATAGAACAAGTAAAAACATTTAACTTCTTCGGATCCACTATATCGTATTTATACGATGACACGGATATACACACGAAACTAACAAAATTCAACAGAATAAATGGCACCATAGCCAGAACACTAAAAAATAAAGTGAGGAAGGACACGCTGATAAAATTCTATAAAACAATGGCAATCCCATGTGGTATATATGGGAGTGAAAGCTGGACCATTACCAAAGCGAATGAAAGAAGAATCCAAACATCGGAGGTGAGATTCCTAAGAAGAGCAGCAGGCTACACAAGAATGGATAGGAAGAGGAACACAGAAATAAGACAAGAACTTGGAGTTGAAGATGCGAACGAGATGATAAGAGAATACAGACGTAAATGGAGAGAACACGTAGAAAGGATGGAAGATGATAGGATACCCAAAAGGATATGGAAATATAAGGCGAAAGGAAGAAGAGCGACGGGACGCCCACGGAAGAGATGGGCAGACCAAAAATAAAGGTCGTAACAGGCTCAAAACCTAATACGTGAAGTAAGAAGAAGAAGGCTTCTAATACTTATAATACTTACATTTCCAATGTTTCAAGGTACATTCGAAAATTTATTAAAAACAAAGTCGATTTTAATAAATGTTTTTTTCAATAAACGTTTATAAAAAATAGACATGTTAAACATCGTTGAATTCAGAAAAAAAATCCAAGCCGAATATAACCCAACATATATATGTTGCCATTTAAAATAAAAAAAGTTGACTATCGTTTGATATTAATGAAAACACCTGAAAACAAATAAAACACTGTTATTTTGTAACATTTTTGATGCTACAAAATTTACTTTTTATTTCAATAAAATCGGACAATAAAAACGGAATTATGATTGTTGGCGTTTTTTACGGGACAGTATGTATATTCGAAGTGAATTCTGTCGATGCTATGATTCTGCGAATATCATCAATCAGTCAATTAAACTATTTAACTTTTGTGTGAATTTCTTTTCGATTATTAACATAATATGAAAGTCAACATGTATTGTCATTAAATATTAATTGAAATATGTCTTTATTACTAATACTATATCTTTAGGCTCAATAGTTTTATTTTACAGAAGTTAGCAATTATTTAAATGAGACACTTTGTATACACGTTTCGATAAATTACTATCTAAAAAGTTACATACCAGAAACAATCATGTCCATGTACTTCATTTTCATTAAAGCCTCGTACGTGATTTTTCCATTGCACTCTTTCAAAGTAGCATCAATTTCTTGTTGAAGTTTACGTTGAACATCCATATGTAGTGCTAATTCATAACCCATAAAGCACATTACTGTAGATACACTATCAAATCCGGCAAAGAAAAATATTAAAGCTTGAGCGGCGATATCTATGTCCGTCAATTCTTGTTTGACAGTCTTGTTGGTAGTATTTACTGATGATTCTTCTACTGTAGCAAAGCCTGTATCTATAAGGTTTGATGTTTCCTCAACCTTTTTCCCTTTTCTTGCTTCTAATAGTAAATTGATCATATCTGGACGAACGATTCCTTGCGTTTCACGAAGACGAATGGATTCTTTTATTAATTTAACGAAAAAATTGGATACTTCTTCAGGAAATAGTTTTAATTTTATAAGCTACAAATAGAAATTCATTGCAATACTAGCTTTAGTATTTACTACTTTAATAAAAAGAGTTAGCAGACGGCTAAGTGGCATACTCAGGCTAGCATGTCTAAGTGTCACAGATGCCAAGAGAACAACTCTTACAGCTGTGCTGGGGGTAATACTAAACCTACCACCTCTAGATATCCACATACGAGGAGAAGCAAGGTCTGTAGCTTACAGCCTAATGCAAGACTAAGCACCTATAAGCCAAGTTCACGACACCGACCATGAAGAACTCCAGGCAGATTCCATTACAGGGAAACCGAGTGATGCCATGGTTTGAAAATTTAACTTTGATAAGAAATACAAAATAGTCAAGGCAGATAGGGATAAGTGCAAAAAAGGCACACCCGCCCAGGCAGAATCTATCTATTTTGAAACAATATTATATAATTTCATAAGTCAATATTTGTATATCTATTTTTATCTTTATTATCTGTATCAGATAATACGATCAAAATAATTTAATTTTACCTTGGTTTAGGTAGGAAATTTAACAAACCATTTGTAAGAAAAGCCATTCACAGTTTATCAAAATTACCATATGTGCACGAAAAATAAAAATACATTAAAACCACATGCAGTATGAGCAAATAAATATAAACAACTTGTAGCAGAGAAAAACAACAACAGGATCCATCTATTCTACATTATTGAACTGTTTGAAAGAATAGCCAAAATGGAAGACAGCCGATATTGGCGCATAAAAAACAGCTCTTTCATCAAGACGTTGGAATATCTCACAAAAAGACTATGAAATGGTAAAATAAGAATTGGTTCCCTATTCACCTTACTACCTGATTCGGACCCGCAAACTTAAAAAATTGAGTAGGTGGAAAGAAATTTTCATCGAATAATGCCATCAATGCATATTTTGTAGACTTAGAGAAAAATCTACTTCCCCGACGGTATTAAAAAACAACTGGAAATTCGTTAGTCTTACATAGTTATAGCCTTCAATGGAAATATAGTTAGATACTTCAACGAGAATAAGATTGTTTTTCCAAAAAGAACATGTTTATAGTATATTACTAGAGACAGGACGCATCAGGCCTAAATTACGATGGACCATATAAATAGTCTATAATACTCTATAACATCGCTAAGTACAACACGCAATTATTGAATAGCACTATTCATTCGGTTAATCTCACATCTGTTTTTTGTCGTTGAATTGTGACGCAATTACTTCAATATGACAGTTAAATTCCTTTCTTCATGGGCGTAGATAGAAGCGTGAAGAGCTTATATAATTTATTTTATTTATTAGTTTATATTTCGTGAGATAAATAAAGTACGGTGAAAAGTCTTTCTTTGAAGACTGTGGTTAAGTAAAAACTCAAAAAAGGTATATAACCTCTTACCACAATTACTAATAGTATCCTAAATACGTATTTCGACAACTGAGTTGTCTTCATCAGTAGATAAAACAACTAATCAAAATGTCGCACATGGGGCACAGTGAAACTAAACACATATAAAAACGCATCAACTTTACACTGACTTCAAAATAAAAATATATCGACGTATGTATATGTAAAACCCAAATCGATAAGAATTTACAGCAACACAAACCGAAGTCAATTAATAAAGAATAGAACATCATTAAAATTCTCAGATCGAAGGACTCTTTTTACCTGCTGAAGGCTGAGGGCCAGTGGATTATGGTGTCACGAGATTATATCACGAGAATTGTACTGGAGGAGCCGGTTTTATAAATGTCGGCAGACAATACGGCACCTGAAGTTATTATGTTTACAGTTAAGCTGAATATATCTATATCGACTAGGAAAGGGTTGCTCGAGCGATTGGGGCACCAGTATCTAGTTCTCAGATGGATCGAGATCCAATTATTGTACAGGTGCAGGAACTACGGCTTTTCAGGCTGAGTTGTTTACAGTCTCAGCCTGGGCCAAGGAAATTCAGAAAGTCGGCTGTACAAATAACATAACCAAAAAAAATAATAACTGATAGCCAGGGGACTATTAAGGCCATTATGAACCCAACTACCAGGTCAAGCAGGTTCGCAACAGACTAGCACAAGACAATACCGTGTCACTGAGATGGGTGCCAGAACATGAAGAGATTAAAGAGAATAAAGATGATCGTTGAACTGGCCAAGGAGGACTCAACGGGGAAAATCATAGAATCAGAACCTTTATGTGATATCACTAACGATTCCGCCAGGAAGAAGGTATGGTCATGACTAGAAAGAGAACATAAAAGAAGAAGAAGACTAACGGAATGTCAACTCCTTAAAAGACACTACTAGAAAAGTTGGATGCTGGGTTTTCAACTAACCTTATTAGAAGCAACAAAATATAAATCAAAACTATCACCGGCTTGGTAATCGGACGGTGTCGTTAAAGAAAGCAATTATACAGCATGGGCTTAGTTAGCAAGTCCTGTTGTAAGAGATGTGAAAAGCAGGTAGAACCTAGCCTTCATGTAATATCTACTTGTAAGGAACTGAAGGAACTCAGCCAGAAACATTTCGAAAGAGATCTATTGAATCCTATGAGGGTACTCAAATTTCCCCTGAGGAGTTTAGTGGCTTTTATCGAGGACACAAGATTAACAGAGTGTAATTGTTGTACAAAGAGTATTATGCTCAAGCATGTGCTATGTTGAATACTCGGTTGACCCACCACGTTGTAAATGATGACAAATACAAGACCTAGAAAATAGCGAGTGAGGTTCCGTCGAAACGTCGGTCAGGAAGATGTCCCTCAGAACCATTTCCAACATAGCATACTTCACCCGCGAGAATATATGATGTAACATATGTATCTTCACTATACATAGGCTAAAATGTAGATTAGTTGTATATAGATGGCCTTATGTTAAATAATTAGATAGGTGAGTAGAAATGACACTGAATTCGGTCTTGAAAAAAGAATATTGGTAATGCTTCTGTTTACTTCATTTTATAGAAGGGGCAGAGCTATGTTAATGAGTTGGGTTATATAATTTTAATATATATGTATATGTATTTAATTACTAGAGAAGTTGATTCGAGTAACATCCCATCGGCGTAACATTTTATGAGCGAAATATGCTCAACGTTGTCCTTCGGCCACTCACGATATATATATATATGCGCGACCGTGTGGTGTTACTCGAATGAACGTCTCTAATAAGTACACTAGTTACCTTGCAAAATGCTGGTATTATCGAAAACAAGAAGAAACCTATATTTCTTAAGAAACCGAATGTAGTTACATTTTTTCCCATTATATAAAATTCGTTATCTTTCACGTTAATGGAATCGCAGTTGACTCCGAAAGCTACTGTAGCAATAACGTCGTTGGTATATCTTGTCAGAGTATCTTTTAGTTCTATGTCAGTAGTTTTTCCAATTTTTAAGAAATAATCAAGGTATTCATTGGCGCAATCTGACATCAACGAAAAAATAATTTTCATTTTACTAGATGTAAAGCTGGGGCTTAATGTGGATCTCATGTCACGCCATTCAGTATCTAGAAGGAAAAATTACTATTTAAAAAAATATAAAATGCAAGAAAATTCAGATCAAATATTTCATGGTATACATATATTAAATAGGTTGTATAAATTTTGTTAGTGTGTTTTTTTTTGTTATACATTTTAATAAATTAAAATAAAAAATTAAATAAAACATAGCAATCGGCACAATATCATGTTTGCCGGAAATAACTTTTGTGAACCACATTCAAATCCTTTATATAAATTTGCATAAACTGTAACTAACTTGAATATGTAATAATATTCTAATGTTGACTACAGATAGCTAAAAACGTCACTTCTGTTGTTATCTCCAAGGATTCCTGATGGCACTCTTAAAATACACAATTATAATTTTTACAAACACGACTGCGCGAATTCCATTGGCGGCGGGGTGGGTATTTACGTTAGAGAAAATATTAGCTGCAATATTATCAATTCCGATTCACACATTGAACAAATATGGTTATCATGTTGCAACTATAATGTACACTCGATAATTATTGGGTGTATTTACCGACCACCTAGTTTCTGTACATCAATTTTCGTTTACGAAATGGAAAATTATTGGTTGCTTACGAATAGACTCTATCGCTTGGGTGATTTTTTAAATGAAAATTCACCATTGAGGCGGCAGGTTTCAAATATGTTTGATACTTTAAACATGAAGCAAATAATAACGGAATCTACTCGAATAACTCTCACCACTGTTACCCTGCTTGATATAATTGTTATTTCTGAATGAAATCCCAATTTTCCTTTTACTGTTATTTACTGTTATACAAAAAAAACTCTTTTGGTCTCCCCATCGTCACGTTAGACTTTCTTGTGCATGCAATCCTCTTCGTTTCCATTTCATAACTCTTTTTAAGGTTCATTTTTCCTCTCTTCTATTCACGTATTCGTATCCTTTAATACTTCCAACTTCTATTATTTTCAGTACGTCTTTTCCTATTTTTCGCTGACCATAAATTCTGCTTATTATTTTCCTTTCAAAAATTTGTAAATTCTCCGCATCCCTCATTGCAAGACACGTTGTTCCTCTTTGGTAGATTGCAATGCTTCCCATAACCACTTCTTCTATGATCAGTTTAAACGAGTCCGAACCATTTGTAAGAGTAATATGCTTACGCCACCTATCTCAGAGAAGTTGAACAATCTCTCTAAATTGATCCAAAATATGTATTTTAATACATTTATCTCGACTCGTATGCCCAAAATTCTGTTCCATAATGATACCCTCCTAGAGGCTTCGCACGGTATTGTTGACGCATTTGCCAATCAATTTTCTTCTGTACACTCTATCAGTAGCGATTTCTTACATAGGAAAACACGAATTATACTCCTTTTAAATTAGTATCAGTAACTGAAGACGAAGTACTTAGTCTAGTGACAAAATTCCCCCAAAGAAATATTGCTGGTGATGATTTAATTCCTAGCTTTATCCTATATGACGCAATATTTGCCCTTTTAAAACCGTTGACTTTTATTATTAACATGGCTTTATGCGAGGTACATCAAATAGTCACAAATCTGTGACTATTTGCTAGTTTATTAGTGAGCAGCTTGATTGCCGTGGCCAAGTTGACATCATATAACGGACTTTAGAAGTTCCTTTGATGTAATTGACCATGAAATTTTACATACTAAGTTGTCTGCGTTTGGGTTAAGTCCTTCCTATTCAACCATCAGAACTCGAGATGATAAATGAATTTGCAAGGGAATTTGAGCATGCCGTCTCAATGGTAAATTCAGATTGAACATTGAAAAAAATTAATTAACTCCAGTTATTTTGTAAATAATAATTCTTATAATTCTTAATAAAATTTAAAACGTAAAGGAACTCGGAGTTTTGTTCGATTCTTGATTCTTTAATTTTTGTGCCGTATATCAATAACGTGTGTCGCGGCTTCAAAAACACTAGGCTTTGTTTTGCGTATCTGAAATTTTTTCACTTCTATATCTTTGTTCAAAACTATGTATTATAGTTTTGTCCTTAGTAAATTAGAGAATGCTTATACTGTTTGGTCATCTCATTATATTTATATTCAGTTGTCCATTGAAAAGATACAACATTGATTGATGATGACATTTTCTTGAATGCTATAGCATTCATAAGTAAAAAAATATTAAATAAAAGATAATTATTGTTTTTAAGATTAAATAATTAATAATTATCTTTTATTTAATATTTTTTTACTTATTACTGTGAAATCTCCCTTTGATAGAAATTAAATGAAGTATAAATTAATTAAACGTAGCTTAAACAAATTAATCGTAATCAACACAGGTCGAGTTTTTGAACGCATATGGTATATTACATGATAAATTTTGCATTAAACACATGATGTAAATATATTAGAGGTTAAAATGAATTTCGACAATATTATAATCTAATTAGATATAAAACGTATGCTTACGTACCAAAATTTTATAAAAAGATACTAAATAAATCATTATCTATATATTAATTATGATATTTATCTCAGACTTGTTGGTATTGTACTAAATATATTCATTGTTTATGATAGGAAATTATCAAATTCTTTTAGAATAAGAGTAAATCCATATAAAAATATCTGGTATAGGAGGCAGAAACAGTGTAACCTGAAAAACAATAAGAGATGAAATGCATCAGAATGCGCATGCCTACTTTATTAAATGTACACAATTTACATAATTAGAGATGCACCCGTCGCAAATACATAAAAACATGGGGAAAACAAAGAAAACAAATATATGAAGGGCATCTAACAAAAGACGGTGGAATCTTTGCGAGCTGAGACATGCAGAACTAGGTCAAGGCATAAAATTCGTAGAAATTTGAAAAGGTAAAAATAATTAATTTCGAAATAAAAATGTAGAAATCATAAATTATGAGAAAATAAGAAGTTATGTAGATAAAATAACTTCAAACAACAAAATAAAGAACAAATTTGCAAATATAGCAAAATTGGCTTTATAGGAGGATTGAAATGGAAATAGTATTCGAAAATACATAAATACAGAAAGTGGGAGAAGAAAATGGACGTTTTCCGAGAAATGAAAAGTATCCAGTATAAAAGGCAAAACAGCACCAAACAGAGGATTCTGATTTCATTACGTGATTGATTCGTTTCGAATTTTTACGCTTAAGCGAGCAACAGTTTTAAAAAATTAGACTGTCCTATTGGAAACGTCTAAGATACTATTGTATATTCAAATAAGAAATAAAACCATTTTATTCAGAGTATTGATTTAAGAGTATATATGTACATATATATATATATATATATATATATATATATATATATATATATATATATATAGTTATATTAATATCTTTATTAAAATCGACCATACCATGTACAAGAAGAATTTGAAAGTAAAATAATGCACTATTTTTTTGAAGTCTCAAGATAAAACAAAAATCAAAACATTGTAAAATATGTATGGATTATTAATTTGAACATAATCACAGTAGATTCATCATTAAAAGTGTAAATTTATAATAATAATAATAATAATAATATTTATTTATTTGCCCAACAGGTAATCCCAATTACAGAGCAATAAGTACACAAATTAGATGTATGAATACACATACTATGTTAAATTATTACATCACTAAAATAATTTTGATATATAACAAATAAGTAATACCGATAATTATGATGTCAAGGTTCACATATCCTTAGTGTCCACCTCTCCAATGAATATGTCACTATAATATGCCTCAGCATTCCTCATCATGTGGAATATCGGTGATCCCATCAGTAGATTCGTCCTTGGAGTCGACAGCAAGGAAGTAACAGGGTTCGGGTACTAACACTAGGCACATTGAATCTGACCCTAGACAACAGCGCGGCACAATCAATTTTATTGTGGAGAAGATTATGAAGAAACCTTGCGCTGTAGTTAACTCGACGAACAGTCAAAGACTGGACCCCATAGAGTCGAAGCAGTTCTTCATAGGAAGTGTTCCAGTCAGGATATACACGATTAGATTTGAAAAAGAGGTATTTTACAAATCGGCGCTGTATACGTTCAACTGGAAACTGTTGCGAGATGTAGAAGGGATACCAAACAATAGACGCATACTCGAGTTTCTGAACTATAAGAGTGAAATACAAAGATTTTAGCAAGGAGATGCTGCTGAAGCACCCCGAGGCTCGAATGAGGAAGCCCAATGCTCTCGAAGACGAGTGGCAGATGCCCACAATGTGATCATTAAAAGATAGCTCCGGATCAAACGTCACTCCCAGGTCCCTTACTGAGTTTGTGTTATTCAACTGCTGATTATTTATAAAATAACGTGATAAGACTGGTGCGTTCTTCCTGGAGAATGGCATCACCACACATTTGTCGATATTCAAAGACAATTCATTCCTCTGAGACCACTCCACAAGAATGTTAACATCATGCTGCAAGCCAATAGCATCACCTGGTTTGGCGATATCAGAAAATAGTTTGATGTCGTCTGCGTAAGCTAGCGCCTGACATCTTAACAGTGGAAAAAGGTCATTCATATATAATGAGAATAGCAAAGGTCCCAAGTTAGAACCCTGCGGTACTCCAGAAGCCACTGCAAAGGTGTACGATTTATAACCATTATAAAACACATAATTATATCGATTAGATAAATAAGATCCCAACAACATGTATAAATTCGGAGATAAGCCAAAGCTATCAAGTTTTTGAAGTAGCAACATATGATTGATGCTATCAAAAGCATGTGAATAATCCATATAAACAACATCCACTTGACCCCTACTGTCCAAGACTTCATTCGTATATTGCGTGAAGCAAGCTAGATTTGTAGTAGTAGACCGACCTTTCATAAAACCATGTTGGTGCTGTGTGATATATGAATGGGTATTGAAGTAAATAGCATCAAACAAAAATTGTTCGAAAATTTTTGCAAAGTTTGATAAGAGCGAAATCGGTCTGTTGTTTGAAATATGTCTGCTATCACCCTTCTTGAATACAGAAACAATACGGCCGCACTTCCATCTATCGGGGAAGGATGATGTCTGCAGTGCTAGGTTTATAATTTTGGTTAGTGGTGCTGATAGAACAAATTTGGTGTCCCTGATCAGGAAGCTGGGAATGCCATCATCACCAGAGGTAAACCTATCAGGAAAAGTAGCCATTATGCTGGAAATAGTATGTTCAGTAATGCGACAGAGAGAAAACGGCTGACATTGAGATTTTAGAGTGGGAGAGTCAACAATATTGGCGGTCGAGAACATTTCCGAGAAATTACTGACAAATGCGTCTACAATGGCTTGTGGTTTGTCAAGCCAAGCATTTCTATAAAATAGTTTTTCAGGAATACGTGAGGTTCCTCTCCGGGAACGTACGAAAGACCATATTCTTCTAGGATCCGCCGTGATGCTGGTCTCTATATTCACCATGTATGCAGTATAAGCAGTAGATATTTGTGATTTCGCTAGTGTACGCAGTCTTCTGAACTCTTCATAGAACATCGGACTATTAGTACCTTTCCATTTACGCCTATAATAATTTTTTGCTTTAATGTTACATTTAATTTCATTATTGAACCAAGCAGGAAAATTCGAGGTGCTTTTCGACATCTTCGGAATAGTTGAATCAAATATATCGCTCAGAACATTGTAAAACCAATCCAGGGCGAGATTAACATCATTAATACCATCCAGAAAGGACCAATAAACCTCCACCAGGTCCTCATACAGTTTTTCATAATTCGCCTTTCTGAAGTTGTACTGACAGTTAGTAGATGGAAACTGATCCGGTCTCAATGTAGATAAAAACTCCATATTAACTGACAAGGCAGGATGATATGCGTCTTCAGGAACAAAGGGAAGCTGGTCGTGGGTAGTGCTTAGATTGTGATCCAAGTTCGACAAGACCAAATCAAGAAGTCGACCGTCAGCATTCACAATCGCATTGTATTGCTTGAGTTGTCAAAAATCACAAAATTCCAGGAAAGCAGAAACTCTAGTACTCACTGTACTGGAACTAATATGTTCATAATATTGTGATAAATTAAAATCACCAATAATTAAAATAGGTTTGTTTATTATAAGGATTTGAAGTGCTTCGAAGAAGGTATCCAAAGCAGAATTCGGTAATTCAGGTGGAATGTATATAACGGAAATATAGAAATTGAAATTATGAATAGTGCACTTGCAAATGAGAAGGTCAATCGACGGCACCAGAGTTTTTAATTCAGTGATGTCAAGCACCTCTAATGTAAATTCAGTTGCTAAGCCCAACAGAACACCACCACCTGTGGATTTTCCCACAGAGGCAAAATCTCTGTCGCATCTGACAATATTGTAGCGAAGGCTGAGAGTGTTTTGGTAATAAATACTTAATGTCCGGGAAATAGTGTCGGGCTTTGCTGGTTTTCCGATATAATAACAGGGATACCGCTCCTATACACAATTCTCAAGCCATGTTCACCCTGATCCAATCGTTGCTCTAATTGTGCCCTAACACTTTTATAAAGTTCCCGCTGCATGAGAGTGCGATCGCGAGAAAAACCAAAACCGGGCCACTGATTAAGAGATTTTATTTTGTCAGTTTTCCTCAACAAAGCAGTAACAATAGACTCGCCTGGAAACTGTATTTTAACAGGACGACAACGGCTGCTGCTGCCAGGGTCAAACTTACCCAATCTATATACCTGAAAGTCAGGTGCATCTATGCTTACGGCAGAAAGCATATCCTTTATAGAAATGATATCAGTAGCTATTTGCTCCTTGCTGGAGGTAGCTGACTCAGTACAGCCGTATATAATTACATTATTTCTGCGTTTCTCGCGATCCTGCACCTCTTGAATAATTTTCTGTGTCCAACAATGATAAAGAGGACGAAACAACGCAAGGAGAGGCAATACTTGTTTTAAGCATCTGGATCTCGTCACGAAGAGCAACAATAACAGCCTTAAGACTATTTAGATCATTACCAAGATCCTTACAAGAGACGCATGTCCACGTGTATTAGAGATATCGACGCACCCAACCGCATAAGGCTTCTGGCACACAGAACAATTCACGATCTTATCAGACTCTGCGGTAATGGAACAGTGTGAACATTTAATTAAACTCATATTGAAAGAAAAAGGAAAAGGATTAAATACGAGGACACACACTTCACCCTACGGTGTCCGTCGTAGGGACTTTTTTAAAAAAAGACAACACACAGGATAGGAGGACAGCGGATAATCAGCAACAGAAACAAGAGGAAAACAAACAAATAAATGCGAATAGCGAGGCACCGATAAAAACAAAACAAAAACACCGAAAGTACGTATACCCGAAAGAACAGCAACAAAAACTGTACCCGATATAACAGTAAAATTCTTACAATGCATACAGCAGCCACAGTGTTGTTTAAGATAGAAAACTGATTCAATATATGGATAGACACAAAAATAGGCTATACACTGATATAAATTAATATAATAATTTAAACGATTTTATGCAGGAGTTTTGAGCCTACGGGCAGGAAGTATTGATTTCCACAAACAAACTTACGATATCTGCGTGAATTTTTACAATCAAATATTCATTGATGGGCATAAAATAAAACTTATATACAGTGTGGAGATAGACGATTGTTCTGCAGGAACTCGACTTCCACTTAAGTTACCGTCGAATAATACACTTAATTAGAAACAAAAATATCAGTAGAATCAAAATATCCATATTTCAAAGAGTAAAGGCAGATACCTTGAGTTCTAGCTTAACGTTCGGGTAAATACAGCCTTGGTTAAGTGAAATATTCGACTATGGTATTTTGGAAAGATTCTATCGAATCCAAACAAAGTCTTCAAAAATATATGTGTGTTTTAATAAACAATTCTTATAAAACTCTCTTATGATAACTAGGTTTTAGTTTAAATTAAAGTAATGAGATATCTTAAGTTTAGTAAACAAATAACTTGCGAACATACAAATAGATAATAAAAGAATTTTAACAATTTACATCTTGTTGGACATCTATTTACATTGGATGCTAGGCCTAGTTAAGTAGAACCCGAAATATATAGACCCAAAAAATATACAGGGTCTAAAGAAATATACGCTCTGTCCATCTGACACTCACTTACTTCATTTATTCACCAAGCAAGACTCACAGCAATATGTATGTGCGTTTTTTAATTTGTCCTAGAAGTGGTTTTTCGTTTGACAATAAAGGTATTATTATTACTAATATTGCTCCCTGTAATTATATTTTATACTCTTCAAAATTTTTTCAATAATTTATTTTAATACTGTAGCTGCTTTGGATGTTTATTTTAAAATTAATATAGTCTATCATTGCTTCAAAGTGCAAATGCTTTAATTTATTATTTTTCACATATTTATACACCTATCATTGCTATGGTAAACAAGGTGCTTATATTAAACAATAATTATTAGAGCAGACGAATTTCCGTGCGCGCCATGAGCGCGGTATGGGAGTGTAATTCGTAATATATTAGAATATGCGATAGAATAGGGACGCAACATGAGCTTGTCACCTATATAATTATAGAAGTAGAGACATTTATTCTATCAGAAATAATTAAATATACATTTGGTTTTCTGCTATTAAAGTAATATGCATAAACACACGAAAAATAAGAATAGTACATATTATAGCAGCGTTGTATGTACCTATAAATAAAATGGAAAATGTATGAAATCAGTGATTGTGTGCACGACAGAGGATTTAAAAAAACACATACCGTTTTAAGCGTCTTCCAAACTGGAGAAACTCGATTATATATTTTCAACATCAGGTGCGTTTCTAAGGTTATTTCTGAAAAACATGTCCGCCGTGAGGAACAAATATGTTTATATTCGGAAAACGAGCGTTCTACATCTACTGATGTTATATTCGCATAATCAAAATACTTTTTTAAGCAACTTAACGCATCTGTAGACGTGCCCTCACAAATACGTGTTAGGTGTCAAAATCTACATTTCTGTCTAAAACACTTTCAAATTTAATTAGAACACTTTGTGTTGTGCGTGAACATCTTTAACGATTTGCAGTGATTCCTCTAACGACAGCGACGAATTTTCTAATTTTGTTATATCTTCTTCTAGTCCCAAGTAATTCTCACGAATACTTTGTAAATCCATTTTAATCTGGGCATCTTGAAATTTTTCTGGCTTGTATTGATAGCTGCACTTTCTTTCGGATCGAATGATAAAACCAGGTCCTTAATTTTTTCAAAATGTTCATGATAGTAAAAACCCGCCCGTAACCATGTACCCCAACGTGTCAGAATCGGCTGTGGTGGCTCAGGGGTATGGGGACACAATTCGTGAAATTTCCGAATACGTTTTGGAGATTTCAGGAATACTGCCTTTGTACTCGATATTAAAGCATCTACCTCTGGATAACATCTACGGACCTGTTCTGCCACAAGGTGTAGAGCATGGAGTTTACAAGTAATATGTATGTAACAAGTTAGAACAATATCTTTTAAGAGACCGGCCCACAGAACACATGGTCACAACATTAATGCTAGGTCTTTCGAAAGTTTAACTTTTTCCAAATTATCTAATAGGACCTCTGAATTTTTTTTGGCATTACATTGTTCTAGTCGTCTGGATGCTAATAAAATTGAAGACGTTGGTTGATGTGGTTCCATATTACGCTCCATCACATTAACTACAGATTGTTTTTTGCTGTCAGTTGTTTCGTCCACACATGGTTATGTGTGACAGTTTTTTATTTTTCATTTCGGCTTTGATTTTATTTTCAACCTGTTTACGCACCGATGATAAATTCCTTCGTAACGTTGTCGTGCTCGGTAATGTTTGATTCGCGTATTTATTCCAAAATGAAATAAATGAATCATTACTTAATAAGGTAAACGGCAGTGTACACACAATCATAGTTACACATAGTTCATGTATAAACTGTTGTCGATTAATTTTGTTATTATTGTGCTTCGAACTGCTTACGTGTTCTTTACAATGTATTTTTGACCAACACATTAGATATGTATTGCACACTAAACATTTAATTTTTGAGCCATCGTACATTAAGTCCGGGAAATCCATAATAAACTTATTCACTTCGTCTGACAACGGTCGTTTTCTCGATTTATGTGTCGAAGACATTTTATTACGTATGCTTGCACTTACATGCAGTCTAAGCAAGTACCAAACACATACTAAATGCTTTTTATTAGTTTTGATGCAATACAATCATCCTCACATCGGCGCACATGGCGCGCACGGATATTGGTCTGCTCTAATAATTATATTATTCATTTCAATTACTCTGAAAACTTGGACATTAATTATTCTAGTAAATTACAGATGACGTAGAACAGATTTCAATATATGAATTTAATTTTTAAATTAATAATTTTGAAAAACTACGTATTCGATCAAATATATATAATATTGTGACACGTCGTATTCTAAGATGTGTTTATACTAACAATAAGTAAATATATAGTTTTAATATGAAATCATTTATTGTTTGTGTTGTATATTAGTTTATTTATTTAAAAATAACACTATTTTCAACATTCTATTGAATAAATACAATTAAAAATTTAAGTTTTTAATTGCAAACTTTTTGTAGGACGTTTATCAACGCAATATGAATTAACTTTAACATACATACCTCTTAAGGCAAATAAATTTCTGCTCCATAAGGGATCTGAACCATCTGGAATAAATTGCCTATGATTTAGAAAGTGATCAAATTCTTTCACTGTTATTTGTTTGATAAGTTCTGGATCTTTTATAAGTAATGTAGGTATCATGCCTTGATACATTCCATTATATCTAAAATATATTTAATAATTGAAGGTTAGTATTATTTTCACTAGGCTAATTGAAAACAAAACAAACTACTTGGATGTATACAAGACAGTACAGGAGCCGAAATTCTAATAATTTTTTAGTTAGATAATATTTTTTTATTATTTTTTCAGAATATGTGGTCAAGATTAGAGAGATTTTTCATAACGAACTTGACCATCGCACAGCGTACCAAAGTCATCGAGATTTTGTTTCAAAAATCATCAATATTTAACGGACATATTGTCAACAATGCGGAGTGCGGAAATCTCCTTCGTAATCGTGTAACTTTTTAACAACAAGGTGTAGTAAGTTAAGTTCTACTTCCTCACAAGTGTATAGAAGGCTAGTTTCCTCCTGTTTTTTACATCTCCTACACCAGGGCTCGCTAACTAAGCCTATGCTGTACAGAGGCTTCCTTAAAAGACAATGTCCGGTTATTAAGCCGGTAATAATTTTAATTTCATTTTTATTGCAACGAATTAGGTTGGCTGAAAATTTGTCTAGCTCCCCTGGTAGAGTCTTAGTATAGAGTTCACCTTCCATAACCTGATCTCCCTTCTAGCGGAATCCTTGATGATTCCACATACAGGTTCTGGTCCTATGTAGAAGTTCTTCTTAGAACCTTTCATGGCTAGATCGTCGCCTACCACATTGCTTTATCAATTATCCTTAAAACACACACCAATTCAGCGCACTTTACATGATTTTTACCTTCTTGCCTATAAAATTCATATGGTACAGGCTCCGTAACAAGCTGATTATTGAATAAAATTAGTATATACAGTCTAATTCCAGAGAAGGCCAGAGAAGGAAATGAGTTTATTCACTACTTGATCATGTGCGATAAGTTTTATTTTCATCTTAACGGATTCGTTAATAAGCAAAATTACATAATTTTGAGTACTTAGAATACAAGGGCTATTCATAAGCATGAATTACACCCCAAAAAGTAAGAGTCTGGTGTTATATAACCTAATAGGAATGGCCATGAGTAGCTGGAGAACGATATCTGGAAATTCTTGAAAATATGATACGCCCTTGTGTGAAAAATAGACCTGAAATGTGGGTTCAGGATGGAGCTACATGTAATACTACTGAAGTCACAATTCAGACTCCAAGGAACATTTTCAGAGATCGAAAAATTTCGAGGAGATCTGCAATTAACCTTGCCAGGGCTCCGAACTTGACAGCGCCCGACTTCTTTTCGTGGTGTTATCTAGAAGAGAGTACGTAAATAAGTCGCAGATCATAATACAAATGAGGAAAAACATCCGCATAGAAGTAAGAAGACTGCAGCCTGCGACTCTAGCAGAGGTTACATGTAACATGCCTTAGAAAAAGCTCGACTTTGCGAAATCGCTAATGGACGCCATTTAAAGGATACAATCTTCCGTGCATAATAAAATTTATCATCCAAAATTAATCTTTATTGTGTAAAAAACTGAATAATATTGATCAAGAAACAAAACAAAAATTAGATGTTTAAACCAGTCGCGACTTATGGGGCAGCCTGTATATAAGAAGGGTATAAAATAGATTTTAATAAAATATTTCACAGAGTTTAAAGAATTCTTTAAGAATAAAGAAGAAAAAAAATGTTTTACCTTTCCTCAGGAAATGCCCTGTATAGTCTAATCATCATATCAAAGAATGATTCCCTCCTGAAGAAGACTCTTGCATTGTCACCTAGCAGGTAGATTTGCTTGCTTTGTTTAACACCTCGATCATTCCAATTATTATGGTGTTTCATTAGTTTCCATAGTAGAAATGTAGCAATTGCGATTAAGAAGAGGAGTATCATATTTGCGTTTTATTAATTCTGAAATATTAAGAAATATTTGTTTTTAACGATAAAATACATAAATTTTAAATGTATAGATAACGATACCTCTTACTTCCTTATATATATATATATATATATATATATATATATATATATATATATATATATATATATATATATAATTGAAACGAAATTATCGACCGTGATATATTATAAAAAATTAATTTAAATTCGGGTAAGCGGTCAATTAAGAAAAAAAAACTCCTTTATTAAATAACCCTATATTTCGCAACAGACTTTGTCGCTTCTTCTGGGGTAAAAAATGTAGAGTTGAAAAATAATAAAATTGACGTACAAAATATATATATTTTGAACGTCAATTTTATTATTTTTCAACTCTACATTTTTTACCCCAGAAGAAGCGACAAAGTCTGTTGCGAAATATAGGGTTATTTAATAAAGGTTTTTTTAATTGACCGCATACCCGAATTTAAATTAAATGAAAAATAATAAAATTGACGTACAAAATATATATATTTTGAACGTCAATTTTATTATTTTTCAACTCTACATTTTTTACCCCAGAAGAAGCGACAAAGTCTGTTGCGAAATATAGGGTTATTTAATAAAGGTTTTTTTTAATTGACCGCATACCCGAATTTAAATTAATTTTATATATATATATATATATATATATATATATATATATATATATATATATACTATTAATCATTCTCGATATCGATATATCTGTCACTACTTGTCTATATGTTATTTTTAAACTTATCTTACGAAAATCTGACCTTATTGCGGTAATTTAAATGAATACAAAAGAAATATGTACACACAAAATTGCCCATGACAAGTAGAAAATGTTTTCGTTATAACTATACAACTGAATCTTTTTATAAATATAATATGATAAGGATAATCATCTACATTGTTTTTAAATTCCATGTTCTTATCACAAAATACTTAAATTTTGATATAAAAATTAAATAAAAGATTTTTGATTTGCACATTATATTATTTTTTATTTCATTTTGGAACTTATAGTAACCCTTGTCAGTAGATTGATTCTGATTTATATTCCGATTTTGTATTTAACTTATTAAGAGCTAATTTGATATAATCAATTGCTTTAACCCAGCCAAACCATTACAGAGTTTCGGTAGCTCTCAAATTCTATTCCTGCATACAAAGTGCTACCCAGAAATTCCCGGAATGAAAAAAAACAATAAATTGTTCTTATAACTTTTTCATAAATATTTGTACAAATTTCCCATAAATTGTAAGCTCACAGAGGTAAACTATCTCATATTTTACTACCTCCTCAACCTATAATACCGTCATGGGTTAATAATACTGGATGAGTAAATGCAACTTTAGCTTATTCGGGGTATTGAAACATAATTAAAGATTTTATTTTAGATGTTGATGTTATAAGCTGTAGTGCCATCCAAAGTGCTCGAAATATTCTGGCACGAACAAACTTTGGCGAGCTACTAATATATAAAGGACGACATATTCATTTTTATGCTTTGATGATTTGATCAGTATTTGTTGTATATGTCTTTCATTTGTAACAGTTGTTTGCATTTTTTTTTGCTGTTTTCATAATTTATATTTTCAAGACAATTGCCATTCCTCACATAAATCAGCTTTTATAAAAACTATAGTGTGCTCTACTAATCCTATATGAAAAAACTTTATACCAAGGCTGTTTGTCGAAAGAGCGACTTTTCAAAAGTTGGCAAGGTTCGTAACAGTGATTATATTGCTGACTTCCGTCATGTTTTTGATGTCTACTGTCAAAATTTCAAACATCGAACAGATAGGTTTTGTTTAATATTCTGTAATATTTAATATATTAATATTCTAACATTTAAAGAAAACTGTTTTCGTTCTTTTATAAATATGGAGAAGAAAGAATTCCAAGTGTTAATTAAAAATCTTTTACGTGGAAACACAATTAAAAAAACCGAGGAAAAGTACGTAATAATTATCGTGAATATTCTCCGTCCCATGGAATGTTTTTTATGTGATTTGCTACTTTTAAAAGTAGTCATATGACCACGAATGATGCAGAACATCCTGGCCCGTCATTTACTTTAACTACTCCAGAAATGGTTAATAAAGTGAGGGGTAAGTGCCGCGTTTGCTTAATGCTGACCAAATGCGCGCTCACATTCAAATATCAGGACAATGTTTGGCTCTTTCAATGTAGAAAGAAATTATTCCGTCGATATATCACATTAGATGAAGCTTTGGTACATCATTATATTCCAGAAGCGAAAATACAGTCGAAATAATGGATTTCTCCCAGGGAGCATGTCTCCAAGAAAGCAAAAAACGTTTTTTTCGACCGATAAGGTCATGGCCACATTTTTTTGGGATTCCAAAGGGGTTATCTTTATTGACTATTTAAAAACGGAAAAAAAACCGTTAACTGGTCAATATTATGCTGATTTGCTGACATGTTTTGTTGCAGAACTGAAGAAAAGACGACCGCATTTGTTGAAGATAATAGTGTTGTTCCATCACGATAATGCACCTTCTCATTCGTCCGCTATTTCTGCAACAAAATTTGTCGAATTGCGTTACGAATTGCTGCCTCATTTAGGTGATATCCAAGCTTATTTTGCATAGTTGCCGAAAGATTGCTTTTTATATGGTTTGAAATCCTTGGAAACTCGCTGAGCTAAGTATGTAGATTTGCAACGGGATTATGAAAAATAAAATATATTCTTTACTATAAAATAAGTATTTTATTGAAAAATCACTCTCACGTCAAACCGCCCTTTTAACAGAAATTTGGATGAATATTTATATTTTGAAAAAGATAACATCAACACTTAAGTCTCTTTTAGTTGTGAAAAGATTATTATATAGTCTTTTCGAAAAGAAAACGGTCTACTTATGAGTAGAGCTGCAGACATTGTCAGGAATATAGGGATGCTTTGGATTGTGGGGCAGCCGGCCGAACTTAATAACAGTAGTAATCGACAGTCTGACTCAATGTATTGAACAGTGCAGACGAATGTATTACGTAGCGTGGTAATGCCGAACGAACGACGTAGTTACTACAGTACGCGGACCTCATAATGTAGCCTTAATAATTACCTAATAAATAATATATTTATTTATTTTAACAGTTATCGATCTGTGAAATGTACATTCACATAGTACTATTGCTCGGGTCTAACTTCCCTCATCGGGCAGCTGTCCCTAAAATACATGCCTGCATTTTAGGCAGACTGCGCAGCTCTACTTATGAGTTGAACCAAACTAAATGGGACAATACAAAAATAATTTTTTTTTAATAATGACAACGCATTTATGATTAATTAAGCAGTGCATAGAGCTTTTGTAATAATGTATCTCTTACATTAAATTTATTAATTTTCTCAACATTATATGGCTTCTTTTATGAAAAGGTTAATAGAAACCGAACGAGATAAGATTATACGATGATATAAATATTTTATAACAGTAAAAAGTACCAAAATAAAGGTGCACACACCCTATTGGCGAGTCTTGTATAAATACTGATATGATTCTATTAAACATTTGTTCAGATAACAATCTGACATCTTATGAACTAGCCAAGCATTTGTTGAAGAACTAAGCACTAATCTCAAAGTATCAACAGGTCACGAGCAACAGCTTATATTAATTCATATAGGAAATCAAAAGGTATTCGTCTTTGAAACTGCATATTCACGTTTATGTAAGAAAAACGTTGCTGGCGTCCATGATGAAATATGTATGTGCTGATATTTATGAAAACTGGTTTACAAATAAATTACATATTGATTTGTCTAGAAAATATGATATTTTCTAGACAAATCAATATGAAATTGTTTTTGGTAATGCTCGTAAATTATAAAGAATTCTAACTTCGAATTGTATTATGTATAGGCAATTCTGCAAATGAGTAGAAGAATACAGAAGATGATTGTTGCGGTAAAATAAGCTACATTACAGAAAGGAAAACAAAAAATTGTCAATATGTGTGGAATAATTAAAATAGTCTAAATACTCGCGGTAAATCCTTTAACCAGAAAATATTGCTTGCATTCTATTTATTATTTAGTTACATTACGTACGTTTTTTTTAATACATCGATAAGAAAACAGCTTAAGAAAAACTTAAATACGATAAAGCGTCGTAGGTCATTTATGAGTGTGAATTAATAAATCATTAGGTACTTTGAAAATGGTAAAAGTTCAGACAGTACTTTAAAAATTACGAGTACAGCAACGATTCAGTTTGTTGTCGAACGCTAAACTAAAAAGAACCAATTTACTACAAAATCAAAACGTGTTCGCAATAAGTATTAGTAAATACTTTATTGAGAGGAACAATGGTTGAAGAGGCAATGGAAAAGCTGCAAAACTAAGTCCACTAAAGTTATTAGCGCTGGCTGAAAAATGGAATGTGTGTCTCAAAATAAGAAGGAGTGATTCAAATATCCCACCAAAAGCTACTTATTTTTCAAAAATTTCATTGGTTCTTCTGCAGACAAGTTCAATATCGAAAATTATAAGAAATATCGGCTTTTTAGGCCGATATTTTGTTTAGTGTTCAAACATAACTTGTGAACGTTCCTTTGCACTTTTCAGTCATTGTTATTGTTATTTACACCGTTGTACTAAATCAAATCTGTATTTTTAAATACAAAACATACAAATACACATGAAATATTTGTGCTCGTGTTTCTCGGAACGTCAGAAATAGTTAAGTATGGCGTATAATTCAAATTGTGAATGGATTTTTCCACAGAAACATATTTAACGAAGCCACCCTGGTAATGCACATGCAATGATTAATTTATTAATATAAATTTGTTATGAAATTGTTTATACTGCTTATTATATGTAATAAAAATCAATGACATTACAAGAAATAACTACACTCTCAGGTTTACATGTACGGCAAGCCAAATTATTTTGAGTTGTGTGAACCAAGTTTTGGTGGGGTATTTGAGTCACTCCTTCTTATTAGACATAGAAGAATACTCAGCCAGAAATAAAACTTTAATTAATAAAAGAAATGTACGTCTACGAATAACCTTCTCCCAGGGATACGCAAATAAATAATCGACTTCTGGGACATTGTGCTGTTTTCTGATAAGTCCAAAATTAAATTTATTCATTCAGTGGCGATGATATAGAGACGCATGTTGTCTTCGGGAATCGGCAATTTGAAAATAATAGACGATATTGATGGTAATTTGTATAAATTAACGTATTTGCAGTGTAAGTGTGTATGGGTATAAATAAATGTTATTACCAAGACAACGTTCATTGCAACGTAATTTCTAATTTGTGCATTGGGGCAAATTATAAATTACGCCTCGCGCGCAAACAATTGCTTTATAACTGCTCAGATACAGTTCAAATCTTTTCTATCACTCGACTTGAATGTCCTTGAGCATCAGTTTAAGAAAATATTAAGCAAGTTAATGCATCTAACAAGGAACACGATGTTACCTGAATATACAAGCTATAATAGGGTCCACAGCTAACAGTTGTTAGTATCGAAAGGAGATTCCGCAAAAAAATTATTTGTAAAGTAGTTTAGAAATTTATCTATAGCGCATCAATTTATCTGTGACGTTTGTGTTTGTAGGTTGATTAGAATTATTGTTAATTTCCTCGCGAACCTTCAAACGTATTTTCGTTTAGTAAAATACGTTTGAAAATAAATAGTCGCACAAATTTCCTATCTCACTTAAAAACAAATTACAATTACATTGTTATTTAAAGTAAAGTGTATCATTTTGTGTATGTGTTCTGTAAAATATAATTAGAATCCGTATATATATATATATATATATATATATATATATATATATATATATATATATATATATATAATATTTACTACTATAAATAAGATTTTTTAATAACAAAATTTAAAAAATACAGTAATTGACAACATTGCTTTCCCACTACATCACAAGTAAAGTTAAAATAGATTATAATGAAGATCACATGATTTAAATAAGTGAAACTTTGTACTCAATTAGGTCATGTTATTGAAAAAAATAAAGAGTCAAAAATTAATTTTGCGATTAGAAGATTCATTAAGTGAGTTTGTGTAAAATAATATCAAAAATAAAGTTAAAATATTCGTCAACAATTTAACTGAACCATATAAAACAAATTTCCACCGCACAAATTTACAACTCTCATTTTTAATAACTATCCCATTTCCCAATGCTTAAATACACCTTTAAATGTAAATTATCTGTTGCTATTTATTTGCCTATAAGTCCATTGTTCTCATTTGGTATATTTATTAAGTTAGCATTGTGGTAAATGATAAAGTATGTATGTACTTACGTACCAAAGTACTAGTTATTACAGCAAACTGCCTTAAACAAGTAGTTATTCTACTTCTACGAATAACATACGTGTATATATACCTATAGGTATAATAACTCATCTTTTGAATATATAACTGCGCATAAAAAAACAGATTTTTTTAATCACAAATAATTAAAGAAATATGTTTGATGTACCGAAATAAAACAAATAAAAAAAATTTTTAGTACTTACCGCAAGCAATTTGGTTAATGACTCGGAAATTTTTGTATTAACCTTGAACTAACTAATGTGTGTTTACAAACATACATATACGTACATATGCGTATTTGTATATATGTATATATATTGTTATAAAACCATGATTTATGTTTGAGAGTTTAATGATAACTGTGCTCTTTCACTTGCGAGTGTCTATACTTATAATAAGATAAACACATGTTTCACAATATTATATGGGCATTATTAACTGGCAACAAAAAAACAAATGACATAAGTGGATGAGATTATTGAAATAAAATATTTTTTTTTAAATAAATTTACATTGATATAAATTAAAACAGTTTACACCATGTTGCCTTTTATTATATTGGATAAAATAAGCGATAATTTAAATTACTTAGAACCACTTAATATACAATAAGAAACCGGTATACCGGTTGACGTTTGACAGCCAACTAATACGGGTTGATAAGGTAGAAAGCCTTTTAAACGACGTACTGGCCTGCAAAGATCAATGATGTCAACTTATACAAACTCTTGTGATTATCGATCACAACAAATTGTAGGGTAGTCTAAGTGTATAAGAAGCGTAAGTTAAAAGAATATGTACTCATTTTAAAGCTAAGATCCTGAACTTAAAGATTTTGAAAGCAAAAGTGGAATTTAAGTGTTAGTTTTTGTGCCAGAGGTAATTTAATGCGAGTGTGCAGTCTGAGTCGATTTTTTTGCTCCCGAGTGTATTAATGAATTCCTACGAATTCATCTTGGTTAAAATATACATAAATATCCTTATTTCCTTGTTTTTAATTAGGGACCGGAGACGAGAGGCCAATGACTCATCGCCCACGGGCGTACTATTGAAAACTTGTATTTTTAAAGAGTTTTAATTTTATTTATATAATTGGAAAACAAACGGGTGGTAGTCTATAAAATACGAATTACATTTTTCTTTGTTCATTGTAGATAGAAAACGTCCTTTCTACATCGCAACTGGTTATGGATGCATACTGGAAATATTCTTTTATTTCAGCGTATTTAGCAATTAGATTTTGAGACTTTGTCTCCATACACAATTGCCGCAATGTTATTAAATCTGGATTTCTATTAAAAACTGCGTCTAACTTTTGCCGTAGGCCACATCCGAAGCCACTTGGAATATTTTTCAAATTATTAATAGCCACATCAAATGTGATTAATCCATCATTTAATTTGAGATTTTGATTTTCAAAATAAATGATTAGTTTTGGCAAATTTCCAAAATGTTCCTGAAGAAAGTACAACTGATTTTTTGACAGTTTCATTGGCACTTATTCATACGTACTGATTTGAAAGATGGCTTCTAATGCGTTCTACTGCTTTCGGTGGATTCATCAGGAATATTTCGACCAGTATATATTTCGAGAAATGTTTTGGAGGTGGGATTGTTAAGTTTATATAATGGAATATTTTCCGCCATTAAAGTTTCACAGAGTTCTTAGTTGAAATTGTCAGATTCCAACGGGTCTAATTACTGTGTAGGTGTTTGCGATTTCTTGAAATTTTTTAACGATATTTTACATACTTTGCAATAAATTTCGGAATCACTGGCAATGAACATACAATCAGTTTGATCCTTAATCCAACTCGCCATTGTTTCACGATGCCATTCTCGACGTTGTTCCATATCATATGTGAAAAAGTAACTTAAACAATGTTATAGACCTAAATAAATGAAAATTAAAAATGTGTGCGTAAGAAGTACGTAATTAACAGTTAAAACAATGAGAAAAAGAAACTAACTCACCGTACTTTATTTATCTTACGAAATATAAACTAATAAATGAAACAAATTATAAAAAACTCCTCCCGCTTCTATCTACGCCCATGAAGAAAGGAATTTAAGTGTAATATTCAAGTAATTGCGTCACAATTAAACGACAAAAAATAGATGTGCGGTTAACTGAAAGAATAGTGCTATTCAATAACTGCGTGTTGTACTTAACGTCTATCGTTATTTCGGCCTGTTGCGTCCGGTCTCTACTAATTATAATAGACAGATTCGCAATAGACTGGATAGAATTTCTAACATTTCTAGTTTCGAATTGTTTAATTTATTAATATTGTACATATTTTATAAAAATGCCAAGTATGTAAATAGTAGGAGAAGTGTGAGATTACCGTGAAAACTATAAATTCATACGTAAGCGACCACCCTGAAATGGAATAAATATCTTTTTCAATTTTGCGTTCGAAATGAACTCATTATGAAACCCAAAACAGTATCGAAATGAGCTTCATTTCGATACGCTTTTTTTCATTTTTCAATGTTGGCGTTGTTTGAATACAGAAATAAATATCATTGCTGTCATTTGATTTTAAGAATTTATGTACGTTTGACAGATATAATATATATCCGTATTTTACACAAACAACGTATGTTGTATACAATTGACAACAACATATATATGTTTCTACGTCACTTATGTTTATATTTTTAAATGAAGTATCAAGTAATGTTAACGAAAATTAGTAAATAATATGTAATATAATATACTTCGCGGATAGCAAGATTTAAATTTGAAAATGTCAAGTATCAATGTGACCAACTGCATGCTTTATATAAAAATTAAACTCTGAACTTTCAAATTAAATAATTCCAATTTAAGCAATTTATTAATGTAACTTATTCAGTTCGTCCAAGTACGTATTAATTTGTAATATATAATTGTTTTTATTTTTTTTTTGTATCCACCAGAAGTGTGTACGGCTGCATAGCGCTGTATATAGATATTCAGGACGAGAAAATAAGAATCTCACTCCAGGCTCCAGGTGACGTATAACGATCATCTCAAGCGTCGAACACAAAAAAAAATCACAGAATAAATAAAGCAATCAAGCCTTATTAAAACAAATGATTGGTGACATGTTATAAATACATCCTTACTTAAATACGACAAATTTGATGAATTAACTTACCATTAACCATTAAGAAGAAGTACACACGTAATTTTTTTTAAACAACTTTACACTACCAAGGTCTGTCTGCTAATCCTCGAATCTCACCCGCGTGTAAGCGGAAGGGGTGATATAGTTACAAAAGTTAACCACAGACAGCGGAACAACTTTCCTAATGAACGTATTTAATATAAGATACCGGGACTCGTCAATAAATAATGAAGACTTAATTGATATTAAAAAGGGAAATTAAGGCGTAACAAAAGAACAAAGGTCCAGGATCAGACCCTTGCGAACATCGGAGGTAGGAAAAATGCAACCAGAAAAAATATGATCTCTCAATCATGAAAGAGAAATTTCAATAGCTTCATGTTTGACATGGAATATAGTATGGTCAATTGTGCGGAAGGCTTTAGTAAAATCCGTGTAAATAACGTCCACTACTTTTCTCTAGTTCCCTGCTTCACTGATGTATTGTATAATATTCACTATATTTGTTATCGTGGATCTCTTTTGTAGTGGCAAGAGTTATTTTATAGAGAATGACCGGAGTATCTTAGATCTTAAATTGGGCAAAAGGCTAATTGGTCTATATTTTTTATATTAAGGTAATCGATTTTTTTTAAATACTGAAATTATCCTGCTAAGTCACTGAACATTAGAAAATTCGCACGTAGATAAAATTATGTTAAATGAAATTATGAAGAGATAGAAGAACGCGGAAGCGCTGTCACGTTAAGAAAACTCGGAATATTATCATTCAGCATACATATCATTCTTAGTTCGCCCAATGGCATCTAAAATAACTTTTTGAGTCAATGGTCCAATAGAAAAAGAAGAACAATGACTAAAAGGAACAGTTGAGTCTGTATGTAAGGTTGAAAAACGTTATAGAACTCATTTGCAAAAACATTAACAATGTCTTGCGACTCTTCGATCGTTATATCATTATTATCCATAATTCCCGGAATTCTTGCACCTCTTCGTTTATTAATAAAAGCTCTTAGTCATTTAAACTCGCTATAGAAAGTACATGTTCTAGTTGATCTCCTTTTCTATAATATTCTTTTAAGGAAATAAAATATTTGATATCGTTTGTGAACCTCACCGCGTATGATTTATTATATTTTGAGGCCTTTTGCAAGCATTCGTCGATACTAGCCCAAAAAGTCTGATAAAATACAGCAGTTTTAAGGTTTTACGGATTAACTTTACGAAAATTATGCATCAAGTTGTTACTAGATTCAAAATTAACAATATTATGATGGGTAGTAAATTAGATTTTCAGGTAAAGTGCTGGGTGCTGCAAATCCTTAGATACATACTATAGGGTTCACTTCACGTATAACTGTAAAATAAACCGCCAAATTAAAAAAAAAAAGTATGTCAAGCAGTTTACCGTTGCCATTACCTATGTTTTATAATTACGAAGATTAAGCATGTTTATAAAATGGTTTAATGTCATGGACTTTGGAGCGTCACGGAGCGAGTGCCAATATAAGGCGTATAAATAATATATAAACATATATTGCAGAAAACTCACATTTACATATAAGAGATGTCCTAACAAAATAAGTAACATCAGTTAATAAATTGAAGAAAGAGTGTTGTACTAATTCACACTCTCTGTCAGTAATATGATGTCTCTCTCCGATGAGCAACTATATCTATATTGTGATAAATCTTTGGTTCCGGTTCGGCTAATAAAACACGCTAATTAAAAATAACTATGTTAATAAATAAGTGCGGAAGTGCAGAAAGTTGATACTTTTCGCACTTCCTCCCTTACAACTGCATTATGCACCAACAAGCATTATGTAGAAAGTTTCTGAAACGTTATGAAATTGGTAGTAAAAATTTTGTACAATGTTAGAATTCACTCGCTATAAAAAAGATTATTTAAAGAATTGGCCGATGAAATGAGCTGTCAATACGGGCTTCCTTTTGGCATAATGCCACAAGACCCTTTTCGGAACCCACCATAGTTGGAACTCCATCGGTTGTCAAACCTGTCATTTTTAATATTGAAATTTTCTCAGACGATTAGTGGAATTATCTTCAAAAGTTCTTCCTTAATCATAATATCGCTAAAAATCATCCTGACGAAAACGGCCATCTGGGCGGTATCAACTACATTTGTAGATTCACCAATTTTCAGGGAAAAATAGCTGCAGTTATCTAAGTCACGTTTTAGCAGTAAAAAAAAATCAATACTCATTACCTCTACTCGTCTCATCACTGTACTGGCAGAAAGTTCTAGTGTTTTTATAGCAGATACTATCTCGTTTTTATTTTTAAAGTTGTCAAATAATGACGCAGCAGTTTCTAAAAATGCATGATTGATTATCTCTCCATCTCCATAAGGCTTCTTCATTAGTACAATTATCTGCGACACGCGACAGAAAGCCTCAGTTGCAGCCTTATTTTTATTAAATTCTTTTAAAAATGTTGATTGTTGGCCAATTAACTGGTTTTTCGATTGTTTCAACTTTTGATTTCTAGCGGCAGAACATAAAAGATATGATTTTTCAAAAGTCGAACGGTTCGACTTTTGTAATCTGGATAGAGCACAATTCTATCAAGATTTCCTTTTTCAGCAAGGGAGACAGAAGCGTTACACAATAAACACACAATTTTGTTTTTAATATCTGTAATTAAGTATTGTTCTTCCCAATCATTATTGAAATGGTATGTCTTTACTTTTCTACTACTGCATGCCATAATTCTGGCAAATGTATTTATTAGCTCCAACTAGTTGCAAGTTAACTGCAAGCCAAGTTCGAAGTTCAAATTCAAGCTGAACGCAGCGTCGTCGCACAGGTCTATATAACCCGTTAAAAGCAACCGAGATCTTTCCCGAATTTCCTCGGCGGTTCCGCAAATTTTCTAGTCTAGCATTTGATGTCAGCGTGTGACCGTCGACTATAAGATTAAGATTATGAGTTCGACGTCCGAGGTGACCTTATGGCTTATGGAAAATTTACGTAAATTTTAGATTTAAGGATATTTGTTATCCAAATTGTGCGGCGAGCTATCGGTAATTCGCTATCGATGGGTTGGCGACCTTTGGCCTAAAGAGATATATGGGTGAATGGCGGCCCACACAACAATTTTATACTTCAACAAGGCCAAGTAAATCTCATAGCAATATGTAACTGTTGTTTTTTAATATATATTTCATAATAAACAACCTCTTCTTTATTCATTAAAAATCTTTATATTTATGTCATTTATCGACCATTATAGAGTTTACATCAATTTATGAACCTACTTTATAGGGAACATAAGAGTCCATGCAATTCATGCAGTAAGTAATAGCTTTAAAATTAATAATATTTTTAAATATCCACATTACAATATAAATTAAATTAAACTAATAAATCATATTATATATTTGTATAAGCATTAGAGTATATAATGTAACAAGTCTTCATTTGAAAAGTCAATCTAGTAGCATGTGATTTACTGAGAACATTTTTAAGTATGTCGTAAATTAAAATTTACTACTTAACCTACGAAGTCGTATATTTTGACAGTTTCATACATACAAATAAATAACAAATAATAGGTATTTATTGAAAACTATAACAAATGTTGAAAATGTTGTCCTTCAAGATCAATGCACTTTAAAATCCTCCGTTCAAAATTTCTGATGATATTCTGCAACATTACTGGATTGTTATAATTTCCATGCATTTCTGTTCGATTCTCTTTAGCATATCATTCAAATTCAATATAGGTGTTCGAAATATGTTATTCTTTAGATAAGGCCGCAAAAAGAAGTCGCAAGGTGTTAAATCGCATGAACGTGCTGGCCAGGCAATTTCAGTATTTCGACTAATTATACGTTCATCAAAAAATTCTCTTAAATAATCCAAAGACTCTGCAGTACAGTGACAAGGTGCTCCGTCTTGTTTGAAATATGCATTTTGAAGTTCATCATCATGCAACTGATTGACAAATGGTTGTAAAATTTCCGTACGGTACCTTTGAGCAGTTAACGTTCCCTGAAAAAATATTGGTCCAATGATTCGCCTTTGGCTTATCGCTGCCCAAACACCAATTTTCTCTAGATGTAGCGATTCTTCATTAATTACATGTGGATTTTCACTACTCCAAATTCTTGTATTTTGTGAATTTATGTATCCTGTTTTATAAAACCATGCTTCATCAGTAAAGATGACTCTTTGCGAAAGTTCTCCGTTATTGTTCATATTTACAAACCAATTACAAAACTGCAGTCTACGTAGGTAATCAATTTCTAACAATTCTTGTACTGCTGTGACACGGTATGGATAAAGTTGCATATCTTTTTTTAATAACTTGTGAGTTGTACCAACAGAAAGGTTTATTTGTTGACTCAAATGTCGAACAGATGTTTGTGGTTCATTTTCCATTATTTCTTCAACACGATTGACAACTTGAGGTGTACGTTTCTTAACTGCTCTGCTGCCTGATTTTCTTAAGAGCCTACCAGTTTCAGAAAAAAGTTTTAAAGTTCTATCCAAAGTATTCTTAAATTGTATATAATCTATTACAAAATATGGAAACTCAACTTGAAATTCTACCATGCAATCTTGAACTGAATAAACCCATAAACCATCAATTTTATTACCACTTCGAAAATAAGCCTGGACTAAAAAAATTTTATGTTCTAAAGTGAAAGCCATTTTAAAACTGAGAGGCAATTTATTTAAACCAGAATCGACGCACGATTATTTTATGCACTAACTGATATTTGTGATTGACATTATCAAATGTCATTTGGATTTACGTTTACGGAACAACAAACACATACTAATATATATGCGTCTTATTCTATCAAAATTTCAAAGTAACCTAGATTGACTTTTCAAATGAACACACGTTATGTCAACTTGTAATATAAATATTTAGATTTACGTTATGATTTGTTTAAGATACATATAAACAATATTATTCGTGGAAGACTGGTTACTCGCTCACGTGTAACAATTTAGAATTAAAAGGCCTGGAATAACACGAAAGAAGATTCTCGAAAATGCGGCGTCCTATATACGAGGGATAAACTACCTACAATTATTGAGAATAAAAAAAATCTAGTAACCTATGAAAAACAAATTGTTGTTAATTAAATTATTTGCATTATATTTTATCTGCCAAATGCTGTTTAGTTTGTGCAATTCGATTGAATAGTGTCTGAAAAATAACCTATAGAAGACGCTTCTGTTATCGAAAAAATGAAATTATCATGAGAGAACTTTCGGATAATGATTTACTATGATTTCAAGAAAGGCTTGAGCGCATATGAGTGTGAGGAAAGTTTAAAATCGTAATTTTGGGATCTCGTACCGTCATTGGCTACTGTTTATAGATGGTATAAAGAATTTGAACGAGGTTGTAAGACGGTTCTACACAGAAAAGGAGCTAGCCTTCTTAAAACTGTTGTTAATTCCGAAAATATTGCTGCAGTGAAGAAGATGGTGGAAGAGGGCAACCGCATTACCTATGCAATGATAGAGTCCAAACTGAAGATTGGATCCTCGCAAGTGAGATTAATATTGCACGAAAATTTACATTTGAAAAAGCTTGTAGCTCGGTTTGAGCCCATCATCTGACAGATTTACAAAAAGCAGAACGTGTTAGAATTTATCAACAAACTTTGGATATGTTGAATGCTGGAGGGCATCAAATTATTTCTAAAATTGTAACTGGCGATGAAACGTACATACCCTTTTTGATGTTCCCACTCGCCAAGAGAGCCGAATCTGGATACATGAAGATGAGGAAACCCCTACGATGGTGAAAAAACAGCGAGCAAAAAAGTAATGTACGCAGTATGTTTTAGAAGTACGGGCTTGGTGACCGCAATTAAATTAGAAGATCAGAAGACAGTTACCGCTAAATGGTATGTTGAAAATTGTTTGCCTACTGTGTTCAGTAAAGTTCCAAGAAAGGGAATTATGTTACATCATGATAACGTGTCGTCCCATACAGCAGGGATAACTGTTCAGTATTTAGCTCAAAACAAAATCAAAGTTATAGAACATCCTCCTTATATACAAAAAGGTTTAAGTATATCAATACGTTATGCACGTATATTGCATGTCTGTTTCATTTGTATCCTCCTTATACACTGGATTTGGCGATGTGTGACTGACTATTTTTTGAGCTCAAAACACATTGAGAGGGAAAAAGTTTCAGTAAGAAGAAGAGATTGATATCGCCGTTAAGTATTTTTTTGATAGTACCCATAAAGACAGCTGGCTGAATGCTTTTGAACTATGGAAGAAAAGAATGGTTAAGTGTATTATTGTTGATGGCAATTACTTTGAACATATTTAAAATAAAAATTCTGAAAACTTGTATCACTCAATAATTGTATCTTGTCCCTCGTATAAGCCGCCGAGAAAGGGTTTAGAACATTCATTCGACCAGCAACTGACCGCCGTGTTAACGACGTAGTTATAAATAAATATTGTGAATAAATAAATTTACTCGTAAATATGGTCATTATTGTAATAGTTTTAAGTGTTATTTAGTGTGTTCTTTTATTAATATAGTGTGTTTTAATTACCGTTAGCTTTATTTAAACGAACCCACAAAGACAAGTATTTTACAATACTTTTATTAAATATATAAATAAAACTCAGTCTTATATAAACTATTTTTATTAATACATAGGATAAATGTAATAATGAATAGTCTTTATTCATTAACAATATAATATAATAGGTTAAATTAGATAAGATTACTTACTCTGGGTTCTAAACCTACCCACATACCATTTTCTCCTATAATATTAAAGCTTTTTTTAGATAGCACAATAGGTATCTGGGTTTTTTTAGTAGGAATAAAGTTGAACTTAGTTAACATATAAAAGAATATTGTTTTAATTTCTAAAATTGCAAATCTTGATCCGATGCAGTTTCGTGGTCCGAGACCAAATGGCATATATGTATAAGGTTTAATATTTCCTTTATTTTCATCACTAAAACGTTCAGGATCGAAGACATCGGGATTTGGATAATATCGTGGATCACGATGTATCCCGTTAATTGGTATAAATATTAGATCACCAGGTTTCAAGTACACAGGTTTCTCATCGGTCTTAATAGGTTCGATTGCGTAAGGTTTCGAACAAACACGATCAGTACCTATTGCCGGTGGCCATTTACGAAGAGTTTCTGAAGCAATTAAAATATTTTAATAATAAATATTGGCTGTTTGATTATTTCATTAGATGAATTAAATACAAAAGGCAATAAAATAAGTAGGTATTAATTAAGCTAGAATTGTAAAAGATGCGAGGGAATTTAATAATGAATACATTTTTGTTTAAACTAAATATCTAAAAAACAATATTTGAAAGAGAATAGTTTCGTGATTCAATGATGATATTTTGTTCTTCAATAAATAAGATACTTTCTAAATTTTGTTGTTACTAAGCCTGTTGATTGTTCTAGTGCTCATGTCAACAAGAAACAATACATGATATAATTAATAACACAACGTTTTAAGTTTCAAAAGGATATAATATATATAGACACTATATAGGTTTCGCCACAATGTGGTTAATTCATCAGGTAATAAATACTGTAACTGTAATGATTATTATTGATTATTATCACCTGATGAAGCCACAGTGTGCAGAAACATATGTAGTGTCTGTCTACATTGCATGTTTTTGTAACTTAAAACGTTTTGTTTTTAATTATTGTAATGAAGTTTCAACACAAATCTCCTCAATCAATTAGTTATATATGATATCGTTACTACTTTCTCTAATTGTATTTAACAAGCTGCATAAATACGTATTTAAATATTATTATTTAAACTTTGAAATTTATACAGATGATAATTTATAGCCAGATATATTTTTTAAGTTGAGTGACGAAACAAATTGTCTATTTCATAAAGAAAGTTTGCCATTTATCAATTTTTTATACACATATTCGAGGAGAATTAAACTGTGGCTTATATGCTATATTAAACTTAGTAGAGACTGCTAATAATATCACAGAGATTTTTTTCTTTATTTCTATCAATATTGTTTTGTAAGTTATACAATAAATACATATTTCAGAATACACCAACTGATTGTTTTCATTCTTATTTATATTATCTCTGTTCTTAGACAAAAAGGAAAATAAAATCAACTCTGTGAGATAAAAATAATAGAATATAAAGAGATTATAAAAGATGCAACAACAGAAAATATTTCATATACAGAGAAGAGAAAAGAAATAAAGGTTGGATGAGTGGCGAATATAGAAGAAAATCAGAAAAGAGGTCCATTCCAAGTTTAAAATGATAGGGTAGCGAATAAGAGCAAAGGAAGTGAAAGGCAATGGAGTAATAGTCAAAAGCAATTCATTAATTATGTAACTAATTATTTAAGGAAGGGATATAAATATGTTTAATACGGTAATAAGGTTAGTTTAAAAGATGGAGTAACTATTTTGGAGAATTGCTATATGTGACTGAAGAAAATAGACAGAAAAGAGAAGAGAACGAAGCAACAGTATAAAGTGAGGAAAAAGAAGGTAACCCGCCTATAAAAAGGAATTACAAAACGAAGTTACTAAGGAAACTTTAAACAGTGAGGATAGATTCTGATATTGTCATTAGTTAAGGATGTTTAATAAAACGGAGTAAATAAAAATTAAAAACACATTGCCTCTGTAATTACCGGGCGACGTTGATCAAACAAATCCTGCGCCGTTTTATAATGCATAACACCAGGAAATATTAAGTAGGTTTGGAAAAAAAATAGGAACAAAATCGATCAACTTTTTCTAATCAAAGTTAATATGACTGTTGAATATATTAACAAACGCAACTATAATTTTTCTAGTAGTGAACTGGTTTGCCTTTAATCCATACGTCCAAGTGAAGTACAACTTATCATTAACATCTATATTTATATGAATATACAGTGCTTCTCAAAAGTCCCCTCCCCCCCTCTTATCTTTGGAACGATTATACATACACATGTGAAATTTGGAAACTGAATATTATAGGTTATAAACTTCCCTACTAGTGATGATAGATGACGAAATCGTCATAGATGACGTCACAAGGCCATTGTGACCAATAATTTGAAATAGAACGCTACGGCAAGCGGCACCTCTTTTAAAAGGTATCGAAAAAACCTATTCAATGATACTAATTTTGTTTGTGTTTGAGGCAGTTTTAATGGCTCATTAGTAAACATGAAAATTTAAATTCCATTCAGTATGATATTAAATACAGATTTAAGAAACAGTACGTACTTAAAGAAATTGCTCGAAGTGACAGTAAAATATCCTATTTTTAAACTCTTCTAGTACTCATTCAAATGTGTCTGCGGAAACAGCCTCACATTCTGCAACAATACGTTGTTTTAAAACGTCAATATTGTCAAGTTCAGTGGCGTAAACCTTCGATTTAAGGTACCCCCACAGAAGAAAATCCAAAGGTGTGAGGTCCGGTGATCGAGGTGGCCATTCCGTTGAACCTCGTCGTCCAATCCATCTACCAGGATACTCCTCATGCAAATACCGTCTTACTGCACCGTAATAGTGTGGAGGAGCACCATCCTGTTGGAATGTTATTTCCGAATTGCCGAATTCATCTGGATTATCTTCCAAAATTTCAGGGATTAACGGTTCTATTGCGTTTTGCAACATCTCCAGATAAACCTCACCAGTTAAATTAGTATTTAAAAAAAGAGGCCCAACAATGTGGTTTCCCAGGATACCTGCCCAAACATTCACCTTCTGGGGAAATTGGGTATGTGTTTCACGAAACAGGTGAGGATTTGCGTCACTCCAACACCTCACATTCTATGTATTTACATTTCCATTTAGATAGAAAGTACTTTCGTCACTAAAACAAATTGTTGTGACGTAATCTGGATGTTGGTTAATTTTAGTTTCCATATTTTCACAAAATTCTAGTCTTCGGTCTGGGTCGTCGTCTGAGAGTTGATGAACCATTTTTAATTTGTATGGATGAAATTTGTATTTTTTCAACACCCTGTTTACTGTACTTCGACTAACTTCACAGGTAGATGCAACTTGAGTTGTTGAAGAAGTAGGATTAACTCTTACTTCTGCCAGTATATCAATTTTTTTTTATCACCTAAAGCACGTACCATTTCGCTTCTTGAAGCACTTAAACTTTCGACTCACAACAGTTTAACAAATTATTAAAATGTACAAAAATATTAAAAGTACCATAAGCTGTAAAAACAGTGAGACGTTCGATCAACAATACACAAATTATTAAATGTACAAAAACTTGGACATTTACAAAAACGTCGAATATTGGAGACTAACAAAAACGTCAGATTATTTGACAACTAACCATAGGCGGAGCTTGAATTTGGAATTTTAGTATTAACTTGACAATTTGACGTTTTAAAACAACGTTTTAGTGACGAAAGTACTTTCTATCTAAATGGAAATGTAAATACAAAGAATGTGAGGTATTGGAGTGACGCAAATCCTCACGTGCTTCGTGAAACACATACCCAATTTCCCCAGAAGGTGAATGTTTGGGCAGGTATCCTGGGAAACCACATTGTTGGGCCTCTTTTTTTTAAATACTAATTTAACTGGTGAGGTTTATCTGGAGATGTTGCAAAACGCAATAGAACCGTTAATCCTTGAAATTTTGGAAGATAATCCAGATGAATTCGGCAATTCGGAAATAACATTCCAACAGGATGGTGCTCCTCCACACTATTACGGTGCAGTAAGACGGTATTTGCATGAGGAGTATCCTGGTAGATGGATTGGACGACGAGGTTCAACGGAATGGCCACCTCGATCACCGGACCTCACACCTTTGGATTTTTTTCTGTGGGGGTACCTTAAATCGAAGGTTTACGCCACTGAACTTGACAATATTGACGTTTTAAAACAACGTATTGTTGCAGAATGTGAGGCTGTTTCCGCAGACACATTTGAATAAGTACGAGAAGAGTTTAAAAATAGGATATTTTACTGTCACTTCGAGCAATTTCTTTAAGTACATACTGTTTCTTAAATCTGTATTTAATATCATACTGAATGGAATTTAAATTTTCATGTTTACTAATGAGCCATTAAAACTGCCTCAAACACAAACAAAATTAGTATCATTGAATAGGTTTTTTCGATACCTTTTAAAAGAGGTGTCGCTTGCCGTAGCGTTCTATTTAAAATTATTGGTCACAATGGCCTTGTGACGTCATCTATGACGATTTCGTCATCTATCATCACTAGTAGGGAAGTTTATAACCTATAATATTCAGTTTCCAAATTTCACATGTGTATGTATAATCGTTCCAAAGATAAGAGGGGGGGAGGGGACTTTTGAGAAGCACTGTATGAAAATATCTATATGAACGAAAAATAGTAATTCCTCATCTATATGAGGAATTACAATTTTTCGTTCTTCCTGATTTAGTTCAATATCATGTATAGTTTTGAAAACTATATTGAACAATAATGTAGAAATATGTAGTCGTCATGACTCAACCCTGTCTTCTGTAGTTTATTCTAGAAGAGGTCATAATGAGTACACGAGTAGGGCACAGCTATTCCCTTTCTGCCCCGCTGTTTAATATAATTCGTAATTCTTAAAAATTATTATCATTTGTATTATGGAGCCTGATAGTATAATTCATCAGTAAGCATTAATAATAAACTAAGAAAAAATTCAATTTATGAAAATTTATAAAGGACAAGGAAAGAAGAACAGATTAAAGTTCGCTAAGAATGATAAGAGGAAATAAGATTACTACTTAACAAGTATGTGCCTTAAATATGTCATTTGAATTATAGTAATACATATTTGTGTGAAAATTACTATCCAGACATGTAGATACATATTTCCTCCAGTTATAGACTCATCAGGTATGAAGCTGGGATATACAAAATTTACAACAATACATATAGTCAATAAATAAAAGACAGCAATATGTCATTTGAATTATAGTAATACATATTTGTGTGAAAATTACTATCCAGACATGTAGATACATATTTCCTCCAGTTATAGACTCATCAGGTATGAAGCTGGGATATACAAAATTTACAACAATACATATAGTCAATAAATAAAAGACAGCATGGAAGAAAACCAAGAGAGTTTCAAACATATTTTAGTAGGTAAAACCTCATTAAGAGCCATTCAACTTACAGTGGGGACACGTTAATATACTTTCCGCCTGTTACGACTATGATCGTCTGATGAAGATCACTTGCTAAGTCTTACACTTGTCATAAGAATGGCCTTGGTTTATTTGGCGTTCGTGATGTTAACATTGGTCAACGAGGGACGCTGTTTTCATCCATGCTGTTTTTATGACGTGCTTTTAACCAATAAGGGAGTGTTTGTTGTGGGAGTTGTCTATCCCAGCATCATGGACTGATGAGATTGGATTGTCTACAGTAACACCAATGAAAATGATCATGGTTCAAGCGTTATAAAACAGCACAAACCAGATCTAACCCGGAATTGCACAAAAAGATAATGCTGTCAATTTGATGGGATTGAAAAAGTTTTGTATATATAGTGGATACGTGGACATGCTCTACACTATGATTATTATTTTTACCTACTGAGGATGGCAAGTTAGTTATCGAAATATGTATCAAAGATACAAATATTAATGTGGTAAGGGGTTTTATACCTTTTTAAAGTACAAACAAAGTAGGTAGAAAAACATATTATTACGATTCTAGAAAATATTACTTAAAATAAATAATTCATTGTTACGTACCAGAAACAACCATGTCCATGTATTTCATCTTTACTAAAGCCTCGTACGTGAGTTTTCCATTGCATTCCTTCAAAGTGGCATCAATTTCCTGTTGTAGCTTGCGTTGAATATTCGAATTTATTGCTATTTCATAACCCATGAAACCCATTACGGTGGATACACTATCAAATCCAGCAAAGAAAAACACTAAAGCTTGAGCGGCAATATCCAAATCCGTTAATTCATGTTTGTTGGTTTTGTTGTTAGCATGTATTGAAGATTCCTGTACTGTAGCAAAACCTGTATCTATAACGTTCGACGCTTCATCAAATTTCTTGCCTCTTCTTGCTTCTAATAGCAAATTTATCATATCTGGACGTACAATTCCATGCGTTTCACGAAAATGAATAGTATCTTTTATTAATTTCACGAAAAAGTCTGATATTCCTTCAGGAAATAATTTCAATTTTATTAACTACGGCAAAAATATTATATTAATTCAAATAATAACATATATGTATATATATAAATATCTATAAATATATTTAATACAGAAAAATAAGGAGTATAAATTTAGGTTTTGTACTTCTTGAGTATATTATTTGGCTGAGAATTAGATGTATTTGGTTCTTTTTTACTTACAAGGGAAAGTTCCAAACCTGAAAATTTAAAAAAAATTGAAACTTTTCGGGCGAGCAGTCCACTTTAGAATATGCCCAGAACTATTTTTTTTTCAAATGCCCTTTAAAGTTAGAACGATTTTTTATTTTTAGTTATAAAGACAAATAAAATATATACCAAAGAATTGGTTATTAATGTTTCGAAATTTACCCCCATTAAATATTCTAAAATTTTGATCGCATAATACGAAAGGGAACTTGAAATGGTGTAAAATACACACAAAATTTACCTAAAACAAATGAATTTATTTCATAAATATTCCTCAACTGCCCGTGCGGTGTGAGGTCGCGCATTAATGTGCATTAAAGTAAAGTTCTCAGCTACGAATGAAGCAAATGGTACGATATGATCAGTCAGACACTCAGTCAAATCACGTACCCAACAACCGCGATGGTACCATTTTCAATGAGAACAAGTTCAGTTTTCGCGTAGAGTGAAATTCCAGCCCGCCTCCCCCAAATGCCATTCTTGGAGAACACCAGGTCTTTTCCACACACGTACTCATCCATCTGACAGACAATAACGAGACTCATCCGTGAACAATACGGAGTTACATTGATTCATTGCCCAATGTCTACGTTTACGGGCAAACCGTAGTCGCTGAACACCATGAGCTAAGAGCAAAAGTGGACAGGCAGCAGGTTTCTTTGACATTAATCCGTATTCCTTCAAACTTCGGCGAATGGTTTGTGCAGAAACTGCAGTACCGTAAACGTCTTCGACTTGGAGAGACACAATTGTTGATGGTAAACCACTTCTCGCCGGTTTGTGGTGCGAGGTCTAGCTGATTCTGGCCTTTCCCAGTTTAACGATATCGCTGTATTGCGTCTTAGACGGTACTCGTGGGAATATTCAAGGCAGCAGCGATATATCGAATACTGCGTCCATCTTTGTTCAAAGTTAGTGCTCGGGCCACATTTTTTGCTTGCATTTTGTCAATCAATAAGTGTCAGTACTGGCAGTTCAAATGACCTTTAAACACAACAGGTAAAAGCTGAATAAAGAGAGCACCAAGATTTTTGGGTTGGGTTGGATTTTTAGAGCTCGTCATTATTTTTGTTTTCCTTTTGGCTGTTTTGATAAATTAAATGTTTTGTATCTTCTTTAATTTCCAATCTTATTTCACAGATAATATTTTATGTTATGTAAAAAAAAGGACTTTTAATTATGATAACAGACATTAACTTCAGTGTCCGGAATTTTTTGCCCAGGAGTGTAAATAGCGGAATAGTGGTCTTTACAAGAAGGTCCTAATATTCTATTTCTTAAAACTAATATAACATTTCGAGGGTCTCGAATGTCTAGTTATCGATATTGTTTGTTATTTCTTAACAAACCATATTCGGAGATTCATAATAATCGATGGACAAATAGAGGAGTTGTGTATCTTAGATTTACACAACGTTCTCGCTACATGATAGAGATAAGTTGATAACTGTTTATTGTTTCGTACATAAATGATTCATACAATATTATAATAACATCTTATTGTTCTAATACATAAATGACTAATACAATATAACACATGTATCCTTGAAATAAAAACACAACGTATGAAAAATGGAAAGATGTAATTATATAGAATATGAATCCAAAATATTGTGAGTCAATTACGACGTGAACCCCAAAATTAAAAATACCCTGAAAATTGTATTACGTTTCGCTTATGAATTCAAAATAAATACACACATACGCTACAGCGTATTTTTACATAGATAACACCTGTCGATGTTACAAAAACTGTATGCTAAGGTCAATAACCTCGTACAAAATCAAGCTATTTATTCATTCAAGTGAATGTGAGTTATTAAAAATTATGATGTATGTTACGTTAATTTACGAAACCCATTCTAAAAATAATTTGTGGGCTTTTAAAAATGACTGACTTAATGTTTTCTTGTTACGAGAAGTAAAGATAAGGATTCAGAATGCCGCTATTGCAATGTTTATGTTTATAAAAACACCAGACAATAACATTGTGTATAAGTTTTGTTATGGTAAGAGTTCGATAACCTGGTCAAAAGTCAGCTGTTAAAAATTTGTATATATAGTGTAGCTTAACAGGCCATTCAGGCCCAGAGCTGTGTAATATTTTTCCATATCTTTCGATCTTTCGCTTTTATCTTCCAGTTTACCACATCTTTTTCTCTTAGGTTTTCTAGCACTGCTTCCCTCCATCTTTTTCTTGGTCTTCCTCTTTTCTTCTTACCGACCGGCTTTCTCCACGCTATTTATTTTAGTATCCTGTCATCCGTCATCCTTTCCAAATGTCCCAGCCATCTTAGTCTCCCAGCTATTATTACTTCGTCTATTTTTGGTCCTCGATATATGCTGCATACTTCCTCGTTCGATCTTCTTATATAATCTTCTTCCGTTCTTTTTCCTCCAAGGATTCTTCTCAGAATTCTTCTCTCCCATCTCATTATGCTTTCTTTCTGATTTTATTTATAACCCATGTCTCACAACTATACAGTAATGTGGGTATTAAAATAGATTTATATACTCTGAATTTAGATTTCCTTGATAGGTGCTTTGACCTGATTAGGTGGTTTACCATTCCTGCACTTTTATTAGCTTTTATTATTCTCATGCTGATTTCCTTTTCTTCTTGGCATCTGGGTGTTATTAGTGCCCTCAGGTAATTAAATTCTTCCACTCTTTCAAATTCCAAATTTCCTTTTACAGTCATTACTTTACAGATTCTATCGTTATGTTGCTTTCCAATTCTCATTATTTTACTTTCTTTTTGATTTATCTCTAAACCCATCTTGCGCGCCGCCCCTGTCAGCCTTTTTGTTATTTCTAACAATTCATGTTCCTTTCTTGCTATTATCGCATAGCAAATGACCTGATGACCTTTGTTCATTAAGTGTCCCTCTCCCTTAAGGTTGGTATCTCTGACAATATTTTCTAATGCAAGATTGAACAGCAGCGTCGATAGGGGATCTCCTTGTCCGAGTCCAATCGTAATATCGAAGTCTTCTGATATCCCTTCTCCGATATGCTTAGGGTTTTTTCTAGCGTCATTTTTACTAATTGCACTATCTTCGAGGGAACTCCAAATTCAATCATTATCTGTGTTATTTTTTTTCTAAAGACTGAGTCATAGGCTTTTTGGAAGTCCAAGAAAATTACACTTGCTGGGATATTGTATTCCAAGCATGAGGTTAACACTTCTTTCATTGTGAAAATCTAGTCCCTTGTTTCTCTTCCTTTCCTAAATCTGGCTTGATATTGACCTATCAAATCTTCTGCAATAGGTTCCAACCTCTTTTTTATTACTATCGCCAGGATTCTGTATACTGTATCCAATAGAGAGATTCCTCTATAATTATTACAGTTAGATACCCCTAGTCTCCCTTTTTTAGAATAGTTATGATTATGGAATGGGTCCATTTTTTCGGCATTTTTTCGCTTCTCCAAATATCTATTATTAACTCGTAGATTTTTTTATTTAGATCTTCTCCAGCATACTTTATTTTCTCATTTGTTACTCTATTTCTTCCTGGACATTTATTGTTTTTGAGCTGCTCTATTATTTTATTTATCTCTTGTCTGATGGGTTCCGATATTGAATTTGTATTGACCGCCCATTCTGTTTCTAATAATTCTTGTGTGCTTTCTTCTTCTTCTCCCTTATTTAACACTTGTGCGAAATATTCTTTCCACCTTGCTCTTATTTCCTCTTCCTCTCCTATTAAATTACCTTCTCCATCTTTTATATACGTATACATGATCTGCCTGGGTCTTTGTTTTCACCTCTTGGCCTCACGATAGAAGTTTCTCATTTCTTTTTTTTTTTAATAATTTTCCATTTCCTGTGCTCTTTGTTCATTTTCTGCCCTTTTCCTTTGCCTGTATAGCTTTTTTGTTTTTAGCCTTTGTCTTTTGTATGCCTCGCTTTTTGGATTATTTCCTCCATTCTATCCCATTTTTCGTCTATATTCTGCGGGTTTTGGTGTTGTATTTTTTTATATTCTTTCTTTATTTCTCCTTCATATATTTTCTGTATTTCTTGGTCTTGTAAAGCCTCCATATTGAATTGTTCTTTTCATATTATTCTATATTTTCTTCTTTTGGGTCTTTTTATTTTCATGGCAGTTTTCACCATAAAATGGTCAGAATTAATGTCCGCCCCTCTGCACGATTTCACATTCTATATTATATTCTTGTGCTTTGTATTTACCATTACATGATCAATTTGATTTGTGTAAGTCCCATCCGGTGAGGTCCATGTTCCTTTGTAAATATTCTTTCTCTTGAAGTGTGTACTCATGATTTTCATATTATATTCTTCAGCAAATTCTATTAATCTTCTTCCATTATCATTAGTGTCGAAGTGTTTACTTTATGTACCAATTATGTGCTTTTACATTGTTTCTCTCACTATTTTAGCGTTAGCATCGCCTAATACTATTCTGACGTCATTTCTGCTTATTTTATTATAAGTGTCTTCAAGTTTTTCGTAGAACACATCCTCATCTTCGTCTGTTTTTTCTTCCGTCGGGGTGTACATATTCAAAATCTCCATGTCCATATCGTCCCTTAATTCTATGTAGCATATCCTTTCTGACACCGGTTCAAAATTTTTTATTTTTGCTTTCATTTCTTTGCTCACCAAAAATCCACACCCATATCGTCGCGTTTCTCCACCACTTCTAAAGAGCGTATATTTTTCTAGGTTAATTATGTCCGTTTCTTTAATATGAGTCTCCTGTAAGGCTAGCAAATCGATTTTATAATTATCTGCAACCATTTCTAGATTTTCGACTACTCCTTCCTCGAAAATTCCTCTTACATTCCATGTTGCCGTTCTCACCCACTTCCCATCTTCATTTTCCCTTTCTGCCTCTTTATTCTTGCCTATTCTCTTCGCTTGATTTCTCAACAGTTCCTCTCTTCTACTCGTATCTTCCTTTTTCTTTATTTGGCTGTTTCCTGTTGTTCTTTTATTTGTACTAGGTTTTGTACTTTTACGTATTTTATATCCCCTATTGTGTGTTATTATGTACTTCCTCTCTTCTATCACTTTTCCGTTTGTCGTGTCCTTTTCCTTGGCCTCCTCAATATCCGTAATCCCGTCCTGAAGTCGTTTTACTAGTTTTTTGCTTTTTCTTCAAGTTTTGGATTAATATTCTATACAGAGTGGTTGGTTTTTTCATTGTACACCAATATTTTCGTTGAGAATATCATATTTTAAAGAAATAAAAATACACTTGATACTATTTTTTGTCCTCTTTCCGATCCTGTGAAATAAAGTGTTATCACTTGAAACACAAAAGATAATCTAATGATTTGTTTTTAAATTGAGCAGCCTATATATTATTGGATATTTAGTTAGCTTATTCAATTTTGAATAGAGTACTTATATTTTTTTTTTCGTTGGGCAATGAATAACGCCATAATAACAAAAATAAAAAAAAGAAAAGTTTGCTTTGGAAATGTGACCGTGTTAAAAACAAAATATTTAAATGTCAGTTCATATACCAGTTGATGGGGTAACACAGTTTAGCGATTAGTGAATCATTATTGATAGTTTCCCTGGGTTATTTACCATATTAAACATTTAAAAATGGAATTTATTAATGTAGAGAAAGCATCTATGTTGCTTTTATTTATCAAATGATAATTGGCGCAAAGTTGCAAATATGTACGTTAATCAATACCCTGATCGAAGATAATCTCACTGGAATACATTTTTAAATTTACACACTTCATTATAGAAGCACAAGAGTTCAAAAAAATAAGAAATAGAAATATAAATCTGAACGATGCCGAAGAAAATAATGAAGTAAATATTTTGTTAAATTCTATTCTGCTGTACAAGAACTTGGCATCACCAGGTATAAAATCATGAAAGTCCTTGAGAAACACAAAGTAAAACCCTTTCATCGTTTAGTGAAACATTTACAACCGCTCGATCTGCAAATAGGGATGAATTTTTGCAATTGGTATTGCAGTTGGTTATTATTATTAAAATACTTCTCACACATTTTGTGGGCGGATGAAGCAAATTTTCATACGAATGGTGTGTATAATAAGCAGAATAATCACTTTTGGGATCACGTGAATACTCGTAGGATCCAGCAAAGTCGATGTCAAATACGTTTTTCTACAAATGTCTGGATAGGTGTGATAGGGGATCAGTTATTGGGACCTTATTTTTATAACGGCACACTTAATCAAAACCTATATTTAAACTTTCTTGAAACCGAATTTCAAGAATATTTAGACCGTCTGTATTAAGCTCTCCGGAGACAAATGTGATTCCAACATGACGGCACACCACCGCATAAACGCGCAATTTTTAACAAATCTTCTACAATTAGTATTTGAAAATAGGTGGATTGGGAATAAAGGTATGGCCTCCGAGATCGCCTGACCTTTCAATATTAATTTTTTTTGTCTGGGGATTTATAAAAAATAAGGTCTGTTGTACTTTGTCAAATACCCTAGAAGAACTCAAAAATAAAATACAATTGGCAGCACAGGAAATTACAACGGATATGCTAAGAAGATCCCAACTTAATCTATTATGCCAAGCTCCTATGTGTATCAACAAGAATAGTGATCATTTTGAACAATTTCTTCAATAGGATTTTTGCTTTATCGTGTTATTGCTTTTGCATTTTTTTCTGACCAATACATACCCTATGGAACAGGGGTGAGAAAACGGCGGAGAGGTAAACGATACCCCACCAGTATATGTTCAGCTTAGCTGTAAACATAATCTCAGGTGCCATACTGTCCTCAGGTATTTGAAATATCGGCTCTTCCAGTATAGTTCCTGTGATATCTGCATGGCCCCCTACAATCATATTAGACAAGAGAGAAGGGACGGTTATAGCACCAGACGCCAGGCGTGTCTGTGTCCAGTCGTCGACGATAAATACGACAGAAATACGAGTACATACGCAATACGTATGAGTATACCACACCTACTCCTGACGTATCATTGCTTATCCAATCATACCTATGTGTATACCACACCTACACCTGACTTATCCTTATGCTGACCTATACTTAACCAATCAAATGCTACACTATACATTTAATAAACATATCGGAGAACGGTGGGAACGGTGGGGACGCGTCTTGCGCAGCAGTGTCGTTTTCTTACCTCGTTTACACACAGTATATCCTACCTATGTGTTTGTTTTTGTTGTTATTATGACGGCATTATTCATTGCCCAACGAAAAAAATATATACCGTATTCAGAATTGAAGAAGCTTGCTAAATATCCAACAATATACTAAATTTCAATTAAAAAAAATAATTTCATTAGATCATCTTTTGTTTTTCGAGTAATAGCACTGTATTTCACAAAATCGGCAAGAAGGCAAAAAATAGAATCGGATACGTTTTGATTTGTTTTAAATATGATACTCTCAACGAAAATATTGAGTGTACAATGAAAAACAAGGATACTTGGTATGTACGATGTACCTTATATATATTTTCCTTGAATAGATTCATTTGGTTTAAACAAACTATGTGTATATTTTGCATATTTTTAAACGTTCATTCGTATTATGCGATTTAAATTTTATAATATTTTTAAAATGAGGCAGTGTGGAGGTATACTTTTGAGTACATTAAAATGTAAAGCAATTTTTATATCAGCTATAGATTATCAATAATTTAATAATAATTTTATTATAAATTTCATTTCTAGATAGATCTACAATAAGAAAACGTCCAAAACAATATGAATTAAAAAAGAAAACAAAACACAATGATCGGTAATAAAAATAGATAAAATATTACTATTATATTAATATTTTATCTATTTTTATTACCGGGACACATACTAAAAACCGAAAACCGTTCTAAGTATAAAAGACATTTTGACTCGCTTGAAAGGATTTTCAGCACGATAGTTCTGACATGTCCTGGGAAGACTACTCACCCACAAAAGTTTCAATTTTGTTTTGTAATTTTTGGTTTGGGAACCTTCCCTCATTCTCTTACTTTTAACTTTAAATAAATAATATAAAATAACGCTGATCAACTAGGTTTTCGCCCAGATGTAGTAAATACGGGAAAACTATCTAAGGGAGTCTACTTTTGTGAAAGAACTAAGTTGACGTGTAAAATATAATATATCGATATAAGAAATTAATCCGTTCCTGATGTTTGGATTTATATCGAATAGGACGTATATTAAACTAACCTTTCCCATAAGAGGTAATGTAAAAATTATTAATCCGTTCTCATGTAAAAAAAAACTCCTATTGATATTATACCTACATTAATGGGGTTGTAAAATATTTTTTATTCTGCGGAAGAAGAGCCCATGCAATAAAATCTGACATCTGGTGTTTTTATTTTTCTGTCGCTTTTCACTAGGCTCAGCTGGCATGATTTTTATTAAAAATCTGTCCGAAGAACTACGTTTCTGCCTTCTTCTCAAGATGCTTCTAAAGCGTGGCATTGCCTGGTCTTCCCCAACGATGCTATTATGATTTGTTTGAACTTTGTTGAGGTGATATTTTTCGGAAAAATTTTTCACATCCATCCATTTTGCAAGGATTTCTTTGATTAATGAAGAAGTCTGAGTCTGAAGAGGGTGTATCGATTCTAGTCTGATGCTCATCCTTCTTCAGTTCCTGTAACTCCTCAGTGATCAGTTCCTCAGCGTGTCCCTCAACTACTAATTCTTCCACATCATCATCATATATATTTAAATCCATGGATCTGGCCAGAGAAACAAAAATTCTCCACTATACAGGGCGGGTCTTTCAGTTACTGCTTGTACCCACAAATTTCTCCAAGCGGAATTCATTGTTCTGTGGGAAACTTCCTGCCAAGCTCCATTAACGAGTGATATTAAAATGATCTTTACAAAAATTCTCTTAGAGTTAATTCTGTTTCGGAAGTTACTTGAAAGCACCTCTTTAATAATGCTTTAGAGTAAAGTTTCTTGAAATTACTTATGACCTTCTGAACTGTGGACCGAGTGAGAGGAGTCTATTAGGGAGAAGGAACTTTACAGTAATATCGAACTCAGACAAGACATAATCCTCCAGGTTTGGTGGCTGAGTCGGAACATTATCGGTAGAAGAGCCTTAAAAGCAGGTTGTTTTCCACTAAATATTTTTTTTACACTTGGTCCAAACACAACATTAAACTATTTGCTGAAATATTGCCTTGTTACTCTTTATCTCCACGTTACAGGCAGATGGCACTTTTGGACATCACGTTTTTTAAATGCCCTCAATTTTTCAGAGTGATAGATCAATAAAGGCTTCATTTTGTAATCCCCACTAGCATTGATACAGAACAATAGAGTAAGCGTGTCCTTCATTGGCTTGTGCCTTGGCTATGATTTCCTTCTTGCCTGATATCCTGTTTGGTCTGAGGTCCTGTTTAGCATTTTCTTCCAAAACAGGCCAGTTTCATCACAATTCAAAACTCGTTGGAGAATAAAACGCTCACTTTCCACAAACTTTCCAAACTGTTTAACAAATTTATTAGCGGCAACTTCATCGGCACTAGCTCCTTCTTCATGCTGCACAACACTGTGAATACCTGTCCTTTTCTTGAAATTCGCAAACCATATTCACTAGTTTATTTAACATAATTAATTTGTAAAATATAAATGTAACTTAATGATAGATTCTAAATTAGCAAACCGAATGGAATAAGCTTTACTGCCTCCTGTTTTGCGATTATATTTTGTTGTATGATACCCGTACTTGTATGATCAGTCAGTTAATAATACATCAACTTCGAATATAATTGATTATTAATTTAATTTTTCCTCCAAAATAATTATTTCAAAATGATGCAAAAGTCACACAAAAAATGTATGTCGTATATCGAACAGAAGTCGTATGCCGAGCAAAATCTGTCACGTCCAAACAGGATGTATTCTAAAGCAGACGTATACCGAGGTACCACTGTATATAAATACGATAATACAAATATGTTAACACCAGTATACGTTTAAATGTATATACAACGCATTCGAAATTCGCATTGGAGTTTATCAATGTACGGACACCTGTTTAGGGCTGCCTTGCCCTCATCAGCTTACAACGTGAAGTCGCATGTCCTGGGTCGGTTCACCGCATATGCCAAACTTGTACGATACACGCCTAAGAGAAAAATATCTCACGGCATGTACCGATCAAGAGCGGCATCACATCGTCCGCTGATAAGGGCAAGTCAGCCTGAAACATGTGCACGCACGTTAATACTTACATTAATACTTATACATGTATAGCAAGCGCCAATTAAGTTGGCGCGAGGTGGGGGTGTGGAGAAGCCGTTTTTAAAAACGTCCACCCCCACTCCTCAAGTAATTGTCAGAATACATTTGTCATTGACGTTTGACGGAACATAATGTCTTTGCTAGGGGATCATAAAGTGATACACACTCAGAGGTTAAAATTATCTGACATTTGATGTAAAACCTAATACAAATCTTCCCACTACTTTTAACCCTGCGCGAACTTACCCCTCCTCGTGCCAACTTAATTGGTGTTTGCTATACGTTTTAACATTCAGAGCTAGGAATATGTATGGATCCATTCGAATATCTTCGATATGGCTACTTAGATTTTAATAAGACATTCCACAATTAATTAAATGCAAATCGAGGATTCGATGAGTATATTTATATTTTAATCAGACTTCCGGTTTCCTTCCAAGTAGGCCGGAAACAATGTTAACTTTTTCATTGTAAATAAAAAACACCATAAGCGGAATATTACACCTTTAATAGAAAAGTTATATTTTTACTATTTTGGCTTAACCATTGAACATCAAGACAAGCCCCAGCATTTGCTACACACGCTGTGCTGTTACTCTGAGGAGCTGTTCAAACGATAAGAAAGCGCTATGGCATTTACAAGACCTATGATTTGGCGTGGACAAACGGATCATTCGACTGATAGCTACTTTTACTGCGCGAAAATTTTCAGGTTTTCCAACGAAAATTAAAAAAAATTAGTTATGCTAGTTTGCCCTCTGCTACTCGACCAATACCTCAGTTAATTTCTACATTTCGACAAACTAGGTTTGTGTTAGTATCCGGAACGCTACACGTCGCGAAAATTCATGAAAAGTATCATCTATCCCGGAATGTGTGGTTGAATTTCGCTCTTATTGGAGCTTGTTAACGCACGGAATCCTAGAGGCAGACATAACTTCCACTTCTATACTTCGCGTTTATATAGTTATATATTGAACTTAATGCAAATGAGGACCAATGAGTATTACATTCCTGGTTGTTAGAATAATGAAAAATTGGAAGCTGGCGTCGTGACGTGTAGCGTTCTGCATAGTGACACAAACTTAGTTTGCCAAAATGTAGAAACTAACGCAACACATTAGCCGACATTTACATGTAAGGTTTAATATTTATTGGTTCTCATTTGCATTAAGTTCAATATATATACGCGAAGTATAGAAGTGGAAGTCATGTCTGTCTCTAGAATACTGTCTGTTGACAAACTCCAATAAGAGCGAAATGCATCCACACATTTCGTGATAGATGTTACTTTTTACGAATTTTTCGTTATTCTTGTTATGTTGAATTTTTACAAATTAATATTCATTTCAGCATTTGGGCGGAGTCGGATAAACGCTTATTGAGTTTAAGAGACCCTTTATTTTTGATGTGTTTTTTTGAGTATTCTTTCCTCATTAAGCTATATTTAAATTCAATGAACGCACAAAAGGACATTTGAAAGACAACGCTATACATGATAACAACATTACCTTGCAAAATTCTGGTGCTATGGAAAACAAGAGCAGTGTTAAGCTTCTCAAGAAAGAGAATGTAGTCGCTTTCTTTCCCATCGTATAAAATTCGTTGTCTTTGACGTTTATAGAATCGCACTTGACTCCAAAAGCCACTGTAGCAATCACATCGTTAGTATATCTAGTCAAAGTATCTTTTAGCTCTATGTCAACAGTCTTGCCCATTTTCGAGAAATAATCAACGTACTCGCTAGCGCAGTCTGACATTAACGAAAAGATAATTTTCATTTTACTGGACGTAAAACTGGGACTTAAGGTGGATCTCATTTCACGCCATTCGGTATCTACTCATAAGGAAAATAATTTTTTTAATTAAAATACAACAAAAATATTTCAGCTTCATTCAGCTTATCTGTTAGCATACAAAATTAAATATTCAATCTTAGAAAGTATAGGCATATAAAATCAATATTAACGTAATTTTTGTAGAGAAACATCAAAATGTTTGTATACACAAAATCATTGAGTAATAGTAGTTCAGCTATGCGAATTCTAACCCAAAACCCATGTATTTCCTTATAAAGGTTCATTTTGCAATTCAAGCTTATTCGAGTCGGGACACCCTAGCTTACTTACTCAGTTAAGTTCTCTCTAGTCCTCACATTTATTTGCTTACAAGAAATGCAGCAAACTTCGTAGCAATTATTAAAATGTAAGTTTCCACGCCTTTTGGTCCTTTTGGTTTAGAAGCTGTTTATTAGCTGTTTGTATCTGCTTATTACTACATGTTTGCAAGCTGTTCTATAGCAGCTTATTATCTACTTATTCAGCTGTTCGTGGTGTCAGAATATGCTAAAATTATTACAATTTTAAAAGCCTCTATTTGCGAATTCAACAGTCAGCAGTGTCAGACTCTAATACTACATTCTAAGTAATTACAGTTCGCTAGAAAGCGAAAAAATTATATAAAATGTAATAATAAATCTGTTTAAATGTCAATAAATGAGTGGTTTCTGTTTTCTTAAGAAATCTGGGTTAGATGTCAAAAACACTAAATAGTAGATTGAAAGCTGTCTACCATGACCCGTCTAGACTTTCAAAAATTTGTGATTCTATAGCGCTTTCGCACAACGACTTCAGTAGCCAATATAGTTTTCAATATGTTCTGAGCTGCAGTTATTAAGATATCCTGCATATAACCTAGAATCTATTCTTTTCGACTTTAGAGACTGAAGAGAAATATTACATCTTTAATATACAGTGATGGGCAAATGTGAGGAATCATCCGTTAAATTAACAAAAGATATTGTAGCGAAATTTTAGACACGGAAATTAGGGATGAAGAGCCATCATTTAAAGTATTTTTTAAATATACAGAGTATTCAAAAAAATGTAACGTACTAAAGTTATATTTTTTTAAATTGAACGCCCTATATGTTTTTACATTTTAGGATTTTCTTCGATAACTTAGAGGCTAAAGTATTTATTTAGCTTGACATTTACATGTAAACAAAAATCAGAATATTTAGAATATATTTATCTCTCGGTATTTTCAAAATCATAAGTATTGTTTGATACTTAGGTATGAACGTTTAAATAAAAAACCTTTACAATTCTTAATGTAAATATTAAAATTTGTTTGATTACTTTTTTTGTCGTGGCGATTAAAAAAATTGTCTTTTTTGTCGAACAAAAAAAAAAGAATATTATATTCTTTAAATTTTATCACAAGGTCTAGTAGTTTGTGACATTTAAAAGTGTTATTAAATAATTGTTGTTTGTCAATAATGGTTGAATTAAATGAAAGAAAGAATATAAATATTAATGAGTGATACGACAAAAGCTAATCAGGAAGTATGTAACCTTTTTAATACTATGCATCCCAATCAGAAGACAATTTTACGTTCTGTTGTTACCAAAACTTTAAGAAGGTACAACATAAATGGCGGTGTTCGCAATTTGTAAAGAATTTGTCTTAAAAATTCTGTTGCAAATGGTATTAAAGCGCAATATATTATCATATGTAGAGGAAACTTCCCATTTTTCTACAAACGAGCTGGCACAAAGGCGTGATATTAGTCGTCGTTAAGTAGGAAGAATTCTTAAAAAAGAAAAATACCATCCTTACCAAATTTGTCTCGTTCAAGAACTCTCTAATGATGATTTCGGCATAAGATATTGTGAATTAATAATGAAGATTTCGTAATCGTGATCATAATTTTGTAAATTTCGAATGAGGCAGCCTTTTACTTACGGTACTATTCATAGACATAACTAAAGACGGCAGACTATGTGCCCGAACAGTAGCGTGATGTGGAGGGATCGAGTAGAGGCGTACGACGATCAATTCAGTTGCCGTTGAGACGTTGTAAGCGATACATTGTTAACACAATCGTGTTGAAAATGTCGGGAGTGCGTAGAAACAATGAATCGACTCGGTTGCATGCTAACGTAGTAAAGAAATTTTTACATCGGTTTCCCGATTTAATATATGACGGTACCGTAGTGAAATGTTTAGTTTATGAAACAACTTTATTAACTTGGAGAGCAAGTCAGTGCCAAAGACATATAAATAGTGACAAACATAAATCGAATAATAGTGGACGCAGATCATATAATAAATTTGTGTGTGATTTAACAATGATGTTAATTGCGACCAATATACCAATGCAGAAAGTGGAACACCCAATGTTTCGTCAGTTTTGGAAGAAATACAATCCTACGTGGAAATTACCAGCAAGAAGTACGCTACGGAATTACGTACCGTCAGTGCGTGAGAGAATTGTAAATTGTACGAAAAATACGGTAAAAAAAAATTCCTGTGGTTAACAATAGACGAAACTACAGATATTAAAAAACAGTCCATCCTAGCCATTCTAGTACGGACGCTGACTCCGCAAGGACCTTCTCCTCCTTATTTACTAACCTGTAAACGAATGCAAGGGTGTACTGCCAGAGCGATATATGATGTATTAATAGAAACACTACACAAATTTGAGATTTTACCGAAGCAAGTGTTAATGTTAGTTACCGATGCTACCAAGGTTATGTGTTCCACGGCAAACTTACTCAAAACGATTCAACCAAACCTGCTGCATGTCACATGTTTGCTTCACGCTTTACACCTTGTAACAAACACTATACGTACAACTTATCCTGATGTGGATCAACTGACAGGACAAACGAAAGCGGTTTTTCTTAAATCTCCGAAACGGATTCGGCTATTTCATTCCCTGTGTCCTGATATACCCGAGCCGCCGCAACCAATTCTTATACGATGGGGTACTAGGTTAGAAGCAGCATTTTATTATTATAAACATTTTGAAAAAATTAAGTCAGTGATTTTACAACTAGATGCCAAAGAAGCAGCTGCAATACGGCTCAGCCAGGTTCAATTTAACAATACTCAAGTTGCAGCAAATTTAAAAATTATTTACGACAGTTACGTTCCAATACTGGACGCAATAAAAAATTTACAGAACACTGCGCTGTCCTTATCGGACTCATTAGCAATTATTGACCACGTAAAACTAGTGCTGCATGTCCTTGAAGATGAAAAAAGTGATTGTGTCCGTGAAAAATTTAACAGTGTATTAGATAAAAATGTAGATTTTACAAAATTAGGGCAACCTTTTACCAATACTTAAGATCCGTTGTAAAGATACAAAAAGCGCTTTAACTATGCAAATATAACATCTCTCAACGTCGAACAATTCTTCTCTGTATATAAACATATATATACGTCGCTACGTACGAACCTTTCCGAGACTAATACAGAAACATATATTATGGTGCAGTTTTTTCATCGCGAACATCCGCATTTTTTTGCAACAATGTAAACATGTTGGGTAAGTTATTTATGTTTTTTCTTAATGTTTTGTATAGGGATTCGATATATTTATTTTTAAGTAAGCGCACTGTTATTCTGCTAAACTCTCCACGCAACGCCACTGCTGGGGCAGCAGACTGACATAACTGTCGGTATTGGGCACAAAATAATCCTCACTGGATACACGTAACACCTTAGAAAGCTTAACGTTTGGGCTCATATTTGTAAAAACAGAACAATAGGGCACTTTTTAAAGAAAAAATTCTCAATGATTAAAGATATTTAGAACTTTTAAATAACCAGATAATTCTTGTATTTAAAGAAAATGGCCCACTTTCGCAAAACATCTGGTTTCAACAGAATGGGACACTCCCTCACTATTCAGTTATCGTTCGAGATCGATTAGATCGAATTTTTACTCACAGATGGATTGGAAGGAGAGGAAAATTGAAGGCCCGCGCGTTCCTCGATCTCAATTCACTAGGTGACTTCTTGTGGGGCTATCAGAAAGTGTATCTTACCCGACCTAGAAATTTAAGATTTGTCTGAAAGAATTAATGAAGAGATACGAAGTGTTTCACCAGACGTCGTAGCGAGAATTACAAAAGGATTTACAGACAGATTGGGTTACTGTCAGGAAGTAGAGGGCGCCCATTCTAAAAATATCATAAATTAAGTTTAACTTTGTTTGTATGACCAGTATATTTTCTTTTCCTTGCCAATTAATAAATAAAAAATACTTTAGATTACAAATTCATTGAAATCGTCTTATCGAGGAAAATCTCAAAACGTAAAAAAAAACACAATTTAAAAAAATATAACTTCAGTACGTTGCATTTTTTTAAACAGTCTTTATATTTAAAAATACTTCAAATGATGGATCTTCATCCCTAATTTTCGCGTCTAAAATTTTATTGCAATATCTTTTTTTAATTTAACAGATACTTATATGGACCACACATTTGCCCATTACTGTATAAGAGAATTACCGCTATTTTTGTTTAAAAAATAGAAGTCAATGCTCCTCATATACATTACATAGAGACAGGACGCATCAGGCCGAAATTACGATGGACCATATAAATAGTCTATAACATCGCTAAGTACAACATGCAGTTATTGAATAGCACTATTCATTCGGTTAACCGCACATCTGTTTTTTGTCGTTGAATTGTGACGCAATTACTTCAATATTATAGTTAAATTCCTTTCGTCATAAGCGTAGATGGAGGAGTGAGGAGTTTTAATAATTTATTTCATTTATTAGTTTATATTTCGTAAGATAAATAAAGTACGGTGAGTTAGTTTCTTCTTTTCATTGTTTTAACTGTTAATTGGAAAACAAACAGGTGGTGATCTATAAAATACGAAATATATTTTTATTTGTTGATTTTGTAGTTTAAGTTGAATAAAGGAACAGACAAGCAATATACATATCCGTAACTGTACACATGGACAATACACCTCGTATTTTCCAGCATTTACTTCTGCTTAAGACACGTGTTTCTGCCATTTACTATTAGGCGTCATCAGTTAAGCTAGTGAAGTAATTAAAGCTTAAATCGCCTATAAGGTATAGTAAATTTTGTCCTATCAGGTAGCACCATCTAATATAGTGACATCTGACGGACGAAAGAGACTATGCCGAAAATGGCAACCCTTCCCTTGACCGGCTATGCCGGTACAGAAGGGAAGAAAATACGTATATAGATGTAAGTCCATTAACACGATGCCAGATGGCAGTAAATATAAAAAAAAGGTTTAAGTATATCAATACGTTAAGCACGTATTACGCATAGCACGTATTACGATAGGACAAAATTTGCAATACCTTATAGGCGATTTAAGCTTTACAAACGCGTAATACGTGCTTAACGTATTAATATACTTAAACCTTTTTTGTATATTTACTGCCATCTGGCATCGTGTTAATGGACTTACACCTATATACGTATTTTCTTCCCTTCTGTACCGGCATAGCCGGTCAAGGGAAGGGTTGCCATTTTCGGCATAGTCTCTTTCGTCCGTCAGATGTCACTATATTATATGGTGCTACCTGATAGGACAAAATTTGCTATACCTTATAGGCGATTTAAGCTTTAATTACTTCACTAGCTTAACTGATGACGCCTAATAGTAAATGGCAGAAACACGTGTCTTAAGCAGAAGTAAATGCTAAAAATACGAGGTGTATTGTCCATGTGTACAGTTACAGATATGTATATTGCATGTCTGTTTCATTTGTAACAAATGCGTAATACGTGCTTAACATATTGATATACTTAAACCTTTTTTGTATATTGAATAGAGGAGTATTAATATTAACTAGCAATACTTTCTCAAGGTTTTCTTCTTTAGAATTTGTTCTCTTTTAATGAAATACATCCTGGTAGATTGAAAACGTCCTTTCTACATCGCAACTGGTTATAGGTGCATACTGAAATATTCTTTTATTTCAGTGTATTTAACAGTTAGATTTTGAAGCATTGTCCCCATACACAATTGCCGCAATGTAATTAAATCTGGATTTCTATTAAAAATTGCGTCTAATTTTTGCCTAAAGCCACTTACGAAGTCAAGAAGATTTTCAAAATAAGTGATTAGTTTGGGCAAATTTTCAAAGTGTTCCTGAAGAAAGTACAACTGATTTTTTAAATTTGGGATTTGTATTAGTTCCTTACACTCAGAAATACTTCGAGCATCGTCATTTAATCATGTAACGAAATTTTGTAAACTATCGAAATTTGCTACATAAAAACTAGTAGCTTTCAACAATGCTCCCCATCTAGTTATTACTGGAGAGGCAGGTAGCAATAAACATGTAAAGGGCTACTCTCAATGGCTCTCAATATTAGTCTAGCTAGACGTTTATTTGTCCACTGAAAATAATGATTCCAATTATCTCATCATCGAAAAGAGTATGCCACACATTTTCTGGTTTTTCCTTGCAAACATTACGATTTTTTAATCCAGTACAATTTATAACAATATTATGATTGAGGGTACGCGTGTTTTTACAATATGAAGGTAATTTAGACTATTTACAGCGATCTTTACCATAGAAATAATTTGTGCAAGTACAACGATCTGGTTCCACAAGCTGTAACTCTTCATCTTCAGTTACATTATGCTCAAAATCTTGATTTCCTTCTATTTCAGAGTCGGTATCATGATCGCTTGGAGCATAATCAGCATCGGATTCTACATAACTTTCGTCGATACTAACCTCTTCTTCCAGGTAAATTCAGCATCGTTTCCCCAAACTCTTTATCTCCATACCTTACTAGCCTCTTTGGCGCTCCAATTTCTCCGTACTTACTCGTTGTTACAATCTAGATAAAATATGCAAATCAATTTGATGCTAAAACAAGAATTATTACTTCTACACAGACCTGACGTCTTTTTGACCCCTACGAAATTTCCACACGCAATAAATAGATAACTAGTCATACCTGGACGACGTCAATTTTACTCCTCGTCTGTAGTTACGGGTTAATAAAAATATAAAAAATTTAAATTTGTTGTCTAATATTATTAAATAAGAAATAGCTCATAGAAAAGCAACACCTTAATCTTACTTTAATACAATAATAACACTCCCAAAACTTTAAACTAATTAATTATTTCTAGTAAAGAAGGTGCAGTAAACTGTGATTTAGAAGTACTGAAGAACATTTTTCATAACATTAAATAATAATGACCCTTTATTTTTCACAAATTAACGACAGCAATTTTTATATATGATTAAACGTTTCGACCTATTCGCCCCAATTTATTAAATCCTTGAACTTTGGCCATCTAAAAAACGAATTCGACCCATGCTCATATCCACTTATTCAATTTAACACTTACTGAAAATATTACATATATACTCGTAGATGGTTTACATAAGAATCTAATCAAACTATAACATTATTATAATAACTGCTGCTAACTAAAGTATACGAGGGTAACACCGAAAAAATCTAGAAACATGGCCATGTTTCTAAAAAAAAAAGAAATTTGTTTTTGATTTGAAAGTTACTTTTCAATGTCTTGATTGCCGTGTAGTTTGTTCGGTTTGCTCTAATAATTTGTTAATTATGATTATTTAAAGATTTTGCTTTTACCCAAAAATTAATTCAACCAGGAACCGTCCAGGCTGTGATTTTTTGTGATTTTAAATCGTCATTAACGCCTAAACAATGTGAAGATCGCATTACAAATGTATTGGTCGAGGAAGCTCCATCTAAGACAACAATTTACAATTGGTACAACGAATTCAAAAGAGATCGGTTTTTTCTTAGTGGTGAATTTCGTGAAGGACGCCCAAGAACTACTGTTGCTGATGAGAATATATCTGCTGTTCGAGCGATGTTTGAGGAAGATCGACGGACATCACGTTAATTTATTCGGGCGACATTGGGCATCGGTATGAGTCAAATCCAAAACATTTTATATCAACAGTTAGACGCGAGAAAACTTTGTTGTCGATGACAACGCATCGTCGATTAAAGCAAAACTAAGAAGTGAGTATCTGGATGCCCTAAACGCCAGCACCATAGACCCTCCACTATACAGCCTTGTCCAAGCACCGTGTGATTTCGTTTTGTTTCCAAAAATTAAAGATAGAATGCGTGGAAAACACTTTTACGTCATCAGATGAAGCAGTGGAACATTATAAAATGGTTTCTGAAGTGTCTCAGGAAGAGTTGCATCATTGCTTTATGGACTGGCTCCATCTAATGCAAAAATGTAGTGATGTTAAAGGGGAATATTACGAAAAAAAAAATCATTTAATTTTTTTTAAACTTTATATAATTGTATAGAGAATATTATCGTTTTATCTTTTGAAGATAATCGATAACAAGAATTCCACTGTAGTTTCAAAAGACAGTTAACATAACATTTCTTCTGTTTTCTTCTTTTCACATATATAGTGAAATTATTTTGCTTGTCCAAATATGCCGTCATAATGGATTCCTTTGTTAAGCAGATAATAAACTGTATGTTGAAACCGTAGATGAGACAACAGATGTATCATACTCGATCAATATATAGTGCATTTTATTATGTATATACAGGTGTCTTTGAAATAAAGAGACAACGTATGATAAAAGGAAAGATGTAATTATGTAGAATATAAATCTAAAATATTGTGACTCAACTACGACGCGAACCCCTAAATTAAAAAACACCCCGAAAATTGTATTACGGGACTCTTATGACTTCAAAATATTCAGAATTTGTATAAATAATAAATATTCCACACACACATACGCTATAGCGTATGTTTACATACGTAACAGCTGGATGAGATGGACAACAACAAAACTATTATTTTTGTTATTATCAGTCAATTTTAAGATATCGTCTCTGATACCTTTTCTAATCGCACAGTGGGTGACAAAAATGTTTTAAATATTTTTGTAATTTTTTTTCTCGTTTATGAGAGGGCATTTCGAGAAAATATTTTGGATTTATATACTATATAATTACATCTTTCTATTTTTCATACGTTGTCTTTTTATTTCAGCCTATATATATATATATATATATATATATATATAGGTATATATATATATATATATATATATATATATACCGGGTGTATTATGAAAAACCTTTCGTGCTGTAACTTTTTTATTTTTTATCCGAATGTAATAAATTATACGTCGAACTAAATCGTTTTAAAAACACTGTAACGTGATCCGCTTTGAATTTTTTTTTACACTTTGTTTTTGACAGACAGCTGCAAACTGTGTTTTTTTAAAATGCACTATTTTTTTTTTCCTTATTCAAATATATTACTTTTTCTGAATATGAAACTGTAAACAACGATATCCTTGTATGAAAAAAAAAACGAGAAATTGTAGGTTTTTTTTAGTTCGATTTATTCTGGTTTTTCCGAACACAGAGATTTCTTAAATGCATTTTAAATACTCTATTTCATTTTATTACCAGCAAATGTGTGTACCTTTTAAAATCACTTACATTCAATACTATACATATAGCCCATAAAGGATTACAAACCAATGTTATCAGTGAGCGGTGGGTCAACAACAACATTTACAGTGTTTATTTTAAAAATTTAAAAATCAAGCAGTCATATTGAACGATAAAAGTGCATTCCAAATTTTCGAAGAGAGCTGTGACATCTGTCAGTCACACATTCATTATAACATTTTCAACGATTTATTTCTAAATTTTGTTATTGAAATGGATAATGGCGAATGTGTGGATGCGATTCAAGCATATTTTGAATGCGGAACAAATTCTGCAGCTGCTTTGCGACTTTATGGAAATCGTTTTCCTGACAGACTGTGCTGTGCAGACCAAGTGCCGATAAGTTTGGAAAGCTCGTGCGAAATTTACGAAATTTTGGATCATTCAAAAAACCGAAAATAAACGCACGTGTAATTCAAGATCAAAAATTAGAATTAAGTGTCTTGCTCTATGTGGAAGAAAACCCTAATACGTCTACGCGAGAAATTGCTCACTACATGCAGGTATCACATTCTACAGTTCAGTACATTCTGAAGAAGCACAAGTTCTTTCCTTATAAACCACGGAAGGTGCATGCTCTCTGTGAAAACGACCCTCAACGAAGGGTTCAATTCTGCACGGTTTTCATGAATAAACTAAGGGAAGATCCAATTTTTTATCGTCGTGTGTTGTGGTCAGATGAATGCACTTTTGGGAAAAATGGTGTATTCAACAGAAATAATCATCGCCATTGGAGCACTGAAAATAACCATGTTGTGATGCAACACAATTTTCAAAATCGGTTCAGTGTAAATGTATGGTGTGGCATTTTAGGCTATAGAGTAGTAGGGCCTTTTTTGTGGAGGGTAATCTAAACCAAGAAAAGTATAATAATTTGTTACGCAATGAATTAGGCGATTATTTAGATGAGTTGCCACTTGCTGAGTTAAACAGGGTAGTGTTCCAACAGGACGGTGCTACACCCCATAATGCACGAATGAATACTGATTTTCTAAATAATTATTTTGGCGTCAGATGGATGGGCACTTACGGACCTATTCGATGGCCTGCTAGATCGCCAGATCTGAATCCACTGGATTTCTTTCTGTGGTCTTACATTCAAGATCATGTCTATTTGACTCCACCTGATACCAGAGATGATTTAGTAAGAAGGATAGTACAAGTATGTCATGAAATACCACCAAATCTTATATTAAACGCAGCAGTTGGAGTTAATAGAAGGTGTCAAATGTGTCTGGAACAAAATGGGGCCAATTTCGAACATTTGATTCATTAAAATATATGATAGCTTGATTTCTGTAAATTTCGTAGTTTTTTTTTAATAATAATAAATTTGTCACTCAATTTAATGGAGGTGTCTTCAGGAAATAAATGTTTATTAGAATATATAAAAAAAAAATATGTAGTACAATTCAAAAAAAAAAATTACTACTGTCTGTCAAAAACGAAATGTCAAAAAAATTTTTTTTTTAAAAACAGGTTACAGTGCTTTAAAAACGATTTAGTTTGACATATCATTCATTAAAATCAGATAAAATATAAGGAAGCTACAGCCCCAAAGGTTTTTCATAATACACCCGGTATATATTTAATTAGTTGACCTTAAATCGCCAACTAATTGAATCTTCCATAACATACAAAGGTCACGAAATAATTATCTTTTAATATATATATATATATATATATATATATATATATATATATAATGTGCCTTCAAAAACTTTCCTCATTTCAGATGGCCATTATTTTTTTAATGGTTGGTGACAGTGCATGTATTCTGCCACAAACATATAATTTTGATAGTTTAGTTATGTCATGTAAATGTATGTAATAGTTAGTAATTTAGTTTTTGAAAAAATATTTTTTTACGATAGTCAAAATTTTAAAAACTAATTCTCAAATAGGCGTTGGAAATATTGACCATTATTTTGAAGACAAAGTTGAACTCTACGCTTTATATTTTCAAAGCTATTTATTAGGATTTCTTGGATTATGTCAGCACAAGAATTCACAATAGTATTACGAGGCTTTTTTACTATCTCTTTGACTATCAGAAAACTTTTTCCCCAAATACTTTTTTCTATTTTCGACATTCATAATACAACATTTGAAAGATGGCATATCGATGTTTAACTAACATCAAATGTAAATACAGACAAAAATGTTAAAAAACATATACATGGACATATACAATAAATAGCACATCTTCTTTCGCTGCTATCAGAAGAATAGGAGACGGCTGATGTGTGTCGTTTAGTTATTGTAATAAATCGTTTGGAGTGGAAATAAAATTTTGTGTTTCTTGAAAAGTGTTTAAAATAAATAAATTAAATTTTATTTTGAATCTAAATTTTAAATTACAACAGAAATTAAATAAGGAACTTGACAATAACAATTTTAAATTTTACATAACCAATTTCCAAAAGATAGCATCTCCACGAGTAAGTTCATCAAGCGTATACAAATGAATGCAAATATGTATGTATAAAACATATCTGTATTTGTACTCATGGAGCTATACCACGTATTTAACCAGTGGTCCCTCCAACTGCAGATACATGGGTTTCGATTTAAATGATTTCATCACTGCTGGTTCGCGAAGTGATATCTTATGGTTCGCTCCCGGAAGTAATCACAATCTTATCCCATCAGGTGACAAGAGATATCTCGTGACATCTGACGGACAAGAGTGATTCACCAGTATAAACGTTTTCTCTTGAATGGCTACACCATTACAGGAGAGAAAAAAAGACGTTATAATAGTGTAGTCCATTAACTCGTAGCCAGATGGCTGAATATACCAAAAAATAGCATATCGATGTGTAAACACATCAAGCATATACAAATTAATACAAATATATCTTTATATGTACACATGGACATACACCACGTATTTAACCAGTAATCACCTTACCCGCAAACACATGCGTTTCGATCTAAATGATGTCATCAGTGCGGGTTCGCGAAGTGACGTCTTAGGATTCACTCCCGCAAGTGCATGTGTATGAGGTTGAAGTGACCACTGGTTAAATACGTGGTGTATGTCCATGTGTACATATACAGAAATGTTTTATATACAGGGTGTAAATTAAATACGCCGACATACGATAATTTATAATAGATACGTAAGACAGCAATTCAAATATACAACAAATTTTATTCTGCCGAAACCTTATTTTTGCGAAAATTTGGGAACACAAACTTTTCAAATACGGTCCTGTATACTGACTAAATTTAACTAAATAGAAATTATATGTTTATATGTTGCCGATCCAACAAACAAATAGGCATGTATTTGTTCAAGTTGACCAAAAAATCTCCTTCACATTTCAGTAACATGTTTGTGCGATAAGTTTCTAAACATGTATTCATTAATTTCCTAGATGCATCGGCTGTTCTGTTGTTATTTATAAGCAGATCAATTACCTGACCTTTATATTATCCAGAAAAAAATAAAATCTCGAGTTTCTTTAAAAATTTTAAACGGTATAACCGTTTTGTAGTGATATGGAATATGTAATTTAGTTGTTTTAATATTAAATTCACGCCGAGAAATAATAAATTACATTTGTAATTTATAATTGAGTGTTCTATTTCTCTCTTTTCGCAATGACGCCCTAAAAAGGGAAGATTTGTGTGAAACAAGTGGAATGTTTAAGATATTCAATGTGTCTGCCATTTGCGTAAATACAAATTTCTAACCGATCGGTAAACTTTCGAAGTACATGATTTAACACGGCTCGGTCTTTGCGGATATGGGTCGCAGCTTGAAAATGCTATGCCAAAGATCATCCTTCACGGCCACTCTTAATCTGTACACGGTTTGTAAAATGAAATCATTTGATGGTAATCTTCGGTTCGGAAACTGCCCTTCATAAATACGTCTAGTAGCTCTAATAGTTTCACCTATTTCACCGTCATATCAGTTAATTCGTGATTTGAACAAGCCATACTTGACGGAAGTTAATAACAGACTGATTTCTGATTTATAGTATGCAGCATCGCATCTACGACTCCCACCATTATGCTTCCGTAAGGGTAGCGTTGTAGTTATAAAGGAATACTAAATGTGCCAGAGTCGAATCAAGCCACGCGCATTTATTAAATTTTTTTTTTCTTTGACGTCGTTCGTGATATTTCATGAGTTTTCTTCCATTAGAATTTTATGTGTAATATTATTACAGCTATTACATATTAAAATATGTCGGCATATTTAGTTTACACCCTGTATATTTATATTAATTTATAAACAGCATGTTTGTTGTTTTTTGTCTATTTTACATACACTTACCTTTTTTCTAGAGAAGACAATTTTCATCGGAAGATATTACCTTTCAGCCTTCTGTCAAATTAATTTAAATTAAAACGAACTTTAATATACATACCTTTCAAAGCAAATAAATTTTTGTTAAGTAGAGGATCTGCTCCATCTGGAATAAATGTTCTATGATTAAGAAAATGATCAAAGTCTTTCACTGTTATTTGTTTTATAATTTCCGGATCTCTTATAAGAAGTTGAGGTACCGTGCCTTGATAACTTCCACCATATCTAGAAATAATTACGATCCATTAACTTATTCACTTCATGAAAATGTGCACGTAAGGTTATTGGTTTTTGAAAAATGAACATACGAAAACAAAAAAGTTGGATTTACCTTTCCTCGGGAAATCTCTTGTATAACCTAATAAACATATCGAAAAATGATTCTCTTCTCAAAATTAGTTTCGCATTGTCGCCTATAAAGGAAAGTAGTCCGGTTTGTTTTATACCTCGATCGTTCCAATAATTGTAGTGTTTCATTAATTTCCATAGTAGAAATGTGGTAAAGACAATCAAGGAGAGGAGTATCATATTAGCGTTCTAGTGATTCTGAAACGTCAAAAATATTTGTCTTTATTCTACCTATCTTCTATCTTATATACAAGGTGTTGTTCAAATTTTAGGAGTGTAAAGTAGACTTCATTTCAAGTAACAAAAACGCAAAACTTGTATATCCATTTTTATTTGTTTCAAAGTTACAGTTCTATGAATGTGATTCTCAGATTATGAAAAAAAAGTTTTGTGCATAGACATTTTAGTAATAAAAAGTACCCATTCCTTCAACTATTTAAAATAAAACATGGGTTTGTTACGATATACTTGTGTAATTTGTACATAAGTGAAATATGTCTGATGAAGCTTAGGTTGGAGCGAAACGATCGTTACAATGTAAATTAAAAAGCGAAATTCATTAAAATTTGTTTTATTTTATCCTGATAATAATTAAAAAAATGTAATACTAAAGTCAACAAAACTGATTATATTTAAAAAAGTTCAGTTAATAATATTTTCGAAATGTCCACCTCCTTGTTGAATGCAGGCTTGTGTGTGCAGGCTTGTGCCCGTAAGCCCACAGAAGAAGTACTTATCAGAATTTCATACTTGTTTTGTCGGATTTGCTCGGCAGCCAGGTGAATATAATTCAACAACTCTTCTCTTGTGTTCGAAACTTGCGCGTAGACTAAATTTTTCATGTACCCCCATAAATAAAAGTCAAGGAGATTAAGATCGGACGATCTGGGTGGCCATGCAACAGGACCACCTCGACCAATCCATCTTGGATAATTGACGTTAACCCAATTTCAGACAGCAATTCCCAAATGTGGTGGTGCTCCATCCATGTGAAACCACATGTCTCGTGGAACATTCAGTGGGACATCCTCTAAAAGACCTGGCAGTTCGTCAATAAGAAATTGAAGGTAATTGTCCGCATTTAACAAGGAAAAACGACAGGACCAACCAACAAGTCATCGATTAGGGCCGCCCAAACGTTAATAGAAAATTCATGTTGAAATTTAGATGGGCGTATAGCTTTGGAATTTTCTGATGACCACCTGTGCAGGTTTCTCAGATTTGTAACACCACTTCTCGTGAACGTAGATTCATCTGTCCAGAGGACTATTCTGCAGAAATTATAATGAAGCCGTGACTGTCTTAATATCCAGGTAGAATAAACTAGACGAGCATAGTGGTCTGCCTCAAGCAAACCATGTCCCCTGCGATAGTGATATGGATATAAGCCCTCACGTTTTAAAATTCGCTAAGCTGTCATTCGTGGCACTCCTAGCTGTCTAGCGATTCGACGTACACTGAGAGTTGGATCCCTTGTAACAATAGGTACTGCTTCTTCCCCTAAGTCTGCTGGCAAATTTACTCCTCAGTCGAAAAGATAATCAAGTAGTCCGCATTCCCGAAATTGTCTGTGTACTTCTAGAAACGTTCTATAATGAGGAATGCGCCTATCGGGAAACCGATGTCGGTATTCAACTTGACGTGCACTGCCATTACAGTAGCCATACACAAAATCCATGTCCGCATACTCTTGAGAAGAAAATCGGTAAGGCGTTTTGAATAAAGAAAACGTGTCCACTCACTAATAAGCTGTTGTATGAACTGAAACGTAATGTAATCCTTTATTAAAAAATGCAACGTTAACGTCACATTCATAAATCTGTAACTTTGAAACAAATAAAAATGGATATACAAGTTTTGCGTTTTTGTTACTTGAAATGAAGTCTACTTTACACTCCTAAAATTTGAACATAACGATACGAGACACGATATATATATATATATATATATATATATATATATATATATATCGTGCCTTGACAAAGGCATTATTGCCGAAACATGTAGGGTTGTTTTAAATATATATACTTTGAAGTAATGAACCAGACCTTTAATCGCCGACTTATTAAGTTTACCTTATATATATATATATATATATATATATATACATATATATATATATATATACATATATATATATATATATATGTATATGATAAAATGAAAAATGTGTGAGTCATATCCCTGTCGTGAGCAAAAAAAAACGGGACACTGTTTTTGCGTGGGTTTAAATTGTGACTACTTAAGTGGCTATCTTTACTCATAATAGTAAGTCAGGAATTGTCAAAAATGTATGTTTCATTGACATTTATTAAACATTTTTACAATATATACTAATACAAATTACTAAAAACGATAAAGAAAGAATATAATTAAAATAATTAGTATTTCGTCATTCCACCGTTATTATTTATAACTTCATCTAATCTTGTAGACATTGAAGCGACGATATTTTGTACAACATTTATAGGAATTTGATGCCAAGCATTTTGAATAATCTCCCAAAATTCTTCGTGGGTAACAGCTATATCTCATTAATCCCCATACATTGAGATTTAGATAAAGACTGTAGGGCGGGAAATATCAAGTTTAAATTTCATTCTCTTGTAACCATTGTGTTACAAGATGACACAGGAAATTGTATTGTTCTTATAGCTTCCTTTAATGTTTTGAAAGGGTTGTGACTAATCTCAGTAACTATTGTTTTGTCTTCCTGCGAATTTGAAATTTTGTTACGTTCGGGACCTATTTTCCGATTTAAATTATCCTCTTCCCTCCATTTTTTTATATATTCTTGCGGCTTTTACCAATATTAAATTGAACCGATCCGATACAGTTCTTAATGATTTTCCAAACTAGTAACAGGTCTGACTTTATCAGTTTTTGAAAAATGCGGTATTTTCAATTTTTAATTAGCCACTATGATAGATAATCTGGCGTACAGTTTGAAAATTAATCAAATGTCAAAATTACAATGCTAAAAAATAAGGGAAATTGACATTACGATTTTGACACTGTCCCGATTTTTTGGCTCACGACAGTCCATTCGCAATGTGCAGATACCGGTATTTTATTGTTTTTACAAATCATCAGTACACATTATCCAGAAATAGATATGACTTTCATTTCTATTCTGCGTATATATGAATTATGATATACGCAATGTAAATGAGAATTAATAACAATGAAATACTGCACATTCCGAATGGATATGATTTTCACACATTTATTTTTCATTTGCCCGGACAACCCGGACGGTTGGCGCCGCGACGTGTTGTGTCTGCATTCTTAGGCAAATGTGAGTTTGTCATTTGTAGAAATTAATCCAACAAATTAGAGTGGCAATTGCATGCAATGTGGGAATTTAATCGTTCTTAATTCTTATTTACATTGCGTTTTTCATATATATATGAGGCAATGTTCGTAGGTGTGTTCGTTATAGATGAAAAAGCTACTAGGCCGATTTAAACCTGATTTTTTTGCAAAACGATTCGCGTTGTCCGGAGAATGTCTAAAGCTATTGAAATTCTCAATCTGTTCAGTAGAAAGCAAGTTAACAATAATATAATATCAATAGTAGCATACTATTATTTAAATGTAGATGGCGCCACGATAAAGTACTTCTCGCATTAAAGTTCACGAGGTAATAAATGCTATCGTGCATGCGTTTTGACAATTGAATTTATTTACATTCTTACTTTTATGAAGTCAAAGCTAAATTTTGCGAAGTTGCGCAATGTGTAAATATCTAATTTTAACTAAATATAATAGTTGATATCAAATCTTCGATTGTGTTCATTCAATCTATATATACTCAAACCTAGCAATAGTAAAGCATTGGCGTGTTCAGCTAGTAATAAATGAAAGATAAGAACTAATATATTTACTACTATATTGAACTTTATATATTTATAATCATAATAATAATAATAATATACTATTAGTCATTTTCTAAATGAGCATATTTATTATCTGCTGAAGTCTTATGTCTAAATTTATCTAATCAAAATCATCTAATCTTATAGTGCTCATTTAAATGAAAACAAAAACATTTTCTAGACACAAGAAAGTGTATCATTGCTATTGTTGAATCAAAAATATTTCTATTTTAATTATACATGTGCCCGTTTCGATAAAGTTATAGATAATGCAAGGCTTTTATTTTTAATTTTATATTATGAATTATTTAATTTTGGGTAATTTAATTATCAGTATTAAGAATAAAGTAAGTATTTATTTTTCTATATTGTCCAGTTTCATGTTTACATATTCAAGGTTCTCTTATATTTTCATTATAGAAAGATTGTTTGAAACTTTTAAAATAGGTACCAGTTTCAGACATTACCTCGTTGTTTGAGTTAAATCTCTTTTCTTAAATTGATGAAGAGAGTCCGGCGAGTGTGTGTGGATAAAATTGAATATTGTTACACTTCGTATATTAAGAATGTTTTAATTTAATTTTAAATTATATTTCTTCACAAATATATCTGGACTTTTAAATATTCGAACAAAAAACTAGCCATTTTGTATATATTCGTTTACAAAGAGAAAGCCTTTCTTTTGTTATCATACTGGTCATAATGACAGCTTTTCAAAATATACCTGATCGAACGGTCAAACTCATATTCAACGTTCGTTTGCGATAATACATTTCATTTTTAAAGTTAGTTGTTTAATTAATTACATACGTCTTCTCTCCCAAGTCATATCCATGTTTAATGTCATTTTTAAGCTTTTTCTTTCAAGGAATATTTTATCGATATCATAACTTTTTAGCTCGCGTCTTCGATTAGTTCATTATTCTTAGACATCGCTACTTCGTTTACCCTCTCTCAAAAACTGGATCATAAAATAACGAAACCTTTTCGACCACGAGAGTTCTCTTCTACACAAAACGTTCTCTTCCATTTTCAACTGCCGTAAGAAACACATCTCTTTCTCGACGTGCGCCCTAAGTTCTCAAGTACTGTTCGGCCTTGGTTTCTACATGTCCGATTGCGACATGCTTGTAACACAAAGGTAATCTGTATTGTTCAACTTTCACTTAATTCACATTTAATTTACTTCATAATTTAACTTTCTTTCTAGTCCACATTTCTTTGTGTTAATTTTTAATTACTTATTCATCGTGCTTTTATATATTACTTCTATTTAATTACTTTAATATATTTCAACGCTCAATTTCTTTCTCATGTAAATATTAAATATAAACTTTAACGACAACGTTGTTGTGTTTTCTTTTAGTTAATACGTTGTAATATATTTATTTCGGCATATTATACACGTACTGGGCCTTTGATGCATGATTGATCATCACTATCATTTATCATTTAAACATTTATAATATTGTTAGGACGCTCTAGCTACTCCGAAAGGAATCAATACGAGTCAAAAGTGTCCGTCTTGTAACAGTTTGGCGCTCCCACGTGGTAATATATAGGTATAGCTTTAACCCCATCTAGCGTTTTAGTAACAATATGAGTGAGCTGCAACATTGTGATAATGAAAGACATTTTTTCTTTGTTAAATGTGATCGTTTGCTTTTGGTTTGTGGGTCCAACTTGTTCAGTAATGTTGAATAATTTTCTACTGCGATGATTCTTCCTTACAACGAGTACTATAGTATAGACATCTCTAAAAATAGTAGCAATTACCTTTCCAGTCCATGAAAATGTTTTGCTTTCTTCAGAGCTCTTGAATCAGCTCCTACTTGTTGTCTAGATTATTGTTTTATCTCAGGTATGTTCAGAGGGATTACATTGAAAAAAGCTCCAAGCACTACTTTAAAATGTTCAGCCTTTATTTGATCGATCGTTAGCAATTGCGACATCTATGGTGACCATTCAGCACTGAATTAGGAACACCTTCAATTATGTCTTGGTCTCTGGCCGAGATTGGCCTTCCAAAAGGCTTGTTTAAATTAATTCTAATTACCCATCGTATTTTGTGTACCCCCTTATGAAATCTCTTAATTTGTGCCTCCTAACTTAGACGCTTCCATCGTGTTATTTGTACAGTTTACGTAATCCTACCGAACATTTTCCTTTTATTGATAATTTCTAGTGAAAACATGCCTTGTTAGTTGTTGTCATTTATGTTTAGTTAATCCAGTAATGATACGAGGTATGTAGCAAAAGTAATGACAATGATCTATTTTAAAGCGATTTATTGAATGTATCTACAATTGCAAACAACATTGCCCCCTTTAAAGTATACTCCTTGGGAATGCACACAGCGTCTCTAGCGATTTTGTCATTCTGGATGTCTTGTTTCTTTAGGCGTCGTGAGTCTTTGGATGTTGTCTATTACTCCATAATGGTAACCTTTCAACTTCCGCTTAAGTGCTGGGAAAAGAAAATAATCACATGGAACCATGTCTGGCCTATGGGGTGGATGTGAGGGTAATGGAATGTTTTTCTCGGCCAAAAATTTTCTAACTAACAATGAGATGTGACTGGAGGCATTATCGTGATGCAAGATCTAAGAGCTGGCAATATCAGGTCGCACACGAAAAACCATATTCCACAAACGTTCGAGGGCCTTGCGATAAAAGTTTTGATTCAAGCAGTACGAATTCTTTTTGATAATTCCACTACAATCAAAAAAGATGATAAGTATAGACTTAATTGGGGTTTTGCTCATATGAGCTTTCTTCGGCGGCGGTCATTATGGTATGTGCCACTCCACTCTTCTTCTTTTGTTTTAACATAGTATTCAAAACCTATGATTTGCCACCTGTCATCATTCTGTGCATGAAGTTGAGTTTGATTTTCAAGCGATCCAACAGTTCTTGGCTAATGGCTAAGCGATTTTCTTTTTGCTCATCAGACGAGTTCTTGGGCACCAGCTTTGCACAAATTTCTGTCATGCCTAGTTCCTCTGTCAAAATCAATGGACAGTATACATACTCGTGCTTACCTCATGTACAATCTTCCTGACTGTTAATCGTCTGTCTCGTGCTAACACAGAACGTACTTTCGACACGCTTTCATAGGTTTTTGGATGTGGACGGCCGTTGAGAGCGAATCATCTTCAATGCTTTCGCTGTTCTCTTCGAAAGCCTTTTAAAATTAATTATCGTACAAATTGTTATAGAATTTATTTTAAAAATAATTTTATATTTTAATAAATGTTCAATTAAGTTGATTTCATACACTGAAGTAATTTTAATTACCACGTAAACCATAGGCGCGCTAGCAGATTTAAAAAAAATGGAATTTCTGTTAAATTCATTACTTTTCTTGATACCATTTTACTAATGTTTAGGTAATATACTGTGTGTAATTCCTTTGTAAGGTTCCGCTGCAGATCTGAGGTAGAATTACATTTTTGATCCTAGGTACACGTTAACTATATTATCAATTAAAACACTTTCTTAATTTTCTACAGATATTGGGTATTAATTCAATATTTGATATGTGACATTCTTCAATATTTTGAGAATTATGAGGTATATCACTGCAAGTATTTTTATTGTGTAGCTACTTAGGCCTGCATATCCAGTTATAATAACTTTTCCCCATACTCCCTCCCCAATGCTATTTCTTCTAGTGCAAAAAGTTTAATTTCACATTCTGGTTCAGAACCTGCTTTCTTCGTGTGCTCTTCTTCTTCTTCTTCTTCTCTGTTTTGGGTTGGACGCCACCACGTCCAGGCACTTGAGCACACTGCTCTTTGTACTATCCCCAATAGATCTCTCAATTCCACTCTGTTAGTCTTGTGTCCTCGATAAAAGCCACTATCCTCCTCAGGGGAAGTTTGAGTACACTCGAAGGATCCAATAGAACTCTCCCGAAATATTTCTGTCTGAGTTCCTTCAGTTCCTCACACGTGCATATTACATGAAGGCTAGTTTCCTCCTGTTTTTCACATCTCCTACACCAGGGCTCGCTAACCAAGCCCTTCGTGTGCTCAACAAGCTTTCTATATTTACTTTTAACTGCATATTTACAATCTGTGAATCTTTTTTTCTACTCTTCAATTGACAATATGGGATCGTCTCCAATAACATTTAGTGCCGTTACTAGTTTATTCCTTTTTTTTTTAATATAATTTTCTCTCAAAGTGTGATTTATTATTCCACAACGAAAGTGACAATCTTCTTCCATGAATTGTAAGTATATCTCATACTGATCACTAGAGCAGACCAATTTTCGTGCGCGCCATGAGCGCGTAATTTGTAATATATTATAATATGCGATAGAATAGGGACGCAACATGAGCTTGATACCGATATAAGTATAGAAGTAGGGACATTTATTTTATCAGAAATAATTAAATATACATTTGGATTTCTGCGATTAAAGTAATATGCATGAACACATGAAAAATAAGAATAGTACATATTATAGTTGCGTTGTATGTACCTATAAATAAAATGGAAAATGTACGAAATCAGCGATTGTGTGCGCGACAGATGATTTAAAAAAACACTTACCATTTTAAGCGTCTTCCAAGGATTGACAAACTGGATAAACTCGATTGTATCTTTTCAACATCAGGTGCGTTTCTAAGGTTATTTCTGAAAAACATGTCCGCCGTGAGGAAAAAAATATGTTTATATTCGGAAAACGAGCGTTCTACATCTAGTGATGTTATTATTTCTTTTATGAAGGCTTTTTTGGGACCTTTGCCCATAAGCCCGTCTAGTGATGTTATATTCGCATAATCAAAATACTTTTTTAAGCAACTTAACGCATCTGTAGACGTGCCCTCACAAATACGTGTTAAGGTGTCAAAATTTGCATTTCTGTCTAAAGCACTTTCAAATTTAACTAGAACACATTCACTTTTTGCGTCTTCTACAGCACACAGTTGTGCGTGAACATCTTTAACGATTTGCAGTGATTCCTCTAACGACAGCGACGAATTTTCTAATGTTGTTATTGCTTCTTCTAGTCCCAAGTAATTCTCACGAATACTTTGTAAATCCATTTTAGTCTGGGCATCTAGAAATTTTTTCTGGCTTGTATTGATAGCTGCACTTTCTTTCGGATCGAATGTTCACGCACAACTGTGTGCTGTAGAAGACGCAAAAAGTGAAAGTGTTCTAATTAAATTTGAAAGTGTTTTAGACAGAAATGCAGATTTTGACACCTCAACACGTATTTGTGAGGGCACGTCTGCAGATGCGTTAAGTTGCTTAAAAAAGTATTTTGATTATTCGAATATAACATCACTAGATGTAGAACGCTCGTTTTCCGAATATAAACATATTTTTTTATCACGGCGGACGTTTTTCAGAAATAACCTTAGAAACGCACCTGATGTTGAAAATATACAATCGAGTTTCTCCAGTTTGTCAATCCTTGGAAGACGCCTCTGTCCTAAATCCTCTGTCATACACACACTCACTGATTTCATACATTTTCCATTTTATTTATAGGTACATACAACGCTGCTATAAATGTACTATTCTTAATTTTCGTGTGTTTATGCATATTACTTTAATAGCAGAAAACCAAATGTATATTTAATTATCTCTGATAGAACAAATGTCTCTACTTCTATACTTATATCGGTAACAAGCTCATGTTGCGTCCCTATTCTATCGCATATTCTAATATATTACGAATTACACTCCCATACCGGCGCTCATGGCGCGCACGGAAATTGGTCTGCTCTACTGATCACATCTGGTATTTTTTGTGCGTTGTCGCTTCTTTGATAAGATGTAAGTCTCTTGGCTACTGCCATAAAACAAATACAAGAGAGGTTATGGTAATACCATAACCTCTATTCGAATATTAAACCATAGGTAGAATATGCCAATATTAATGTCATAAAGAATTTGAAATAGTAACTTAACTCATTTCACTGCAAAATACAAGCTGAAGTAGAAATTAGTTTTACAATAAAATTACAAGTAATATCTGTGAACTTAGACACGAATTTAATTTTAGGATTCTAACTATTCGGAACTTTCAAGGTTATAGATTTTTGCAAAAAATTGCATTTCCTATAAATCTGTATCTCTTTAAGTTAGGATCTTTACATAGCGTCCGATTTTACGGATTTACGATATTACAACAGAAGGCACAGAATTGCAGTCTAAACTCTTACTTAGTAAGTACTTGTTTCTTCATACGTATTTTGATTCGCATGTGAAAAATGTTAAATCGGGATTCATGATGTCCTCGCGCCGTCTCTGGCACTGACTGCCGATTCCTAAATAACATACCTTTTGTTTTTTTTTTCTTTACCTTTTCTTTGTTATCGCTGTGAAGTTTACCTGATGTGATCATCACCCGAAGCGAGTTTCTTGCTTTCCCAGTCCGTAGATCTATATACAGCATGTCGTACACAATTTTTTTTAACAAGGTGACGCGCAAAATTCTGTACCGACCGATCGATTAGACAATATCACCTTCAGGTAGTGTTTTAATTTCCGTTATTTAGTTTAATTTTGCGTGTCAAGTGTTCAAAGAGAAATGTGTATTAAATCGGTTTGTTAACATTTATCATTTTGATATAGATACGTAGACGACGTATTTGCAGGTTTCAACAGTATCAAAATTCAAAAGTTAGAATATAAATATTACATCGACAAACTTAATAAAGATATGTCTCAATATTTGAATAAGCTTAATAAACACAGTTTTCAAAACAAATAATATATCCAAATGGATTAAGAACATTAAGGAAAGAACAGATAAAAATAAGAAATCTGAAGTCTATAACTTAACGTGTAGATGTAGCAAGATATATGTTTGTCAAACAGGAAGATCATTTGAACGTATTGCTAAACATTGTTCTTCGTTTAATAATAGAAAACAAGATTCTATTTTTGCCAATCATTTACCACCAGAAAACTATACATTTAATAATGATTTTCAAATTCTTCATTTAGAGAATAAAGGCATTGTTCAGTTTGTTTTTGCATTTCTCTTGTTAACACATGTTTAGTTTAATTATTCGTTCTCGTTATTTGTATAGTTTGTGACGTCTAATGGTTATATCTTACCTCTGGTACCTCTCACATTATAAATTTTATTCTTAAAACTTTGAATAAATTCTGAGTCACTGAGTTCAACACCTTGAGTTTCAAGTTTTCGTAGTATTTCACTAATAAGACCATAGTTTGCTTTGATAAAAGCTAACTCTTGGCGCATTGCGATTTATTTAGTATATCTTTGCAATCTGCAATTGCTATCAAGTCGTTTGGAAAAGAAAGAATGAATTCTCTTATCTGTTAAAAGGTATCTGCATAAAACACAGCGGCATCGGACCACGTGCCCCATCTTGTTATTATGGGTTCCAGACCATGTAACTTATCTTTGAATGTTGAACCCTCAACGGTGCTTTAATACATACTTTTTTTGTCAAATTGATCAATGAATTAATATCTGGAAATTCGTAACGTATTTTTTAGGCTACTCTGTTATCAGCATGGGCCAAAAATGTTACGGGCATCAGATTCGTGTAAAAAATTTTCAAATTCTGTGCTGACTTCACCATATATGTCGCAGCATGCGATAACATCAATAATACCTTGTCACTTGGAGCGGTATTCGGCAAACAAAACCTCGTTAAACTAGCGTTTATAAATATTGTTATAGTTAAGGTTATTTGTTTTCTCCAATTCTTCTGTACCAATTAAAAAGGATTAGCCGACGCAATTTTCATTTAAAATGCCAATCAATATGTTGGCCATATAGCGTCCACAACTGGCTGTTGTCTCATCGACTACGAAATAAATATAATATTCACCTATCGTTTCCTTAATTTTCATCATAGTTTCGTCAAACAATAGATTAATATACTTTTTTCTTGTAAAATTTTCTTGTAAATTTTTCTTAAAATTTTAAACGTTGATTTATCCAACTTTGAAAGTGGAATGTTTGCAATTAGGAAGGCGTTACACTAGTCATGTCTGTTCTATATTTTTACTTGTTGAAGTATTGATTTAGAGTAGGTTGTGGTGCATTTTTAGATCTTGTGATATAATTGACATTTTTTGTCGCAACGAATCTATAATAATTCATTGCAGGTATTAAAATATGAAATTAAACGTAAACAAATATAAACTTACAATTTTACTGCAATACATACAAATCACAAAATTCAGAAATTCAATCTTTTATCCAGATCGACACATGTGGATATGATTTCGACATATCAAAAGTAACAAATTCAAATTACATGTACTTTCGAGAACTAACTAAATACAACTGGCGATATTACCTATAGGTCAACCTCATTGCTCATTCCCTGAAACTTCCCCGACTTGATAAACATAAATCTGGGAATTTCCGCTGTACGTTCATGCGGACTATAGGATAATTTTGATATATTATGAATAAATGGTTTTATATATTTTTACGGTTCACTTTATAAATAAATAGTAAAATATGAACAAATAGGTATGCAATTTTATATGAAATATGTTCAAAGCAGTATTTATATGCAACATATGCAAAACAAAAGTATATAGTAGCAAATGCTTTCTTTTTACGTGATCCCTATAAATCTGCAGGGATTTTGATAAACATATCATAAATAAAAAATATGCATTTTCATATCATCCCAGCTTTACTAAATAACGTGTGTTCATTTGAAAAGTCAATCTAGGTTACTTTGAAATTTTGATAGAATTAGACGCAAATATATTAGTATGTGTTTGTTGTTCCGTAAATGTAAATCCAAATGACATTTGATAATGTCAATCACAAATATCAGTTAGTGCATAAAATAATCGTGCGTCAATTCTGGTTTAAATAAATTGTTTCTCAGTTTTAAAATGGCTTTCACTTTAGAACATAATTTTTTTTTAGTCCAAGCTTATTTTCGAAGTGGCAATAAAGTTGATAGTTTATGGGTTTATTCAGTTCAAGATTGCATGGTAGAATTTCAAGTTGAGTTTCCACATTTTGTCATAGATTATATACAATTTAAGAATACTTTGGATAGAACTTTAAAACTTTTTTCTGAAACTAGTAGTCTCTTAAGAAAATCAGGCAGCGAGGAAACGTACACCTCAAGTTGTCAATCGTGTTGAAGAAATATTGGAAAATGAACCACAAACATCTGTTCGACATTTGAGTCAACAAATAAACCTTTCTGTTGGTACAACTCACAAGTTATTAAAAAAAGATTTGCAACTTTATCCATACCGTGTCACAGCAGTACAAATATTGTTAGAAATTGATTACCCACGTAGACTACAGTTTTGTAATTGGTTTGTAAATATGAACAATAATGGAGAACTTTCGCAAAGAGTCATCTTTACTGATGAAGCATGGTTTCATAAAACGGGATACCTAAATTCACAAAATACAAGAATTTGGAGTAGGGAAAATCCACATGTAATTAATGAAGAATCGCTACATCCAGAGAAAATTGGTGTTTGGGCAGCGATAAGCTAAAGGCGAATCATTGGACCAATATTTTTTCAGGGTACGTTAAATCCTCAAAGGTACCGTACGGAAATTTTACAACCATTTGTCAATTAGTTGGATGATGATGAACTACAAAATGCATATTTTCAACAAGACGGAGCACCTTGTCACTGTACTGCAGAATCTTTGGATTATTTAAGAGAATTTTTTGATGAGCGTATAATTAGTCGAAATACTGAAATTGCCTGGCCTGCACGTTCATGCGATTTAACACCTTGCGACTTCTTTTTATGGCCTTATCTAAAAAATAACATATTTCAAACACCTATGTATATTGAATTTGAATGATATGCTACAGAGAATCGAACAGAAATGCATGGAAATTAATAACAATCCAATAATGTTGCAGAATATCATCAGAGGATTTTAAAGTGCATTGATCTTGAAGGACAACATTTTCAACATTTGTTATAGTTTTCAATAAATACCTATTATTTGTTATTTATTTGTATGTATGAAACTGTCAAAATATACGACTTCGTAGGTTAAGTAGTAAATTTTAATTTACGACATACTTCAAAATGTTCTCAGTAAATCACATGCTACTAGATTGACTTTTCAAATGAACACTTGCTACAATGAAAGATACTGGAATTTCCAAATTGCTTAAACCCTTAATTCATTGTAACCATTCTTGTTAGCATTATAGGTACAAAGCGGCATACATTTACATGCTGTTTTTATTGATATAATATTTACCAGATTGCATTTAATTTAGGTAATTGTAAAGGTATACTTGGCATTTTCGTTTTACGTTTGAAGCCTTATTCTATTACGTTTATTGTAGCTTTCCGGTATACAAATCATTTTGCATTCTAGGATTTTCGAAAATTAGTTTTAATCTTAACCCTGCAAGAGAAACCTCATAATTTATCTAGAAAGTAAACGGTTACATCAAGAGAAGTAACAAGTAACAGATAACATCAATCAACACTAATATTAAATATTATTAATGAAAATTATTGTATCTCAACCTGCATTTTATTGGCCAACAAAAAGAAGTGAAAACTTAATTTAAATTTAATATACCTACTGGAAAGCTTAGAAATTAATAAATTAAAATAATCACAAATTTTATTTAATGATCAGGTTTAAATAACTCACCTTTGTTAAATTTATTCATTAAAAGCGACCATTAAAAGTCTAAAGACCGCTTAAACTAAAGAAGTGTTGAAGTTCGAAGATAGTCACAAAACTATATATAGGTAATATACGGCGTCAACCGTCCAGGTTGTCCGGGAAAATGAAAAAATGTGTGAACTGTGTGAAAATGTGTATTTCTGGGTAAGGTCTATTGACAATTAGTGATAACTATGAAACATCGATGTCTACACATCCCGGATGGATACGACTTTCACACATTTTTTCATTTTTCCGGACAACCTGGACGGTTGACGCCGTGACACGTTGCAGCTACATTCTTAGACAAAGGTGATTTTGTCATGTGTAGAAATCGATGCAACGAATTAAAGCGGTAATGGCATGTTTGTGAGAATTCAATAATTATGAGTTCTCATTGGCATTACGTTTATCATATATATATATATATATATATATATATATATATATACACACATATATAGGTACACACCCTTTGACTAAAACTATTTCACTATGATTTACGAAATATAATGAAACAAATAACAATAGTACAAAATAAAAACTAATGCTATAGTAAATATTACATCGTATAATTCAAACAAATACCACCACAACCTAACTTTGCCTTTTGCACTGCGCACGCCTATTTTTCTAGCGACCGACACATTTTGTGTGCAACCTCTATGGATAATCTTAACATCCTGAAGAACTCGTCCGCCATGACAGTTCCACTTCGGGATATGTTAACTTACACCCCGTGAGAGGTATCTTCACAACAAAGGACATTGTAAGAGTGAGACAAAATATATACAATTCTAGAGCTTCCGCATTGATTAAACTTCCTAAGTATATTTCCGAATTCCATGCTACAGTTGAATCGTCCCCTATTGTGACGCATAACAATGAATGTTTCCTACTTAAAAATGAGAGAGAAAATAATATTTTTTCACTTAAATTTTCTCACTTCTACTACTTATTGATAAGTTGATGAAACTTTTGAATACTGTCCTCGTTTTTCTACTCAATTTTTTTTATTGAAAATTGAAAATGGTAAACACATTTTCAATTTTAAAATCGATTATTATATACTTCTAGTATTTTGTCTTCTTCCAAATAAAACTTCCTTTACATACTATCATGCCTTCAAATATATTGAAGAAAAATCATAACAGCCCATTTAGAAACTGGCATTCGTAAGAGTATTTATAAAGTGTTTCCGAAAGCTGTTGTTCGAGGGTAGGTTTCACTTAGGGCAGTCATGATATCGAAAAAATCCACAATTATTGTTAGCTGCACAATACCAAAGAAAAAATGAAAACGAAAGTGAAATTACTTCTTTAGTTCTTTTGGATTACCATTTCTTCATCCTGAAGATGTAGGAGAAATGTTTGCTATTGACTTAGCAGAATTTAAGCCGGAAAATGAAAAACTCACGGAATTTTGTGACTACCTTGTTAACAATTATATTAGTGAAAATTCCCATTTTCCACCTCATGTTTGGGCCGAATATTCATTATCACTAGAGCAGAACAATTTCCGTGCGCGCCATGAGCGCCGGTATGGGAGTGTAATTCGTAATATATTAGAATATGCGATAGAATAGGGACGCAACATGAGCTTGTTATCGATATAAGTATAGAAGTAGAGACATTTATTCTATCAGAAATAATTAAATATACATTTGGTTTTCTGCTATTAAAGTAATATGCATAAACACACGAAAAATAATAGTACATATTATAGCAGCGTTGTATGTACCTATAAGTAAAATGGAAAATGTATGAAATCAGTGATTGTGTGCACGACAGAGGATTTAAAAAAACACTTACCGTTTTAAACGTCTTCCAAGGATTGACAAACTGCAGAAACTCGATTGTATATTTTCAACATCAGATGCGTTAATAACTTATTCACTTCGTCTGACAACGGTCGTTTTCTCGATTTATGTGTCGACGACATTTTATTACGTATGCTTACACTTACATGCAGTCTAAGCAAGTAGCAAACTCATACTGAATGCTTTTTATCAGTTCTGATGCAATAAAATCATCCTCACATCGGCGCACATGGCGTGCACGGAAATTGGTCTGCTCTAATTATAACTACAAAGAACAACGAACGTATATATAATTCTTCGTTTTATTCTGCACATCCGAATATAAACCACTTTATTAATGTTTTGTTACAATTTCAAATTGATACAAGTATAAAGATTAATAGTGTTTTTTCAACCGCCAAGGTAATTGATTCTCGAAGTTTAATAAAAACGATATTTCAAAACGAAAAATTGGATGATCATAATAAATAAATAAATTTGAATTTATAGCGGTTTCATATAGATTTAGAGCCTAAATGTAAATATTTGAATAGTATTATAATTTGTATTGTATATTGTACATAATTTTTGTATTTTTTATAAACATCGCTGATTTGTGATTTGTGACTGATTATTTTACTAAACCAAATTTCTCAGGAAACATGGAAACCTTCCTACAATTATATGTATATTCATAACTGCTCTATTCATAACTGACCATCGAACACAGCTGAGCCTTATCTAGTAAGGATGCAATTTTGTTGTGACCTTCTTTAGTTCAGGTAGCAATACCTTCCTCGGGATGCAAGTTCGAATGGACCTATTCTCCTCCATTATTTATAATTCCCTCTCAACGACTTGACAATCGTTCGATTCTATCCCTAAAGAAATCCGGTTGTTTAAATACGAAAAAGTCATCAAGCCAATTTTCAAGCGCAACATCATCATTAGAAGATTCTTCGAATCTTTTAATGTCGCAGATTATTTAAGATTAACGAAATCGAGAAAGAGACGGATCTTGAATGGCCTCTCAACCGAGGTCTCGAATAGCTGCTTTGGTAATGTTAGCAGTATGAGGGTGAGCGCTATCGTGTTGCAAAATGATGCCTTTGCGGTCTTTTTTCTTTAACTGCGGCCTCAACCCGGTTGTTGGTTGTAAATCTCAGCAGGGATGGCTAATGTAACCATCACTATAATATATATAAATGTATATTTATAAACAGAAGGAAAGTATTATATATATGTAAATATATATATATATATATATATACCGCATGTGTCAAATATCATTAGACATAGGGAATACGTATGAGTACATACGATGTATGTATATGGAAAAGCCGATCCAATGCCGGCGAAGACCGCGACGGCCGGCAACGATTGTCTCCGATTGTTTCGCAAATACAAGTTAGTAGTAATCATTTGACCATCGACATAGGTACTTGTAATGCGTTCTAAAATAACATTTACGAATTGCAACAGATTTGCTTTTCTTATTTCTTTCAGTAGATGCAGGAAATTTTTAAGCTGCGGTGCGTCTAAACAAAAGCGTAATTCTAATAAAATTAAAGAATAATCCTAATAAAATAAATAAAAAAGGATTCTAAAAATAATAATAAATTATACAAGAGGTTCAAAAATTCCTCCTTGCACAGCAACACATTGTCCTAGGCGGTCGTAGAAATTAGCTCTTACATTTGCTAACATGTCGGCAGTTAATGAATTCGCAGCCTCAGTTATTTTTTCTCTCAAGGCAACTAGATTTTCTGCTCTACCAGCTTCATGAGCATAAACAATATTTTTTAGATATACCCAAAAAAAGGAATCATTTGGAGATAGATCAGGAGATCGCGGGGGCCATTTAATGTTTACTGTTCCAGTAATAAGACGGTCAGGAAAAGTATTTCCTAGAAATTCCTTTACCCTCACTGCATTATGTGCTGGACAGCCATCATGTTGAAACCAAACAATTTCCTGATTTATTCCAATGTTTTGAATGGCGGGAAGTATTTGATTTTTCAGTAATTCGAGATACTTGTCGGCATTTAATATACCATCAATAAAATAGGGGCCTATAGAATGGTCATCTAAAATACCTGCCCAAACGTTTAGTTTTGAGGATACTGAGCGCGACTTGCAAAATGCCGGTGTTGATTTTCCGAAGCCCAATATCGAAGAACAGAGGGATTGTGCTTTCCGTGTAATGGAAAAGTTGATTCATCGGTGAAGAGAATATTTTTAACGAAATTTTCATCTCGATGTATCTTTTCCATAACGTCTTGACAAAACTCCATTCTCCGGAAATTGTCCTCGCGAAATATTTCTTGAGTTTTCGAATATTTGAAACATTTTAAACCATTACGTTTCCAAATACGTGAAATAGTTGTGTTACTTGTACCAAATTCCTCGGCAGCACTTCTAGTAGATCTCGTGTTATCAATTTCCACAATACTACAAATTAATACATCCCCGCCGTTCTCTTTCCTCAATTTTTTGTGGTGATACCTCTCTAGATTCTACCTCTAAAATCAAATTGTTGGCGATTAAAGGTCTGGCAAACCAGATCAACAGAAGAAACTTTTTGGTAAGATGCAGATCGTTACAAATAACACCTACATTTATAAAAATGAGAAAACTTGACAGATTTCATTTCACAATTTCAAAACTAACTGAAACTAAATTTCAAAAAATTATGAATTCCTGTTACCTACAAATTTTAAACATCACAATATCACAAACCATTTGTGACATAAATACATTCAATCAAATTATTTCAAACTTGAAAAATATTATCATACAGAAATTGTCTCCTCAAATTTTAAACAGCTTCGAAAAAACACAATCTAAAATTTACAATAATAATTTCCTAACAAACAAAACTAAATTAAAAAACAAAGTAGAACCTAATAAAGAAACAACACTTAGAGATAAATTACAAAATTAACAATAACTGGATTATTAATTTGACCAATATAAATATTCCGGATAATGTTAAATACAGGATCCAAATTTAATATGCCACCTAATAAAATACCAATTAATGACTATATAGCTAACATTGAAACAGGAATACCATAAACATTAGAAAGTAAATAATAAAAAACATATATCAAATCTATATATGAATAAGTTCATTAAAGAAACAAAAAGATTTATCCAAGACAACCCTCATATTATAATAACAACAGCAGATAAATCAAATAAAACAGTGATCAGTGATCATTCTTAAAGAGGAATATGAGCAAAAAATACAAAAACTATTAGACGATAAATTCACCTATAAAAAAGAAAGAAATAATCCAACAGAGAAAACTCAAAATGAAAATAATAACTTAATAAATAAATGGCATAGACTAAACCTAATAGATTTCAACACTAAAAACAAACTTCGCATTTTTTAAATCCCACCCTCCATCAATATATGGTTTACCAAAAATCCACAAAAATAATATCCCTCTAAGACCAATAATATCTAACATACAAGCCCCTACTTATAATATAGCAAAATTCCTAGGTGATAGCATATCTAAGATGTTAGGAAAAACTGAATATCATACCAAAGACTCATGGCAATTTCAAAATTTCATCAAGGAACAAAAAGTACCAACTAATCACAAAATTATATCACTTGATGTAGAATCTTTATATACTAACATTCCTACAGATCTAGCTATAAACATAATAGAATCCAAATGGCATGAAATTAGTCCATAGTCCACACACATCACTAAATAAAAACGAATTTATTAGAGGTATACACTTCTATCTCGACAACACATATTTTCAGTACAAAAATTCTTTTTATAGTTAAACATTTGGTATTGCCATGGGCTCTCCTTTAGCTGCTCCTATTGCAAATCTGGTAAAGGAACATTTGGAACAAAACGTTATCAATTCATTAGACTTCCACCCCATTTTCTTCAAAAGATATGTTGATGATATCATAACATGTATTCCGACTAATAAAATAAACTATCTTTTAAATAAATTCAACAATTTTCACAACAAATTAAAATTCACTATTGAAGAACAAATTAATAACAGTATTAATTTTCTTGATATTTCTTTAAGCTATGATAGACAGGGTACTATTTATACAAATTGGTATAATAAACCCACAGCTTCTTTTCGATATATGAATTACCACTCAAATGCTCCTACAGTATTCAATAAAATGATTATAAATAATCTGACTGATAGAGCAGTAAAACTATCACATACTCAATACAGAAAAGATAACATCAAGAAAATCAAAACAATCTTAACAGATAATAATTATCCACCACAACTTATAGATCAAACAATTAAAAAAGAATACACCAAATATACAACTAATACAACACTGCAGACACCAATAACAATTTAAACAATGACACAACATATATCACGATTCTATATGTTCCACAACTATCAGAAAAAATTAAATATAATTTAAAGAATATGATATAGCTACAACATATAAACTTAGTAATACTAATAAACATTTATTTTCAAAACTTAAACCTAAAATAGAAAAAAATCGAGAAACACATGTCATCTATAAAATACCATGTCGCGATTGCGATAGTTACTACATAGGTCAAACTAAACAATATTTATACAAAATAATACAAGCCCACAAATACTCTAGAACAGACAAAACTGCTTTATCTACACACAAACTACAACGCGATCACCATTTCGATTTTGAAAACATACAGATAACTGATAAAAAACAACACACAATGAAAAGGGAAATTAAAGAAATGATTAGTATTAAACAGGAAAAAAATTCACTTAACAACAGAAGTGGTATAAAAAATTTAAGCAGTATATACTATAACTTAATTATGTAACGATCTGCAATTTACCATCATAATATATGTTGCTGTAATATAATTATATATCTTAAGTTATTTAAATATCTATACATTTGCTTATCATGCTGACAGTTCCGTGTTTTGATTCCTGTCTGGCTGTCCGAGTAGGTAGTAGCAGCTTTACATCTTAAGACGCTCCAAGGGCGCATACATAATAATAACTCATGCCTTGCGTTTCCCTGTTGTCTATCTATTTTAGAATACTATGGCATGATTTATTATTATTAAATTGGAATGTATCTTTGAATAATTTTATCCATAGCAACTACAAATGTATGACATTAATATACTGTCATTCATATTTTATATTCCTTGAAAAAGGCATCATTTGCCGAAACATGTAGGATTGTTTTAAATATACATATTTTGAAGTAAAACCAGACCATAAATCGCCAACAACTTGAATTTACTATATATATATATATACGAGGGCCATCCGGAAAGTGGTACCCGTTTGTGCAATTAAGACACAGGAGTAAATATTAACAAATATACACATATTTATTGGAAAGAGCATACTTTACACTACTTCTCCACATAATCACCAAGCAAATTGAGGCATTTGTCATAACGTGTGACGAGTTTTTGTATTCCAGCGTCATAGTCCTCCGCCGCCAGCGGAAGTCTTTAAGCTTCGTAAAGAGATGAAAATCCGAAGGGGCCAAGTCCGGGCTATACGGTGGATGGTCGAAAGTTTCCCACTTGAATTGCTGCAAAAGTTGTTGTGTTATCGCAGCTGCATGAGGCCTGGCATTGTCATGAAGGAGAATGACGTCTGTAGACAATAGACCTCGCCGTCGATTTTGTATTGCCCGCCGTAATTTCCTTAATGTTTCACAATACGCATTAGCATTAATTGTGTCTCCACGGGCCATAAAATCAATGAGCAGTACACCTCGTCGATCCCAGAAAACGGTTGCTATGAGTTTCCTGGTGGACAGAACTGTCTTGTATTTTTATGGTTTGGTTGGTGAATGAGCGTGATGCCACTCCATTGACTGTCGTTTACTCTCAGGTGATGCATAACAAACCCATGTTTCGTCCCCAGTAATGATGCGAGTCAGGAAAGAGTCTCCTTCATCGGAATAACGTCCCAGAACGTCAGTGCTGCAGCCATACGCTTGGTTTTGTGCTAATCTGTAAGCATGCGAGGGACCCACCTTGCACAGATTTTTTAATAATGCAGATGGTCTTTGACAATTTCATGAACAATTGTTCGAGACACATTAGGAAAATGTTCACAGAGTTCAACAATTGTGATGCGCCGATCGTTCCTCATGCATTCGTCTACTGAGCTCAGATTTTGGTCTGTAATGACAGATGGTCTCCCTGAACGCTCCACCTCGTGTGTATTCCCCCTCCCAAGGTTGAAGTTGCGACACCAGCGCCGAACAGACGACTCGTCCATCACATTGTCTCCATACACCTCCTTTAATTGGCGATGAATATCACAAGGTCGAACGTTTCGTGCATTAAGAAATTTAATCACGGCCCTCAATTTACAACTGGCGGGGTTCTCGATTTGTTTAAGCATTATAAACGATCACAGACACAACACAGGCAATGCTAGCGTCACGCAACCTCGCACAGAGCAGGCAGACAAGCCACTGACGCGGCCTGACCTTGCCCAGCGGCTACCCGAGTCGTCAGCGCTTCATGCGGCGCTAACGGGTACTACTTTCCGGATGGCCCTCGTAATGGTATATATATATATATATATAATTGAAAAGAAATTATCGGCCGTGATATATTATCAAAAATTAATTAAAATTCGGGTAAGCGGTCAATTAAAAAACTCCTTTATTAAATTACCCTATATTTCGCAACACTTTGTCGCTTCTTCTGGGGTAAAAAATGTAGAGTTAAAAAATAATAAAATTGACGTACAAAATATATTTTGTACGTCAATAAGTTTTTTAATTGACCGCTTACCCGAATTTTAAGTTGGTTGGTCGCAAGGTAGGTGGGCTGTCACGTTCACTTATGTCAGTTGTGATATTTTTCAGTCTGTTAAATTGATTAATCGCGCCCCACTTACTTCTCCTATCGTAAAACGCCAATCACATAATTTTGTATATTCACAGTAAACGCGTTTTTACTGTATACCGGATGAATCAACGATCTTGCAAAGTACATTTGCTAATAAATGGTGAATATAATAAAAAAATTATAAGCTGCAGTAGATATGGTTGCAATTGCTGCATATTTTTAAAATGTGTAGACTTATACAGAATGTTCCATAAATCGCTGACATAAAAAAATGTTTGTTTTTTTTAATTGAATGGCCTCTATATAAGTCCAATTTTTAATTATTCCTTAAATTTGTAATATTTTTTATTAAGGATACTTAGCAACTAGAGCCAATAGTTTTAGAGATATTTACAATTAACGAGAAAAAGTGACATTTCTATGTACGTCTTTAAGTGCCAATAATTCGAGCGTGCCATGGCATAAAATAAAATAACTTGGTATGGCGTTTGCACAAGGTGTGCCATGTGATACTTTTGTACGGATGTTGTTCTAATATATAATGGGTGTTGGTGAAGGTTCGATAAAGTGAAGGAAATTAGCACTAAAAAATCTCGTGTATTTTAAATGGAGCGCCCTATATTTTTTATATAGTCATATTAAGTACTTTAGCAGCTATCTTTTTGTTAAGTATTCTCTATACATATCTTCAATATTTTGGAAAATATTGTTTTAAAAATCCGTTTCTCTATACATTAAAAATCATAGAACATACTGCGAAACATATGCGATGGTAACTTCAAGAGTGGCTCTTGAAGTTACCATCGCAACGAGAAGATCCTCAAGAAAAAGGTGACAGTAATGTCACCGAAACGTCAGGAAGAAAGTTATATATATATATATATATATATATAGAATAAAATAAATTAAAAGCGGGCAAGCCGTCTGTCAATCAAAAAACTCATTTATTAAGTATCCCTATATTTCGCAACAACTTTGTTGCTTCTTCCGGAGATAAAAATGTAGAGTTGAAAAAAATAATAAAAGTGACGTACAAGGACAATAAAATTGAATTTTTTAATTTATTTTATTCAATATATTACGGTCGATAATTTCGTTTAAATTAAATTATATATATATACATATATATGTATATATATATATATATATATATATATATAATAACTTCGTGACCTTGGTATGATATGGTAAACCTAATCAGTAGGCGATTAAAGGTCTGTATATTACTTCAAAATATATGTATTTAAAAAACTCTACATGTTTCGGCTGTATACGCCTTTTTCAAGAGAATACAAAATATGAATGACAGGATATAAATGTCAAGTAATTAAGTTGCTATGGTTTAAATTATTCAAAGATACATTCTAGTAATAATAATAAATCATGCCTTAGTATTCCAAAAAATAGATAACAAGGTGTGAAAATATGTGTTGTTCGCTGCTAGCAATTTGTGTCTCCTTCTGGGTATGAACTTGTGTGTTGGTTGCTGCTGGCAGCTTGCGTCTCTCTATGGGTGTGTGGTTTTGTGTGAGAGCGTAAGTGTAGGGTTTTGTATGTCGGTGCGTTCGTGCGTGTGTTTAGTGATCGGTCGCATGAATTTAGAGAGGTCGGATAACCAGCCGTTGCGACAACCTGGCTAGGTTGCCGTTAACAGCACACACACGTTCGACGTGTGTGCTATGCCCCCGCTTCGGCGGAAAACGTTAAGATGGCATAAGTGTGACCATCGTCGACCGAGGTAGCCACTAAGAGTGTTCCCTTAGTTGCGATGAGCAACCCCGTACAGGGTGCGCTTCGCCTGTCTGCGCCTTGCCTCGTTGGGGCGGGGGTCAGACCGTCGAAGTACTGCACGGAATTGTAAAGAAGTTGTCGGGAAAGGGTTGGCGGCCCTACGCAACGGCTGGTTATCCGACCTCTCTAAATTCATGCGACCGATCACTAAACACACGCACGAACGCACCGACATACAAAACCCTACACTTACGCTCTCACACAAAACAACACACCCATAGAGAGACGCAAGCTGCCAGCAGCAACCAACACACAAGTTCATACCCAGAAGGAGACACAAATTGCTAGCAGCGAACAACACATATTTTCACACCTTGTTATCTATTTTTTGGAATACTAAGGCATGATTTATTATTATTACTAGAATGTATCTTTGAATAATTTAAACCATAGCAACTTAATTACTTGACATTTATATCCTGTCATTCATATTTTGTATTCTCTTGAAAAAGGCGTATACAGCCGAAACATGTAGAGTTTTTTAAATACATATATTTTGAAGTAATATACAGACCTTTAATCGCCTACTGATTAGGTTTACCATATATATATATATATATATATATATATATATATATATATATATATATATATACATATTAATATAATCGATGAAGAATTTAGTTGTCTCAGTGTCTGTTGTTCTACTTTCGTAAGTTGAATTTTCTTCACTTATGAAAAGTAAATCTAAAACTTCTTTTAGATATACCAATTTTATTGTTTATAAAATTACGAAATGAACTGTCTTCGGAAAAACACCGGAAAAATTTAGAAAGCGTAAGCCGGATATATATAAACCGTTCGGAAGGGAGACCGGGCATTCAACGAGTGATCGCCTTTTTATATAAATTTGAAATAAATATGTAAATAAATACTTTTATTATTAGTTATTAAATGTTATTTAGCGCGTTTTATTATTAATATAGTGTGTGTTTAAATTACCGTTAGTTTTATTTAAAAGAACCCAGAAAGACAAATATTTTACAGTACTAATTATTAGTTACCTATATCTTAAATAACCCGTTCATATACTAATTATATACCAGTAAGAACAATCTGGAATTGATTATCGGCGCAGATACCAATGCTCATCATAAGGCTTGGGGCAGCAAGGATAACAATTATAGGGGTAAGTCTCTCTTTAGCTATCTCTGTGGTACTGAACTTGACTGTCTGAATCAAGGTTATAAACCGACATTTAAGACATCAAGGGGGGAATCAGTTATAGATATAACCTTATGTACGTTGAGAATACGGGATATTGTAAGGGGGTGGCATGTATCCGACGAGCCGTCGCTCTCTGATCATGCGTATATCCGCTATGAACTATGTACAGATTTAACGGAACCCAGACTGTACAGGGATCCCAAGAGAACAGACTGGGGCTCTTACAAGGAAGACCTGTTAGCTGCGACCCGAAATATCCCTGCTAGAATAGGGAATGTGGAAGAGCTGGAGTTGGCTGTTGAATCGTTGCAAACGCAACGGACCATTCTTTCCTGCTATGAAAATAACTGTCCCCTTAGGGAGCGCCGTATAGCTAAGCGGACTGCCTGGTGGAATGCAGAGTTAACCAATTTAAGGAAAGAAACTCGCCGGTCATTTAATAGGGCGAAGAAAACAGGTAATTGGGAAGCCTACAAGGCTCTCCTCAATAAATACAATGATAAAATCAAAGAGAGCAAATGGAAGGCCTGGAGAAAATTATGTGAGGACATCGAAGGTGTTCCTGACATGGCCAGAATAAACAGAATTCTCAAAAAAGATCCTTCCAACGCAATTAGATCTATACAAAAATCGGACGGGAGGTGTACCATTACCGTGGAAGAGACTTTAGAGTATCTTCTGGGGGTTCACTTTCCATGTTCGGAGCGTATGGATGATTGTGATACCAATCAAGTTGTCACGTCTTGGAGGGCGACTAGGAATGATTGGGAGAAATCAAACGAGATCTTCAAGCCCCATTTAATTAGATGGGCGATAGGATCGTTTGAACCATATAAATCCGCAGGACCAGACGGAGTGTTTCCCAAGCTCCTTCAAGAGGAAATTGGTGAAATTATGGGTCCTCTATTGGAGATATTCAGGTCTAGCCATGCTATGGGTTATATCCCTAGGGCATGGAGAGAAACTAGGGTAGTGTTTATTCCGAAGCCCGGAAAAGTAACATATACCCACCCTAAATCATTTAGACCAATTAGTCTTACCTCTTTTATGTTGAAGACTATGGAGAAATGATATATTTAAATATTAAAGAAGGGCTCTGGATAGATCTCCTCTACACCCACTGCAATGGGCATGCCAGATGGGAAAATCTGGTGAGGGTGCCCTGCATAGCCTGGTGAGAGGGCTCGAAAGGAGCCTACACTACAAGGAAATTGCACTTGCAGTCTTCTTAGACATAGAGGGAGCTTTCGATAACACCTCGATGTCTTCTATTATTCGATCTTTAAGAGATCGAAAAATAAAAAGCACCACATGCAACTGGGTTCATAACATGCTGCGTAGCAGAGTAGTTCATGCCCAAATGCAAAACAAAACGATCTCCATGAGGACAACAAAAGGGTGTCCTCAAGGAGGCGTATTGTCACCGCTACTATGGAGTCTAGTAGTGGATAATTTCCTCAGGACATTAAATGACCAGGGAATATGGACGCAGGGGTTCGCCGATGACATTGTCATAGTGTCCCAGGGGAAATTCCCGGGGACAGTGGCGAGCATCATGCCAAATGCTCTGCGAATTGTAGAAAGATGGTGCCTTGAGGAGGGATTAACTGTCAATCCTCAAAAAACCAAGTTGGTAGCCTTTACCAACATGAGAAAACTAAATGATCTGGGCAGCGTAAAGCTGTTTGGGCAAGAGTTAGAACTAACCAATGAAGTGAAGTATCTAGGCATAACACTTGGCTAGACACCTAGCCAAAGTGGCAGACAGGGCGGCGCAGCTCTTCTGGAGATGCAGAAGAGCTGTTGACAAGACCTGGGGACTAAAACAAAATATGGTACACTGGTTGTACACAGCAGTAATAAGACCAACGATTACCTACGGAGCAGTTGTCTGGTGGAGGAGGACGGAGCGGACATCGTCGGTGGGGCTCCTCACGACTCTCCAGCGACAGGCCCTGTTGGGAATCACGAGAGCTATGAACAGCACGGGAACCGCTTCCATGGAGGCCATCGTGGGTCTCCCTCCGCTGGAACTATTTATAAGGGCGGAGGCAATGGCTGCGATACTGAGACCGAAGGCCAATGACGTATGGTGTCCTAACAAGGTTGTAGGGAGCCATACAGATATCACAGGAACTATACTGGAAGAGCCGATATTTCAAATGACGGTGGACAGTATGGCACCTGAAATTATGATTACAGCTAAGCTGAACATACTTATACCGACCAGGGAACAGGCAAAAAGTCGCTCGATCGATTGTGGTGCCGGCACCTGGTACACTGACGGATCACAATCTAGTCAGGGGGCAGGTGCAGGCATATGCGGAATGTGCACTAGAAGGAAGATATCGATATGTCTGGGGAAACATACTACGGTTTTCCAGGCCGAATTGTTAGCAGTCGCAGCCTGCGCCGATGAAATTCGGGAAGCCGGCTGCGCAAGCAAAAAAATTAACATAATGACTGATAGTCAGGCGGCTATTAAAGCCATTATGAACCCATCTACAAGGTTTAAGCTGGTGAAGTATTGTAAACAGGTCCTCAATAACCTGGCACAAGACAATACAGTGTCGCTGATATGGGTGCCAGGACATGAGGGAATTAAAGGCAACGAGAGAGACAAACTGACCAAAGAAGGTACTAATAAGAACTTCATAGGACCTGAACCTGTATGTGGAATCACTAAGGATTCCGCTAAAAGGGAGATCTGGTAATGGCTAGAAAAAGAACATAAAAATAAATGAAGGTTAACGGAAGGTCAACTCCATACCAAAACTCTACTAAGGAGGCTGGACGGAAAGTTTTCAGCCAACCTAATTCGTAGTAGCAAAAAAGAAATTAAAATAATTACCGGATTAATAACCGGACATTGTCCTTTAAGGAAGCATTTATACACCATGGCTTGGTTAGCGAGCCCTGGTGTAGAAGATGTGAAAAACAGGAGGAAACTAGCCTTCATGTAATATGCACGTGTGAGGAACTGAAAGAACACAGACAGAAATATTTCGGGAGGGATCTATTGGATCCTTCGAGTGTACTCAAACTTCCACTGAGGAGGATAGTGGCTTTTATCGAGGACACAAGACTAACAGAGTGGAATTGAGAGATCTATTAGGGATAGTACAAAGAGCAGTGTGCTCAAGTGTCTGGACGTGGTGGCGTCCAACCCAAAACAGAGAAGAAGAAGAAGATACTAATCAAATTCTTGTCACCAATTCCTGTCACTTTCCTGATCTACGTTTTTTCCGCCACCCTTTCAAATAATTTTACCTTCTTTCACTTTAAAATTCAACATATTCTTTTTCCTTTCCTATTTTCTTGTCCTTTGATTGTATACTCATTGTAGTACTGTATCTTCTTTAATTATTAATTTTTTTAAATAATTTTTTACTTATTTTCTTCTTCTACAATTTTCTTTCTTATTTCCTTTTTACAAAGCATTTTTATTACCAATTTATTAATTTTTCCCGTTACAAAATATATTGGCCAACTTATTTAATATCAATACAATGTATTATTTATGATGAAATTTCACCTTTTTCCTTATTTTATACTTTAAATATATAAAAGTAATGATTAATAATCGTTTTTACACAAATTTATATTTTTCTCTCTACGATCAATAGTAAATAATCCATCATTTTTTCTTTAAAATACCTACTTGTTTATCTTTAAAATAAATAAAAATACTATTTTTTAATACTTACCTACGTTAATAATTTAGTTTGAATCGTAAATATTTATATCAACCTTGAACTGCTGTAGCATAAGTAGGTTTGTGTGTACTCTCGAATATCGTTGCCACTAAACTAAACTTAATGTAACAATGATGTACTTCTAAAAGCTTAATCATCACTGCACTCTCAAACATTCGAGTATCTGCACTTATAATAAGATTAACAAGTTAATTACACACATTTCACAATAATTCACGTTTTATTTTATAACAAAGAACAAATGCGAAAAAGTTTGCAAATATAATCCGGGAAAACAAAATAATTTCTTTGAAATAAATTGGAGCAATTATAATAATAAACAAGACTAGATACATTATAATGTACAATGTAAATAATCATTTTATTAAATAAAAGTCTTAATTAGAAATCGAAAATTATTTAGGTAAATTGTAAATTTAAATTTAAACAAAAGCAGTAAGATTGTTTTTCAGGCATTACTTGTTTGCAAACAAGTTTGTTAAGAATTATACTAGAAGCGTTCATGACTCATGAAGTCGTATGAGAAATGAGTGGTGTCGTCTGAGGCAGAGTGAGTTTTGTATGCGAGTGATAAATACGCCAATTTTTTTAATAAAAAAAAAAATTAGAAAGAAAAAATCCTTAGGAAATGTATGTTGAAAGGATAACGTTTCACATAGTAGACTTAGAAACTGTATGTTGCAAGCATAACACTTGGCATACTAGACTCAGATAGTGTATGCTACAGGAATAACGATTGACATACTACACTTGAAAAATGTATGCTGCAAGCTTATAACACTTGGTATAACTTTGCACTTTGCATAGAAGACTTAGAAACTGCATGTTGTAAGCATAACGCTTGGCCTACTAGACTTAGAAATTGTATGTTGCAAGTATAACGGTTCGGATACTAGACTTACCAAATAAAATGCGGCAAGTATGACACTTGCCATACTACACTTAGAAAGTGTATGCTACAAGAATAACTCTTGGAATATTAGACGTAGAAAATGTTAATTACAAGCTTATTAAACTTGGCATACCGGACTTAAAACTCTATGTTGCAAACATAACGGTTGGCATACTAGTCTTAGAAAAATGTATGTGACGAGCATATCGCTTGGGATACTAGATTTAGAAAATGTATGCTACAAGAATAACACTTGGCATACCGGACTTAGAAAATGTATGTTGCAAGCTTATAACACTTGGTATTCCAGACTTAGAAACTGCATGTTGTAAACATAGCTTAATAATCGTAAATCCACTAGAATTCCTGGTACTGACAATGATATTAAATTTTCCGAACCTTTAGACATAGTTAATGCATTTTCCCACACATTTTCAAACGTATACTTACAAAATGACAGTTCAAATTATCCTTTACGTATTGTCCATCTCTCACTTTTCCTGCGATTACTGTGGATGAGTTGGTTAAATGTATGTCAAATCTTACCAATAAATTTACTGCTCGTGATGACCTTCTACCAAGCTTTTTAGTAGGTGACTGCAGATTTGTGCTGTGATTATTAATCTTTTCATAAAAACAGAAACCTTTCCTGGTACATGGAAGCGAGCAGTTGTTTACCCCGTTCATAAAAAAGGATATAAGTCATTGTTATCAAACTATCGCCCTATTTCCATTCTATCCAATTTTGCGAAGATCTTTGAACAGGTTTTATATACTAGAATCTATGGGAATATTAGTCACCTCTTATCCCACAACCAGAATGGCTTTCTTCCTGGGCGTTCCACTTTGACTAATTTGTGTACTGTCTCTCAAGTCTTGAGTGAAGTTCTGGATAGACGCGGTCAGGTAAATGTTATTTATATTAACATTTTGGGAAAATATTTTGGATTTATATTTCTATATAATTACATCTTTCCATTTTTAATACGCTGGCTTTTTATTTCAAAGACATATATATATATATATATATATATATATATATATATATATATATATATACAGAATGTCTTTTATATGTCCCTTATATATATATATATATATATAAATATATATATATATATATATATATATATATATATATATATATATATGTCCATCTACATATAAATTTCAAAGAAATTATCGACCGTACTATATTGATTATTATTATATGATTTTTACGTATTTCCTGCTGTTTAAGCAACCCAGTCACTGCCGTTGTATAATCTGATAGTAGTGTTCACAGGTAGTGTTTACAGCTTATTTATATACATGTAACGTTTTTTTCAGTTCCGTTGATTATTGAGCTATATCCACGTTATATTGTGTTTATTGTAGTTTAAAATAATATTAATTGTATTTTACTCTTAAATATTTTATATGTTATATGACTGCGCCGGCTTGATATGTATATAACTTTCCTTTTAATAATTATTTTTAATATAAGTTTCGACTTCAAAATAATAAAACTCTTATTTAGTAGCGTGTGTCCGTTTTTCTTATAGGAAAACAATAAAAACGTTATTTTACTAACTAAAATTGTAATAGAAAACAGAAAAATTTAAGTTGAAGTGCCTACAAGCCTTTTATTTTACATCTATTGAGAATAAAAATTAATTGATGTTTGCCAATATTTAAATATCACTTATGTTAATTTTATAGATAGTTATGCAATCAATTAAGAACATTTACAAGTTGGATAGGTAGTCTATCCTTCAGAAAATACGTAAAAATGGCAGCTCCCATGTTTCCGCGTGTTGGACGTCTTTTTTGCGCGGTATATCTATTTAAGTATGTGAACATTTTATCGCCACCGCTCAGGGTTGCCAGATTTTTAAAACGAGAAAGCACCAAATCGACAAATAAAAATCGCCTAAAATCGCGAAATAAAGAGGGATATTTAAAATATGCGTGATAGTCTTAAAACATTAAATTGGCAAAATTAAATTCCTTAGTAAGATTTGTAGAATTTATGTATTAAACATATTCTATAATATCGGTGATCTGATAGCGGATTTAAATAAAACATATACAAAATAAGGTTTAAAAATATATATTTATATAACTGCGTAACAGTCATCAAATTTTATTTTTTAATTAAATATAACAAGTGTTCATTTGAAAAGTCAATCTAGGATACTTCGAAATTTTGATAGAATAAGACGCAAATATATTAGTATGTGTTTGTATGGATGAAACTGTCAAAATATACTACTTCGTAGGTTAAGTAGTAAATTTTAATTTACGACATACTTCAAAATGTTCTCAGTAAATCACATGCTACTAGATTGACTTTTCAAATGAACACACGTTATATTGCACTATAGGTATATCTAGGTATCTTGTTTATAGTTACTCAAGCACGATTATCCAACATTGATATGTTGTGTTATGCGTTTTTGATGTAATATCAAAGCTAGTACAGCAGATTTTATTTAAATAGCAGTACAGTCTTATTTTTAATAAAGAGTCTAAAGTCTAGACGTAATTATAGACAAATGACCAAAATTGTATTATGTCGTTTATTTGTGGGCAATACTTATCAGTATTATCCGAAAGAAACGTCATTGCCATGGATAAAGTTTCATGCCATTCACGACAGGTGAAGCTTACCAAACAGTGTTGTTCCGTGCAGTGTTGCCAGGTTGAGAAAAGTTAGTTCATGAGAAAACCGCCAGAAAATCATGAGATTTCACAAAAAAATCATGAGATGTCGTTACTATCGTTTTTTCGAATATAGGATATTTTTTTAATTAAACGAGTCATGGTTGAAAAACACCTTTATTCAAACTTACACATACGTTAAGACAAAAATAAAAAAAACTTTAACACAGCTTTCATAAAACCAAAAAAATAAATCAAATTATATAAATGTATTGCATTTTAATGAGGATCCGCTTTATAAATTTTTTGATTTAGCTTGCTTACTAAGTCTGGTTGAATCGGAAAATTGGAGCAGTTACAATTATTCTTAGAAACTAAGGTTTTTGTGTGAATAATTGCCGAAAGTGTTGAGGTGTTGAGCCTGTTTCTAATTTTAGTTTTATTCAAATTTATTTGTGAAAATATTCTTTCAACATTTGCACTAGAATGTGGAATGTGGAACACAATAAATTAAATACTAATCTTGTTAAATTCGGAAATCTTTGTTCAGTTCCATCTGCAGATTTTACTGAAGCAATTTTTTCCCAAAACGAGCAAATATCATCGGTTGGAAAATTAATTTCAAAATTCCTTAATGCGAGCCATTCGTTGTCAATAGTTTGAATGTCAACATTAATTAAATTTTGAAAATCCTTTGACACAGGAGCAATAGTTCTAATTTTTCTTGAAGTGACTACATCAGGATCTAAAAATTCTAGTTATTGAAATTTTGAATTCTGAATGGGAAATCTTGTAATTATTTGAGTTACACCTTCAATATAAAAGTTTAAACAATTCAATTTCACTCTTTCTAATCTAAATCTATTGTCTTGTAAGTCATAAGAATTAATTTCAGCAGAAAAATACATTTCATTAATATCCAAAAAATTTCTAGGATTTTTGAAATCAATATTTTCAACATTTGTGGAGTTAATAACGTCTTCTTTAATATAAAAATCAAAAATGGTTTTTACAACCATGGTTATTTCTTTATAAAGCGACTGGATTTTTGGTGACTCACTTTGCATTAACCTATTTAAATTATTAAATATGGGCAAAACGTGAGATAAAAATGTTAAATATAACCTGCTTTCTGGTTTGTTCATCTTTTCCAAAATTCTAGTGGCATTTAATATGTTTTGAGAGGCCTGATCCGTAAAATATAATTTCAGTGCGTTGTATTGAGTTAATAGTCGGTTTACCACACTTTCTAGAGACAACCAGCGAGTTTGGGCAGGATGAAGAATTTTGGCGGGTGCTACATGAATAAATTCTTGGAATTCTTTCAGCTCTTCTACTCTTTTGGGGTTATTAGAAAAATAGTTGTGTATCTAAAAAATATTTTTTTTAATATTCTTACAGCAATAGAAAAAAAACTTACTTCTCTTGTCATTTCCTCAACTTCATCTGATAATTTCTGACAAGCATAAGAAGCACATAGGTGGAAACTGTGGCATATGCATTTAACAATAAATATTCCTGGAACATTTTCTTCTAGTCTGCTCACAACAGAGTTACGATGGCCCATCATGTTATTCGCTCCATCCGCAGCAAAACCGATGAAATTTTGTTTATAGGGAATTGAATTCTTCTCAAAAAAGTTAATTAAGATTTCGTAAAGTGCTTGACCTGTTGTTTCGACAACTGGAATTATTGTTAAAAAATAGTCCCCAATTTTGTAATTCACACATATTCGCACGACCAGACATAAATGTTTAGTGCAAGATACGTCGGTTGATTCATCTGCGATAATGCTAAATTAGTTTGTCTTCATTAGCTCTATTAAATTGGCTTCTTGACCAGCTCGTCACATTTTTTAAAATTGCTGTCATTTTGGTCCTACCGCATTTCATTTTCTTTGCAATTTCAGAGTCGCTACAAACAGCGTTCAAATAACAAAATGTTCCATCAAGTTCAAGGGTAAATTATATTCAGCAAGAAATCCCGCTGTACGTATGATTCCTTCCTTAGATTTGTATTCTATACTTTTTGTTTTAAAACTTGCAGCAAACAGGTCGCTAATTTTAGTTTGAGTTTTGCCTATTTTAGAATATTTTTGTTCATAAAGTTTGACATGTCTTTCATACACTGCATGTTTAATTAAAGCACTTTTTCCAAAACTTATATTTATATTGCTGTCACATGCATCGCACCTAACAAAAAATTATAATTAAACATCTAATTGATGTTACAGAAAAAAATCTTACCATGCATAATGTATTCCTTTTTTTGCTGCTTTGCACCCACTGTAAATTCGGCTCTTTTTCCCACTCTTTTTTGTACCTTTTTTATAAGATTGTTTGTACACTTTCTTTTTTTTTAGGTGTACTAGGTCCTGGAGCATTTTCATCACTTGAACTACTCATTATATAGCATTTAAATTAATAAATATTAGTTAAAAATTATTCGATTTTCGCTTGAATTGAAACCTTCAACGATTCAAACAATGAAATATTCATGGCGCCGTTCTGGGAGGCTTTTTATAACCTCGGTGTAAATAAATTGTCGGGGACTACCCGAATCATTTAAAAAAATCCCGGTGAATAAAAGAAAATCCCCCTAGAGTAATACTCCAGGCTCCTAGGTTGGAGTTTTAAGTCACTGGCTACGAGAGGGCAGCACACAGATTTCTCGATATCCTGCTTGAAAATTCGAATAATCGTTGGAATTTATAAATATGAAAATATTATTTTTAGGAGGAAATGGGGTGAAAAATCATGAGATTAGAGACGTAAATCATTAGATCATGAGATTTTTATTCAAATCATGAGATCCCATGAGAAATCATGAGACCTGGCAACACTGGTTCCGTGACCTGTTGAGATAATCGGTAGAATGGTTCGTGAAAATTCGGTAGATTTTTTTATCCTTAGTTTAAAATCAAACAATTATATGAAAACAATTTTAATTTCTAAAATACATATAATAATAGTTATTAATAGTATCATATAACTAGTAAATATAATAAAAATGTAAACATATATGAAGCACACTAACAATAACTTATATTATTATATACATGATGTTTTATAAAACTAATGACGTTAATAATAATAATAGTTAATAAACTCTACTCGTCATCAGGTATATTTTTTAATGTTTCTTCATTTATTTTCAATATCAATTTTTTGTCTATTTTAAAATCGAAACAGCTATTTTTATTTATATATGTCTTACTATGAAGAAGTCCTGTGACTGTTTCCGTGCTTAATTTAGTAAGTTGTTTAGTTTTCATTAAATTGATGGAGGAAAAAATTCGTTCCACAATTGCGGAAGAATGTGGTAAACACAACAAATTTTGAATAAAATTACATAATAATGGAAAGACATTCGATTCAACACCACGTTTTATTGCCCTGACACTAGCCCAGAATTCCAACATATCTGTGCTGAAATTTTGGCGTTCTGTGTAATTTCGTAATTGCCTCCATTCGCTATCTAAATTTTCAAGTTCGTTTTGTGGTATTAAATTCGGAAAAAGTAAAGCTATATCTGCTATTGAACTTATAGTTCCGCTTTTTACTATCTCGGGGTCAATGAAATTAAATTTTTTAAGTGGGTTGTTTTTTAGTGGAAATCTAGTCGTGATTTGTGAACAACTTTCAACGTAAAAATCCAAACAACGTAGTCGCAAATATTTTATTTGTTCTGAACTCAATTTACCTTCTTGTAGATAAATTCTAACATTTGCTCCTAAATACAGATCTTCTAATGCTTGATAATTATGTGGATTTTTAAATTCAATGTTTTCTAATGCTATAGATAATAAATAGTTACATTTTAGGAAACAGTCACAAATTGTTCGAAAAATATTGGATACACTATTATATAAAGTGTAAAGTTTTGGCGATTCTGATTGCATTCCACGATTTAGACTATTAAAGAGTGGCAAAACATAATCTAGAAATAATAGAAAGACTTTGGTTAGTGGATTATTTAAATGATCGAGTATGTTTTCAGCTGTTGAGACATCGCCATCTGCAACAGCAGTGGTAAAATATAATCTGAGCGGATTGTATTGTTCTAGAATTCGTTTAATAGCTGAATCAACCGATAACCATCTGGTTTGGGACGGGTGTAAAATTTTGTGGATTTTAACATTGCAAAATAATTGATACACTTGGAATTCGCTGATTCTTTTTGGACTAGAGTTGAAGTAATCAAAAATATTTCTTGTTAAGTTTTCAAGGAAATTTTTCGCATGCGTATGAAGCAACTAAGTGAAATGAGTGGCAGATGCACTTCATGACAAATAAATTCGGTATATCTTTTTTTAGTAATGTTGTAACGGAATGATGTCTTCCCATCATTACATTTGCTCCATCAGAAGCAAAGCCAATCATATTATCTTTATAAGGAACAGAATTTGAGACAAGTGTATTTATAACATAATTATAAAAAGTTTCCGCATTCGCACTATCTAATTTCACAAGAGCAAAAAAACAGTCTCTGATTAAATTGTCTTTTGCATACCTGACGACGAGACAAAGATGTTTTATCGTTGAGCAATCTATAGACTCGTCTATAATAAGGGAAAATTTATTATATTTAATATCCTCACATATATTTTCGAAACATTCAGCACCTATGACATTTCGAACAATAGCTGTGGTTTTCTTTCTGGCGCACGATATGCCGTGAGCAATCTTTGAATCTGGACAAATGTTAGCTATTAATTTTGGCAAATGATCCATTACCAAAAATGGCAAATTATGTTCTGCAATAAATGCAGACAAGCGGATCTCGGCTAAAACCAAGATAATTAAAATTATTGTAAACATGAAATAATTTAAATAATCATACCCTCGGCAATATTATTCTTTATTTGCGCCGATTCTGCCATACCTGCTGAAAATTCGGTTAAACGCGGCTGTTTGCGTATCATCCTTGCTGTATGTTTATGAATTATCGAAAGACTGTGTTTCATTAGAGAATCTTTTCCGCTAGAAATATTAATGTTTTTACTGCAGATCTTACATCTTGCAAAATTTTTTCCCTTTTTACTTCTAGAAAGCCATCTCTCAGTCTTCCAGCTTTTCCCAATCTTCCTTATAATTTTGGGAATATTTTATTTTTTTTGCTATATTACTTGGGCCAGCTTGTTCACAGTCACTGTCACTGCCCATATTTTAACACTAGGTATATTAATTTAAAAAAAAAATCAAGTGACACCTATGTATATGTTCTTCTAGAACCGATATAGGATACTGATTTCAAATTTTAAATGCAAAAACAGAAACAAACCCTTCACTCAAGATGCTCCACCGTTTTAAACTCATAGAAATAAGCAAATCACCAAATAGATATCGCTTTTATTCATTATTGAATGATATGTTGTATTTATTTCATTCATTCATTTGTTCGAATGAAAAGGATTATTTCATTGTTGTAGTATTTTGAAATAATTATTTTCAGGGGAATAAGTATTTTTATTTGAAAAACAATGTTTCTTTAAGATAATTTTTAACCAGAATAGTCCCTTTATTTAGAATAAAGAGCGCTTGAGAAGCGTGCAAATAAATACCTACCGACATACATAATTGTTGCCTTTGAATTCAAGCATTATATCGACTACAATCCATAGTCGCTTTTATTACTGTCCCTTCTCATAAAATTGCTTGCCTATTTTAATTTTCTATTTATTATAGTCATAGATTAAAAATGAATGCCATTATAGTAGTAATTTACTATATTGTATTTTTATTCTTTATTATACATTAAAAAAAATAGCCCTATAAATATTTACATTAACACGTATTACTTACATGAATATAAACAGTTTTAGCACAATTTTATTTAGTTAATTGACGAAAGAGATACTTGTTGAAACTTCATTATAACGCTAAGAAATAAGTAATTAAACTTCTAGTTTCAAAAATTCTTTTATTGTAAATACCACTACAATATTGTTTCGCCATACAATGGCTTCATCAGGTGGATGAAATACTGAATATATACAATACAAGTTTGAATATTTATGTGAAAATTATTGGGGAAATGGTGGTGGAAAAATTTGTACAATCTTAAATTTAGTAGAGGGGAGTTGTTTAAATCTAGTTGGTCATTTAAAGCTAATCCTAAACTATTGTATCTATTAATTTCTAAGTTTTCTAACAGGTTAAGTTTTTTACTTTTTTCTTGAATGTGTAAAATTTTGAAATCTATATTAAATATATGACATCTATACAATGACTTGCGAAAGTTGAATCTGTTTTCTTTTCTTTATGGCTTCTCTCGTGTTCTTTCATCCTAATTTTGAATGGCCTCCCCGTTTGTCCTATGTATACCTTATTACAATCTTCGCATGTTAACTTATATACACCAGAGTTTGATTCTTTGTCTATTTTATCTTTGTTGTTTTTAATAATGTTCTGTATAGTATTGTCTGTTTTAAATATACGAACATATATCATTTAAAACAGACAATACTATACAGAACATTATTAAAAACAACAAAGATAAAATAGACGAAGAATCAAACTCTGGTGTATATAAGTTAACATGCGAATATTGTAATAAGGTATACATAGGACAAACGGGGAGGGCATTCAAAATTAGGATGAAAGAACACGAGAGAAGCCATAAAGAAAAGAAAACAGATTCAACTTTCGCAAGTCATTGTATAGATATCAATCATAGATTTAATATAGATTTCAAAATTTTACACATTCAAGAAAAAAGTAAAAAACTTAACCTGTTAGAAAACTTAGAAATTAATAGATACAATAGTTTAGGATTAGCTTTAAATGACCAACTAGATTTAAACAACTCCCCTCTACTAAATTTAAGATTGTAAAAATTTTTCCACCACCATTTCCCCAATAATTTTCACATAAATATTCAAACTTGTATTGTATATATTCAGTATTTCATCCACCTGATGAAGCCATTGTATGGCGAAACAATATTGTAGTGGTATTTACAATAAAAGAATTTTTGAAACTAGAAGTTTAATTACTTATTTCTTAGCGTTACAATTTTATTTTTTTTTTCTCATTCGTTTAAAAATCGGTAGATATGATGGCTTCATCGGTAGATCGGTAGAAGTGTAGAAAAATAGGTAGATCTACCGAAAAATCGGTAGACGGAACAACACTGCTACCAAATTCGAACAGTACGAAGGTACGACAGTACGAAGATTTTACAATAAAATGATGTTTATTATGATAGCTACACAAAAAGTTAATTATTAGAAGCCTTTAAAACAAAGACTTTCGAAAAGGAATACGACTGGTTTACATTATGAAAATATTGCGAAATGTAGCCTAAAGAGTTATACACGTTTTTTAATGCCGCAATTGTACTATCGTGAGCAAAAAAAGTGGTAGGTACCAGGCGCGGCTCGTGATGACGTATTTGGGAGTGCAAGTACAATGATGCGAGTGTCTCGTGTGTTTTCGGTGTTTACTAAGAAAACGTTACAGTTAGTACACGAGAATACACGAAGCACTCGCATCATTGTACTTGCACTCCCAAATACGTCATCACGAGCCGCGCCTGGTAGGTACAGTCATATTTTAATGGGATTAAATTAGGCTGCGTGAATGTAGATATATATTAGATGTACGCGTCAAATTTAAATATTCAAATAACCTATAAGTATCAAATAACATATACGTTGATATACAGATAGGTGTAAGTGTCAAAAATTACTTTTGCACGTTACTACGATTTTAAGTACCTTAGCAACGTCACAATACTAAAATGTTTAAAAATTGACTTTATATATTGTTAAGGAGTTGGCAATCAAATAGTTAAGTTAGTTTCAGTTTTTTGAGGTTGGTAGAAATTAGAGATATAGAGCAAAGTAAAAGATGTGAAAAGTTGTGTTTACGCAAAAGTGTTGTACAATAAAAGTTATCAAAAACTGATCTAGTTGTCTGTTAATTTAACGTAGTTTAAACCCAAAACCTCATCAAATATAACTTCACTACTGTACCAGTTTTTTTTGCTCACGATTGTACATTTATAATTTTTAGATTTATGTATTTTAACATATAACGTGTGTTCATTTGAAAAGTCAATCTAGGTTACTTTGAAATTTTGATAGAATAAGACGCATATATATTAGTATGTGTTTGTTGCTCCATAAACGAAAATCCAAATGACATTTGATAATGTCAATCACATTTGTTATTTATTTGTATGTATGAAACTGTCAAAATATACGACTTTGTAGGTTAAGTAGTAAATTTTAAGGTAAAACTGCAGTTTACGGCTCCCATCCGAATTGCCCGCCACCAACATACGGAATCAGCTGCAACGTTGACAAATTTCGCTTGGCATTTTGTCATTGAAACGTGTTTTTGATACTTATTATTGATTTGTATTAATTCGTTATTTTTTCATAATTTCTATTAAAATGGCAGGTAGAGGAGGTATTGCAGGACACACCTTAGATTTTCATTATACACATTCACATATTTTAAACAATTTTAGCGAAATCCGCTTAAAGTGAAAACGGCAATATTTATTATCGACGTTCGGTTTGGCAATGCTGCCATACTTTATTGAGTTATGCGCATGCGTATTAGAGTCCGATTTGTCAGTTTAAATGGGAGCCGTAAACTGCAGTTTTACCCACCCGTTATGTATATTAACATATTTATAAAAACTTTGTTTCATTAATATATACTCATTTACATTATTGTTAGCTGATCGCACTCTTACACCAGGGGATGTAATAAAGGTAAGTACATGCTTTCTATTTAGCCTAATTAAAATAAGTTGAAACGAACTATATTTCAAATTGTCATTCTTTAAAATCGCAAATAATCATATACGTATTCTTTAAAAGCTTAACAATCAACGTCAACTGTTGAATTTAATAATTACAAATTTTGGTGGGTGCAACCGTATTGATTCTCGACTTTATGTCGGAACGTCTTAAAATTTCACTCCAATTGAAGCGACACATTATGACAGCTATAATAATTATTTCGACATACTGTAGATTGTTTTATAAAGAAAAAATGAGGATCGGTTTTTTTGGCCACCAGTTTACAAATAGATAAAAATGAAACTTTATTCGTATATATATATATATATATATATATATATATATATATATATATATAAAAAGCGTTCAAATAAGCTTTGCCTCTAGTAGGCCATTCCTTTAAAAACGTCTGATCATTAATAATTTAAATTTGCATTAGTTGTCAATTAGACAGATGTATAGTTGACAAAAATTGCTTTGTAATTTAAAATTGATTTAACATGGTTTTTACTATACAACACAAATCATTCATGCTAGAATCTTATTTTCGAAACGGACGTAAGATTGACGGACAATGGCAGTATTCTCTTCAAGATTGTTTAGAAGAATTTAGAAATTAGTTCCCTAACGTCATCTTTGATTATGACAGTTTTCGGCACACAGTGACACATTCCGTTATGGTTTTCAGAGAAACAGGGAGTGTTAAACAGAAAGAAGGCGCAGGTCGGGCAAAAAAGCGTACAGAAGAGCTAGTTAATAATGTAAGAGAAATTATAAATAATGCACCAAGAACTTCCGTACGAGCATTATCACAACAAGTGGGTGTGTCAATTGGCACATGTCATACAATTTTGAAAAAGGACTTACATTTATTTCCATATCACATGACCTGTTATCAAGAAATCAAGGAAATCGACTATCCCAGAAGAATAACGTTTAGTCAGTGGTTCTTAAATAATTTGGATAATGACCTTCTTGACAAAACCTTTTTTTCTGATGAGTCATGGTTTTATCTGAATGGATATGTGAACTCACAAAATATGAGGATGTGGACTAATGAGAAACCACAAAATTTTTTTGTTGAAACCGCACTTCATCCGCAGAAAATTGGTGTATGGTGTGCGATTAGTCGAAGGAGAATTATTGGCCCTATTTTTTTTAACGGAACCTTAACAGGAGAAAGGTATCGACAAGAAATTATTATGCCATTTATCGAACAGCTTGACGACGAAGAAATAACACAGGGCTACTTTCAACAAGACGGAGCTAGAGCACGCACAGCAGGTGAAAGAATTAATATTCTGCAGCAATTTTTTCAAAATCGGTTGATAAGTTTAAACACTGAACATGAATTTCCACCAAGATCTTGTGACATTACCCCATGTGATTTCTTTTTATGGCCATTCTTAAAGAACTCAATTTATCAAGTACAGATACCTGATCTTGCAGGCCTTCAAGTGTCGACAAGGTAGTCACTACCTTGTCGACACTTGAATTGTTAAAATGTAATTTACATCAAGACAAGTAGTTCTTTACTACGTGTTTCTTTTTAGATGTGTTTGCTGAAAAAATAATTTTTTAAATGGTTTTAATATGTAATAACAATAAGCTTTTAAAGTAACAATTTTTAATTAATATGAAGTTTTATTTGTATTACGTGGAGTTCTTGTTCTCTACAGGTTTTGTTTTTTAAAAATGTATATCTCTCACAACAAATAGTTTCGCTTTTTGACCTCTGATGAAGCTCTAAATCTACAGAGCGAAATATAAGGTATAAAATAAAGGACTATAATTGACTAATTAAAGGTTTTTATTGCCGGATTCCCCAACAATTTTTATTTTATATATACATATATATATATATATATATATATATATATATATATATAATTCTTGTAAAGATGTAAGGCTGTCTAATACATACCGTACGAACGCCGGGGAGTGATTGATCTACCACAATGTAGTAAGACGAAGACGAATAGCGAGTTTATGTGGTTAGGGTTGAGAGAGTATATTCAATCTGTTCTACTGTCTAACTGTAGGGGCGTTCCCTTTCTTTATCCAACACATTCTACATACGATCTAAGTACGAATCAAATAATCTCTCTCTAACACATTGAATATTCCTATCAGTCGGTCATTGTGTTCAAGCAAGGCCAATATACTTGCAGTTGGCCAGTCATTACTTATATATCCATCGATCGCACGACGTTGGGCACACGGTATATAAAATAGCAGATTCTGTGCCTGTTCCAGACATGGAACAGAGATCGAGTTTGGATCATTGCGGATGAAAAACAAATGACTTTTTTAGATGTGCCATTTTGGTGTAGTTTCAGCAATTTTTCTGGCAACAATTATTTCTTTTTCTTGGATTTGGAAGTTACAAGTAGCGACCACTCAGCACTATTCATTCGGTTAACTGCACATCTATTTTTTGCCGTTGAATTGCGACGCCATAACTTCAATTTTACAGTAAAATTCCTTTCTTCATAGATGTAGATAGCGTGATTTTTTTTCATTGTTTTAACTGTTAATTTCATAGTTAATTTCGTTAAGTTTCAATAACTTACGCATATATTTTTAATTTTCATTTATTTAGATGACCTTACGCAAATATTATGTTTTTAAGTGCTACACGACAGTGGCGGCTCTTGATGACGTACGATGTGAGCTGCTGCACGGATGAGACTGCTTCGTTTAAGCTTTCATATATACAACCGTACCGAAATCTTCCGAAATAGTTCGAAGTAGTCTCATCCGTGCAGCAGCTCACATCGTACGTAATCAAGAGCCGCCACTGCTACACGAAAACAGTAGAACGCATTAGAAGCCATCTTTCAAATCAGTACCTCTGGATAAGTGCCGATGAAACTGTCGATATATTAGGACGCTGTGTGGTAAATGTTGTAGCTGGTGTACTACATCCAACTATTCCATATAACGTATATGTAATAGCAACAAAAGTTATAAATATAGTTTATGCGGAAACAGTAAAACCATTTACGAAAATATGCACCAAATGCTTCATTCGGACAGGTACAAAGAAAAAGTACTTTTATTTGTCAGTGACAGTGCTGCATATATGTCAAAAACAGGCAAACTATTAAAGGAAACATATCCTAATATGCTGCATATTAGTTGTGTAGCAAATGCTCTCCACAGAATCCAGTGGCGGCTCGGGGTGGTTCACATAAAGTGCAGAATTTCAAAATTAAAAAGTGTAATACAAAAACGCTTACCCAATCCTTATAAATTTCACAGACGTACTGTTCCAGACAGGTACTGTTCATTGTAGAGTTTGTTTTGAGGGAATAGTAAATATTACACTACACAGTTTAATTACATCTGCCGATAAGCGAAGTCCATTTTACGTGTCTTTGACTTGCAGAACAGTTCTATCACTTTTTCATTAATGTTTGGGAAATCATTTATATATTTTTTTCACAAGATAACATAGTAAGGGCATTTAATCTCTCTTTCATTGTATTTCTCAGGAAAGTTTATTCTCTTCAGCCGTGAAAACTGGCGTTCCGCTTCGGACGTTGTCATTGGGATTGTAATGACAATTTTTAAAAGCGTAACAACTTCATTAAAGGTGTCGCTTAATCCATCCAGCAGAAGACCTAGCAGACCTACAGCACCGACTTCTATATTGTGCCTAAATTCTTCTCTAGAATATAGAAAGCTTAATTTAGTTCGTAGTCTGCTTTCATTGCGGCATGGATAATATTTTACTGCTTCTTTAAGGCAATCTTCCGGAAATTTTTTTTGAAAGGAGAACTGTTTAAAAGAAATTAAAGTTTGCTAATATTAAGTGCCCTGTATACCGAAATCTAGTTTTTATTTCTAGCAAAATAATATCGCACACTTCAATAGTTTCCCTCCTTCTTTGGCTACCATCAGTTACTCTTCGCCGCTTTGATGGTCGAGGAGTCAGTTCTGTTTTTTGTTTAACCAACTGATTATCTGTGTCAGCGATTTCGGTTCGAATTTTTCCAATAGCGCGTTCAAAATTATCTAAATTATTCTTGATTTTTAATGCATCTGTATTGACATTCTGTAATTGATTAAACAATATGTCCACATGTGGCATAATTTTATGAAAGAAAGTTAACCAATAGATAAAATTTTCTTCCTCTAAAATTGGCAATAGCTTGATGAATGGTAGTTTGTAAACTAGCTTCTCCCTCGATTTGTTCTAGAGCTTCAATTATTTTTTCTCGGTGCTCATATATTGTATTCACTGTCCTAGAATTGAAGTTCCATCTTATTTTTGAAGAACGAGGTAAGCTTTTTCTCTGAAGGAATTCTTCCAATCTTGCAGCTCGTTGTGGGGAAGTGGAGAAAAATGTACATAATCCCGTCAGATTGGCAAAAAAATTCTGCAATTACTACTGCTCGATGTAGCATGTGACATAGATTTGTCTGATGTGCATAACAATGTACAAAATTAGCCCTTGGATACTGGTCTTGGACATGTCTTTGCACGCCGTTAATAGCACCACTCATGACTGCTGCCCCATCATAGCTCTGTGCAATCAGTTTTTCTGGGTCATCAACAAGCAAAATAATTTCGTTAAGGATGGAGGCAGATAAAGAATTAGCATCATGTCCGCTAGGCAGAAGAAATTTCCAAAATCTTTCGACCGGTCTCGCGTTCACAATATATCTTAAAACAACCACCAACTGAAACTGATTGGACACATCTGTGGTTTCATCAGCTATCACAGATATGAAGTCGGTTGCTTTAATTTCACTGGCAACTTGTTCATGATACACGTTCAACATTGCATCAAGCAGTTCATTCTGTATCGTTTTTGATAATCCCTTAAAAACCGGTGCTGCTTCGATGTGATCTCTGAGCGATTTATCCAATTCTGCCGTAAAATTTATCAATTCCCGAAAAATGCCCTTGTTATTCGACGTTTGCTGTTCATCATGACCCCGAAGTGCCAGTTCAAACGCGCCACAAAATCTAATGCAATTTATTATTAAATTTAACACATGCCTATTTTTTGTTACCATTTCATTGGGTTGTTGAATTGCTTTTCTACATGATGAATCTAAAACATTCTGAATGTTATTTTTTCCTAACATTCTTAGACTAAATATATTTTTCAAATGCCCTTCGGAATTTTCATGTTTAATAATTTTAGCACTAAGATGAATTAAGTCTCTTATTCCGTTCTTTGACCAAGACGGTTCATCACCAAACAAAAGACACGGAAAACAAAACAAAGTATTTTTAATTTCACACCCACAAATCCAGTCATTTTTCTGATAAATATTCATTTTGAATTTTCTTATAACGTCTTTTTTAACGTACCTTTAACAGATTGTTTATTTTCTAAACATAATTGAGGCATCGGCCGTTTAAGATTTTTTTACTGCGATTTTTTCATTATACGTTAACGCGAAGTTCTCTAAAAAAGACACGGAATTATTGTAACGCCCGAGAGCAGTCTGGTTCAGTTGCTCCAACGCTATGTATTATACGACATTGAAGTACGGCAAAATACAGTTCTCCCCACCATCAATGTAATGTTAATGCCTTAACAGAGCAAGAGTTGGGCTTTGCTCAGTATATCTGTGACGACGATTGGTGTATGTACGTTGTTAGCGTGCCACGTTCCTCGTCAATAACTATGAGCGTATAAATACATAATAAATAAATACTTTCAGTTAGTCGCCGCTTGGTTTGTTTTGTTTCATAATTCCAAGGGGTGCAATTGCTCACTTGCTCTCATTAAAGAGCCGCCACTGGCAGAATCTGTGAATATATCAGACACCTTTCCGGAAGTTGAAACTTATATCCGCTTTTAAAAAAGTTTTCAGAACAGCACCATTGAGAGTAGCTCTTTACAGGGAAAAACTTCAGTCTTTGTCACTGCCCCCCTCTTCAGTAATAACTAAATAGGGAAATGGTTGGGGCTGCGTTTTTATGCAAAGAATTTCTATAGTTTACAAAATCTCGTTACGTTTAAATTTAAAAAATCAGTTGTACTTTCTTCAGGAACACTTTGGAAATACTAATAATACAAATCTAATAACTTATTTTGAAAATCAAAATCTCAAATTAAATGATGGATTAACCACATTAGATGTGGCTATTAATAATTTGAAAAATATTCCAAGTGACTGGCAAAAGTTAGACGCAGTTTTTAATAGAATTCCAGATTTAATAACATTGCAGCAATAGTGTATTGGGACAATGGCTCAAAATCTAACAGCTAAATACGCTGAAATAAAAGAATATATTTACAAGAATGTATTTCCTTCAAAGAGAACAAATTTTACAGAAGAGAATCTCGAGAAAGCATTACTAGTTAATATTAATACTACTTTACTCAACTTGAACTACAAAATGACCAAATAAAAAGGTATTTCGTATTTTATAGATCACACTCGTGGGCGATGAGTCATGGGCCTCTCGTGTCCGGTCCCTAATCATTATATAAAAACCATGACGTGACATATGACCTAGCAACGGACTCAGGCGATTGATGATTCATAGCCCATAGGCGTCTGCCTTGTATTCGCAATAGATATGTTTCTGTAAGAGATCCGTGAGTTTTAAACAATTTGATACGGGTCAGCTGCATATAAAATAACATTTGCTACACATTCTATTTTGATGCCCAACATAGCCTTTAAAATACTCACGCTTTTTCTGCGTATATTGAAATACAATCTCACTATTACATATCTGCAGATCCAAATGCCAAATGCATAAACATATAAGTTTAATTTTTGAGGTTGATGTCAATTCAAAATTAACAATCTTTTTAGCACCAAAAAGGCCAAAAAAAATAAACTATTGAATACTTCACATATGTATAAAACTTACACAACTAAAGCTTTCATGATCTTGTTAAGTTTCAAGCTTAAGATTTCGTAGGGTATTGTATTACAAAGAAAGAAACATCATCAATAAAGTGTCTTTTTATTGAAAGAAACAAAAACTAATTTATAGTAATATTAAAATATCTAAAACACCTTCTTTTTTACAAAAACCTTATTTTTTAAGATTCAGTAGATAAAAATAAGCGTGAACTATTTCACCACTTGTGCGGCTAAGTCATCAGAACTAATCCCTAACATTGCTAAATCATCGTTAGGATCATCGGGTGGTAACGGGGGCGGCTGTAAAGGCATGGTATGAGATAAAGGAACAGAATGAGACTCTTTACGACTATTATCGACATTAACATCCTGTGTAAAATCGAACATCGAAGCATGCGGAGGATACATCATGTTGTACTCAACAGAGTTCCCATACGCATACGAGTTGTCAAAACCAAAAGGTTCGTGATAATCATTCAGAGGATTGTCATCTAACATGATCATCTCTGAAATATCTATTTCCTTTTTATCTTTATCTTCATTAGTCTCATCTTTCTTTTCATCTTCGTCATCTTTCTTATTTTTCTTTTTCCTATCATCCTCATTTAATTTTGGAGGTGGCGGTGCCTTGGGTATTTGTTCTGTAATTTTAGGCGGCGCTGGAGGTTGTGTGATAATTTTTGGAGCTGGTGGAGGAGGTGCTATTATTTCAGGATAACTAGACAATTTAGGGAAACAAACGACCTCTGGTTCTGGAATAAATGCTCTGGCCAGATTACCTGGTTGAAATCTAGTTTGCCTTGGTATATCATAGTCCTCTTTCTTAATTTCCTTTTCTGGTTTTTCGTCAGGCTTTTTATTTTTAAATAGTGGCATTCGACCAATAAATGGTAATTTTTTGTAAGAAGGAGGTGGAGGTGGCTTTCTGTCAGATTTGGAATCTTCTCTGTCATACTTTCGTTTATTTCTTGGACTGTCATCTCCATGTCGTCTGTATTTTTCAGGAGTTTTTCTCCTGTGGTCATAATTTGGACTTCGTGATCTTTTTCGGTCAGGACTAAAGGAATGCGATCGCTTTCTTCTGTACTTTTCTTTAGTTTTAAACTTTATTTGTTCTCGTATTTCTTTTAGTCGTTCCATTTCTTCACGCTCTTTTCGCTTCGTTTCTTCTAGTTCCCTAGCTTCCTTTTCTACCTTTTCCCTTCGCTCTTGTTCTTCTCGCTCTTTTTCTTTCCGTTTCCTTTCCAATTCGGCTTGTCTGATTTTTTCAGCTTCCTGCTTTTGCTTTAATCTATCTTTTAAATTTTCTAATAATATTTTATCTTTGTCCTGCGGTTGTTTTACAGTCATCCACTGGTTTATTAAAGTATCTTCAGTGTTTTCCACGTCTTTGAATTCGTTTCCTAAAGATTCCTTTTTCTTGCGCTCTTCAACTAAACGTCCAATAGCTTCCCACTTCCCACTTAGTTCTTCGTTCATAATCATTTGAGCTTGAAGTTTCATCTTATTACGCATTGCAACATGGATGCTTTTAGATGGATCCTTTTTCTCATCTTCTCCATCCGAACTGGAAGCAGAAGAACTAGAAGTACTGCTTGAATCACTGGAGTCCTTCCTTCTCTTTTTTGAACGTTTCTTGCGCTTCCTATCCTTGTTAGTACCACTTGTAGGTGAATACTTCTCTTTGCGTTTCTTTTTCTTCTTTTCTCGATTATCTTCCGAGTCAGAACTCCTATTACCCCGTTTTACTCTTTCTAAGGCTCTTTCTCTATCTTTCAACCATTCTATTTCCCAATGTGGATTTTGTTCGACGAAGTTCTAAAAAGTATAAATAATAATTAAAGCAAGTTCAGTTTCAGTTTACGCTTTACAATTTTTTTGTAACTTTTACTCGGATTATACACCAGTGTGATACAAGTACATAAAAAATAATAAATTTTAATGTAAAATAAATAACTGATTTTAAAAAATGCCAAATTATCTGTTAAAATAGCAATAATATATTACATTATGCTACAAATATTTTTAGACTTTTACGTACTTCTATATCATGGCGTTAATAGAAACAAATTGAATCTGAGGCCTCTAAAAATACATCAAAAAATAAATTAAAATAAGTAATAGACGTTTTTATTAGTTGAAATACTATTAAGGCAAAAACGTCGTATTATTTATCACAACTTAGAATTCACAAGTAAAATAAAATAGCAAAGTTTTCAAGTTTGTCAACAAATTATCGTGTGGTAAATATACAGATGTCCTTGAAATAAAGAGAAAACATGGAAAGATGTAATTATGTAGAATATAAATCCAAAATATTGTGACTCAATTACGACGCGAACCCCGAAATTAAAAACAGCCCGAAAATTGTATTACGTGACGTCTATGAATTCAAAATATTCAGAATGTGTATAAATACCTTACATACACATACGCTATAGGGTATGTTTACATACGTAACAGCTGGATGAGATTGACGATAACCAAACTATTTCTTTTGTTACTGTCGGCAACTTTAAGATATCGTTTCTGATACTTTTTATAATCGTTCAATGGCGTGACAAAACTTTTTTAAATATCTTTGTAATTTTTTTTTCTCGATTATGAGAGGGAATTTTGCGACAATATTTTGGATTTATATTCTATAGAATTACATCTTCCCACTTTTCATGTTGACTTTTTGTTTCTAGGACACCGTGTATATGCATATGTATGGTGCCCGACATATAAAACCCGTACACCAACATTTATCAATCAGTCAGGCTTATCAAATTTGATGTGTTATTTGATTTAAGTTATATGTATTAGTAATGCCTAGGAATTTAAATAATTTGGCCAAATTCAAAATAATTTCTCAAATTGAAGCCGGTTGGTCTATTAGAAGACCAACGTATAATTTAAATAAATTCACAATTGTTGAAATATTTCGAAGCAATATCATCGTTCAAATTCGACATATTATGTATATATAACCTATCGAGTGACAGTATGAATGTATTTGTTCCATTTACGCAACTAAAAAATTCTGATTTTATGCTCATACGAGTTGTACGGGTTTTATTTGTCGCGTAGTATACATTATAAGAGACTGGGATAATATTTCTTGTGAAAGTATTTACTTCCTTTCTACATAATCTCCTTCCAACTCTACAAACTTAGTCCAACACTGCCCATGCCTTTTTATGTCATCAGTGTTTAGTAAAGGATGCTTTACAGTATGCAATTTTCATTGCATACAATTTTTCTTGCACGCATACGCAATGCAACCATTTTTGGTCAGCTGATTACAATTTTTCATGCGTTCCAAGCAATAGAACATGTCTTTTTACAAATATAAGACATATTTGGTGTATTGTCCGGGGTTGTGATAGCACGTGTTTTCAAAATAAAATAAATAGTAATTATAAGTATCGTCTTCCGTGAAATATTTGAAGAAAACATAAGTTGTTTAAAAAGTAATTATTAATCATGAAACCGGGTGTTGGTTTCTGCGAATAATGCAGAAGACACAATAATTAGCAGCAAACTAGCAGCTTTAACTTAAAATTTGAGCTAATTTTTATCCATAACGACCCTTTTCTGTATTTATAGGTTAATCTTGGATGTATAGTGCGTTCAGAATTACAAGAAACTAACTTTTAATGTGTTTACAACTGTTGTTGCATCTCCTGTGGCGATAATTCTCTCATTGCTATTGTATACTGCAAGTAGGTGAACCGTATCCATTTAGCAGGTTATTTTGTTTGTGATAAATATTCGCGTGGTCAACTTGATTAACAAAAATAATTTCACGAACTTGCACGTAAAAATTGAAAAGTGTGAAGCTGCGGCTTTGCGTGCAATAAAATTTGCAAACTGTAAAGCGGCCTTCACTCTACACAATATTTTCCTCTAATGGTTTTTCATTTCTCAAGATAATCGACGAGTACTACACCATGTGCATCCCAAAACAGTAGTCATTACCCTCCCAGTCAAGCAATGCAAAAATCTCTAAACACCAACATTTTTCGCCAATTATTAGTAATTGTCACATCAATCGGACTAGCAACTTTTTCATATGTAAATGCTCACTCGTGTAAAGTAATTTTTACCCGTCATCCGAGATATTTACAATGTCCGTTAGCTTCTGCACTTGGAAACGACGATTATTCAACTTTATTATATGAGTTTTTTAAATATCATCTGTTCTGGCCGATTTCGGCTTTCCAATTAATACAAATATGTCACTCCTGACATAACTGTATCAAAATCGTATACACATTCGTGTTTCAACATACTTGATCTAAGACGTATCTAAATTACAAGAAAATAAAGTCAGTGCTTAAGTAGATATTGGGAATGTAATATACACGAACTACAAACGTATAGTTCATAAAAAATACAAAAAATACGCATATTTATGTCTGTTAGAAAGAGATCAAATACAATTTGCGGTTCGTACTTTCAGCAATACGAACTGCAAAGAAATACTTTATAAATTGTAGATATATGTATTGCGAAGGTTAGGTTCCATATCAGTTTTTTTATTTTAATTGACGTTAAAATCTTTCAAAACGAATTATTTATTTTTTCCATTTATGCAAATGTATAAAGGTTCACTATTATATTCCTAAATTCAAACGGTAATCTCAATAGTAGGCACACCAAGATATCCTGCTCTTCCAGAGGAAACCAAGACATTTACATCGGCAGGTAAGGTAACTGCTTCGATTTTTTGGAGTGCGACGTGGATCATTTCAGCAGCCTATTTTGCACAAGGCTAAACCCTTAATTATTATGTCGCTCTACTAGACAAATTGAAGATCTCTCAATTTTTGAAAAACGATCTGGAATGGCTTCATTAGTGTTCTCTTTCATCACGATAACGTGCCAATATCAGTTAAATTTTTAGCGAAAAATTGGATCAATTAAGATTTCGGGTTGTGCTTCACACACCCTATTCGCCAGATCTTACCCATCAAAATTTTCCTTGCTGGAACTAAGTTTCGGTCTGAAGAACTTGAGGGTCTTGAGAAAGATCATTACAAAAATGGCATAATGCCACTTCAGTAGCATTGGTCCAGGTGCTTTGTAGTTGAAAGGGGATATATTGAAAAATAATACACTAAAGCAATGCCCTTACTATGGTCTATATCACCAACAAATAGAGTAACAAAAAATGCGTGATCGTCTTCTTATTGGTTAAACGGATGTAAACATTGCGAAGTTAAAGCATTGTTCACACATATGAACCGTATATGAATATAGCGCCATTATCTGAGTGTGTTTAGAGAGTTTGAGGTTATATTTTAGTTTCCAATTATACTTCATGTTTTTATTATTGGCGTTTATATTTGTATTTCTCAAGACTTTCAAAAATATTGAATAATCTTGGTAAAAGATAAAAAATTTGTTACCTATAAAAGTAACGATGTTGGAATTACCATTAAAAAAGCGGAAGGAAACCTACTTTAATGTGATTGTTAATAGAATTTAATTAAATGCATATATTTATATAAAAATGATTTATTTTCACAGGAATACCAACAGCCAATATAAATGAAAGAGAGCTATATAAACAGTGTAGAAAATAACACAAAAACAATGATAAGGTCTACAGCTCGGCCGATAAAAGCATTGAATGTACAAGCCTGTCAACAAGTTTAAAAATAAATCCTAGTGGAAAAGAAAGATGATTGACATTACGTATTGAGTGTGAAGACGCTTTTCTTGAAAATGGACTCTTATCCATTAAATAAAACATTTGATTACCACGAAGAGATGAATCCAAAACTCGAGAATTACAATGGATGACATGGACGTAATGTACAACGGTTCCTACCATTCTATTACAAACAATTCCAAAATCATCAGCGAAGAAATACGATGTTCAAGAATGGGATACTAAAAATATTAAGTTTGACCCTAACATGTTAAAAGTATCATTCATTAAAATCAGATAAAATATAAGGAAGCTACAGCCCCAAAGGTTTTTCATAATACACCCGGTATATGTACCTACATATAACTTATATTATATTGAGGATATTTTACAATATATATCATATTTTATTTATTTATTTTGTAAATCCTTATACACCAATAAAATTAATTTTGTTTATTTTACTTCTTATTATGTTATAAATAACAATATTTATTTCGGTTTATCTAACACCGTATTCGTATCGAGAACGTCGCTAAACATAACCTAATGTTCATTTATTCACTGACAAGGACAAACCATAGATGATTGTCAAATTACCTTGGCAAACGCGCAATATATTACGTCATTAACGATCAATTACGTGCATTGATATTTATCTTGCCTCGACTTTAGTACACAATTATTCATCATTTAAATATACAGGGTGTAACCGACAAATTTACACAATGTGTTCTAGAGGTGATTGTGAACAAAAAAGTTCATATACACTTTAGCTTAATTTTTTTTTTGTTCTTTAAATTTCAACAAAAGAAGAAAACTGTTTCAGTAATGTATTTAATCATGAAATTACATAACAAACTAATATTATAGCAATTGCTCGAAATGTTCGCCACCTCTTTCTAAACATGTTGCTAGTCTTTGGGCCATATTCCGCTCGACTGTTTCGCTTACCGTAAAGAGTAAACACAATTTTTTAGACAACTCCAAAAGAAAAAGTCCGATGACGAAAGGTCAGGAGAACGCGCAGGCCATAATACAGGGCCTCCTCTGAATATCCACCGTCCAGGAAAATTTTAATTTAGAAAGCCAATAACTTGCCTACTAAAATGCGGTCGAGCGCCGTCATGTTAATAAAACATGCTGACGCTCATGATATATATTTGTCATTTTATAAAATGACTAGCAACGTGTTTAGAAAGACGAGGCGAACATTTCGAGCAACTGTTATATTAGTTTATTAGTTTGTTATGTAATTTCATGATTAAATACATTACAGAAACAGTTTTCTTCTTTTGTTGAAATCTAAAGAACAAAAAAAAATTAAGATAAAGTGCGTATGAACTTTTTCGTTCAGAATCACCTCTAGAACGCATTGTGTAAGTTTGTCGGTTACCTCAGGGAACACCCTGTATATGTACACTATTTAAACAATAAATAATAATTATAAAAGTCCGGAAAAAATACAAAAGCACTAACGTAATTTATAATAACAACAAAAACTACTCTCACACTCAAATGAACACTTGGGTATAAGTATATAAAGATTTCTACGGAAACATACAAGAGCATAGCGTCTAATAAATTGAAATGCGCATGTTCCAAAACGGCGCACGAATTTTGTACTTCTTCCGAGCAAGGACTATAAAAAATAAAATATTAACATGAAAATTGGTCAAGTGATCCATCTGTATATCTGTGCTGACTTTTCCTCAGTTGGTAACAGAGACGTTGTGCAAAGTTTGTAGAGTGAATGTTTTTTAGAAAGCTGGAAGACTTTTTTCGTCGTAAAATTTCAGACTTGATAGTATAAATTAAGTTTTCTGTTATTGTGAATCATTGTACTGTATACTAAAAAGGGTTTTTTACGATTTTTCTTAGTATTTGTTAGAAATGGAAACAGTTGGAAAAAATATAATATAAAATATAATAACAGATGCTGAACTTGAAAAGCTTTTATACGAACTGGGTAATGAGTGTGGAGATTCAGGGAATCAAAATGAAGATAACTGTGAAAAAGAATACATTGAAAAAACAAGCAGTGAAAATGAAGAGGAACTACTTGTTTTACAAGATGGAGATATTACAATGATAAATAGTAATATAGATAAAGAAATGCTGGGTGGCGAAACGAATGAGTCACAGGCAAATGATAAGCAATAAAAAAAGGACACCAATCCAAATAAGAAAAACGATGATGATGTACTTTTGAGCAAAGTAATGAACACCAATCCTATCGTCGTACCACGAAGACTTAGTTTGAAGGGCAAAAATGGACATAGTCGGAGTTCGGTTTCAAGAGGTCGCGTAGGAAGAAAATCATCAAAAAATATTGTACATATTAGACCTGGTTCAACTAATAATTTCAAAACGCAAGAACAGAAATTGTAGAATATGTGGAATTGCTATGGAGTCTGTTAGCCAACCTAATTCGTAGTAACAAAAAAGAAATTAAAATTATTATCGGGTTAATAAAAAAACGGACATTGTCCTTTAAGCATCTGTACAGCATAGGGGCTTGGTTAGCGAGCCCTGGTGTAGAAACTGTGACATACAGGAGGAAAGTAGCCACCTTCATATACGTGCTGGCGTCCAACCCGAAACTATAAATAGAAGTAGTAATACCTATTATTCTTTGTTACCATGCTTTAAGCATTCAAAATATAATTTGTTTGTATAAATATATTTTACATTACGTTTGTGTAGTGCTTATTGTACTAACATCTAGGTATTGGTAAATTTAGTTTTTGATTGGAACTTGCAAATGTACATGTATTTATTATTAAATAAAAGACATTGCAATTGTTTTTAGCTTTAAAAGTATGATTCAATTGAAAATAAAACAAATAAATTCTTCACTACAATTTTTTCCATTTATTTTCTATTGAATGAGATATTGCAATTACTTTTAGCTTAAAAGCCTACAATTTACATGAAAATAAGGCAATTATGAACGTTATGTGCTCCTCACAAATAAATTTTTCACTACAATTACTTCCATTTATTTTCTGTTGTGATACTGCAATTTCATTAATTTAAAATAAAGCAATCAATATACCTGTATGCCCTGTACTCGCACAAATAAATGCTTCATTATGATTTTTCAATTAATTTGAAAGAATTACTTTATTATTAAAAAAATTAAATTTAATGTAGATTATGTTAATTTATAATATATAACCTCTATTCAATTTGTAAAATTATAGCAATCGCCAATTAAGTTGGCGGGAGGAGGGGGTGCGCAGAAGTCGTTTTTAAAAACGTCCACCCCCACTACTCAAGTAATTGTCAGAATACATTTGTCATTGACGTTAGACGGAACATAATGTCTTTGCTAAAATTATACACACTCAAGAGGTTAGAATTATCTGACATTTGATGTAAAACCAAATACAAATCTCCCCACTACTTCTAATCCTGCGCGAACTTACTCCTCCTCGCGCCAACTTAATTGGCGTTTGCTATACCTGTGAAATAAAAACAAACTAGTTAAGAATTTAATATTATTGTTATTGTAACAACCGTTTTTTGGGTTATTTTCTTGATTAGGTAAATAAATAATTAATGTGGCTATGTAAATTTGACTTTTGCAGCTGATATTATGTAACGTCACAAATGTTCACGTGATTTGGTCATGATTTGTCTATTTCTTCGTGATACAGACCATAATTTATTTCATTTGTAATTTCGCTTCTTGTCAATTCACCCTCACTAAGAATAACAGGAAATAACATATTTATACTCAATACAAATTCCTTTCAAGGAAATAGAAAATAAGTGTCCGATTTGTAATTCATTCTTAGAAATACTTACTGTATAATTCTGAGAGTGATTAATGGACCTTAAATGGCCTGATGCGCAGTGAAGATCACCAACCCAAACATCGCACAATCGACAGTACCACGCTGTGGCAGAAACAAAGAACTGCAGACCTAAAAACCAAAATAAAGGGGTTTGAATATTTTTGTCTTCAATATTCCATAGTGAATATTAACCACATTATTACCTTTGTAAATAATTTTACATAAAATATCTTGACTCAGAATAACACTGCTTATACAAGTATGTAATAGAATGTAACATATATTCTTACAATATATACATTATAATAACTATTCTAATACAATAATTTCTTATTTTGTTTCAGATGCTCACATATGACAGCATTGCATCCAAAACAAAATTCACAATGTAATTACAAATTTCTTTCTTCATCCTTATAAATACGAAAATTAGTGCATAAAATATAACAATGTATTTCCAAGCCTCTGCAGAATATTTATATTATCTACAAGATGTATTTGTATTAAATACAGTATATAATAAAATATTTGATAATATATATACATCAGTTATTCATTATTACCTTTAATTGGTAATCTCTTCTTAGAGGCACCTTCTATAAATGGAAATTCAGGTTCTGCAGGCAACTTATGCCATGGTATTTCGTCATCTTGCATCATATCTCGATGTTCTTTAGTGTGTAAATGTACGAGTAAATCTTTAGCAGTTTTGGGAAATATATCGCACATTCTACACCAGTGTAACTCGGGATCGTAATGAATATAGTTAAATTTGACATCTTTCAAATCTATAGAACGGCTCCTCCTCCGTTTTGGCGACTCTTCATTCTCGCTTACTTTGGAAGTGTCCCCGATGATGCCCGATAGTATTTCTATAACGTTGAAGGCATCCTTCAACTTATTTTGAATTTCGATCTGAAAAAGAGAATTAAATACAGAAAAATGGTTAATACATGACAAATCTTTAACAAGATACATACTGAAAAGAGGCGTTCTTCTAGATGCATATTTTTTTATATAAAAGGATAAAATTTTTTAAAATCTGATGAGATCTGTGATACCCATTCTTAAACAGCGGCTACTCCACGGCCATACACTGTGAAATAAAATATGTCTACCAAACTATTACTTCTTACCTTATTCGCTATAAATTTGGATTAAGTCATTCCAACCATAGCATAAGAGCAAAGTATTATAGGCATTTAAAAAAAAATGTATTATTTAAATAACTTTGTAAAATAAAATTGTTCGAAGTTAATATTATTATTATCTAGTTAAATGTACTTGAGCAGTGATATATTTTAAATACCAGAACCACGAGATGGCAATAAAAAAAACCGGACTGATAGTTCTGTGACAAACTGTGATCATGTCGAGGTGAAACGGGACACGGCTGTGTCATATGACATCTCCCTCTCTATTGGTGCCATTTTGAGTGCTTCAAACAGTTCAAAGAGGGATGCGAAGAGACAGTCTAAGACAGATGTCGAAAACAGACGCAAAGATTGAAAAGTGCGATGAGTTGATCCGAAGAAAGCATCGATATTCGCGTTACTGCTGAATCATAGCAAACGACAAAGAAAGTGTTGGACAGATTTTACACGAGTTTTAGCATGAAGAAAGTGTGTTCGAAAATGGTATCGAAGAACTTCAACTCTAATAAAACGAATTGCAAATGAACATTTATGTAAGTCATTTAAAGCGACCCTAAATTCTTAAAAAGCGTGAGAACTTGTGGTAAATTGTATTTTTTTCCTTCGATCCCGAAACTAGACGCCATTTACGGCATTGAAAGAGTCCCAGTTCACCAATACAAAAGAAAGCTCGAATGAACAAATCAAAATTCAAAAAACTAATAATTGTATTTCGACATGCATGGGGGGATTGAAGTAAGAAGCGAGTAAGAAGCCGACGACGACCTGAATTGTGGAGAAACAAGTCATGGGTTCTTCCAGGATGACGTTCCGGCCCAGAATTTACTGTCTGTCAAAAATTTTTGAGTCAAACATGAGATTCCCATGTTAGATCATCCACCTTACTCACCGAATCTCGCCTCATGTTTTTTTATTTCCCAAAATCAGATCAGCGCTGAAAGGAATGATAAAGTAGAAACAATGGAAGTTCTCAAAAAAATGATTCAAGCACTGCTTTGACCAATGGAAAATGGAGCGGTGTAAAGATCGTGGAAGTATATTACAGAGATGTTAGAATTATGAAAAAAAGTCAATAAAAGATTTTAGAACACTAATCCGGTTTTTTATATAGCCACACCTCAGTGCATAGAACAAAAGAGACTCAAGAATTTTTAAGTTAATATATGACTTTCTAAATATAGCAATAGTCTCTAATTTTGAAAACTGCGTAACATTATGGGTTATCGTAAAAATATGTTTAAAATAAATAGATATCTGGTAGTAATTCATCACAAATTTGATCACTGCCTAATAACCTAATAATATTTAATTAACCATATTAAAAATCGTTATTTAATTTTTGACAATAATTATATGCCGACAATATCATTGCTTTTACACTAAAGTAAAATGATTTTATGAAAAAAAGGCGTAACTGTGGTTGAAATATTATTAAGTGTCAACAAATTTAGTTGTACTTACTTGTAATTTACTATTTTCTCGAAGTATATGGTCTCTGTCTCTATCAGAGGAATGATTTTGTAGAAGCTCATGTTTTTGTCTACGTAGCAGTTCTAGTTCTCTTCTTAGAACTGTGACACGTCTTTCATATTCTTCGCGTTGTTTCATAAGCTCAGCTTTCTGATGCTTCATTTCCTGAGCAACACCTATCAAAATATTTGAATGTGAATTTAAAATAGGTACTTTTAACTAAATTTCCACCATTAGCAAACATTAATGAATAAAAAGTAACTATACAGTGTATTTATAAAAAAAATTGCTGGATACTAATCTGTTTATTTTACTTTTAGTTAATTTAGAAGTGCAATGCATTAGATTTAATAAAATAACATTATCTCTCAACAAAAATATACCTTCCAATTTTCACTAAATTAAAGTAAGAACTTTTCTGTATAAATGCACTTTCCATGCGATAAGCAAATATAGGTGCAATGGTAAAAATGAATTGCAATTTCTAGAATAAATTAATACATTCCATGGGATTTAAAGAATAAGTATTTAGAGTGCACTGGAATTGAAAAAAGTCTTTTTTGCTTAACTTATCTCAAAATTAAATATATCACGGAAATAACATAGTTCAAACAGTATAATCATTATTTGAAATTATTTAAAAAACGATTCAATAATTCATTATACAAAAGCTACTGAATTAGGCCTGCCGCGCACTGGGAACTTTTTCGAAGCAACTTTATTATCGCTGGAATAGAACTCATTCAACACTTTTAAATTGTGGCATCTAAAAATTCAATTACGCTCTATTCCGAGAGTAAGTCAACAGTTACCGGCAATAATATATCGCACATGTTCAAACTTATCGGCGCGCACTAGTGATATTATTTTCTCAATAAACCCAATTGTATCACGATGCCGTCGAATATCGAGAATTTTATGAGAAAGACCAGCTATTTACAATAGCAAATTAAAAGAATATTCCGATAAAAACTTTTGTTGTGGGTTGAAGTGTGTGAGAAATTTGTGGATAAATGGAGTCAGCTTGAAAGGACAGAAAGAGAACAAAAAGGTACATTTATATTATATAGAGCTATTATTTTTTCAGAAACAGAAATTACATTTTTGAGACAATTTTCATGATAGACATCTATTGTTTAATTTAAAAAATTATAAGAACCTTTTTGTAGAATAACTAAATTTGTTCGTCACATCCTACGGGTGTAGTGAAATAGCTTGCATCCCTGTAGTAATCCCTGATTGTGGCATCCTCAATAGTACCCCTCGCGCCAATTGGAGCAATACTATTCATAGGACATTCATAGTGTCTTCAAAACGAATTCTATCATGTTTTCTGACGTAATTATTAAGTATGCTTTCACAATACTATCAGAAAATTCAATATTCGTACCAGTACTTCTGTGAAGTATTCGTCACTTGTTTGTTAAAATACCAAAAGAATTTCCGAGCTCTTGTCAACCCGTTGTTAAAGATACGTTTTTTTTACGGATAGGATTCTGTTGAGGTACGGTTGCAGTGCATGTTCAGAAACAGCAAATGCTTCGTCCCCTATTACCGAGTGATCCATCTCAAGTGAAGGAGGTTGGCATGAGAAAAATTAGTTTGGCATTATTGTATAATTGGCAATAGCATGTTTCGATAATTCGCAAACTTGAATGTATGTTTAAAGATTACAACTAACATACAGTTCATTCGATTTATTTCGACGAATTCCGTTGCATACCGATGTCTGTTTCGGTCACGTTCAGGTTATGCGAACGACAAAGACAAAGTGAACAGGGAGGTATTAGAATGATGCAGTACAAATAAGTTCGAACACACATATATTCGGAAGTTCAATAATTACTATATTATACATATTGCTATGGTTTTTTCCCCAATAAATATCTATGTACTATTATTTTGGACTTCTATGTATATTTCATGCCATGCGCTTTGTGGTGTGATGCCACTACGCTTGATGTGGACGATTTTGATATCTGGAGACACAGCTTACCAGTAAGACGAGAAGTACGTTCTTTTTATTTAGAAGATTTATAATTATAAATTTTAAAGTAACTCGGGTTTGATTTTGAGTTTAATTAGTTGATGGTGTTGTAATTTCATTTACCGAATTTTGTACGAGTTTGATTCTCGTAATTTTTTATTTATTAACGTTTTCTTGTCCATGTGTCTCCTTAAAAACTGTAAGTTTTTTTTTGAATTTATGATATCATAAAATTATTTTATTTAAAAGATTTGAATATTGTATTTTAAATTGTATTTATATTGTAATATTGAGTTTTAGTCTTAATTAATGAAATAGACGACAAAGAGGATTTTTAACATTTCTAAGTAAAAAACAGTAACTGTAAAATTTTGCACGTTTGGATTTCAAGGGCATTTTTTTAACATGTGAGTGCGCATGTTTTAGAGAGTTGATCGAGCTGTCAAGTTTGTTTATTTATTTTGTTCTCTGGGGAGAAATTAAAAATAGTCTTTGTGATTTTTAAGTTGTTCGGTAGTCATTGAGGATGTTTTTTTAATGCACGTAGCTGTCATTTTCCGTGCGTTATTTTTACCTTTTAAAATATTGTTTAATGATGCAATATTAATCTTTATACTCTATAAAGATTGATTTATTTTTTCTTTTTTTTTGATTTTGTATTAAATTTTCATTTAAATTTTATTGTGATCTTTATTTAATTAACCTTTCATCACGAACATAACAAGTAACTCAGAAAATATAAAGATACATTGTAATGAATTCTTTTACTGGCGCATTAAAAATTTTGTAGAAGAGACAACCACGTTTCCGATTGGAACCCTGAGAAGAAAGCAGTCCCATTTTGTGGAAATAAATCGATTGAATATCCTAGTTGGATAGATTTGTCGTGAACGGTGGTACAGTAAATATAAAAACCACAGTTCATAGCAATATGTATTCATTCCTCTTGCCTACATAAAACGAACCGACTGTACATACAAATGACAGGATTATCAAACAGCCATGATCAGTATCTAACAAACGTTTTTACTTATGGTAAATTCAGTTCATTTCTTTTAAGCAACTTCGAAAATTTTGATTTTTTTTTTAATATTAGAATCACTTACTGTCCAAAAGTACCGATTTCCACATAAATAAAATTGTGTTTAGAATCCGCAATTGCTAACAAAACAGCAGAAAGAAAGATCTATAATTAAAAAATTCGGAGTCCTTAAATTGGGCTTTTTTTATACTAATATGCTTGCCGCTCACAATGAGGAAAATCTGTACTTCTCGTAAAATTATATTCAATTTTTAACCAAGTTTAGAATTCCACTGGTAGCATATAGACATCTAACAAACATTCCCACATTAGTTCATATGCATTTCCGACAATTTCTCTTCTCACTCTATAAAAGGTTTCCCATTAAGACCGCCTATTTTGAATTGAGCGCCATTTTTTTTTGTGTGTCGGTCGTATAACGTTATTATTTAACTGCTATTTGTCAACATTGGGGTTAGTTATGGAGAATTACATTGGCGCACAACGCATAGAAATTGTGAAAATGTACTACCGAAATGATAAGAGTTTTGCGGAGACGGTTCGAAAATGTCGCGGATTTTTCGGTCACCATAATGCACCTTTTCGCCGTAGAGTGGTCCGATTAAATGAAAAATTTGAGGCGATTGGGTCAGTGCACTCCCAAAAGAGACCTGTCCGTGTTCGTGCAGCTCGGTCTAATGAAAGCATTGCAGCAGTTAGTGAGAATGTTGACCAGAATCCTTCCACCTCGATTCGTCATCGTTCTCAGCAATCGAGACTTTCACGAAGTTTAGAGCGAGTGTTCACTAAAGATCTGCATTTGCAGGCTTACAAGAGTCAGTTGACACCACATTTGAAGCCATAAGACCATGCGCGGCGCCGAACGTTCACAGAATGGATATTACAGTAACAAGTGAATGGTGATTTTTCGAAAAAAAAAAAATCATCTCTGAGGCGCGTTTCGAACTTAATTGCTATGCCAACAACCAGAATTGCCGCATTTGGAGAGCTGAGAATCCAAGAGTGATCCTTCAATGACTCATGCAGCCACCACGAGTCACTGTTTGGCACGCATTTTGAGCTGGAGGAGTGATCGTTCTTCTTCGAGAATGCGGCTGGCAATACGTTGACCGTATTGCGTTTGGTACCGTGAGATGATAAACAACTTCTTCAGGCCTCAAATTGCTGAAATGGCTCTCGAAGACATATAGTTTCACGGAAGAATTCTCTCGCGCCGCGGCGATGTGAATTAATGACCAAGATTATGCGATTTGGCGCCGTCGAGATTCTTTCTTTGAGTTTTTTTGAAAGGAAAGGTGTATGTCAATAACCCTAGGAACAATTCCTGAACTGAAAGATGAGACTCGACGTGCCTTTGATGAAATTGAGCAAGTACTAACAAGTGCCATCAGTCACGAGGCGGCCATTTATTGGATATTATGTTCCATACATAACCTCCATGTCTACACTCTTTATTGCAATAAAAACACCAGAACTTTTCAACTAAACACTGCGTTTTTTTCAAATTTTAAAATAGGCGGTCCTTTTAGTTATTTATTCCAGTAGATATTCATAATATATGAATACGAAACTATTGCCTGATGCTAAGTACCTGCTAAGAAATAACATTTTTCGAAATATACTTAAAAAGCTTAGACAAAGTACTTGAACACAGGAAAGGAACTCTAAAATAAATGGAAAATTTAAAAAATTTGTTTCAAAAGAGTATGGCGCAAAAAAAATAATCAGGAATACGAAAGAGTCACAGCCAATCGTTCTTCTGGTGGCCCAAGAGTCACTAACCAATTATCAAAACGCTCAACACATTCGAAAATAATTGAAAAATTTCTGAGTATTCTTTTAAGGTATTGAACAGTTTGTAAAACTGACGATTACTTAATCTTTTACTTATTATGGGAAGAGCCGGGAATTTTATTTTTCGTTGGTTTCTTCTTTCTACAAAATCCATTGCGAATTGGACACGGAGCAACTATTTAGTTGCCTAGTGCGCGCGGATTGAAAGACAGGAGCAACTTGTAAGTAATTAAATAGTTTTGTGCTCATTATAAAAGTTTCCAGTGCGCGGCAGATCTTACACCTAGTGTAAGATATGTTATGCTACTAGTAAATTCGTAAGTTTGTTCAAGTTTTTGTGTCTCCACACATCTTGTATTCTCTACCTAACGTTTGTTCAAGTCAAATAATTTCTTTTGTTCTAGTCAAATAATTGGAAAATTATATACCACTGTTTTTTGTCAATAAATGCCTAACATGCACCACATATGCAGAATGATCCAACTTAAGTGTTCACCATTGCTATCTTCGTTATTGTAGGAGCTACGTAGTCGGTTAAATTAGGAAAGTTGTATTGTTTTTTTTTCCGCTGATTACGATAGTGAAAACTGAAGAACAATTGAACGTGTAGGTTCCCAGTTATTTTTAAAAATGTATATTTTTCTAATGGAACACCCAATATAATAAAAAGCCATCAAGATTAACAAAATAAAATGCTTAAGTACCTTATTAACGGTAGTTTTTTCTGTACAAGTGACAGTGTGATAGAGTTTCTCAAAATACTTCCGATTGTGTGTGAGAAACTAATAAACTGTGCGCTTAATAGCAACAATTTATTATTAATTGTTTTGAAAATGCCTTTCTCACATATTGAAAAATGTGACATGCTGAAACATATTTGATGTGTCAAAAAAATTGCGAAAGAGCGGTTCAACGATACAGTGAATTATTTCCTGGGCGACGAGTGCCATACCGGAATTACTTTTTAAGACTTTATCGCTAATTCCGAAATAATAAATAAAATGTTTTTGACAAGAAAAGGACAAAGAAGACAAATATAATTTCAGAAGACACGGAAATTATCGTGTTGACGTATTTTGAAGTGCATCTTAGAAATTCGATAAGACCATTATCTAGAGAAACCGGCATTTCTTTTACAAATATTCAAAGAATTTTGAAGAAACATAAATTTTCACCGTATAAATTTCAACCAGTTTCAGACGTTAGGAGACAGTGACGGCGATAGAAAATTTAGAGTTTTTGTCTGTGATTTATTCGTAAATATACTGAAGACCGAAACATTTCCCGACAAGTATTGTGGAATGACGACACACATTTTTCAAATAGCGGTATATATAATAGAAAGAATAATCATTATTGGAGCAGAGAAAATCCTCTTAGTTCAACAGCGTAATCCACAGAGACGTTTTAGTATTAATGTTTGGTGTGGTTTGATTGGATCCACAATTGTAGGTCCATATTTTTATCACGGTACCTTAACAGGAGAATGATACATAGAAATTCTAAGACCGTTACTAGAAGAATTTCTAGACAATGTGGATTTAGCGACTCGGCCAAATGTTTATTTCCAACAGGATGGGGGCACCTGCCCACAATTATCGAGCCGTTCCAACACTTCTGCAGATACTCTTTGGAGATAGGTGGATAGCCACACATGGCCCAGTTTGTATTCCCTCTCGTTCGCCTGACAACACCTCTAAACTTTTATTTTTAGGGATATGTAAAAAAAAACGAGACATACTGTCGTGAGCAAAAAAGTGTCAAAATCGTTATGTCAATTTCCTTTACTTTTTAGCATTGTAATTTTGACGATATTTGATTAATTGTCAAACTGTACGTCAAATTATCTATCATAGAAGCTAATTCAAAATTGAAAGTGCCGCATCTTTCGAAAACTGATAAAAGCCAGACTTGTTACTAGTTTGGAAAATGGGAAATCATTAAAAACTATATAGGTTCAATTTAATATTGGTAAAAGTTCAGCCGCAAGAATACATAAAAAATGGAGAGAAGAGGAAAATAGGTTCCGGACGTAACAAAATTTCAAATCCGTAGGAAAACGAAATATTAGTTCCTATTGAGATTAGGCACAACCCTTTCAAAAAATTAAAGGAAGCTATAAAAACAACATAATTTCCTGTCTCATCTTGTAACACAATGGTTACAAGAGAATAAAATTTTCCCACACTACAGTCTACATCTAAATCCCATTGAAAATGTATGGGGATTAATGAGATAGAGCTGCTACCCAGGAAGACTTTTGGGAGATTTTTCAAAATGCTTGGCATCAAATTCCTATAAATGTTGTCCAAAATATTGTCGCTTCAATGTTTACAAGATTAGATGAAGTTAAAAATAATAACGGTGGAATGAGGAAATACTAATTACATTAATTATATTATTTCTCTATCGTTTTTAGTAATTTTTATTTATATATATTTTAAAAATGTTTAATAAATGTCAATGAAGCACACATTTTTGACAATTCCTGATTTACTACTATTATGAGTAAAGATAGCCACTTAAGTAGTCACAATTTAAACCCACGCAGAAACAGTGTCCCGTTTTTTTTTTTGCTCACGAGAGTACAAAGCGAGATATAACGCCGAAAAGGAAATCCAATATGCTATCCGCTACGTAATTAATTCTATTGATGGGAGAGTTGTTTTTAATGCAACACGAAGTGTTTTAAAAAGAGCACAAAAATGTGTCGAAGTAGGAGGCGATGTTTTTGAAAATTAAATTTATTTATTTTTTATTATACTACAATTTTACTTTATAAATAAATTATGTTCATCAAAGTTTACTACATTTTGTTTTTGAATTACCTCGATTATTTTCAACTTTTGTGGAAAAAGTCATATAAACACTTTTGTTACGCAATTGATTTTGCATCGATTGGTATATTATACTGGGTGTTTCATTAGAAAACTAGGAACCTACACGTTCAATTGTTTTTCTGTTTTCACTATCGTAATCAGCGGAAAAACAATACAACTTTCCTAATGCCTGTATACTGGGCCCAAGATTAGTTATGATATCCAATTTTATTACTGTGTTAACGAATTATAAATTGAAACCTTAGAATTTACCATTCACAAATAGGTCTCGACTTAAACAAATATGTTAGAATCAATACTTTTTAAAGTACCGTACAATCATTCGTAAAATAAAAATACCTATAAAATTAATTAATTCTTAAGAAATATGTTTTTGTTCTAAAAAATACGAGGCTACGAAAAAGTTTTAATAACGTTTTTAGAATTATTATTAACACAAACAAAACGCAGCTAAACGTAATTTTAGAGAAGTTTTAAACCATCGCAATGAATCACAGTAGTTCATTAATGTATACATTCAATAAAAGATGTTCTCATTTGTTACTCGATGGCACACCACATGATGCTTTAGAAAAGTTTGAAGTGAAATCATTATATTATAGATAGTAAGTTCGATTTTTCAAATGAAAAGAAATAAAAAAAAACAATTGCATAGGAAAAACATGAACGTCAATTTAATAATTAATAGAAATTTATATTATAAATGAGGAATGTCAAATAACGAGATATTTATAAAGACTGTCCAACATACATATCATCTTGATTATGAGTTTTATTGCTAAAAGGGATTTATTTGTGGATAAAAATCATAACATTAACATGTTGAATTTGATATGGGGAGTTAAAAATATTATAATTGTCATAATGAAAATATAGCAAATCTGTTCGTAGATATATTGATATATGAAAAATGAGACTGAAATTGTGAATAACATTATACGAGATAGTTTACATACTTTATAATTCAGTATTAGATGATTCATACCGTTTGGACATTTTCATATAGTAAAGCAGTTTGTGTAAAATCTTTAAATAAAATTCCTTTCATTATATCTGGTGAATGTTATATAATTTAAAAATGTGTTTACATAGTTGAATATTTTATATTTTGTTTTAAATCTTTTCGTTTGAAAATATGACACTAGTGTAAGCTATTATTATATTATTAATGTATTCCAATTTTTCTAATGAGAAACTTGATACATTACTACCTTGAAACTCTGTAGCACATTCTCAAACAATAGTTTTCCCAAATTATCAAAATCTGCAGTATTTTTGCTTTTCTTTTTCTGATGATTAAGTTTATGAAAATCATATAATAAATTTGGTATTCTCTGAAAGTTTTCACTAATGCAGAATTGCCACCTATTGAAATTATATATTTCAATAAAATATGATAGTTGATTAATGAAAAAGTAATGAAAGATGTATGGGTTTCTATTAAGTTGATGAAATTGTTAAGATTAATTCGAATTAAAGGTATTACTTCAATTACATATATTTTTCAACTATTTCAATACATACTTATCTTTCCAACGTTAATATGAACACATCATGCTTGGTTATGGCTACTGTAAGTATTTAATACAATAATTGCAATTATTGCTGTAATATGTATCACTTTCAAATATTCTTATTTTTTTGATGACAACAAATACAATTTAACTTGTGAAACTTTCATCAAGCAATTATTCGAACATAAAGAAAAGTATAAATGATTTGTCAAAGCATCGATACTAGAACAAAACTTAATAATTACAAAAGGAGAAAGTTACTAAATTGAATTAAGGTTCATATAATAATATTGACTTTAGCTTTTAAAGTTTTTAAAATATTGCCTTACATTTTATATTCCATTAATAACAGGAATAATCAATGTTTGTTTTTCTGAAATACTTTAATGTAGTTTTGAATTGTTTGTAAAGAAAATAGTACAAAAACTACTCCCTTCGTAAATTGAAAAAATGTATTAGTAATTTCATAAGCTATTTATTATAAAGTTAAACAGTTTGATAATTGTTCTAGAAATACATACAATAGTTGTTTTGTATCTAGAGAAACCAATTATATCATGATCAAAAAGTGTTTGGATGGCTATTGCCGTGGAATTTACGAGATATCTATGAAATTATTTATTTCAATTAGTTTTGACATTTACTTGACAACTTTTAAGTCAGCTGGCTATAAAATATACATAAAATGCAACTAATTACCATAACCTAAAATCTATTTTATTTGTGACATATGTGTACTTCAAACTACAGAAGTAAATAATTCTATAGATGGTTTTTACACTTCATGGCTCACGATCCAAAGACTGTTGAATGTTATATATTTTCTAATAGAAAAAAATATCCAAAGGCTACTGAGATAGTATAACTAACCTCTTTATTGTAATATTAATTATGTCAATATGAAACTGCATGGTTATTTATTACATATATTAAAAAGGTAAACAAATACCTATTATTTGAAAACAAATAATTAATTAACTGGATCAAAATAACAGCTTATAAATAAATATATAGTACTTTTTACTCAGTTATAACTACTATTTTAATAGATTCTAAATTGATATGTATTTTATAAAAGCATGGTAACTGTTTAAACACTTACTTTAGAAAGAATCTTACCGTCAGGTTTGCTACTACTTTGAGTACTGGTCTTGTTATCATATCTCTCTACAGGGGCCCAGCTTCCTTGAGGATATTCTTCACCAGGAGGACCAGGTTGCATAGACTAAATAAAAACTGAATTTAGTAATAAAGTTTGTAAAAATAAGTTCCACAAATTACACTTCCGATTACCTTAAACAGTTCCTTCACATTGTAAATAAATTTAGATTAAATTGTTATTTAAATAACTTCACGATTTGGGTTCTGTAAAATTTACTTCTGGTGAATGAAACCTTACATAAAAAAGAAATATAGAGAAAATATGGAAATCTTACCCCACTGGCTATATAGTTGCCACTTTGTGTTTGACCATAGCCTTCATAACCTGGATAAGTTGTGTTGGAATAATTTTGATAACCTGAATATGGGTAGCTTGGGGCTGAATACTGGTTGGGCTATAAACATGTTTCAATAACAGCTCATTAGGCACATGTTAATACAAAACTACATTATTACAGTATTGTAGTAGCTCACTGTGTTCCATTGGCACTTATTTAAGTTACTTACATCACTATACATATTGCCTTGTAAATGCTGGTATGAAGTTTGTAAGGGTTGAGAATAATGACTGTTTTGCTGACTTTGCCAACTAGATCCCGTTGTGATAGTTGAAGGACTGCATTTCTTAGAAGATTCTTCACGCCTGCTTATCCGAGATTCTTCTCGAGAAGTTGAACTTTGAGAATAATTGTAAGTTGCCATGGGCATACACTCTACAGGAAAACAATAAATGAAATTGGAAATACTAATCACTACTGGTGCAATATATGAACTGAAAGCGATAATACATGTATTAGGTAAGTAAAAAAATGATCCCTATAACGTACTTCAATAAATTCACATAAACATTTTTCAAAATGCGTTGCTAAATACTTGCAAACACAACATATTTCAATATGGCTGACATTTATGAATTCTAATTTAGGATTATTTGCGTGCGCAGGTTTTTCTGATGTGGTAGAACTGTTTAATGAAAATTTAAATTTATTTATACTATTATCTGAATAAAAATACATTCTATTTATTAGTCGATTTATTAACTTTATGATTTAACCGAACATTGTTTATATATTTTAGCTAAAATTCTCTGTAATTTTTCGAGAATCCAAAAGATAAAACCTATGAGCACATTTTTCGCGCATAATCAATAATAGTTGTTAAGGCATAACGATATCGCCTTTGCTCTTAACAGTGTTAGTGTTAAAAATTTTTTGAGGATTATCGAGTATTAAAAAATGTAATAACATGATACTTGCAAATATTACCGAGGCAAAATATGTAAGTAAAGAACAATATCACATATAATGCATTTAGGAGTAACTTTTGTTATAGAATAATGCATGATAAAATATTGTTTTATAATAAAGTTACGCAAAACACAGTATACAATAATGTAAAATAATTTTGTATAGAAGTATATTTAAAAAGCTATTCTCGGTAAATATATATATATATATATATATATATATATATATATATATATATATATATATATATATATGTATATATTTATATTCCTATTATATATGTATGTTAAAATGATATTTAACAACAAAGATTTTAAAAAGGATTTTAATTAGAAAAAAAATATATGCTTGTTAAATATACAATTTACCGGATAAATTTCATTATATATATTACATACCTATATATTATATATATATATATTTACATTACATATAGGTATATATATATATATATATATATATATATATATATATATATGTATATAGTTACGTAGGCGTCCAACTCGATCAATATCAAATCGGCGCTCTACGTCTTGACGCTCCGTATCAATTTTTTTTAAGTTCCTAAACCTCTGTGCTCTCTACGAACAGTAGTGCTACAAAACTGGTCTTAATAATGACAATTGAAAAATACATAATTTTGTAAATTTCATAATAAAAATGATTAGTCTAGAAATATGTTTAAATTGCAGTAGCCTCAATGAACCTTATATTAGATAATGCACAAAATAACCAAGGGCTTGAAGAAGAAGAAAAAAGGTAAAAAATCGAAACACAAAGACGAAGAACTTTTTAAGCCCGAAGAACTTGAAGCATATAGGAGAGAACACCAACATATTAATGAATCTGCTGAAAACACAGAATCGACGGTACCAGCAGATAACGAAGAGTGGAAAAAATTTAATGCTCTTACTGCTGGAATTGATACTATTTTAAAGAAAACTCAAGGTAATTTACAAAAGCAGACTAAAATTAATTTCATATTTGCTGACTTTGTTGAATATTTGACCTAAATTAACAGTTTCTTTTTCACTTTCATGTTTTATGTATTTTTGAGACTTTTAGCTTAAATATAATTATAAACTATAAAAAAAACTCTTTAAATCGAAAAAATATAATTTATATAATATGTAATATAATAAAATTATTTTACGATATAACTAAATTATGAAATGATAATAATTGATATTGGCAATTACTGGAATTTTTTTTGTAAATTTTTTGTCTTTTTTTGAGTTTGTAATCTATTATACATTTAGATGCGTTGTGATTATTGATTGTAGACCTTATAAACATTCAGTAATTTTATTATATCCTATAAGATATGTTAAAAGTACCTTTTAGATTCAGAATGGGTATAATCTGACTTCTATTTTAGCAAATTATTGTATTATGAAAAGCGATAAAACATATAGGTAGATAGCAAATTATTAAAATAGACGTGTGTATCATTCATATAGCAACGGAAGGAGTCGGTTATTTCACTATGCGCGACATTAATTTATTTCTTAACAACTCAGTGATCGATATCCTAGATATTATGAAAAAATAAAATTGTTGATTCTTTCTTAGATATCGGTTTTTAATGAACGAAATAAAATTATTAACATTTCAGCATTTGCTTGTTGTTAATAGTAAAGTTTTAAAGTTCTAAAACAAAATTGCTTAGAAATACAAATATTTTTATTTATATTAAATAAGAATGTATGGAGATTTTTTTTATTGATTTTAGTATTTCGAACATTGATTTTAGGGGGATGTTTTAATATTTTTATTATGTCCACTTCGTATTTATTAAATTTTATATCATAAGAATGTAAAATGTGGTATGAGCGTTGCTGAAGCCGATACTTTCTATACTTAGCTGCGAATAGGCTTGGTATAATATCTTAGGTATTATTGTAAATGTATTGACTTGCTTTTATACAAGTAAATAATTCATTAATAGCTAAAACTTTCAAATCACAATCTGCAAGCTGTTTATAAAAAAAAAACTAGAGCTGTGCCTTTTGTTGAATTGTACCACAATTTTATCAATTAAGTCGTTTAGCTTATTGTGGAGAATTCCTGCTATCGAATGTACGTCATTTTTATAAAATAGTTATGAATTCTGTTGTGTATAAACTTAATTTTCCGTCATGAGGAAATATATCTTCCACTATTTAACGCACTTTTGTAATATGTTGCAACTCTCTCGTGTGTCCCACTATGACAGAAGCTTTGATCTACATCATTATCAATGGGCCCATTATCTGTATTATATGCAGCTTAGGTGGAATTCACTAAAGTTTGACATATGCGTCATTATTAGAGAACGGACATTCTTACCACATGACTCGGCGTAATTCAATGAAGTGAATGAAGTATTTGTTAGTCTTACCCGGCCATCTGGTCCGTTGCGATAACAATGGACAACACAGCTATTGTATTCGGAGGATATATTCCATTAAACGCAATCGGCAATTGGAAATGTTTATAAACTTCGCTGAGTACATCCCGGCGTAATACAATGAAGTATTTGTGTTTGACTTTCTCGGACACCTGATTTTCGATGCGTTAACAATGGACAACGGCTATTGTATTCGGAGAACTTAGTCATGTGGTTCTCTAGTCATTATATAATTGCAGTATAAATCAAATTGGTACCGAAAAGCAGTGGTGGCTCTTGATGGCGTAAAACGTGGGCACCTGGATGGATGGACTGCTTCGTTTAAGCGTTCATATATACAGAGAAGCGAGTAGATGCAACCAAAATTCTCCGAAACTGTTCGGAGCAGTCCCATCCGTGCAAGAGCCCACGTTTTACGTCATCAAGAGCCGCAACTTCTGAAAGTCAAATTAAAAGTTTGTTATTTTTAATACATCATAAATATAGAAACGAAAATTGTCAAAATTAACATTCATACATGACAGAATTTGTTATTTGGAAAAATATCAAATTTAATCTTTCTTCTCCTCGTGGTTCTATAGTCCAAGTGTCTGGCCCACCTCAGTTTTTGATATAGACTCTATTATATGGTTTTATTCCAGTTACCGACTTCGTTACGGTACGCGTATCGTTTGGTGATCGTTTTGTGCGCAAGCGTTTGTTTCGCACTGCTTTTGGACCGGTGATAATTATAAAGAAGTTCAAACCTATTTCTGATCGTTTGGTTACCAATCTATTTTGTAATATTGCCAACAGTAATAATTTTACTAATCAACTTTGTTCTGTCCTATGATATTGTATGACATTGCCATTGCCAATTGTCGTTCTCACAGGATGAAGAATGTAATACGCATATCAGTCCAAGCGGTACATGCTTCAGTCTGTGAATTGGTTTGACCGTCATGCGGCAAATAATAATATAACTTGATTCAGAAATCTCCAAATTTAAGTTAAAATAGTATAACATTCTGAACTTACTGCAAATGAGAATTAATGAATATTAAATCTCATTTTTACATGTAAATGTCGCCTTATGTGATGCGTTAATAACTACAATCCGACAAACTAAGTTTGTACCAGTATGTAGAACACACCTCGTCGCGACTCCGACCTTCCTGGTAATTAGGATAATTAAAAATTGCTGAAAAGCCACGTCCATCAACGGAACGTACAAACGCGTTTCGCTCTTATTGGAGCTTATCAATGTACGGTATCTCGAAGACGGATATGGCTTTTCACTTCTATACTTTGTGTATATATAGTTAACATTCTGAACTTACTGCAAATGAGAATTAATGAATATTAAATCTCATTTTTACATGTAAATGTCGCCTTATGTGATGCGTTAATAACTACAATCCGACAAACTAAGTTTGTACCGGTATGTAGAACACACCTCGTCGCGACTCCGACCTTCCCGGTAATTAGGATAATTAAAAATTGCTGAAAAGCCACGTCCATCAACGGAACGTACAGACGCGTTTCGTTCTTATTGGAGCTTATCAATGTACGGTATCTCGAAGACGGATATGGCTTTTCACTTCTATACTTTGTGTATATATAGTTAACATTCTGAACTTACTGCAAATGAGAATTAATGAATATTAATTGTCATTTTTACATGTAAATGTCGCCTTATGTGATGCGTTAATAACTACAATCCGACAAACTAAGTTTGTACCAGTATGTACAACACACCTCGTCGCGACTCCGACCTTCCTGGTAATTAGGATAATTAAAAATTGCTGATATATACACTGATATATACACAAAGTATAGAAGTGAAAAGCCATATCCGTCTTCGAGATACCGTACAATTTTTAATTATCCTAATTACCAGGAAGGTCGGAGTCGCGACGAGGTGTGTTCTACATACTGGTACAAACTTAGTTTGTCGGATTGTAGTTATTAACGCATCACATAAGGCGACATTTACATGTAAAAATGAGATTTAATATTCATTAATTCTCATTTGCAGTAAGTTCAGAATGTTAACTATAGATACACAAAGTATAGAAGTGAAAAGCCATATCAGTCTTCAACGTACCGTACATTGATAAGCTCCAATAAGAGCGAAACGCGTCTGTACGTTCCGTTGATGGCGTGGCTTTTCAGCAATTTTTAAAATAGTATGACAATTAAAAATAATAAACACTTTGTATATTATGACATTAAAATATCAACATAATACAAAAATTTTACATAAAATTGTATCGAATCAGCAATTTGTTCCAAAAATAATTGAATTAAACTGCAAAATGCACCAAAAATATGATAATTTATTTAATTAAGCGATTAACAATTATCTAATATCTAGGATCAAAATTTTAGTTCTACCTCAGATCTGTAGCGGAACCTTACAAACAAATTACACACATTATAGGTATTACCTAAGCAATAGTAAAATGGTATCAAAAAAAAAGTTATTAGAGTTAACAGAAATTACAATTTATCAAAATCTTCTCGCACGCCTATGGTTGCGTGGTGACAAAAACAATGCAATATATATATATATATATATATAGGCGCGGCTCGTGATGACGTATTTGGGAGTTCATGTACAATGATGCGAGTGCCTCGTGTGTTTTCGGTGTTTACTAAGAAAACGCTACAGTTAGTACATGACAATACACGAAGCACGCGCATCATTGTACATGTACTCCCAAATACGTCATATATACATATATATATATATATATATATATATATATATATATATATATAATAATAATAAAATTGACGTACAAAATATAAAAATGATTCAAATCATTCAAAAAAATGCGGATGTGCGCGATGAAAAAACTGCACCATAATATATGTTTCTGTATTAGTCTCGGAAAGGTTCGTACGTAGCGACGTAAAGCAGACCGATTTTCATGTGGCCGGTTAGAAGTACCGCCCTCGAGATGCGCACGAAATTCATAGGTAGGGGAACCTCTGGCATCCCTTACTATCCCTTACTACGTCCCAATGCACGTCTCGCACAAAGAGTTTGCATTTCATTTTTCCGAATACTGTCTCTATCTAACACTGACCCTTACTTACGCACGTACAAATTCTCCCACCGGCCACATGAAAATCGGTCTGCTGTATATATATATATGTTTATATACAGAGAAGGATTGTTCGACGTTGGGAGATGTTATATTTGCATAGTTAAAGCGCTCTTTGTATCTGTACAACGGATCTTCAGTATTGGTAAAAAGTTGCCCTAATTTTGTAAAATCTACATTTTTATCTAATACACTGTGAAATTTTTCACGGACACAATCACTTTTTTCATCTTCATGGATATGCAGCACTAGTTCTACGTGGTCAATAATTGCTAATGAGTCCGATAAGGACAGCGCAGTGTTCTGTAAATTTTTTATTGCGTCCAGTATTGGAACGTAACTGTCGTAAATAATTTTTAAATTTGCTGTAACTTGAGGATTGTTAAATTTAACCTGGCTGAGCCGTATTGCAGCTGCTTCTTTGGCATCTAGTTGTAAAATCACTGATTTAATTTTTTCAAAATGTTTATAATAATAAAATGCTGCTTCTAACCAAGTACCCCATCGTATAAGAATTGGTTGCGGCGGCTCGGGTATATCAGGACACAGCGAATGAAATAGCCGAATCCGTTTCGGAGATTTAAGAAAAACCGCTTCCGTGTGTCCTATCAGTTGATCCACATCAGGATAAGTTGTACGTATAGTGTTTGTTACAAGGTGTAAAGCGTGAAGCAAACATGTGACATGCAGCAGGTTTGGTTGAATCGTTTTGAGTAAGTTCGCCGTGGAACACATAACCTTGGCAGCATCGGTAACTAACATTAACACTTGCTTCGGTAAAATCTCAAATTTGTGTAGTGTTTCTATTAATACATCATATATCGCTCTGGCAGTCCACCCTTGCATTCGTTTACAGGTTAGTAAATAAGGAGGAGAAGGTCCTTGCGGAGTCAGCGTCCGTACTAGAATGGCTGGGATGGACTGTTTTTTTAATATCTGTAGTTTCGTCTATTGTTAACCACAGGAATTTTTTTTTACCGTATATTTCGTACAATTTACAATTCTCTCACGCACTAACGATACGTAATTCTGTAGCGTACTTCTTGCTGGTAATTTCCACGTAGGATTGTATTTCTTCCAAAACTGACGAAACATTGGGTGTTCCACTTTCTGCATTGGTATATTGGTCGCAATTAACATCATTGTTAAATCACACACAAATTTATTATATGATCTGCGTCCACTATTATTCGATTTATGTTTGTCACTATTTATATGTCTTTGGCACTGACTTGCTTTCCAAGTTAATAAAGTTGTTTCACAAACTAAACATTTCACTACGGTACCGTCATATATTAAATCGGGAAACCGATGTAAAAATTTCTTTACTACGTTAGCATGCAACCGAGTCGATGCATTGTTTCTACGCACTCCCGACATTTTCAACACGATTGTGTTAACAATGTATCGCTTACAACGTCTCAACGGCAACTGATTTGATTGTCGTATGCGTCTACTCGATCCCTCCACATCACGCTACTGTTCGGGCACATAGTCTGCCGTCTTTAATCGATAATTAATTTTATATTTGTATAAGGATTAAATAAATTCTTTTAATAAATACATGATATTTTGCCAAAGTTCCAAATATACATATGCAAGGTGTCCTTGAAATAAAGAGTCAACATATGATAAATGGAAAGATGTAATTATGTAGAATATAAATTCAAAATATCATGACTCAATTACGACGGTAACCCGAAAATTTAAAACACCCGAAAATTGTATTATGTGATGCCTATGAATTCAAAATATTCTGAATGTGTATAAATAATAAATACCTCACACACACATACATTATAGCGTATGTGTGTGTGAGGCTGTAACAGCTGAATGAGATGGACAATAATAAAACTATTATTTTTGTTATTGTCGGTCAACTTTAAGATATCGTCTCTGGTACTTTTTATAATCGCAGATTGGTGTGACGTTGTCTTTTTATGTTAAGGACAGTCTGTATACGGATCTAACTAAGACTATACGCCGATGTAATTGACATCAATAATGGAAATCGTTATAAAAGCAAATATGAAAAAAATTGAAATGAAATATTCGACTAAGATTTAAGTTTCATAAAAAAAATGAGTTTTGTAGAAGTACCTTGATCGGCTATATGTGTGCAATGGAGATGGATGGAGCCACAGCTTGTTCGTGTCTTGCAACCAGGTGTTCAGTCAAGTCCTTGGTTGCTTGCTTTTCTGTCTCCCTCGTTACGAAATATATATATATATATATATATATATATATCCCGTTTCTCGAACAAAGTAAGCCTAAGCCTAATTACGTCTAATTGCTTCGCAGTAAGACGTCCAAACTCACTAACGCTAGCAGGCTTTCTAATAATTACCACTCACCTTTTTGCAGCGAAAATTACCATAAAAATTAAGGTATACCGTGCCCTTTTATCTCGCTTTACGGAGCGCAACATGACACTACCTACACACTTGCACGTCTAACAGGATCTCTGTAAAATCGGCCTGCCGAAGCGGGGTCAAATTCAGTGCACAGAATCCATTCTAGATGGCGCAGCTGGGATCATAAAGAAAATAATGAATATAACGAACCAAATTTGATATAGCGGGTGTTCAGAAACATTCGAAGTCAAAGTAGTCCTTGAAAATATGAAGTCATGTCTGAGATAGATTGATTTTTGACAGACAACAGTTGACATTTAATAATTATTACAAATCAGATACTTAAGTAAAGAATATACGATTTTTTGTTCAGAGCTCACTTGACTTCGAATGTTTCTGAACACCCGTTATAACTTTATTTACAAGTCGGTAAAAGCGTGAACAGTAAATTTAACAGTGCGCATGTACCGGGCCGTCACTGTACGGTTTTCTTAGCGAGTTGGAACAAATCTATAGTCTACTAGGTTCGTTTCTTCGTATAGTTAGTATAATTCGTGGTTATATCTAATACGCCATCCTACTTCCTCTTATATCGGCCCTTATATCCTTCTCACTTCTCAGAATCTTCCTTTCGAAGGTGACAAGCATTTCTCCGTTTTCCTAGATACATTGGCAGATCATGAGTTATTATTATGGAACGGCTTAAGATATTAGGTTGGTCATTCAACTTCAACCTGACTTACTCCAGTGACTTACTACTGCGCTATTGGCCGGCCAATAGGCGAAGATACATTTAAAGAGCTGTATTATAGAACCCACCTTGTTTAATAATATCACTTATTTATGTCTATGTTATGTCATTATTTCTTGACCAATATCCAATTGAATTATTGTCGCGAAAATTTTGGAAATAGGCATACGTCTGTAAGGTGATTATATATATCGACGCCCGTACGTATTCAAGATTTTTAATATCATTCGGTATATGTTCAAGACTAATAATTCGCGGATAGTAGTATTTGAATTTCAAATTATTAACTTCCAATGTGGCGAACTATTTAAATAAACGTAAAACTGAACTTTTGAATGAGACAATATAAATGTATTAAGGTAAGGAAATGCAAAATAGTATAAAAAACATGGTTCAAGACATTTTGAGAACTCGTCCTTATGAACCCTGTATTTTAATATATTATTTCAATCGAAATTAATTTCTTTTACTATTCGATAACGATACGTCTTTTTGTTTGCTTACTTGAATTGTATGAAATCAATATTTTTAATCAAATTCATTTCGTTCTTATTATACAGTAATGTGAAGCTGAAAAGATAAATGCTTTACAGACCCTAACGTGGATTTTGACATCTTTTCAAGGGAGTAATAAATTCGTTTAGAAGATGTAAGAGTATACGTGAAACTTGGAGGAAAGTACATAATTGGAAAACGATCGTAAGAATCTGTACAAATTACTTTATTATGTCTCTTGTGGTTTCAAAGTTATAATGACGCAGATACTTTAAACTTACCTAATTTAGTTGTTGGTTTTTTAGAACACAATTTCGAAGTTATAATGTTTTACATAAAAATTTTAATAGTTGCATAGGAAAAAATCGTGGAATACAAACAATTTTTACGATTTCAAGTATATGTACAGATTGTTTAGAAATTAATGTCTCTCTCGAGTCAGAGCTCAATATTAATCTTACCTTCTAAGGCGACGCCGTAGATTACAGCTTTCAAGTACGTATACAGTACTAATGTAGAGAAAATCGTCTTTCTAATAAAAAAAAATTGAAAACAAACTACGTCTCGACTAAAATACTTTGATTTCGGATCATTACATGTGATTAATAGAATTACATTTTAAGACGTTTTATATGAAATATTTTTTTCCATTATGGAACAAGAAATCTACCGATGGCTTTTTCTCAATAAACGAGATCGAATTTATATATACCTAGGTATTAATTTACAATTGTTGTTCTATTTATTAGAATCGTACATATTTTATAAAAATTTCAAATGTGTTAACACTAGGAATAACACACAGAAATGTTTAAAAACGGAACTATTTATAAAGTTAGACTTCTGATCTATGTTGAAATAAAATAAATTTCTTTTTCTAATTCGTTACTGTAATAATGTTATTAAAATGCCGAAAACAATGCGCTTATATCTATAAGCTGTTTTATTCTAGTGAAATTTCGTCTCTCAAGACTAGTTAATTGTAATTTAATACCAAATTCAAACGTAAAAAAATGTAAGTCGAGTTATCAAACACAAACAGTTAATAATCACAAATAAATTGTAAATTAGATGATTTATAATTAAAATGGTGTAATGGAAAATATACAATTAAAACATTTTCCAAATTTCATGAAGTACTTTTCATTATTGACATAGATAATTTAAGGAGAAGTAAATTATCTACAGTTTTCAAGAATTTTCTAATTTCATATGTGCCATGTGAAAAATTCTCATTTATGCAAGCATTAAATTTAATAAGTACAAAATATTCAATTGAAAATTGACAATTTACATCGACTTCAAAATTTCAAATGTTATAGGGTATTGCCAACCATCACGAAAATTACATTATTTATAACGTGTCTTCAAAACCTTTCCTCATTATAGTAGGTTGGTTTTTAAATAATTAAGTAATCAAATATTGGTGCACAGAAAACTTCAAATTCCAGCATTTGTCATACATAAATTCAAATTATAAGCGCTTATATTTCTTAAATTATTTTATTATAATGTTAGAATTACAGTACAAAATATTTATTATTCAAAGTTACTATAGAACTGGCCAAAAATTAGAAAATGGAGATTGGGTAATTGGGTAACAGTATTCTAATCTGCCAGTTAATTGCGCACAACTGCAAAAACATATTCAAGCTTGTATTATTAAATTTGGTGAAACAGGCGCAATAACTTGTAAACCTGGCGGTGTAGCACCTAGAAAACGAACAGCAAATTGCATAGAGGATATTCGACGTCGAATGGACAACTCCATTCAATCCAGTCCATTTGTCAGTGGGAACATGTCATACTATTTTAAAAAGGACTTAAAGTTGTTTCCATATAAAATTCAAGCAGTTTCTGATCTCAAGCAGGTAGATTTTGTTACGAGAACACAGTATTGTATATGGTTTTTGAATAACATAAATAATAATGACATTCTCGACAAATGCTTCTCTTCGGATGAGGCTTGGTTCGATCTTTCAGAATATTTAAACAAGCAAAATATGGTCTGCAGAAACCCCTCATGAATTTATGCAAATTAAGCTACTTCCACAAAAAATAGGCGTTTGGCTAGCAGTTTCAAGAAGACGAATTATTGGGCCTATATTTTTTAATCAAACCATAACTGCTGAAAGATATCGAAATGAATTATTAGAGCCCTTTATTAATAAACTTCATCATGATGAACTATTTTGAAGGCTATTTCCAGAAAAATGTCAAGAATTTTTCGATACAAAAATTATTAATTTTGCTCCAAGATCTCCAGATTTGACAATTTTATACTATTTCATTTTTCCATGTTTGAAGAATACCATTCTCAAAACCAGACATCACGCAATCGAAGAGCTCGAATAATTATTAAATAAAAGAAAACACAACAGTGTTTTCTTTTATTTAATAAGAATTTCTTTCTTGTAAATATGGACAGCACGTCCATATTTACAAGAAAGAAATTTAGCATTGAAATATATTAAACTAATTAAATAAAAGTAATATATACACGGAACGATGAATAAGTAATTAAAAATAAGTAACACAAAAAATACATACTGAAAAGAAAGCTAGTTATTTCGTAAATCAAATCTAATTAAAATAAATCTCTGTATCGAACAATACAGAGTTTACCTGTGAAACGGTAAACGATTGGACGACACATGGTACTTGACAAGTACGAAGAATTAGTTACGAAGAAAAGATATTTACCCCATGGCAGTCGGAGACGAAGAAGGATTCTTTTGGAATAAGAGCGGTTGAAAAGGGTTTCTAAGAGAGGGGAACGAAGCTGGCGATGTCTAAGAATTAAGAACAAATTAAAAACGCGAGCTAAAGAGTTGCTGTGTCGATGAAATAAATATCATTAAAATATTCCTTGTAAAAAAAACTTTAAAACGATGTCAAACATGATATAATTTTAGATGAACTTCACAATAGTAATTTAAAATGTGACTATTAAAATATGTCGATATTAATACGGGGTCTGCATAATTTCGACATGTAGAAAAAAATAGCTCGATAATAAATCAACTTACTAATTAAGAAATAATTAGAATAAAAATCGTACGTAATTAATTAATAGTTAAATTAAAACGAAATATATAATAGGGAACATTCGAAAATATAAAAAGCCTGGAATTACCGTTGGATAGATAATTTCTTAGAAGGGTCGTTTTGACCAGAGCGATAACAAAACAAAGGCTTTCTATTGCAAATACGAAATGACTAGATTAAATATTTTAAATTCGAGATTCTTGATATATATGGAGTGTAAGAACCTAAAACCCGTATGGTCTAACTGCGCTGAAAGCATTCGGCTAGGTACCGTGGATGTAGACTCACCAAGAAAGAAGAGGCGGTATAAATAAAGCTGGAATAACGTCTCTATCTACTATATAATTGCGATAACCTCGAAATATAGGATGTTAATATAGCAACTTTTGCAAAGGATACTGCAACTTGTAGTTGGTAAAAATCTGGAAGAAGCAACAATAAACTACAAAGTGCAAGTGATAATGTACTGAACTGGACAAAGAGGTGGAGATTCAAGCTAACTTAAAGTAGCATACCATGACATACTGTGAGATTCAGGCATCCATAGCCATGAAACAAATACATGCGGTCTTGCAGGAACATTTGGCTGTGAAAACAGATATTTGCTCGTTAGATTCGGCGGAATTTGGGCGAAGGTTAAAGAAAGTATTTTGAATTCCGTTTACAACATCGTAACTGGTGCTGAAACTTGAATTTATTACTACATACTCGAAACTGACGTCGATCAGCTGTTTCGGTGAAATAAGCTCTAGAGAATTGAAGGACTGTCAATGCTGGTTGGTGTACAACGATATGTTTGCCAGAAGGTAATGATGATTTGCCGAAATCGCCGTGTCCTTCATCATGACAATGCGTATTTTCACACAACTGGTCAAACAATCGAATATTTGATGTCGAAAAACGTGGAATTAATGTCTTATTGGTCGTATAATTCTGATTAATCGTTTTATGATTCCTCGCTTGTTAAAAATAAATGCGTGGAGAGCATTTTTCAACACCTAAAGAGGCGGGCGCTTTTACACAACGCGTTTCTGAAATACCCAGTTCTGGACGAAAAAAGTGTTTCCAAAAACTTATCCTGTCGTATTTATGTTTTTCATACTTTTCCTAAAAACTTTCGCATTAATCTTCGTAATAGTTTGTAAGTGATTTAAAGTATGCATTATTGTCTTAACATGAATTATTATTATTTCATAGGTGACTTAGATCGCATAAAAAGCACATCGTATTTTCAACGCGTTCCTCCACCTAGTGAACTAAAAAAGAAGGCAGAAGAGAAGAGCATACGCGAGGCAGAATTAGCTCGAAAGAAAGAAAGTAAGCCAATTTCCGTTACTGAGGCTGCTATCGTTCCAGTTTCAGAATCAGAGAGTGAATGTGAAGATGAAGATGACATTTTTGATACAACATATATTGATGTTATTGCTTCCGGAGAAGTAAAATTAGCTTATATACCTGGTAATTGTTTTTAAATTAGTAATATGTTGAGAACATATCTTGTGCCAATATATGTATATATTTGTACTTAAGCCCCAATTTTTACAACGCGTTATCACACCGAAGATTGTATACATAATCATGCGGTTTTAACATCAAGATTTTGGTTTTGTAGACAAACGTAATTGAGTTACGTTTGTTAGTCCAAATAAAGTGTAACTTTTTAGTATAATGTTCACGATGTATATGTTCTTCCTTTTTTTTAACAATGGAAAATTTTATTCAAAACTATATTCTACCTTAATTTGTGATACCGGAAAACATGCCTAATCTTCATCTTATCCTCGCCTACGGCACTGCGTTTATCTAGTCGAACTTATAAGGTAAGATACCATGATAGAAGTATAATATTATTTTTAGTTTAAGTGACTGCGGCTGAATACGACTAGACGCTACCTCTGTTAGCCTTCATGTGTTTTATTTAAACTACCAGCAACAGCTGTAGATTATAGACTTCATCAAGATGCAGGAATACCATAAGTTATCTTCTGCACGTCTTCCATCATTTTCTTTCCATGAATTCCACCGCATACACTAATCCATTTACAAACTTATTTCGTAATCATCTGAGATGTCCGAGGATGTCCATGGGATACCAGGATCGCGATTCACGACTTCTTCAACAAGGCAAAAAAACCCAGTTGAAAATTATTCGGGTCGTTTTGATAAATTCCAGGTTGATCTTCAAATCAACCTTACGATCTAGGACTTTATCTCTAACGAACCATGAAACATCCATCGCCATCCGCAACACCCAGCTCTGAACGTAACAGTTCGCGGCAATCATCCAAGTATACATATTAATCTACAGTTTTATTATGATCTTTAAAAGCTTAATATTGCGAGCAGAATCAGGTTTATTTCGTAGATTCCTTACTGCCTGGAATACCAGCATCTATCAAAAGTGATCTTTTACGAATGCTACATACGAGATAAACGTCAATTAAGTATTCACAATAAGCTTCAAGTACTTGCCTTGGGAGAGCCAGAGAACTACAGCTCCCTGAATGGACAATTGTCTTAGTGACCCCTACATTTTCTTCCGTTCTTTTGTTTTTGTAAGACAGTATGGTTATTTTTGTTTCTGGCTGAATAACGATCTTTTATACAAAGTTTTCATCAAATGCAGGTGTTCTTAAAATAAGTTTCTTATTTACGTACTCCCTGATGTTACGGCTCGTAAAGGACTTTGGCTTCCCGTTGGACTTTCTAAATCAAGTTTTCCGAACGCGATGGTCGTTCGCGCCCAACCAAATGTATTCAAATAGTTAATTGACGAAGGAGATACTTGTTGAAACTTCATTATAACGCTAAGAAATAAGTAATTAAACTTCCAGTTTCAAAAATTCTTTTATTGTAAATACCACTACAATATTGTTAATTTGAAACAATTTTGTCTTGGTATTTACAATAAAAAAATTTTTGAAACTAGAAGTTTAATTACTTTTTTCTTTCTTAGCGTTCAAATGTATTCAAGTGGAATCATGACGACTTTACTGTTTCTTTCTAATGTGACGAAAGTACAGTGCTGCACTCACTTGTCCAACATTCCCGCCACTAAACATTATCTTTTTCTATATCTCCATTCATCTTAGGTTAGATCTGCCGCTTCCTCTCTCGCCCTTTGGCTTACTTCCCGAGTCTTTTTTAACCTCCCTATCGGTCTGCATGCGTTCTACTTGGCTCAGCCAAGCTATCTGTCTTCTTCTAATCTCTGCTTTTATTCCCATGTGTTCAATGCTTTTTTTGTAATTTTTGGTCCTACATTATAATTAAGATGCATAGGTCAGAATTGGCTTAATAATGTTTTTAGTGGTATCGTTTTCGACTTCAGTATGTGTTTCAACCTAAAATAGCATTTATTTATTTTCATTAACTATGGAGTCATAATTTCTAGTTATTTCAAAACTCCTTTGATTTATTGTAGATTATTTCACTTTGCCGTAGCCAAATGCATCCTTTGTCGAAATCATATACTTGGTTTTTGTGCTTCAAATCTTTCGCTTTCTTCGTTAGCATATACTAAGATTTCAAAGTGTTAATAAAAATTGGGCCTCCAGGATTGATTGGCATTTTTAGACTTATCCATTCCAAAGCAAAATCAGTTTCTAACAATCCTAATATTAAGGAAACTGATAACAACCAGCAACAATTGCATAATGAAACATAGATTTATTTATAAATAATTGACGCGCCGAAACCCAAACGCACGTTTTTTTTAGTAGTAACTGAAACCAAAGAGAGCTCGATTTTTTTCACAAAAAACTATTCGCCTTTTTTTGTGTAGAGCTACATATTCTTTTGATAGATAAAGACAATATTTTCTATACAAATTTAGAAATTACTTTTCGACTGTCAAAAAAATTGTAATTGGTTTTATCATATGCTTTATTTTGTAATTTTTTTTCAAGGTTAAACAAGGCATTAACCTACTTGTTTGGATTCTGATATCTAGTCTCATTATACACCCTATTAGATTTTGGTTCAGTTAGTAACTAGGACACGTACAAAGGTCTTGGTAGTAGCAATTAAAGACCCATGTTCAATAAACGACATTACACACCTTTGCCTGAAATGTCGTTTATTGAAAGGCATTGCTGACCAAAGTCTGTAATAATATCCGTGTAACTAGGTTCCAAAATAATATAAAGTTATTATTATTAATTTAAAGAGTCACCAAAAGAAGAACCGGAAGGCGATGACCCCTTTGACACTTCTATTGCAGAACGAGCTATTTTAGGGCCTAGCGTTGACAAAAGGGGGAAAAAGCTCGTGCCAATTGGATCGGCCGTAGAAATTTTAACAGGTCGTGTACAAGCTCCGACATGTGTGCCTATTAAAAGACCTAGTACAAGACGCCAAATTCACAGAGAGAAGGATTTGTTACTAGAAAGTTTTGACGATAACGCTAATAGTATCGGAGGAACAGTTAAAGGTTTGTATAAAATTTTGTTCAAGTAACCTTTCGGAATTAACTATATATTTCATGATTTCGCCACAAAATATTTAATGAACCTTTCTAATAACTAATAAAACGCAAATGTGAAAGTTCCAAAATAATGTATTGTAGAACTCTGCATATTGCTGGGCCAAAGAAAAATTTATTACATAGGATTGTTTCACATATGTTTCCATATGTCTGACGAAGCTCCTGTGGAGCGAAACGATCGTTACTTTGTAAAGTAAAAAGTAGTGAAATTCATTAAAATTAGTTTTATTTTATCCCGATAATAGTTAAAATGTATTATTGCAAAGAGTTACATAAGTGTATGTATCTCTTAAGACTCAAAATGTTGGCAATATTATCTCAGGGAATTTTTGGTTCTTTATTACAAGGCCTAGCATCAAATGGAATATATATAATTAGAGAAATAATACAAGAGTTTATATAAAAATTTAATAGTTTATTGAATAAATCTACATCAATTGTGTAAGTAGAAGAATAAAATAAATGGTAGTCAAACGCAAAATACTAACAAAGTATACAAATAATAAAGCATATAATTTAATTTGCTACTATATTTATATTTAATGTTGCGGGATCTAGATTATATCTATGAAATTTACAATCTTCAGAAATGCTTAAACTTTGTTTCACTTATTATTGCTAAAATATTTTAATATATAATTCGTAGATTGAATTATGTCAAAAACATAGAGGGCATCAGTTGTCCAGGGGGATATTTTTTCACCCTCAATACAGCTTAACAGACGTAGTTGAACTCTAATGATAATAATAATTACAAAATTTGAGCATACACTGTTCACGGGTCTTGTTCAGGGATCTTATATCACCCTCGGAACCGCACGCACTATTTTTTTCGTATGACAGAATAAATCAAATATGCTAAATTGAGTAATTGGTGTACTTATTAAAGCAAGTCTACGTTATTTATTTTTCATCTAACGAGATCTCGTATCACCCTCGTCAAATGTTGACAGCTATCTCCATAAATTTAAAATATTTGTCTGAGTTTTAAAACGTGTCGTGTCCATTATCAGTTAAGTCCTGACCTTCTGTTTATTATCTTTATATATACTGTTACATTTCAAATCCATTCGTTTGGCTTTTTGCCTAAACATTTTGATCTCCGTTTTCCTCTTAACGATTTATTTTAAGCATTGTTCCTATTAATAACCGAATCTATAATACGTAAATAAGAATGACGACCACGACTTTTAAAATCTTGAGATATTTTCTACTTGAATGTATGTTGAAATTCTTCTAATTCAGAACCATCTAGCTGGATTCGTCTTTTTATCTCCACTTATTGAGTGTTTTTTCAATCCAGAGATTCTGTCTAAATAATATCGATACGATCAAATCGAGATGGCGTTAAGTCCTATATATTGGACAAGATTTTTGTTTTCATTGTCTTTTCAATCAACATCCTTTTATGATAACATCTATTCTTAAGATGTTTATGATGAATACTTCTTTTAGTATTAGTATATCGCTATGGATTTGAAAAGTAAAATACTATGTTCAAAGTAATGACTAGAGAACGGACACGCTTACCACCCAGTGCAGTACTGGCGAAAGGCTGTATTTCTAAAATATTTAATTTTATTTATATAATTGGAAAACGAACGGGTGGTGATCTATAAAATTACGAAATACATATTTATTTGTTGAAAAGTTGTATTTATAAAGTTTTTAATTTTATTTATATAATTGGAAAACAAACGGGTGGTGATCCATAAAATTACGAAATACATATGTATTTGTTGAAAAGTTGTTTTTTTAAAGTTTTTAATTTTATTTCTATAATTGGAACATTTTTATTTGTTCATTTTGTCGTTCAAGTTGAGTACAGGAGTATTAATATTGACTAGCAATAGTTTCTCAAGGTTTTCTTCTGTCAATTTTGTTCTCTTTGAATTAAGTACATCCTTATAAATAGAAAACGTCCTTTCTCATCGCAACTGGTTATAGGTGCATACTGGAAATATTCTTTTATTTCTTCATATTTAGCCATTAGATTTTGTGGAATTGTCTCCATACATAATTGCTGCAATGTAATTAAATCTGGATTTCTATTAAGAATTGATTCAAACTTTTGCCGAAGGCCACATCCGAAGTCACTTGGAATACTTTTCAAATTATTAACAGCCACATCTAATGTGGTTAATCCGTCATTTAATTTGAGATTTCGATTTTCAAAATAAGTGATTAGTTTTGGCAATTTTCCAAAGTGTTCGTGAAGAAAGTACAACTGATTTTTTAAATTTGGGATTTGTGTGAGCTCCTTGCACTCACCAATACTTCTAGCATCCTCCTTTAGCAGTGTTACGAAATGTTTTAGACTATCGAAATTCTCAGCATAATAACTAGTAGCTTCCAGCCATGTTCCCCATCTAGTTATTACTGGAGTGGGAGGCAGTGACAGAGATGGAAATTTTTCCCTGAAAAGAGCTACTCTCAATGGTGCTTTTCTGAAAATTTTTTAAAAGCGGATACAAGTCTATCAACTTCTGGAAAGGTGCTCTGATATATTCACAGATTCTGCGGAGAACATGTGCTACACAAGTAATATGCAGCAAATTAGGATATGTTTCCTTTAATATATATGCAGCTCTGTCACTTACAAATAAAAGTACTTTTTCTTTGTACCTGTCGTCGGAATTAAGTATATTTTGAATATTCTCATTAATCGTTTTAGCAACTGTTTCCGCATCAACTGTATTTATAACTTTTGTTGCTATTACATATGCGTTATATGGAATAGTTGGATGTAGTACACCAGCTACAACATTTACCACACAGCGTCCTAACATATCCACCGTTTCGTCGGCGCTTATCCATATGTATTGATTTAAAAGATGGCTTCTAATGCGTTCTACTGTTCTCGTATAGCACCTAGAAACATAGTATTTGCGTAAAGTTGATTCATCAGGAACATTTCGACTAGTATATTTTTTCAGAAATATTTTTAAAGTGGGATTGCTAAGTTTATTTAATGGAATATTAGCCGCCATAACAGTTTTGTAGAGTTCAGATGTGTTTGTGATCCTAAGTGACGAATTTTTGACGATATCTTACGGATTTTGTAATAAATTTCGGAATCACTGACAATGGACATACAATCAGTATGACCGTCAATCCAACTCGCCATTGTTTTACGATGCCGTTCTCGACGTTCTTCCGTATCATATCTGAAAAAGTTACTTAAACAATGCTCTAGGTCTAAATAAATGAAAACTAATGTACGCGTAAGGTATTGAAATTGAGCGAAATTCAATGCACACTTACGTCTAAATAATTGGGAGAAGTAGATTCAATGAAACGATATTAAACAGGATCTATCACAAAAATTACGATGTAATTAACAGTTAAAACCATGAAAACAAGAAACTTACTCACAGCACTTTATTTATCTTACGAAATATAAACTAATAAATAAAATACATTATAAAAACCCCGCTTCTATCTACGCTCATGAAAACACTTTAAAAAACACTATATTCTCCGAATACAATAGCTGGCTTGTCCATTGTTATCGCGGCGAGACCAGGTGTCCGAGTAAGTCAAACAAATACTTCATTGAATTACGCCGGGATGTACTGAGCGACGTTATACACAATTCCAATTGCCGATTGCGTTTTATGGAAATTGCATCCGTTCTCTAGTAATGACTTTATGTATTTAGCTTGACCCGTTAAGAAGTAATTACAGTTTATGTAAAAAATAAAAGATATTTAGATACAACATTTTTTCAATTTTACAGAATAATAATCTTTCATTCGTTTGCCGCCTTTTCAGTTATTTTTTCATAGCTTTGAAATCCATATCAGTAGAACAATAGATTTATAGTAAAAAATTATGTAACTTAAATCATCTTTCGTTTCAAAATCATTTGTTTATTTTACTGCAGTATTCCTTTATTTATTTATTTACTTTTTATTTAGCCGATTCTTCTCCGAAAAATAAAGTAACATTATTAGACGATGACGGACCTTTCGAACTTCTAAATACACCAATTGACTTAAGCCAAAATTTAGCACCGGTTGCTATTGAAGATAAAGAAGCTCATAACAAATTCAATGTCTTAGAAGAATTTGATAATGTCAAACAGACTCCATTTGAGGATGATGAAAATGATGAATTTGCTTTGTTAGCTGCAGAGAGTTTAAACAGAAAAGTGATTGTAAATACTACCCCTTTGTCCGCTGACACTGTAGCTGTTTCAAAGGACAGAAAAGAAACTTGGAACGCATTTAACGAAGAGTAAGTATAAAATTGTTTTACTTCTGTTTAAATTCTTTAAAATTTTTAATGAAAAGTTAATAATTTCCAAAAATTATTATTATGATATATTAGGTATATAAGTATAATAATACAAAATTAAATTAGTTGAAAAAGTATAGTAGAGACAAATAAAAGAGAATGGAGAGCATTTCAATAATGCCTGCTACAATGAAGCCATGACCCACCAGGGCTTGAATAATAAGCACCTTGCCCAAAATATTAGGGCCACCTAAAAACATTGAAATTTTATTGAAGTATAGCAAACGCCAATTAAGTTGGCGCGAGGCGGGGTAAGTTCGCGCAGGATTAAAGTAGTGGGGAGATTTGTATTTGGTTTTACATCAAATGTCAGAAAATTCTAACCTATGAGCGTGTATCACTTTATGATCCCCTAGCAAAGACATTATGTTCCGTCAAACGTCAATGACAAATGTATTCTGACAATTACTTGAGTAGTGGGGGTGGACGTTTTTGAAAACGGCTTCTGCGCACCCCCTCCTCGCGCCAACTTAATTGGCGTTTGCTATACTTAAATAAATGGACAAGTTTATATGTGTAAATTATTAGAAATGATATAAAAATAATATTTACATATACGAGGTGCTATCCAGAAATTCCCGGAATTTGAATGTGGCACGCGAAGTGGTAGTACAGCTCTATAGCGCTAGTTGGTGTAATATACGTCTATACTAAGTCAGTCTGTTAAACGGTACTTTACTGAGTAGTGACAAAACAGTTTTTGTGTTTATATATGTATATATATATATATATATATATATATATATATATATATATATATATATATATATATATATAATAACTTCGTGACCTTGGTATGATGTGGTAAACCTAATCAGTAGGCGATTAAAGGTCTGTATATTACTTCAAAATATATGTATTTAAAAAACTCTACATGCTTCGGCTGTATACGCCTTTATCAAGAGAATAGAAAATATGAATGAATATTTTCTATTCTCTTGATAAAGGCGTATACAGCCGAAACATGTAGAGTTTTTTAAATACATATATTTTGAAGTAATATACAGACCTTTAATCGCCTACTGATTAGGTTTACCATATATATATATATATATATATATATATATATATATATATATATATATATATATATATACTATGGTTTTGTATTATGATTCTCTATAAAAAAAGGAGTCAATGGAATGCCGGCGACCCGATGAACCTCATCCCATAAAGTCAAAAGTCGTTAAATCCACGGGGGACACAAGGGCATTTTACTTATTGACTTCAAAGATGACAATACAACTATCAACAGCACACGTTATCCTTGTTTCTTGCATAAAGTGAAAGGCAATATTCGTAAAAAAAAACGTCAAGGGAAATTGTCAAAAGATATTTGATTATTGTAAGAAAATGCGCAGGTTGCAATTCACGACTATGGCTTTCAAGAAATTAAACGTACACCGTATAGTCCTGATACATCTCCTAGGACTATTATTTTTCTTAGAAAAGTTCTTAGGGAACGTCATTTTCATGATGATATTGAGTTGCGAACAACTGTAATCCAACATTTTGAAGGGGAAACATCAGACTATTTTTACAAGGTTATATAGAACTATGAATTAATCGTCAAACCAAGAATTTAGAGGATAGAGAATTGCAACTTGCTGAAGATCTGCAAGCTTTAGACGAGTATGATAATTTGTATTTTTAAAGAGTTTTTAATTTTATTTATATAATTGGAAAACAAACGAGTGGTGATCCATAAAATACGAAATACATTTTTATTTGTTCATTTTGTAGTTCAAGTTCAGTAAAGGAGTATTAATATTAACTAGCAATACTTTCTCAAGATTCTCGTCTGTGAAATTTGTTTTTTTTTGAATGAAATACATCCTTACAGATAGAAAACGTCCTTTCTACATCACAACTGCTTATTCAGCTTATTTAGCAGTTAGATTTTGAGGCATTGTCCCCATATACAATTGCCGCAATGTTATTAAATCTGGATTTCTATTAAAAACTTTTGTCGAAGATAACATCCGAAGTCACTTGGAATATTTTTCAAATTATTAATAGCCACATCTAATGTGGTTACTCCATCATTTAATTTGAGATTTTGATTTTCGAAATAAGTGATTAGTTTTGGCAAATTTCCAAAGTGTTTCTGAAGAAAGTGCAACTGATTTTTTAAATTTGTATTAGTTCCTCGAATTCAGAAATACTTCGAGCATCGTCATTTAAACATGTAACGAAATTTTGGGAACTATCGAAATTCTCTGCATAAAACCTAATAGCTTCCAACCATATTCCCCATCTAGTTATTACTGGATAGGGAGGCAGAGACAAAGTTGGAAGTTTTTCCCTGTAATGAGCTACTCTCAATGGTGCTTGTCTGAAAACTTTTTTAAAAGCGGATACAAGTCTATCAAATTCCGGAAAAGTGTCTCTGATATATTCACAGATTCTGTGGAGAGCATGTGCTACACAAGTAATATGCAGCATATTAGGATATGTTTCCTTTAATAGTTTGCCTGTTTTTGACATATATGCAGCACTGTCACTGACAAATAAAAGTATTTTTTCTTTATACCTGTCGTCCGAATGAAGCATTTGCTGCATATTCTCGTGAATGGTTTTAGCTACTGTTGCCGCATCAACTGTATTTATAACTTTTGTTGCTATTACATATGCGTTATATGGAATAGTTGTATGTAGTACACCAGCTGCAACGTTTACCACACAGCGTCCTAATATATCGACAGTTTCGTCGGCACTTATCCATATGTACTGATTTGAAAGATGACTTCTAGTGCGTTCTACTGCTTTCATGTAGGACTTAGAACCATAATATTTGCGTAAGGTGGATTCATCTAGAACATTTCGAACAGTATATTTTTGCAGAAATGTTTTGAAAGTGGGATTGTTAAATTTATTTAATGGAATATTTGCCACCATTAAAGTTTCACAGAGTTCTTCATTAAAATTGTCTGATTCCAACGGATGTAATATCTGTGTATGTGTTTCCGATTTGTGCGACGATTTACGTGCGATTTCATGGATTTTTTAACGATATTTTATAGACCGCAATAACTTTCGGAATTATTGGCAATGAACATACAATCAGTATGACCCTTAAGTTATAAAAACCCCGTTTCTATCTACGAAGAAAGGAATTTCACTATAATATTGAAGTAATTGCGTCGCAATTCAACCACAAAAACCAGATGTGCGGTTAACCGAATGAATAGTGCTAGTCAATAACTGCGTGTTGTACTTAGCGATGTTATAATAGACTATTTATATGGTCCATCGTAATTTCGGCCATCGTAATTTTCGTCATTTCTTATAATTATAGATCGGACGCATGGTCTCTAATCATAAGAAATGGCGCTTAATATCTGTACCTAACGTTGGACCAGTGTCTGACGTTCAAGTAGCTCTTCTATAAAACTAGTCAAAAGGTGAAGACCCGCAATAACATATTACATAAACTTGACAGCAATTCATGGGGAGCAAATGGGAAGACTTACTCTCCTGGTGAATACTGTGCTGCTATCTGGTATCGAAGCTCTCACACCAAGCTAATAAATATTCAACCTAATGATACAATGAGGATCGCCACTGTTAGATCCACTCCTAGTCTGGTTACCGATTCTTTCTAACATTTATTTCTCGCTGCAGTATAGAATGAATGGCTAAAATTTCCAATAACATTGATCTTCCCATACGCGATCATTTGGAGAGTGTCTCCAGGACCCGGCTGAAATCTAGAGACCGATGTGACTGGATACGGAAGTTGAACATACCATCAATATGAATGATTGCTGGATAGCCATCCTCCAACGAAACTCTGAATTAAGGAATAAAAATCTAATTCTAATCCTTCATAATCTCTACCGGGCGTAGCCCTCTCACATAGGCAATGGTCTCAATTAAAATAGGTTCCGCACAGACCACGGAAGGTGCAACTCAATGTTGTATAAATGGAAACTAGCAGATACTAGCTTGTGACCTTGCAGATATGTGGAACAAACTATGGTCCATATAGTAAACGACTGCCATAGAAGAAGTTTTCCTGGTAGCATCCATGAGCTGAGCAAGGAAACTCCTGCAGCCCTCGACTAGTTAAAAAATTTAGCTATTAGTGTATAAATTAGTTTCATTACACTTTTTTTTGTCATAATAGCTATTTATGATACAAGTGTGTGAAGTAAGGCTTTTATGCACGAATTGCGAAGTTTAAAGCACGAGCCGAAGGCGAGTGTTTTAATCGCAAGGAGTGCATAAAAGCCTTTCACACACGTGTGTCATACAATATTTTATCTACAACCTAGTTTAAAAAAAAATTTATTCAGTCAACTTTTTCAAATTTACATTAATTGTCAAATTTGTACAGTTATTAATGTTACTAATTATTACATTTGGAATATTTTCTTTTCTTTCTTGGTGCACTACTACTTCTCTTGTAATAGTGTGTGTTTGAGATGTCGATGGCTGAAGTTGTTGATTTCCTATTCCAAAGATTTTTCTCGATGTTTCTTTTTTATTTTCTAGGGAATTTTCAACATAACCTTCTGCAACGGTGGAGCAACAAGTTTGAAGTTATGTTATTGGCTACATGAGCGATTTCTGGAGGTGTACCTAATAATTCTTCGTGATCCGTAATAATCTCTGACATTTCTGGTAACAAGTTTGAGGTTATGTTGTTTGTGGTTTCAGTAATTTCGGCAAATTCTTCCTCATCCATAATGATCTCTCTAAATAATCAAAATGTGTGTTTAAATACCATTGAATTCGCAATAAATTAGTTGTTTCTCACCGTTAGGACTGAAAAATTGTAATTTACAGACTGCACAATAGACAAAATTACTTTTGTTTTGTTTGTTGTCGCTTGGCGTCGTTGTCAACAGAAATCATTTAATAATGATAGTCCCATTTAATTTACATTGGGTTTTTACGCATGATTTAATTCATTTACGCACGATTTATTTAATGTAGCTCTTTACACATAAAAACTTATTAAATAAATTGTTAATTATAGGATGGTCGTAGATAAAGGTGATTTATACACTAATATCTAAATTTGGATTTCGCTTCTCATACGAAATAAATAAATTAATCGTTGTAATAAATGTATTGAAATTAATGGAAATTATATTGAAAATGAAAAATTATAACATTTTTAAAAACTTTAGTTTTTCAGCACACTATGGCTCTTACCTCGTACATATATATACCAAAATAATACATACATTTAGAACGGATACGGAAAGCAGATTATCTGATAATTTTAAAACAACACTATACTATTAATAGAAAAGTCGTTTATATATTATTTCATATTTAAACAAATAACCTATACTCATACTATCAAAAACAAAAATTCTACAATCTATTTTGTAAAAATCTGTTTAAAAAAATTCGAGTTCATATTTTTGTAATACTGCTCACAGGCGAGTGTTCAACCCATAAAATTACTAATATTACATTTTAGGAGATTATGTAAAAAAGTATATTATGCAAGAAAAAAATTACCGAAATTAAAATTTTTCGTTTATGTTGTGGAAACACTTATAAAGTACGAATTGCAAATATGTTATTCCTTTCAGGAGACCTGGTGTACAAGACATAGAAGAATTTGCTGTAGACGAAGACGATCCATTTGATACTACATTTGCTGAGAATATATTGCCGGGAAAAGCAGAACTGAAAATAATAGAAGATGAAATTTTAAATATAACAGAAGATTTTAATCCTCGTGGAGTTGATACTACTAATATAAAACAGAAAGTCAGCATACAGGTCATCGATCCTACTGGTCAACAAGAATCTGTAATAACTGCTGATAGAGTTTCAGGTCAGTTTTAATGAAAACAATTTGAAAACTACTTGAGTTTGTAAGACGTCATCATTTTTCGTATAAAACAAAAACATTTTTAATAATATGAAAACCACTTGCTTTGTCTTAAACTTATTATATGGACTGCAATGGTTGATTTGGCGTCATGATGTTGACATTAGTTAATGAACGGCGCTTGATTATATGAAGTAAGGGAGTTTTGTAGTGGATTTTACTATTCCAGCATTATGCACTGACGAGTATATGGCAAGACGAAACACGGGTCTGCATGTCTGGATAGCAATTTTCACACAAATATACTTGCATTGCGTTTTTATATCCGATTTTTAATAATATTTCAATATAATTAAAAATGTTTCAGTTATAATTAACAGATTTTTTAATAAAAAACATCGTAGTCATTAGTCAGTCTTATAAGTCTAATAAGAAATGTTTAATATTCATAATGTGTAGATATTTACAATCTTTGACTCAGAAGTTATTCAAAATATATATTTTCAATAGACACATCCAATTATAATGATCTAGACAATTTCCCTACCACAACTATTTCAGTCAAGTAAAAGTTTTGGCCGACATCTATTTTGGCACAGTTATATTTTCGAAAATGAGAAAACGCTGAATGCCGAATTTCACCATAAGGATTTTAATTAGTTTATGTGTTGAAAGAGTTAATTATGACAATATTATAGTAAATGTATTTGTTCAATCCTGTTATTGAAAATTACTTTTTCTTACTTAGATACAAAATTTGAAAGCGTTTGTTTTGCCCATTCAAATTATTTACATAGCAACGAATGAATGAAAGTAGTAGATTACAAATTTTTCACTCTCTTTTTGTCAATTCACATGAGCTGAATATAAGCTGAATAAGCAAATTTTATTCATAACACTAATATATACATCATCAAAATTACTTATAAAAATTAAAGTTTACCGTACAATTGTTAAAAAGCGGTTGATTACCACTAGAGAATTGCTTTTCCGCACTCTTCTGCTTCGACTTGCAAGCTACTTTTCTTACTGTTGCTAGCGCTGCTGCCAGTATCACTCATAATGAAATAAATAAAACGTACCTATTTATTTTACATTAAATTCCTTTATATAATTTCTTTACACAGTTATAAGCAAACGCCAATTAAGTTGGCGCGAGGAGGGGTAAGTTCGTGCAGGATTAAAACTAGTGGGGAGATTTGTATTTGGCTTTACATCAAATGTCAGATAATTCTAGCCTCTGAGCGTGTATCACTATATGATCCCCTAACAAAGACATTATGTTCTGTCAAACGTCAATGACAAATGTATTCTGACAATTATTTGAGTAGTGGGGTGGACGTTTTTAAAAACGGCTTCTGCGCAACCCCTTCTCGCGCCAACTTAATTGGCGCTTGCTATATATCGAAAAAGTACATGATGCTTAAAAACGTATATATATTGCCAACCTATTAAAACTATAAGAACTACTATAACAATTTTTTTCGCTATCTTTACTTAATTGGTCACCGACTTTTCTACATAAGACCATAGCTAATCGCTCATAAGACTCAGCAATAGTTGAGGAACGTCAACCTCCATGTCTTTTAAGAGGCAGAATATCAGCAGAAGCATTCGCCAATAATGTTGCCGATGTCCGCCGAAAACAATGACCTGTATATAGATCGACATCTTTAATTGCATGTAGCTTGCCACTAATCTTGCTTTTTTGGAGATAAAGTATTTATACCTACTGGTTACACTGTAACACTGTTTAATATCTGAATTTTGCACGCACATATCTTATTACATACTTGTGTTAAGATTATTTTAAACAAAGATCATATGAAGATGAACAACTACTGTTGAGGGTGATGTACCTAGGTAGTAAATAGATTTGCAAATGTAAAGGATACCGCTTTTGTAGAATTTAAAGAACGTTTTTATAATGTGCTAATAAAAGTATGTTATACAGTGGTGTAAACTTGAAAATGAACGTTAAATATCTTATAAAATTAGAAATGTTTATGTTTGAATTCTATCTCCTAGATTTACTTATACTTAACAATAAAAAATGTTTGAAATTAAAATATTATGAAAGGATATTAAATGTATACACAACGACTACTATAAAGGTTTCACATAACTGCTGACTTTTACTGGTAATTTATTGTTGACTAAATATACAAATAAAACACTACCATGTTTGCACCACTAATTTATTTGTTAGTATTAACGTAGGTAACGACTTAATAGGTTTTCAGAAAATATTTTTCTTACGAATCTAGTTTTTTTTTACAGGGTAACTGTTTAATACCGTAAGCGTGGAAACTACTTACGGTATTAAACAGTTACACTGTAAAAAAAAAACTAGATTCGTAAGAAAAATATTTTCTGAAAACTTATTAAGTCGTTTGTGGGAGATTTAAAGACCTTTCATATCAGATCTTGCTTGATATTTGGAAATTAGTATTATTACATTTTTCATTGTATCTTTCAGAGCAAGAATTAAAACTAATTCAACCGTGCCACAGAGACTTATTAGGAGGAAGTAGCACAGACTTATCAAAATTAGGTGATCAGCCTCTTCAACCGAGAGAGACAGTTAATGAGGACTATATTGAATATTGCGACCCATTTGATACGTCTATTGTTGAATCAGTTAAACTTCCGGGTCAAACAGAATTGAAATTCTTAGAAAGGGAGTTACTAGGTGAACTGAAGAGGTCGCTAAGTGACGAAAATTTCGATCCGAGAGCAGACGAATCATTAGGAAAACAACAAACAAGAAAAGTTTCTTTCGATTTACCATTGGAGCATCATCAAAATTTACTCGAAGCGACTACTAAAATTTCAAAACCACTTACACCATATTACATACGTGAAAACTCAATACCAGAAATTGAAGAAGTAACTGATCCGTTTGATACGTCTTTTGTTTCTGATGTTGCACCTGGAAAGGCTGAATTAAAATTAATTGAAAGTGAATTATTTGAGCAGAATCTAGATACTCTTTTGGATTCTGATTTTAATCCGCGCGATGAAAAGCAAGTTGCTATTGTCGAAATTGTACAAAAAATAGAAGACATCGCGGCTTCTGGAAAATCTAAACCTAACAATTTATCTTTATCTGCGGTACCTGCGATTAAAGCGGTAGATTTATTGACTGCAGATAACGATGTGGCAGCTAAAATATTAACGCCTGCTACAGACAAATCTACAGTTGAAAATTATATTGACCCTTTTGATACTTCTATAGCTTGTAACATTTTACCCGGAAAGACTGAGTTAAAATTATTAGAAAATGAACTTATGAATACACAACATGCAGCAGAGGTTTATGACTTCGCAACAAACGTTCAACAGCCACAAATAATTAACAAAAATCTAATTGAAGAGGAGAGTTCAAATCTTAATGTAAAACCACTGACACCGATTTTGGATCTCAAAACAGAATTTGAATCCGACTCAGCAGACGACATAGATCCTTTCGACACAAGTATTGCAAATAATATAGGATTAGGTAAAACCGAATTAAAAATATTGGAATCAGAATTAATTTAAAAATGGACGTGAAAGGTGCAAATCCATTTTTGTTTACGGAAGAAGACTATGTATCTCCAAATTCGGGAAATTCAAACCCATTCCTGCTTACGCACGACGATTTTGCGGATGATATATCGGAAAATAACGATAATCCGTTTCTTTCGCAAAATGCTGCAACCGTTATATCTAGCAACTCAACAAACCCATTTGCGTTTGATCCGAATGACTTTGGACCTATGGAAGCACAATCAGCAGATGTCACTGATGATCAAACAACATTTATGACAAATACATTTATAGATGCATCGGCAAAAAGCACGACCGATGATCTGTTTTCCTCAAATTCTATGGAAGATTTTTTAACGACCACTAGTGTTTCATCAAATATTATTCCCCAAAAGCCTACAGATTTGGACTTAAAATTTACTAACTCTATAGCCAGCAATGAAAATTCTGAAATAGCATTTGATTCGGATATTTCTAATCAATCCGGTAATCAGACAATATTGCCACCACGACCGCCGCCTTCTAAAGAAACTCAAGACTTATTAATGTCTGTCATGGGAGCAATGGATGCAACAAGCTCTCATCTTCTAGATAGAATACCACCTACAAGAACTCCTAGTCCTGTATCGATGAGAGATTTACATTCGCCAAGTCCTACGCCTGAACCTTTCGCTGATCTTCTAGATGTCAGCGATGCTAAATTAAATACTAGTGTTGCAAGTGAAGTTGTTTCGAACCAATCTGATGACTTATTAATGTCATTGGATCAAAGGAATGACATTAATCAAAATCCACCGCTCGATAAACCTAAAGTACCTCCTCAAAGACCCGGGCCACCTGCTCGGCCGCCAAGACCAAACTTACCACCGCCGAAACCATCACCTCCTGTATTTGTTGAATCGAATACGCAAGTACCTGCGGATATAGCTCCGCAAAAACCTCCACCACCTACTTTTGCGAACAAAGTACAACCTACAGAGAATATTAATGAGGTAATGGACATGTTGGGTACAGACGAATTGCAACCTCAGAAGCCTACAATATCTACTACAGATATAATGAATTTATATAACACACCTACGGTAACGAGTTCAACAGATTTACTATGTGATAACGTCGATACTACTATGGATACAGTACAAACTATACTCACAAATTCTCTTACCAATGATGCTTTAATTTCTTGTACATTTGATGGCAATGCAGACAATAACGTCAATAATATACCATCCGTCGTGGAAACTCCTCAACCTATAGTTCAAGACAATTTTGTGTCTCCGGAACCATCACAATCGGATTTGCAAATGGATACTAGCGATAGTCAAAGTAAAGGGTCTGTTTCTAGTGTTACCTTCAACCCGTTTGCTGCAGCAGACGAAAGTGGCATTAGTCCAATTAAACAAAACGATGCATTTGAAATTACTGAAAACACAACGCCGAACATATATCAAGACGAAGTCGCACCGGACGTAATGAGTGCAGAAAATGCTACATCAATGTCATCACAATATCACGTTGCCAACATTAAACAAGACGACTCTTTTGATGCGTTTGCTATGAAATTTGAATCAGCAGCGCAAGACGAAAACAAGAATGGAGGTGCTTTTGATGCGTTTAATAGTGCTAGTAAGGCAACGGACACTTGGGGCGGTGATGCAGACAACGTCTTTAACGAGCCGGGTACTGGTTTTGGTCCAGATGAATCTTTTGATGCGTTTTTGGCCATGCAGGAGAAACCCACTAATTTGCAAAGTAATCGCTTTGCTAAAAGTACTTCGGTTGACTCAGATGAAGATAAAGATTTTTCTGTTATAATAAGGTAAATACAATTTTTTGTAAATTAATAACTTTTTTCGTTACGTACCAATGTTCGGAATTGCAATGTCAGTTTATATTAAAGACATACTAATCATTTGCTTATATTTGATTTATACTTATTAATATTATTTCAAATAGCTACATAAGAAAACACGAAAGTATAAGAAAGCATGTTAAAATGAACACAATACGCAAATTTATTAGCCTTCCGCTATTATTTATTCTCGATTTCCATTTTGGAACCGTGCTTTTCTTTCTGCTATCGTTTCGTTCACTCTTACAAATGGCATCATCAGAGTTGTTACTGTTTTTGACGCTGGTAGAAAAGGAAGCTTTTTAAATATCCGTTAAAACAGCCCCTATTTGTTTGTTCCGTTAAAATCTCATCACGATGGTAGAGATTTCGCGAACGATAAAGATATTGGATGTGAAGTGCGCATTTGGCTGACACAACAATGCAAAGATTTTTATGCAGTTGATATTGGGATAAATGTATGGATATTGGTTTATTAAAGCGTGTTCCATAAAGAACTTCATCTCAGTAGGCAGTGAGTAACTAGTACTTGCAAATTATTATAAGCCACTTGCCTTTTATTTATAACTATTTATCTAATGTCATTTTGACATCTGTCATTTTGTGGCAAGCAATATAATGTTTTCTTACAAATATTTTTTTTACTTAATAAACAATACTACTAAATAATCTACACATTGCAAGAAAATAGTTTTATTGTCGAAGCATATTTCCGTGCAAACTTTCTTAACGGAGAATGGCAATATTTCTACGCGGAATGTAAGCGAGTTTCACTTGCAATTTCCTAATAAGAGTTGTGGATAATACAACTTTACATCATCACATTCATCTAGTCGTGGAGAAGTTTCGGGCTATAGGATTAAATTTAGCGCTTTTAGAAGAGTACTTCCTTCATGGAGTTATAAAGCAGAGGTGTTTGGCCAGCGCGGTTACCAGATCTAACTCCGTTAGATTTTTCTATTTTCAGGTTGCTAAAAAATGTAGTATATATGACAAAAAATAATAACTTAAATGACTTGATGAATACAATTACATATAAATGTAATAAAATAACATTAAATGTATTGCAGAATATTTTTGACAATCTGAAACATGGTATTCAACAGAATGGTGACCAATTTGAACATTTATTATAAATTATAATAATTAAAAGTTCTAGAAATTAGTGATTTACCTTAGTTGTTTGATTAATATCCCATCTTTACAGTTTTTTTTATTAAAGAAATTAATAATCTAATTGTACTTGTTATTAATTTCATCACCATATCTCTCGATGATAAATTTTGACAGTGACAGGTAGATAACCTTCACACCATTTAATCTATATCCGCATATCAAGAATGCGGAACTTCATAATTTATAGGAAAAATTCATAGATAACTAGATGTAATTCTTTTTGAAACACGTTGTATAAAAGGTTTACATTATTCAAATATCGAATTTATCAATAAGTTTGCGCAATAAATTAACAGTTCTTAACTCATTTTTGAGTACTTAAGAGAAAATTTCCATTCATTAATCTATCTAAAGCCGTTTATTATTATTTTACGCTTTGTAATATCCTTTCCATTAGTAGTACCACATGCTTACTCAGGCGAGAAAAGACGAGGCATTTCAATGCTGAGGATGCGTCGCTAGCGATCATCCCGGTCGGCAGATAAGGGCGTTAACAGGGAGTACACATAAAAGCACTATCAAAAGACTTTTTGAGCAATGACTTATTCGGAGAAATAGGAAATACGGGCAGCCAGGTTTATCAAATAGAGAGGGGGAAAGTCCCTATGATGTCAGCTAGAGTACGACCAACGAAGCGTGACCCTTCAAGCAGCACTGTCGTTTTGTTGTGTACATTCCCAGAAAAAAACTGAACGCGCCAGTATTTGAATCAGTCGTATCGTTAATGTCAAATGTTAATGTAAAGATTGCAGTTAAAAAAAGGTAGAATGTTATAATATTAATATGCATACACATTTTTAAAACATTTTGGAGAAAACAACAAGAATATATATGATTTATTCAAAAATAGTAAAGTAATACAAGAAATAATTAATATAGCATTATAAATACACTACAAAATTCTTATTCATCATCCGATTGTAACCAATCCGTTTCTGAATCTGATTCGCATAATCTAATAATAAATTCTTCGTGTATATCCATTAATTGATCCCTTTCGATATATTCTTTTTCTATTTTGTGAACATGTCTGCATTCTGCTTGCCATAAATTTGGAGTAATTTCACTAAAAGCCTGCAAAATTAAACCCTCAACATCGCAACTACCATCAATATTTCTAGAGGCCACCTTCCTTTTCACCATGCTCCAAATCATTTCGATTGGGTTAAGATCGCAGTGATACGGCAGTAATCTTAACACCGAATGACCTAATGTTGCTGCATAATTGTCTATTTCATATTCAGGTTCTGGTTTATTACGTCTCACTAATTCAAGCAATTCACACTTTAACATCTCAGGGTGATATTGTATATTCTTCACGTAACTCTCATCAAGATATACCAGGGGTCTCTTGTTTTCACCAAGACTATCGTTATACATTTTAAATCGTAAATATCGTGCTCGCCAGGCCACAATATCTTGTCGTTCCATTAATACTTTTCTGTTCGATTCACATTTTTTGTACTTGTAACCCATACCAATAATAATTTTCCGTAAAGTTTCTTTGCTGCCGGGGAATTTTGTTTCAGATTTCATATATGAATGTAAACTTTGTAAAGTAGGTACAGTCTTACTGACAGTGTACATAGATGTGATCTTGTTCCGCAATACAGGTCTAAGATTTAAATTGAAATAAATATAAAGTACGTTAAATATTTATATTGATATATTACTTGTCCGCATCATCTAATATAATTTTGGACTTTTTCTCCTTTCTTGGCTGTATATGGATAGTAGAAGATTACGGTTGGTCCTCCAAACTCTTGCGTAAATTGGTTTTGATACGCTTAATACTTTTTTCTGATTTTCCTGTCATTGCAGCTACTCTTCTAATGACTTGCTCTACAGGAAAAGCATAGTGGCCTGTTCGTTTCTCTTCCTCACAAAACTCGATAACTGTCTCCAGTATAGTCAAAGCGTCATCTTTCTCCGATTTTCGTTTAGCCATAATGATGATGGATAATCTACAAAATATTTGTAACATAAGTAAACGCGTAAAAATAATTGAGGTTATATTATTACTTACCTTTAGCTAACAACAGAAAATGAAATACTTTTAAGAAAAACTGTTCGGATATTCAAAAAGAAGCAAAAAATAATAGAACCGAGTAAGAACGCAAGAGAATATGAAAACAACGATTTAATAAACAAGTAAACAAGCACTGTAAATGACGGAGCATGAACGGGACTGTACAACGTGTAAAGTGTGGGTTAGATGGTGTGCGGAGCAAGACGTTGGTAAATTAGTTCGCATATTTTCCGGGGGTCAGATTTACTTGGTCGTAGTCTACTGGCTAACATTTAGAGCGGTGTGTGTGGCAGCGTTGTTGTGGTGGAGGAACCATTTATTATCCCTTCACAGTTCTGGTCGTTTTCTTCTAATATCTTCTCGTAGACACCTTTATACCTGTAAGTAGAATGTTGGTTTATTACCTATCCCATTGGAATGAAATCACGGTGAACAATGTCCCAGATATCGAAAAAACAATCAACATTGTTTTGATATTTTATGAATGATGAGGCGGCTGTCTCCACTGACTTGATGCTTGCTTTATTTTAGGCATTGGCATTGTGCATTGTGTCAACTCTCGTCACCCTTACCTTCGGAGTCACTTGTAATGTGATTTTTAAAATACTGGTTTATCAAAAGACGAATCCGTTGTTGCTCGTCTATGAGCAATCTAGAGACAAATTTTGTTGCAATTCGTATTATTCGTAATTCCTCGCTCAAAAAATCACTGAAAAGTACATCAATTGATTCCTGTCTGTTCTTGTCGATTGTTATTCGGCGATATTCGTTGATTTTTGAGTGAATCAAATTAACATTTTAGTCCGTCGGACTGGTTGAACCTCTCATCTTCAAGGCTCTTCGTTTTGACTTATCTGAATCGCCCAAACCAAGCAAAAACTTGTGTCCGGCTTAAAGCTTTTTCTTTGAATGGTTGTTGCAGCATTCGAAAATTTTTTATAACAGTTTGCCCAAAAAAGAAACAAAACTTGACACATGGTGACTGCTCCTTTCGAGCGCCCTTCACGATTTAGAAGACGTTGGAAAAAAGTAGCGTTACAGTTCTCGACGTGTGACTTCGACACGGTGGTCGGGGTACTCTTTGCTCAGACCCTACAAGTGAAGAAGTATATTGGTATGATGAGTTAGCGATGGATAAATTTGGGAAAGGAAGTCCAGGTATTTTTTGGCGCTCCCGTATGCATCTCTATAAAGTAAGCGTTGAGTAACAATTAAATTCCTGATTTTGAAAAACAAATAATTTTGTCACTGGTTTAATCACACCTAATTAAAAATGACTAAATTTGGAAGAACTCTAAAACAGTTACAAAATGACATTAATAAGATTGGTGTAGAATACTTCCAAACGTGTTTTTTTTTTTAATTTATAGCGATGAAGCGAGTAAATGTTAGGAATGTTTAGAAAAAATGGCAACATTATTACGTAACAAAGATTTATAACTTTGTTGCGTAATAATTAGATATGTCAACATAATTTGAAACATACTTGAGTGGGTAAAACCTCACTACATTTGTATAATACCAAAGTCTTTTTAATAATATAAAAAATATTATTAAAAATGGGGTGTGAAGAACACAATACAAGTTCATTTATGTATTTTTGAATGTATCTTCTCCAAAGACGTAGATACGTATTTCACATTTCTACATGATTCTCAATACGCCCCTGTTGGAATGTGTCTTCTCCAACAGGGGCGTATTGAGAATCATGTAGAAATGTGAAATACGTCTTTGGAGAAGATACATTCAAAAATACATAAATGAACTTGTATTGTGTTCTTCACACCCCATTTTTAATAATATTTTTTATATTATTAAAAATACTTTGGTATTAATTAGATATGTTTTGCTAGATAAAAAAAAACATTTTTGTTATATTAACTTTATAATGGCTGATCCAGTTCGAGTTTCCTATATTAGCTACACTGTAAATTAGACATTGGCATTAATGGCACGTTGACACATCAAATGTTAGTTTAAATCAATAACAATTCTGTACGAACTGTGTATCGACGTTTACGAGAAGTTTATGGTCAACTTAATAATAATAATAATATACTTTAATACCCTCAATTACAAGGTATGTACATACATTATACATACATAACATTACACTGCAATTAAATAAACTATAGACTTAAATAATTAAATAAATAAATCTCAGAATGGGGGATTCTACCGTCACGGGTGGGACACTTGTACCTTCATTTTCAGTATGTGTGACTAATTTATGCTAATTGTATCAATGATATCAAATTGGTTTATATAGAAAATAACAAATTAATCGATGTACTTTTATAGTTACAGTAGAGACGAGGATAACACTATGTAAAATTAAATAAAAAAGACAGTTAATGTTTGCCACGGGTGGGACCAAAAATTTACATTCTTGTTACACATGAATCATATTCAATAAAACTCTGCTATTTGATTAAACTTTTTAATGCAAATTACGATATTTCTTTGAGACAATAAACTGAACGTAACATTTGAATAGAAAATAATGTCCTATTATTTAGACATTTTTTTACAAAAATTAAATAAAGTGTGTCACGGGTGGGACTAACACTGTCACGGGTGGGACACGTACGATTTACTAGGCAAAATGAGCCGCTTATAAGTTTTCCTTTCTTGATATGGATGCTAAAGTCTCATAATCAGAGTCACTCCAGATGCTTGAGTCTGTATCAGAGTATATATTTGAAACACTGAGCTTGACAGCTTTGCATCTTTTCAGATCCGAATCAGCAGTAGTGCCCACTAATAAGTCTTCTAGATTATAGCCTTTGAAAAAGTGGAGCGACTGTATTTTATCAATACCAGTGGCCAGTTTCCATCTACTATTTAGGATTTTTCTGTTAGCCTCGATTTCTTCTTCTGACAAATGTAAAATCTTGATGTTTTTAACAGTCTTACCCGCTGCCACTACAAAATCTTCAGCGCTGTTGATTTCAACTTTTCGCTGTTTAACTTGACTCCAAACAGCTCTTTTCACTATTGCACCTACCCCATCTACAGCTCCTTTGCCATGAGATGTAGCAAAAAGTACCAGGATCCTGTAATACCAAAATCGTGGGGCATGTAACACAGATTTAATAGAGTGAATCTATTTTTAAATTGTGAAGCTGCACCATCTGAAAATATTTTTATAATCTCCAAATCTTCAATCTTGTCTTTTAGGTAAGTCATTATTTTTTTCAAGCATGCAAAAACTGCATGTTTGTCATGACATAACACATCACTTATGATAGCAAAAGAATACTTTCTATCATTTGGCAACCAGGCACATGCAGTGAAAACAGTTATTTGCTTGTGACTCCAGTGAGCAGACTGGATTTCATCTTGAGTAACTGCTGCATAGTTTTCTGCGAAATCTATTTGTAAAACTGCTTCATTTGGTTGCATATTACATTTTGCGTCGTTAAAGGCCTGTGATTGCACTCTCTTTATATAAACATGTTGCTTAAAACGATCAAGCTGATTATTTAATTCGATAATAGCCACTTCAATGGACCCTCTCACAGGTACAACCTGAGGTCGCCCTTCAATTTCAATCCATTTTTTCCATTCAATAGGTTGAAACAAGTCCTCATTATTATCTAGAAGAGACCGTAAATCATAGTCCTTACAATGAATACAATGACCAAGCATGCATTCTTCTCTTTTTGAATTGCAGCAAATTTTTTCCAGTAAATCACCACTTATGGAAGGAAACCCTGTAATTTTTTAGCTATAGATTCAACCAGAAAATTAAAATTCGCATGGTATTTACAGACACAAACATTGTGCGGCATCTCACTACAGAAAGACGTGAGCTGGGCGAAGCTGATAAAACTTGGCTATTTTTATTTTGATGTCAGGATATTCAAGTATAAATAAAGAATAAGCCTCTCTCACTGTCATATTCATATGCCGCTTTTGGCACAAAACTCTGTCGCCAGATTTCAGGTCTTTTACAGATTTCACATCTTTGATTCCTGGAGCCTGTCGACTGATATCATCACGTTGATAAAACTCTGTAACTAAACCTTTATGATCATCAGATAAGGCATGTATAACGTTACTTTTTCTGGAGGGCCTGTTTAAAAAAGAATCATCGCCTAAAATGCCAAAATCAAGGACAAGCTTGCGCATTACTGCTATTTTCTTGGTTGGGCTAGAAGGCAGTGTTCTACTAACTCTGCTTACAGCCTTACCCAAGGTCTGCTTACAAGAGTATGATCCCAATGACACGGACCATTGTTCGCCCGTAGTAGTATCTGCCTATTTTAAAAGTTTTATCTTTTCCCTATATGTACTTCCTTTTTCTTTCAGTTTCCTTAACTCTTCTATTTTTTAGTCGTGCTGAAGAATTCTCTTTTTTCTTGATGTTCTCCCTTCTTTTCTTGTCTCTCTCCCTTTCTTTAGATAAATGAATTTGATAGTTTTCAGGACTGTTCTTAAGTCTCTCTCTGTACTTCTTCATTCTTTGAGTACACGTTGTTTTACCCATTGTCCTTAAAAGCAAAAAAAAAACGCAAGTGCTAAAACGCAAGCTTTTTCTATATGAAATACATTGGTAACATGTGAAAAAATGGCCAGAAAGGCATAAAATACGTTCTTAAATCATTTGCAATGCATAAGTAACTCCACCAAATACAACCGTCCCACCCGTGACGAAACAATTGTCACGGGTGGGACCAAATTCACCAGCCTATAGTTTTCAATTTATTTGACAGAAAAAAAGATATGAATATATCGATGGTTTTATTTTATTACACTAGAACTAATTAATAAATATCAAACATAACCTCAAAGTCAGTCATTGGAAAACAAAACTTTCGTGTGTATTCGCAACGGGTGGGACAACTTAGTCACTGATTGTTTTATTTTAATTTTACAGCAGAATTACTTACGCTTATTAGAATCCGCTAGCACGTATTAATTAGTAATCCAATCCAAGTAATTTTAAGAACGATAACAGTTGCAAGTTCAAACCACAACTGATGCCACAGTGTTGCCAACTTGAAACAAATTTTCCCATATTTGCGTAAGGTTCGTTAATCAATGTTTGCAACTTAATAAAAAAAAATAAATAAATAAATATACTAATAATTTTTATAGTAGCGTGAAATTGGAAGTATTTTGTATCGATAAATATAATAATTGACAGCATAAAAGAAAATTTAAACAAATACTTCAATGTTTACTTTCCTGTAGAATCCCCCGAATATATTTTTATATCATCTGCATAGGCGAGAATGGGACATTTCGCTTGGAGAAGGATATCATTCATAAATAAAATAAATAGCAAAGGATCCAAATTTGATCCCTGAGAAACCTCAGAAGGAAGAGCAAAATTATTGGAGCAGAATCCATTGTAGGTCACGTAGCATTTTCTTTGAAATAGATAAGACCGAAGAAGGCTGATAGAAGTTGGAACGAGACCAAAAGATCCCAACTTATGAAGTAAAACTCATGATCAATTAAATCGGAAGCCTTGGATAGGTCAGTATAAATTACATCAACCTGATCTCTGCCGCCCAAAACTTCACCGATGTTCTAAACAATTGACGCCAAATATGTGACAGTAGACCTACCCGTGACAAAACCATGCTGGTTCGGTGAGATATGAGAGCGCGTGCCACTAAATAGTCTGGAGTATAATACCTTTTCATACAGCTTGGCGAAGTTTGATATAATAGAGATCGGCGTGTAATACTAATCAACACACGATCTCCTTTCTTATGCACGGGGAGAATTCTTTTGTTCTTCCACCGATCGGGAAAGATATTCGTTGTTATAGATAGATGAAATAAGTAACTTCAGAGGATATGCCAGGATAAATCTACAGACACGTATCAAAAAGCTCGGTAAGGAATCATTTCCAGCGGTGTATTTGTTAGAAAAACTGGTCATTAAATATTAACTAATCCTCGGAGGACAACGGGAAGGAAAGGGGTAGAGAATAGTAGTCCTACTACTCATCGATTCGTCCTACTTAGCGAACAATACGCAACGTAGTAAACAAATTTGAGGAAGCTGGAAGTATTGAAGTAAGCCGTGTGCATCATAGTGGTGCACGTTCAGACCTGGAATATCGATTCGTCTCCGTTCGCAGACTTTGGACTTTTCTTATGTCTCCCTTTGGAGCATTTTACACAAGGGCTTGCACAAAATTTAGTTAACACAAGGACTAAAGTCCAGAGATCATGGACACCGTAGAATTTACGCAGATTGGGTATTACTGCAGAAGGAAATTTGATGCTGATTTTTCAAAGAAAAATTTCTTCTCTGATCAAGCACATTTCCAACTCTTTTGGTATGTTAATAAACAAAATTGCCGCATATGAGGCAAGGAATATCCTTACGTGGTACGCTAGCCACCATTGCATGCACAAAAAGTAACTGCGTAGTGCGCATTGTGATCAGGTAGCGTAATTGGAACTTGCTTTTTTTATAACGATGGTCAGACAGTAACAGTCAACGGTGATCGCTATAGGAGTATGTTAGCCGATTATTTTTGGCTCGAAATAGAAGATATTACGTGTGATTTCAGCAACACGGCGAAACTTGCCACACATCGTGTCCAATGTTTTGCCTGAAAAGTTCATAGATCGCATTATTTCACGTAGTGGTGACGTAAACTGGTCGCCAAGATTATGCGATATAGCGTCAATTAATTTTGTTATGAGGTTTTTTTTATGGAGTCACGTCTATCCCAACAAACTTGCAACGTAGAAGCACTTAAAAATTAATATCCGCCCCGTTATAGCCCAGATAGGCCCCGAAACATATGAAAAAGTCACCGAAAATTACCTCGAATGAATCAACGGCCGGAGGCGGACATAATCTTCTATAATTAATGAATAATACCAAATATTAGATTAATTAAAAAAAAATAAGATAATGTTAGTGTTTTTTCTTAAATAAGAGTTAAGGAACTGGAATTGAATCACCCATTATAACACTAAAATAATTAATCAATGTACGATTTGCGAAATATAATGATTTTAATGCTAGATAACACCAAATTGTAGGTAACCAATTTGGTGATATCAAAAAAGATGGGTTTTCGTTCTAAATGAAACTTCTGCATGTATTTATAAAAAGAAAATTAATGGATTACATTTTTTACAAATGTATTGTCTTTTAAAAAATGTCAACGTTTGAATAGTATAATTCATTTTAATATTAGGCCCAAAGTCTCAACTGATAATGTAGATGAAGTACTACCGATTATTGCACCACCTCCCACAACAGCGCAAAATGCTTTCAATGACAATTCGCCTAGATTTAATCCCTTCGATCAATCAGAAGCTGTATCGACAGTCATACAAGATGAGCCAGCTCTATTATTCGGTAAATATTCTTATTCTATAACATTTTGATAACACAATAATATAATTTATGGAAATAGACGAAGCAAAAGTTACGAGAACAGATTCTCAAGAAACACCGCCAACACCTCTTTTCGATGAAGATGTTTCGCAGCCACTAGAACCATTCCCAAGAATTTCCTATGCAGAAGATGGATGGGAAATGCAGTTAAGACAACCTAACAAAAAGAAAATCACTGGACAAAGGTCATTACAGTAATATATAAAATTGTCTAGATTACTTATTTGAGGTTAATAGGTTTTGGAAGAAAATTTTTGTTCGAATCGTTGTACAAGCAGATTGCACTTTGTTACAACTTTTTAATCAACAAATCGATAAAGACCCATTTCAAGAACTTCCACTCCAGCCTTGTTATTCAGTCTCAGATATTGGCGCTCAACAGTATGATAATTTTGGAAAGATTTTCACTATAAAATTGCAATACATATTTTACAAAGAAAGACCAGGCGTCAGACCTGGACAAGTTAAGAAAGCTGAACGCATAACTAATAAATTAAGTCAATTTGCCGCGTATGCAATTCAGGGTGATTATCAAGGTGTTAAAGAATTCGGAAGCGACTTGAGGAAATTAGGTTTACCGGTCGAACATGCACCTCAGGTGTCGCAGTTGATGAAATTGGGCTCACTTAATTATGAAGACTTGAAACAATTTTCTGTTTGCATAGAAGAAGCCCTTTTTAAATTGCAGGCCCATAGAGACAGAGCTCTTCATTATAAAATGGAAGAAGTTCAAATTACTGTAGTTGATGAACTATATGTCGAGCAGGATGCGGAAGGTAAGTAAAATTTGTTCAATTGAAAAATTCATCCATAATAAATCCATATTACTTTAGCACTTTAGCATATAGATTTTCGGGTATCGTACGCTGTATCTTCGCTGTCCTTGGAATGATTCTCTTGACGACCTCTCGATGAGATTGCACTTATCGTTTTCTCTTGACTCTCGTTCGACTTGAAATAAGTGAATGAAGTAGGCTCTCTGTGTTCCTGCTTTTATACCTGCTGTTACTGCCGTGTTTGTCAGTTTGCACCAATTAGCGTTAGAATCCGAGTTGTAGTGGTGGTCTCTACCCGGACAGTTGTATGCGATACGTCGTGCATTCCATTTTGTTGTCTTGGTTGTTCATTTGTATAAATGTTACTGAGCAAAAGGATCTATGCGCGCTGTCCGTAATTCCATTTATTCATGCTATCGGATCATTCTTCTATTTTTATCGCCAGTCTTACGATTCTTGTGGGCAAGTGTTTACTTTCAGTTATAGTTTTTGCCCGTCGATGTCGTGTCCCGTCATAAGCATGTGCTGGACTAGGGATAACGTATGTACCTATATTTGTTCGAATTGCGTTTCTGTGTTCATCTCTGCGAACATTTATTCTGTCCTATGTACTATTGACTGCAGTATCTATACCTACGGTATTCTGTATACACCTTGCATCTTTTGGAAATTTAGATATCTTTAATCTTATCTTCCCTTAAAAAATTTAAAGTTAGTGTACCCATATGGAACTCTCAGACATTAGAGAACTTCGGGTAGGCAATATTGTCTATAATAGACTGCTGTGACAGTCTTTTCATCCTTCTACCCTATATTTTGGAAAAAGACATCGTACCTTACGAGTTTTTATATTTCGGATCGACTGTTCACAACATTCAGCCAGTCATTATTCAAAATACACACTGAATTTTCTTGTGTGTTAGTGTGTTACTACTAGGGACAGGACACGAGAGGCCGATGACTCATCGCCCACGGGCGTAATACTGAAAATTTGTATTTTTAAAGAGTTTTTAATTTTATTTATATATTTGGAAAATAAACGGGTGGAGATCTATAAAATACGAAATACATCTTTATTTGTTCATTTTGTAGTCAAGGTGAGTAAAGGAGTATTAATATTAACTAGCAATACTTTCTCAAGGTTCTCTTCTGTAAAATTTCTTCTTTTTGAATGAAATACATCCTTGTAAATAGAAAGCGTCCTTTCTACATTAGGTGCCTACTGAAAATATTATTTTATTTCAGCGTATTTAGCAGTTAGATTTTGAGGCATTATCCCCATACATAATTGCCGCAATGTTATTAAATCTGGATTTCTATTAAAAACTGCGTCTAACTTTTGCCGAACGCCACATCCGAAGTCACTTGGAATATTTTTCAAATTATTAATAGCCACATCTAATGTGGTTAATCCCTCATTTAATTTGAGATTTTGATTTTCAAAATAAGTGACTAGTTTTGGAAAATTTGCAAAGTGTTCCTGAAGAAAGTACAAGTCACTTTTTAAATTTGGAATTTGTATTAGTTCCTTGCACTCAGAAATACTTCGAGCATCGTCATTTAAACATTTAAACGAAATTTTGTAAACTATCGAAATTCTCTGTATAAAAACTAGTAACTTCCAACCATCTTCCCAATCTAGTTATTACTGGAGAGGAAGGCAGTGACAGAAATGGAAGTTTTTTCCTGTAAAGAGCTACTCTCAATGGTGCTTTTCTGAAAACTTTTTAAAAGCGGATACAAGTCTATCAACTTCCGGAAAGGTGTCTCTGAGGAAACATATCCTAATATGCTGCATATTACTTGTGTAGCACATGCTCTCCACAGAACCTGTGAATATATCACACCTTTCCGGAAGTTTATAGACTTGTATCCACTTTTAAAAAAGTTTTCAGAAAAGCACCATTGAGAGTGGCTTTTTACAGGGAAGTGACTTCGGGTGAGGCCTTCGGCAAAAGTTAGACGCAGTTTTTAATAGAAATCTAGATTTAATAACATTGCGGCAATTGTGTATGGGGACAATGGCTCAAAATCTAACTGCTAAATACGCTGAAAATAAAAATATTGCCAGTATGTACCTATAACCAGTTGCATTGTAGAAAGGACGTTTTCTATCTACAAGGACATATTCCATTCAAAGATAAAAAAATTTACAGGAGAGAACCTTGAGAAAGTATTGAAAGTTAATATTAATACCCCTTTACTCAACTTGAACTACAAAATGAACCAATAAAAATGTATTTCGTATTTTATAGATCACCACCCATTTGTTTTCCAATTAACAGTTAAAACAATGAAAAAAGAAACTAACTCACCGTACTTCTTTTATCGAAATATAAACTAATACATATAATAAATTATTAAAACTCCTCACCCTTCTATCTACGCCCATGGAGAAAGGAATTTAACTATAATATTGAAGTAATTGCGTCACAATTCAACGACAAAAAAACAGTTGTGCGGTTAACCGAATGAATTGTGCTATTCAATAACTCCGTCTTGTACTTACCGATGTTATAGACTATTTATATGGTCCATTGCCTGATGCGACCGGTCTCTAGTTAGTACAAAGTAAGAAAATACTTCATTGCCGTTTAAAATTTTAGAAACCATCCTATGAGCTCGATCATCAAGTAATTATAATTGCTGCATTTTCTGAAATACCTGCAGTAATCTTTTCTCTATTTTTGACTTTGTGTAGCGAAAAGAACTCTTCCTAATATTGCACTCATTACAAAAAAAAAACAACATATACTAATAGAATAAATATAATTACACTATTTTATAATTAATACAATGTTTTAGGTCATGTAGAAAAGCAAATAGCTAGGGTGCGAATGTTCTTTTTGGGTTTCCTGACGGGAATGCCTGATGTTGAACTAGGAATAAATGATTTGAGAAGACAAGGAAAAGAAGTTGTAGGTAGGCATGATATCATTCCGGTAGTTACGGAAGAATGGATAAGATTAGAAGAGGTAGAATTTCATTCTTGCGTGCAGCAGGATGAATATGAAAAATCTCACATTATTCGGTAAGTTTTTTAAAATTTTTGTTTTTGTTCTTAGCCAGTTTACACCATTATTTCTACTCCACGCCTCCCACTTATACTCTTATTTATAATTCATTCTTCAATGCCTTCTGCTGCTTCTTTTACTGATGATTTTGATCTCACGTACCTTTTTGCTGATCTATTTCCTTTATTATAACTACACAAACTAACCACAACGATCGCTTTCGAATCTTCTCTTCTATTGGTCTAATTTTTAATTATTTTGATAAATGTTAATTTTTATTCCTTTTCATTTTACTTATTATTCGTCTAAGAAATTTTGATTCCCTGACTTTAAGTTTACTGCTAGTCCTTTTGATAAAAACTCAAGACATCCATACATTGTAAGTGACACAGATACTTTTTTTTTGTAAATTTTGGGTTTAACATGCTTGAATGTTGAATGAACAATACTAAAATGAAAACAAAGTTGCCTACATCAACGGGAAATATATTGTAAATTCAATTAAATTTAAATCAACTGAAATTCTTAATTTTAACTAACTCTAGGATAATTATCCGCAAAAGTAAAACATTAATAAAAATTTTGACGATTGAAATTGCAAAAATATAAGCGAAAATCAATGATATACAGGTTCGTTCAAAAGTTATAGAAATAAATGACTAAAAATAAACCAGGGGCGATTTCAACAAGTTACACAGTACATTAGTATTCGTTACACGCGCGGACCCGAAGTAAAAATTACCTATTTGAGAAAGTAATCGTTACTTTATTATTAGATGACTTTTGATACATATCGTTACACTTGTATTTGATTAGTTTCGGTACGTATCGTTACAATCGTATTTGCTTACTTTTGGTACACATCGTTACACTCGTATTTGCTTACTTTTGGTACACATCGTTACACTCGTATTTGATTACTTTTGTACATATCGTTGCGTTTCTACATATGTATTATATGTATATATTATAAATTTACGGGTACAAGATATCATATTCATTGATTATCTATACTCTATAGCATACTTTTTAAATATAGACATGTCAAATATAAACAAAGAATTTTGCAATTCAATTTACTTGTGTAATTATAAAATTCAGATTTACAGAATGTGCAGCCAATTTAATTTATTATAAGTGAATAAATTTCAAATAATTTGATCATGTTTACCGGCGATTATTTTGAAATTAATTATATATGTGCAAGTAAAAACCGTAACATACGATACACAATTGTAATTTAAAATATAATTTGATTTGATAAGATCAGGAGTCTCGGTTAGAAATTAAATTTAGTTGGGGAGAGTTGGAAATACTCTTTTAATTGTGTATTTTTAGCTAATATTTCATCTCTCAATTGGTTTGCTTCGTCAGGGTAAAGTAACGGTAATTAAGTTGTACCTAATACACCATATTATGTAATATCTATACAATAAAAATATACTTACAAATTGAACTAATGTGAGGAAAGGTTTTACGACAGGATACCTACCTATAATGAGTAAAGTGCGAACAAATATAATGCTGTTAAACATGATTTTTTATCCGTCAACGGTCAACATCATTTTATTAGTTTACAATTTACTTGTTGTTACATGCTGTTAGAAAATTGTTACATGCTGTTGCAAAACGTTTATATGTAATGTATTCAAGTTTATTTTCTTGTTTGCCTAATTTTTTTTTATTTCATCACTAGACTGCGGAAAAGAAGTCGGTTTCGCTTGATAATAAGATTGATGCAATATTCGCTCGTAGCCCTGATTTTAATGTCCTGAAAGGTGTTGAAAATACGAAAATCGGTAGATATATTAAATTTAAAGATTATTATTTCTATGCGCTACTCACTAGCTCTGATGTTGAGCGAAGTTTTTCTATATTTAAAGACACACTGTCCAATAAAAGAACGGACTTTACAGAACAAAGTTTAGAATATATTTTAGTAATTAATGTCAATGAAAAATGTTTACTGCGGTGTGACAAAGCATTCACTTCAATTATAAGTGATATAATTAATTTCAATATTTTTAATACAGTCATTTAATTTCAATTCAAGTTAATTTAACTTCAGTGTTTTATTTATTTTCGTATAAAAATAAATTTCCGTATATACATTTCATTGGCTTTATTACGACTCTGGCGGAATATATTTCACAACTCCGTCTGTTTGCATTGAAATACGTGCAAACAGACAACTTAAATCAATACCATCACGCTATAACATTCATATATACAGTTGATCGATTGTACATTGTCGGCACCGACAAATCACACCCGATATGGGATAGCGCCGGTTCCGACGTCTATTCATCACGCATTATATACGCTATATTACATTAAATATATTATAATACAATTTAATCAAAATTATGCAGTTTGTTTTAACATTTCCGTAAATTCAGTGAAAAGCAGCTACGCATAACGTTACTAATTCTGCGAGGCAAATAATATCGATTACTGATATAATAAAGCCAATAAGATGAATGCCGGCACCGAACTTTACTTAAGAATGTAAAATGAATATGTATACAGGGTGTTCACACTTAAACCCGCACCATTGGTAACTCCGTTATTATTGGAGCTACGAAGTTCTCCAAATTAGCAAACTAGTAGGATTTTTCCTGGCGGTTACGACGATAAAAACAAAAAAAAACAATTGAACGTCGCGTTTTTCAGATATTTGACAAAATGTAATTTTTGAAATGGAACATCCTGTATATTTTTATGCGGTTGAATAAAGAATTTAGTTCTGAACAAAAATGTTTCAATACATTATCTCAAAAAAATTGAAAATAAAAAGTTATCACGTGATTTCTTTAAAGGGGCATATTCCCGAGATAATCAGAAAAGTACCCATTTTAAAATGGGACACAGTATAATTTAAAACTCCACTCAGAAAAAAAGGAAAAGAGAAAATGAAATTAGCCTACATTACAATAGTTGTTACAATTTAGATCAAGTAGGCACGAATCAAAAAAAAAAAAAATATTCAATAACAATCCGTCAAATTAATCTGTCAGTGTTTTAAAATTCGCATTGTTATTTTGCTTTTTTCTTCGTGTTTTCTTCTAATAAAAATGGTTTTCACACATGAGGAAAAATGTGATATTATGGAAGCTTACATATTTCAGAGAAAAAACACTATTAGAGCTCGCGAACATTATAGTGCAATGTTTCCCGAGCGCGCGATTCCTCAAAGAAGATATTTCTTGGAATTATACAGACAATTTCGGCGAAACGAAGAGGTTTTCAAGAAGAATAGAACGAAGAAGCAAATTGTGGTTAGTGAGGGGGTAGAGATAAATGTACTGGGATATTTTGAGGCGAATCCTAACAATTCAATTAGAGAATTGGCAAGAGATATAGACCTTTCATTGGGAACGATTCATAAAATTTTGAAAAAATATAATTTTGAGCCATACAAATATCGGCCAGTACAAACTTTGCATCTTAATGATGATATAAGAAGAATGGAGTTTTGTGAATGGTTCCTACATAAATGTGAAGAAGATCCAAATTTTCCTCGATATGTTTTATGGTCGGATTAGAGTAACTTCTCTAATAAGGGAATGTTTAATCGAGAAAACTATCATTTTTGGAGTCGGGAAAATCCTTTTTTGACTTATCCCACTAATCCACAACATCGGTTCAGCCTTAATGTTTGGTGTGGTATGATTGGATCTAAAATTGTGGGTCCTTTTTTTTACCGCGGCTCATTGACGGGAGAGAGATATGAGGACATTATCTCTCATGTATTGGAAGATTTCGTGGACAACGTGAACTTGATGGATAGGTCGCGGATATACTTCCAACAAGACGGTGCACCGACTCATAATCACCATATCGTTAACGCATTACTTGAGAGATTGGAACTCATGGACCAGTTCTGTGGCCCTCACGCTCACCAGATCTAACTCCGCTAGATTTTTTTTTATGGGGCCGAGTGAAAAATGAAGTTTACAAACATCGTTACCAAAATGTGGAAGAACTTCAAAATAGCATTACGGCCATTATTCGGAATATTGATGGAAGACCCTTCTCAAAGCCACGCGCTGCACTCAGAAAAGAGCCCGCAAGTGTCTGGACCAAGAAGGTGGTACCTTCGAACAATTATTTTAGTTATGTATGTTGATTGATAGTGTTCATTATTCTTTTATTTGTTATTCTTAAGTTTCGTGGACGAAATCAAAATAAATTTCGTTAAAAACACAACGTTTCGTTTGAATTCATTTAGGAATATTATGAACCAACCTTCTCGGACCTATACAAAAATTTTTTTCATCCGTTCAAGAAAAGAATAGCCTACAATAATCGGTAAATATTATTTAATTACAAATTTCGTTAGGCATCCCTAAAAACAAATCCTAAATCCCTAAAAATGCACGGTATCTCATTTGAAAACTTACGTTTTAGTGATAAAGTAAGCTAATTTTAAGAATGTTTATGATATTATTTTATTTAGTATCTGAAGATGACTTCAATTGGATAAATATGTGAAACATGCTACGTCTTTCATCAATTTTTTTAAACAAAATGCAATGATTAAGAAATCACGTGATAACTTTTTTATTTTCAATTTTTTTGAGATAATGTATTGAAACATTTTTATTCAGAACTAAATTCTTTATTCAACCGCATAAAAATATACAGGATGTTCCATTTTAAAAATTACATTTTGTCAAATATCTGAAAAACGCGACGCTAAATAGTTTTTTTGTTTTCATCGTCGTAACCGCCAGGAAAAATCCTACTAGTTTGCTAATTTGGACGACTTCCTAGCTCCAATAATAACGGAGTTACCAATGGTGCGGGTTTAAGTGTGAACACGTTGTATACGAGGGTGGATCAATAAATACCCGTGTTAGGAAAGAAGACGCAAGTTTTTCACAAATTTTTTATTTATTTTTCAACGTAATCACCTTTTAGTACAATACACTTTTGCCAACGTTTCTGCCATTTCTTTAACCCCTCCAAAAAATACGATTGTCAAACTCTGCAAAATACGCTTGTCTCGACGATAACCTCCTCGTTTGAGCTGAATCTTTTTCTCCCGAGCCACGTTTTCATGTTGGGGAACAGAAAGAAGTCGCAGGGACCCAAGTCAGGCCGAGTACGGTGGGTGCGGCAGCAATTCGTAGTGCAGTTCATGCAACTTTGCCGCGACAATTCTGGATGAATGTGCTGGTGCATTATCGTGGTGAAACAGCACTTTTTTCTTAGCCAAATGGGGCCGTGTCTCCTTCAATTTTATATCGAATCGGTCCAATAATTCAGTGTAGTACTGCCCCGTGACCGTTCTTCCTTTCTGCAAACAGTCCATGAGGATTATTCCGTTGGAATCCCAAAAAATCGTGGCCATGACCTTTCCGGCCGATGGGACCGTCTTTGCCTTCTTCGGAGCAGATTCACCCCGAAAAATCCATTGTTTTGACTGTCGCTTGGACTCTGGCGTATAATAATGGATCCAGGTTTCATCAACGGTGACGACTCGACGCAAAAACTCCTGCGAATTTCTCTTAAAGAGGTCCAAACACTGCTTCGACATTGACAACCGTATCCGCTTGTTGTCCACCGTAAGCAATCGCGGCACCCATCGGGCCGACACCTTTCTCACCGATAACTTATCATGTAAAATATTAATTGCCGTTCCGTACTACACGCCTGCGGCCTCTGCTACTTCGCTACTTCGTTCGGCGATCAGCGAGAATCATGTCGTGGACCTTTTCAATGATTTCCTCGGTAACCACGCCTGCCGGGCGGCCTGGGCGCTCCTCATCAAAAACAGTTGTACGACCACGTTTAAATGCGTTAAATTGAATATCTTACGGTTGTCATAGATGGTGAAGGGTCCCCATAGACAGCATCGAACTTCGCTTTTATTTCTTCGCATGTTTTTCCATCCAAAAATAAAAAGCGAATTACGGATCGATATTGCTCTTTTTCCATTTTATCAATAAACACGAAACACGTGTGATACAACTAGCTGCCAAATAAAAACTAACCTATGAATCAGTCTGAAATTTATTATGGTGTTGTCTGACAGATGGTAGTACACCACGGTAATGCCAACTTCCCTCAGCAGCGCCACCTGTCTTCAAACACGGGTACTTACTGATCTTCCCTCGTATATATGAATCAAAGTATAAAAAATTAAAAGTACTAAAAAATGAAGAAAAGATTGAAATTTGTTTAAAATATTTAATTAGCATTGCAATCAATATATTTATTAAAACACTCCAATTTTTAAATCAGCAAGACCTTTCATCTCAAATTCCGTACTGCCACTAGCTTTGGGTTTATATTTTAATAAACCTACAAATTTTGAAATTTTCGAAGAAAACTGTGGGAGAAAACTGAATTGATAAGAACATAGAATAATTGAAAAAAATTCGTCTTTAGTGTCATCTCCATGTTTAACTCCCTATCGATATGTAAACGGCATTTTTTAATTATAGAACAGAGACCTTACCTAAACTAGATGTTATTCCAAACCTTCGTTCAATTTACGACTACAAATTAAAACAATAAATAATTACTCCAATTTAAAATTTTTATTAACGACTTCTACTACATACAATTTTTAATTTAATTTTTAAGTTTAGTCATTTGTTGGAATGATGTTACGTCCAAAACTTTAGAAGATTCTTAGTGATAAGTTATCTTTCTTCTAATTTTATATGGACAAAATGCACATATATAGTCATCTTTCCTTTTACTTTGGAAACCAGTGGTAGTACTTCTTCATGTGTAAAGTACACTTAACAGATTCTCGTACTGGCATAAATAAAGTTGATACTGTATTGCGCTTTTTCAACCATGCAAAACTTAATGAGTTTTCTAAAGACATCATGAAATTTCTTCTAGATAATATTTCATTGTTTATCTGGATACGTAGCTGCAACGTAAATTACGTCTGAATTAATTGAAACGATATTCACTAACACCTGTTACATAAGTATTGGGGAAAATATTAATGCTTTCTGTAGTATAGTAAAAGTAATAGATCTAGTCAGCCATGAAGAAATTTCTTGATCGGTGTCTTGTTAATTTATTTGACATTTGACATTTGTCAAATGTGTACTCCAGTTTTTGCCGAATTATAAAACTTAACAATCTAAGATGTGATATCGTTCGAACTAAATATTCGAAAGTTCATTTACAACCTGGTTGGACAGCTGCCCAAACGAGATATGTATAGTTAACATTTTTAGTAAACAAAACATATCAAAAAGCACTATATATCGTACAATTTTAGAATGCGAACAAGGAATACCATACATCAACCTCCAAAAAATAGGCCGTCCACGCAAGTTAACTGGAGTTCAAGTCGATAGATTATCTGAACGTGCCAAAAATACCATTGGTGTCTCTACCCGTAAACTTTCTTACCGTTTTAAGGCTTCAAACGCTACAATTTCTCGATATTTAGCACGAAATGGTTTAAAGTATAGAAAACGTAAGAAATGTCACAATTGGCCAGAATTCCTCGCTGTTGTCGAGCTTTACGACGTATTCATTTTGCTAATAAATAATAAAATAAAATAATCATGGACGACGAGAAATATTTTACTTTTAGTCATGTGGAGCTTCCTGTAAATACAGGTTTCTATACAGATAATATTGAAAATACCCCTGATAATATAAAATTTAAAGAAAAGGCGAAATTTATGACAGAGGATATTCCAAAAGCTTAGAGAATTTGATTTAGAACCCGTCTAAATATTAATGCGAGATGTAAGAAGAAAACTTCGTATAATTGAAGCTTGAAGCTAGAGGGCCCCTAGCGGCAATATAATACTTAAGTGTTAAGGTCTAAGGTCCATTAATTGGTGTTATAATATTATCCTTTGTTGAAGTTTTTTTGAGTTTAAGTAATAAAAGTTAAAAATTTTCCCAAAATTTATGTAACAGATGTTATTCCATAAAATATGCATACTGTCAATTTTTAGTTTTACGACCACAACTCATATTAAAACACATTTGATCAAATGTGTACTCCAGTTTTTGTCGAATTATAAAACTTAACACTCCAGGATTTCAAAGTATCAGGTGATATTTCTCTCTGACCTTGTTGATAAAAGAAAAACATTTGATTTTTCTTAGGTGCATACGAGACGAGAGATTTTTGTTGGTCAAAACAAAATATTGATGTGCTCGTTTTACGATTTCTTGTATCTAATAGTTTGGGTGATTCGACAATGATAAATTTATATGGCTCTGTGGCTCTATCAGCAACTTCTCGACTAATGAGACAAAAGGAAACTAATTATCCATTATAATATTTTGATTACTTCCATAAATGCTTTGTTAGCTATGTTACAAAATAATCTGCAAATGGTTCGCAATTTGTATTGGTTGTTTATTTTATCGTTTTATTGGGGATAGACATCCTAAAGGAATATCGTCCTCTGAACGCCAAGAATTGTTCGTTGATAATAATATATGATTCTGGTTTGTACGCATTCGTTCAACATTGTAGAAATTTTACGTAGTGCAGCAAATGCTTCTGTTTTCTCATTTAATTGTCTGGTTTGTTTATCATTAAAACGAAAACAAGATATTTGAAAATCAAAGCATTCTGAACTCATTGCCACTTTGTAGGTATATATTTCCACAGAATTGTGAATCGAACATGGATAATGTTCGTAAATGATTACCTTTCATTACAGCAGACAATTAGGCGCGGCTCGCGATGACGTATTTGGGAGTGCAAGTACAATGATGCGAGTGCTTCGTGTATTCTCGTGTACTAACTGTAACGGTTTCTTAGTAAACACCGAAAACACACGAGGCACTCGCATCATTGTACTTGCACTCCCAAATAGGTCATCACCAGCCGCGCCTGGCAGACAATATAAGCAACCCAATTAGAGCCTTCAATTCATCTTTGCTAGTTTCATCTACAATTGCTTTCTATTTTTTTTATAATTTGCTAATTTGATATTTATTTCTAGGTTTGTATAGTAGACATAAAAGTGAGTCAGTGAATAAAAGAAAAATCATCAATACCTTTATTAACATGCCTCACTTCATATTGAGTAGAGCGGAAAATGTGTGTAATATTTCTTACAGGTTTCGTTCCAACCCTTGATCTGCATTCAATAGTCCAACGATGACCATTTCTTCCCTTGAGGCTTATTTTAGAAGGTAACACTATGTTAGGATTACTTGAAGCTACATGAATTAGTGGATCGTGTTCATCTGAGACGCGTTCGTTAGAAGTAACAGGTGTTTGTTCTAATTTTCTGCTACTTCATTAGTAGGAAAGGGGTCTATATTTGCTCTAACCTCACTTGTAGTACTTTTAGGGATACTGTAATGTTCATTATCTTCTTCACTATCATTTTTTATTTTTAAATCTCTTTAGCATCACTTTCACTGACATTTTCATATACATTTATCTCCTCATCATTTTGAAATATCGTCTCTGCTTGTAATTGTAATTTTGCATTCCGTTCTTCCGAATTCGATGTTACACTACTAATAAAATATTCAAATAAAAGAATACAGTTCAAAATGGCTTTGCGAAACACTCTTACGTTAAAACACAAACTATTCATAAATTTTGCGACTATAATGACGATGTATGTCTACGTATAACCCTATTATAAGATATTAGCAGCAACAGCCTTCGTATACTGGTCAATACTACTAAATTATAAAATAACTTCACCCTTCGGTTAATTTCGGAAATTTTCCTAAATATTTTTCGTTGTAATCGTCATATTTACGAAAGTTTGTGTTCTATCTAGGGTGAAAATGCATCCAATTTTCGTGCCATCATAGGAAGACATGCAAAAGTCGTACCAATCTCTGCAATTTGAATAAAATACAGGGTATCCTTAAGTTTTATAATTTTATTTTATAAATTGGATCTTATTATATAATTTAAATTATGAAGCGAACGAATTTCATAGTTCGGCTTTTCATTTTAACGTAAACTTCTATGAACAGTTTAGAACAGTTTAATGACAAACTGAATGATGACATTAAGTTATACTAGACAAAAACGGTGATCTTATTTATTTATTTATTTCGTATGAAAAACGAAATCGAAAACTAGATATTAGTGTATAAATCACTTTTATGACAAAAAAAGGATCATAAAACTAATTTATACAGAGCTGCAGAAGTTGCCTTGCTCAGCTTGGGGATGCCACCAAGGAATTTTTTTTTGAGGCAGTCGTTCACTATATGGCCCATAGTTTGTTCCACATTTTCGCAGTTGCAGAGGCTAGTATCTGCTAGTTTCCATTTATACAGCATTGAATTGCACCGTCTGTGGCCTGTGCGGAACCTATTTGAGATCATTGCCTATGTGGGAGGGTTACGCCCGGCAGAGATTCTGAAGGATTGGAAACTAAATCTCTATTCCTCAATTCAGGCTGTTGTTCCAGGAGGGCTATCCAGTAATCACATTGGTGGGATGCTGAACTCCGTATCCAGCCCAATCAGTCTTCTAATAATATTATTCAACGAGAGTCATGTCTGATTAAGGATATGATGGCAACACCGAATGTAGTGTCACCTTTGTTTTCCACATATGCAACGTTATAGTAAATTGTGTATCGTACTAATTTAGAAGCTACGTAAGTACGACCCAATTATGTTGTGAATCCATAAAACTCGCCAACCAGTGACATGATGAGAATACATTTGCTTTTCATGTATTTTTTTTTGTACCTCAAATGCGAAAATTGCATTTTACTTTACATACTCATACTAAGATGAAAATAGACTTCATTAAAATTGATTTTGTTCCAAAATTCATTATCAATTGTTCTAAAACACCCAATAAACACAAGTGTGGCCTTGTATATAATTGACTGGCTATAATTCTTACGTCAGTTGAAGCTTATATGCGTGTAGAGTCAAATATTTTTTTTAAATTCGCCATGTGATGCTTTGAGTAAAGCCCAATTGCAGGGACTGGCGCGCACTGGTGTATACATCCTGAATAGACTTGGTAGTCTTAAATTTACACCCCATACTGTGAATAGTTTTATCTGTTGGATGTTTGTGGATCAAAATAATCACGAATTCTGCGAAATGTGTTAATTACCGAAGACGCATTTTAATAATTAATTAAGGCGATATAAATATGTACCTCGATTGTGTATTGCTCCACGGTTAAATTTGTGCTGGGCATTAATTTTTTATCCATGTTCTTCTAAAAAATGTTTTTCATTACAGTTTCAAACCCCCAGATGCGTGCTACATAGAGTTGATGCGATTTAGAATACGACCACCAAAGAATAGAGAATTACCTCTACAATTGAAGCCCACCATATGTATAACAGGCAACAGAGTTAGTTAGTGTCGAATTTTAATTGTTCGGTCCTGATTCTATTCAAATTTCAGATTGAATTGCGTGCGGACGTCTTGGTGCCGGGATTTGCATCTCGAAAACTTGGTCAAGTTCCTTGTGAAGATGTAATGATTCGCTTTCCTATCCCCGAGTGCTGGATATACCTTTTTAGAGTGGAGAAGCATTTTCGTTATGGTTCAGTAAAATCAGCGCATAGACGGTAAAGAGACTTTATTAACTAATTTTATTTTACTAATGTATGCTAAAATTATAATTAAATAAAATTTCCTAAGTTATGTAGTACGATTCAAAAATATCTGACTAGTTAACCTGAAGGTTAGCGAAAGTTTCGCTTGTTGTATTACGAGGGGGTATTAATAGATTCTTGCCTACTATTGAAACAATTTAATGTTGGGACTTTAAATTGTTTGTTGGTAATATTTTATTATTCAACAGTCTCCTCTCTTAATACAGCTATCTTACAATGCCTTCTAACCCTTCTAAAAAAAAAGATTCTTCTTGGTCTGTAAATCAGCCCTCCATAGCTTCCATTACCTCTTCGCTACACAAATTGACGTTCTTTAAAAGAAATGGAGGTAATAGGTAATAGTCTGGGTGTGCTAAGTCTGAGAAATAAGTTGGGTGTTGCAGTAATTCGGACCCTAGATCCCGAACTGTATTCATTGTAATGCGCGAATTTGTGCGCAGGCGTATTATCCTGCAAAAATAACACACCTTTCGCTAACATGCCACGTCTTGTTTCCTTAATTTTCTCTCTCAGGGCGGTTAGTAATTTAGAATAAGAATCTTCAGTGATGGTCTGACCCTTTCTTAGGTACCTAATCCACCATAATTATTCCACGAATATCCCAAAAAAAACTGAAGCAAGAACTTTTCCAGCGGATTTTTGAACTCGAAACTTCTTAGGTCTTGGAGAACCAAGATGCTTCCACTCCATCGATTACTGTTTTGTTTCTGGGTCGTGAAAATGGGCCCATGTTTTATCCATAGTCACAAAAGGGTTAAAAAATCTTAATCTCCTTCAAGCGTTCAAGCATTTAGGAATCCATTTTGCAGAAACTATTTTCATATCTAAATCGACGTGAACTATATGATGGACGCATTCATATGAAATCTTTAGTGCCTCAGCTATATGTTTCAGCTCAATTAGACAGTCTGATAATATTATGTCATGAACCTGCGTCAATATTTTCGGGGGTGGACACCGAAATTGGTCTTCCTAGTCACTTCTCATCTTTAACGGAAAGTTTTCCTCTTTTGAATGACGCAATCCAATTGTTGACAGTCGCATATGATGGACATTGATCGCGAAGTGTGTTAAGCATATCTCCGTATCTTCGTTCCTTACCACCTAACCTCTTTAAATACAAGTATTTGACGATGCCTCAATACTTCAATTTATTGATTTTCACATTTGCATTCGACATGCTTTCTTTCAAAATTTACTGCACAGCAATACTTCAACTTCTTGACGTAAGATTTTACAGTGACGCTTTCAAAATATCATTATTTCTTGCCATTATAACAATATTTTGTTTTGTTCAAGGAAAATGGCCTACGCTAACTAGATATCAATAGCCCCTCGTATTTAACGTGTTTTTAAGTAACATTTGTAATTCGATCTCTCATTCTTCGAAATGCAAGTTTATTTTTATAAAGAAAGTAAATTTGTGTTTTACAATTACAATAAAAAATAAAAAGAATCATAGACTTTTACCATTCTTGGTTTCCAAAATAGTGTCAATGACTTCGCGCTAAGTGGATTTTCAATATCAGATCTTTCGTTAATTTTTCGTAATGTATTTTTGCTACATGTTTGTTAATAACTACATAAACATAAAACATAAAATTTACTTGTTATTATTTTGATCGTACCGGCTCACGCAATTTGTGAAAATTACTTTCACTGTGAACATTATCATTGGACATCTCTTCTTCTGAATTCTCCGATATATTTTAACATAAATATTATAAAATACGATGGAGGCCTTTTATATTTCGGGAATAGAGAACATAAACTAAAATTAATCATCGTACATGGGGCTTTATTGTTTTTCAAAATATTCTCCACTAAGATCAATACACTTTTGCATGCGTTTGAACCAATTTTCGAAGCACTTTTTTAACTCTGATTGAGGTACCTCCAAAACTTTTGAAGCATCAAGCGCTTCTCCAGGCGTTCAAAAATATTGACCTCGTAATTCTTGTTTGAACCGATGTGTAAGAGCTCACATTGTCTTGATGGAGAATACCGTCTTCGGCGGTTGGTTTTTCCGAATACTTCTGGCAAGCAAATGCTTATGTACCACTTGTGTGGACAGTTTTTCCGAAGAAACAAGCGCCCAACTTTTGTTGTATTTGACTCATCTTGAAAGACCCATACAGTCAACTGCTGTTTACTTTCGGGCTCATATGCGTAGGTCTATGATTCGTCATCTGTTACATTGTCATAGGCATGTTTTGAAGCACACTGATTGTATTTCTTTCAACCAATGGACACGAGCCTTTTTTTGAGCGATTGTCAAACTATGTGTGATCCAACGCGAACAAATTTTTTGACGGTCAAATGTTTATGGTGGTCTCACTAATGCCCAAGGATGTCTCTATCTCACGATAAGTCACATCACGATCCTTCAATATCAGTTCACGTACAGCAGCAACGTTTTCGGAACAACAACCGTTTTTGGACGACCTTCACGAAATTCGTCAGTGAGCGAAGCACCGCCACGATTGAATTCAGTGTACCACCGATATACGCTTGTTTTTATGGTGATTCATCGGCAAAAGTCGAATTAAGTTCATCGATACACTGTTGTGATAATCCACGTCAAAAGTTGTAAAAAATAATCGCACGGAAATGTTTACGAATTAATTCCATTTTTAGGCTGAGATGAATTTTTTAAGTCACTGTAAACAATACAAATAGCACCTGCACGTCAAAACGTTCTGAGTAAGTATTCTATCCAAAATGTCGAACTTTACGATAGAGACATTGGTTGTCAGATGACAGCACCAGGATCGCTTATTCCTGAAATATAAAAAGCGTCCCTTGTATTAAGCTGCAATTCCCAAAATAAAATAAACTACATGTTATATAAACTCTAAAGTTCATAGTACTATATTTATAAAACTTACCAGATCTTCCAAAAAAATAGCATATCGATGTGTAAACACATCAAGTATTTGTGAATATAAATTAATACAAATATGTTAAAACATATCTGTTTCTGTACACATGGACATACACAACGTATTTAACCAATGGTCACTTCAACTACAGCCACATACGTTTCGACCTTACTCTCCCGATGCACTGAGGAGATCGTAAGATCGAAACACATGTGTCTGTAGTTGAAGTAACCATTGCTTAAGTACGTTGTGTACCGATACAGATATGTTCTTAAGATATTTGGATTAATTTGTATTTACCAGATCTTGATTTGTGGCACATTAAACATCTTATTTTTTCTTTCTAGATTAGCTAACAAAACGAATTCACTAATGAACCAATGTAAAAATATTAGATTAGAGGCATCATTTAATTTATTCCATTTCTACCTTAAGGCCTTTTCCTACTACATATTGCTTCTTTAATCATACCCTTTAATTTTCTTCTATTTCTAGACTTTACATAGAAACTTCTAGCCTAACAGTGGCAATAGATATCGACTGAGGTTTCTTATTTTTATCTAAAAAATCTGGATATAACTTTTTATCCTTATATACTTGTTAATAATGGATCTATCTATTATCTCTGTTCAATAAACCTATTCTAAGTTTAAGTGAGTGTTTGTAAATGAAAAACAATTGTAAATGAATTGTTTAACTGAGCTACACTCCAAACTAGTTTTCGGAATCGATAATTTTCGAACCTTACTACGTATGTTAAATCTTTTCGATAAATAATACCGTTTATTTTTTATAAATGATAATGGATTTTTATTTCAAAAAATTAAATTTTCTAGAACTGGTAAGATTAAAGGAATCGAAAGAATATTGGGAACTGTCGATACATTACAAGAAAGTCTGATTGAAGTAACTTCAGGCCAGGCAAAATATGAGCACCAACATAGAGCAATTGTTTGGAGATGTCCGCGTTTGCCAAAGGAGGGACAAGGTAATACAAACATGATTTAAGATGACAACATAATATGACATATTATCTATATATTTATGTATCTACGAATAAATAGTGAGCATTGAGTAGCTTAGTTAATTGTATTTGTAGTTTCCGAGATATAAATTTTCGAAGTTATGGCATTACGAAAAACCAAACAAAATCAGGTGTCTGGAAATGGGTGAATCGTTCTAAAACATGACAAGAATCCGTTGACTATTGGCTACCGCTTCATATATTGTAGGCAGAAGTCGGTATCAACGAGAAAACAATTCCTATCATGTTGCATGATGATTTGGGGAAGAGAAGACTATGCGTAAAATTGGTTCCCAAAATGCGTCAACGAACAAAAAGTCCAACATTTGGCGATTTGTGAAGAAGGATTGAAATGGATGTTTGAGACTGATTGGATGCGATCGTGGTTGCAAACGAGTCGTGGATCTTTTAGTCTGCCCACGTACCCAAAAACAGCAGTCAGAGGGTGGGGAAGGTAAAACGCAACCAATGAAGGCGAAGATGTCAAAGTTGCAAATCAATACAAACTTCCTATTGCTTTCTTTAATATTCGACGTGCAATCTATCGGAAATTTGCACCGGCAGTCAAATAATCATTTCTACATTCTACCTCGAAGCCTTAAAGCGCCTGAGAACAAAAGTTTGCCGCGTTTGCCCGGAATTAACTGAGAACAGATGATTGCGCAACGCAGCGTCGCATTCAGCATTGAGTATTCCTGAATTTTTGATAGCGAAAAGAATTTATGTGTTCTTCCACCCCCTGTACAGACCTGAGGCCACCCCCTGTTGCTTCGTCCTCTTCCCCAAGATGAAAGGTCGAATCAAAGAGACTCGTTTCTAAGAAGCTGAGGGCATTGAAACGATCACGACACGTGTTCTTCAGAAGATAACTTCGAAAGAGTTCCAAGCCTACTGCTTAAGTTCTGCTACACGCAACGTGCAACAATAAATGGTCCACGAAAACTGGTTTTGTAAAAAAAAGAATATTGTCGAGTCCAAACACCCTCCCCGGACTTACCTTGCGTGGCTGGGATGATCTTAAATTGACAAAGCAGCAAACCAGTGCCAACGGCGTAAAACTCAGTGAAGATGCTCGTGCGATCCACGTGGAGCAAGTCACTCCTTCAAACAGATTCTTCGATTCCCAAGATTTTAACCTTGAATGGCCAATCTCAACATCAAATATAAAACCAATATTAGGAACAGGTCACAAAAATCCTACGGATGTTAATTTTATGCATTAGAGCTGGCGAAACACGAAGATCGGGGAACAAAAATGTCACAAAGAAAATTAGCGGGAAAAAACACTCACCTGCAGATGTTTGAGGGTACAATTTAACCATCGGCAAAGACAACAACGCCAAACTAATCAATTATTGATGTCCATCAAATAATCTCTGCCGCCATATAAACCACTTATTTCGGTGTAAATTTTCTCGATACAAAAAAACACAGCGACAAACAATCAAATACAGGAAATCTAACCGAGATTCTAACCTGTAATGTCCGAAGTCACACGGAAACATCCAACCCATCTGCGACGCTAGGCACGCATGACCGTTAAGATAGCGAAGCCGCTACGGGCATACACCACTCACCAAAAACTTGTAACAGTTCCCAACTCAAGAAGTAGCATTGGAACTCTTCCGAAGATGAAATTTTTCATAAAAATAGTAGATAATGAAATGAACATCTTTTAACATTAACAATAGGATTGATACATGCATTAATATGGAGAACATTGGTTCGCGTGTAGCCACTACTACAGCAATATGTCGTGGCTTGAAATATTACAGCTACAATGCTGCGACCGTGTCTGCTATATTCGCCATAATTCTTCAACAATAGCTAAAAATCAGATATATTCTATTGGATTTTAGTTTTGCAAACGGATAGTTTGAGTAATTATATAATTCCAAGATTTGAGTCAACATTTATCGCAAATTTTTCTCATTGAATAATTAACAATTGACACGCGATATGGTAATAAAATCAATTGAATCCACTTGAGAGTACCATTTTATGTCAATTATTATAATGAAGATTATACGCAACTTTCTTCATTTTTCTAGGCAACTACAATAATACCTATTAGGCTTGTGTATACCATAATAAATTTCACATTGAAATACTACTTATGTGTTACAACAAGAAAATCTTCTTTAAATCTTCTCTGCCAACTATAGATACTATGGTTTTTTTATTTGTCGCAACGTTTTCACTGGTAAAAAGTATCACAACCGATAATATTGTGTGAATGTGGCGAAGAAGCATATGGATAAAGTTTACGGAGATAGTACGCCTAGCTATAGCATTGGTTGAGAAGGAAGAATTCGACTGGGCTATCTATCTGTTGAAGATTAGTCACAATCTAGGCAAATAGTGGAAATGGCATCAGACTAATTTATTTAGCGTTTCAAAAAGATGATCCTGTACTATGATTTTTATATATACAGAAATTGATGAAATTTAGAACGAAGATCTCATCATCTCCTCGAAAAGCAAAGACCGGACCATCCACTAAGAATCTTATGGTAACAGCTTTTTTTTGGAATAATCACGTTATTTTATTGATTGATTAAAAGGAACGTAACAAATAAATTTCTCCTTATCATGCCAGAAGTTTATATAAATTATTAAGTGAAGATTTATGTAATACACAGAGGAATGTTTAAGATTACTTAGATCAAAATGTATTTCAGCATTAAATTGAATTAATTGGTTAATGATAACATGTATCATGATGATTGCCAAAAACCATCATCTAACTCGTGATCTTTTCTTGTAGCGTCTCTCAATAACTATTTAAGTGTCGACGAGTACGTGTTCCAATGTGTTTAGAATTAACAGAATTAATTGAATTAGCGTATTATCTGTTATAAATAAATTCTCATACGTAGAATTTTGCAACTTTGTTATAAAAACTTGAAGTCTTATACGTTAGAACTCAAAATTTTAAAAATATATTTTTATTAACCGCATGTTTTCAATAAGATATATTATTCATATGTCATATCATTTTATATCAAGCCTATGTTCTTGTAATTGTAATTACTGCTCGCAAAATATAGTTATAAAATGTATACTTTTCTTTTGAAGGTGCTTATACCACACATAACATGGTGTGTCGAATGGCGTTAACGAGCTACGATCAAATGCCTGAACAATTGGCTGAATATTGTTTCGTTGAATTTACGATGCCCGCTACTCAAGCAAGTCACACGACGGTAAGAAGCGTGAGCTTACAGAACTCCGATAGCGATGATCCTCCAGAAAAATACGTGAGATATTTGGCAAGGCATGAATACAGGTTAGTACAATACAGGTACAATATAGTAGTCGAGGATCAAATGTAGTTGAAAATGTATATTTCAAAGTGTTTAAGTTTACTTAAGTATTCCTGAAATAACAACTCATAACAGTCTAATACAATTTGTAAATATTTTTTAAGAACCCTGAAAACTGTCCATTTACCATATTGGTGGCACTTACCAGTAAATTTTGTTGACTTTTGAACTAATTTATTTTATTATAAATATTCGATGATGCAGTCCAACTGTTGAGTAAATTTTAAATTTGAGTTAAGTTTTTTCTAACATTTCTTTAATTATCTTGAATATTTTTTCAGTACTAAATATACTTTCTTCTTGTGTGGTCTCCCTGTTACCTTTTTCTTAATTTCTTTCAAAACGTTGTTGTTGCTTCTTGAGGCTTTCTGTAGTTTTTTTTTCAATTAGCTCTCCGTTATGACATCTAGAATATAGTATCATCTGTCTATACACTTTATTTTCTCTGTTCACGTCTTCACTAGCAAAATCTATTTTCTTTTTCCGGCATGTATTTCTGACTGTTTCTTGGGTGTACATTCGTATATCAAAGGTATTTTTCCAGTCTTTTTTCACACCTTCTAATCATTTCATATCTTAAATCTAAGGAAAGTAAGTACCTACATACTTTGAACGTAAGGATATACACAAGCAAGTAGGGAATCGTATGTATATCACTGGTCAAAAGAACATATAACAAAATAAAACACGACAAAACGTCTAAAGCTTCTTGCTTCTTGAAAATGCAAGAATCGAACCCTTACCAGTGAAAGCAGTCATAAAAGTGAGAAAACCATCAAATAACACCGAAACGAAAAATGTACGAGCGATGTATGCCAGAGAAAACATCAATTGTGAAGGAAAAATGTCGCATGCAAAAATCTGCGAATAAGAGATTATAGAAAAATACTGTTCAAATGCTATAGAAAACATGATAACATAACAAGGACATTATTAGAGAGAATATTATTATAATACTATTGTGTTGTAAATAAACTTCATACAAAGATATTAAAAGGGAAGTGTATGGTTTGCCCGAAAAAAAAAATAAACAAAATATAAAGATCAGCGAATATTGTCACGTTTGTCTCTAATTCATTCTCTATAAGGAAAGCTAAAATTGCAAAATAAATATAGATTTAATGTGCAGATCTAAAAATGTTTATGTTTACCAAAATACCTTTGAGTTGCCCTCAGATTATTTTCGAGCAATGTTAAATTGATAAACTACAATTAATCGCGTCACTTAGCTTTGTAAACGAATGAATTCGAATCTGTATAAAAGGAAATTGTCTTATTATGATACTACAGGCGAACTTGAAAACCACAAACTAACTACAAACAACAAAAATTAGTAGTATTACTAAATAATTGGTGAGTTTTACTTTTTTTTAGAACGAAATTGAATTCAACTAAAACTAACATGATTCTTACTACTCTCATCATTGGAGGATAAAAAAATGCTAACACTGAACGTAAAACTAACAAATCTCAGTGCATCAGAATGTGTGCAAATCTCTCAAACAAATGCAACTACTGGCTAGAATTCTGCACATGTATTTCAGCAAATTTATTGCTCAATGCGCACAGCATTGATGGCACTCGAGTTATACGAGGGAAGATCAGTAAGTACCCGTGTTTGAAGACAGGTGGCGCTGCTGAGGGAAGTTGGCATTACCGTCGTGTACTACCATCTGTCAGATAACACCATAATAAATTTCAGACTGATTCATAGGTTAGTTTTTATCTGGCAGCCAGTTGTATCACACGTGTTTCGTGTTTCTCGATAAAATGGAATCGATCCGTATTCCCCTTTTTATTTTTGGATGGAAAAACATGCGAAGAAATAAAAGCGAAGTTGGATTCTGTCTATGGGGACCCTTCACCATCTATGACAACCGTAAGATATTGGTTCAGCGAATTTAAACGTGGTCGTACATCTGTTTTTGATGAGGAGCGCCCAGGCCGCCCGGAAGACGTGGTTACCGAGGAAATCGTTGAAAAGGTCAACGACATGATTCTCGCTGATCTCCGAACGAAAGTGTGCGAAGTAGCAGAGGCCGTAGGCGTGTCGTACGGAACGACAATTAATATTTTACATGAAAAGTTATCGGTGAGAAAGGTGTCGGCCCGATGGGTGCCGCGATTGCTTACGGTGGACAACAAGCGGATACGGTTGTCAATGTCGAAGCAGTGTTTGGACCTCTTTAAGAGAAATTCGCAGGAATTTTTCGGGGTGAATCTGCTCCGAAGAAGGCAAAGACGGTCCCATCGGCCGGAAAGGTGTCATGGCCACGATTTTTTGGGATTCCAACGGAATAATCCTCATGGACTTTTTGCAGAAAGGAAGAACGGTCACGGGGCAGTACTACAGTGAATTATTGGACCGATTCGATATAAAATTGTAGGAAACACGGCCCCATTTGGCTAAGAAAAAAGTGCTGTTTCACCACGATAATGCACCAGCACATTCATCCAGAATTGTCGCGGCAAAGTTGCATGAACTGCACTACGAATTGCTGCCGCACCCACCGTACTTGCCTGACTTGGCTCCCTGCGACTTCTTTCTGTTCCCTAACATGAAAACGTGGCTCGGGGGAAAAAGATTCAGCTCAAACGAGGAGGTTATCGTCGAGACAGAAGCGTATTTTGCAGAGTTTGACAAATCGTATTTTTTGGAGGGGTTAAAGAAATGGCAGAAACGTTGGGAAAAGTGTATTGTACTAAAAACTGATTACGTTGAAAAATTTAAAAAAAAATTGAGAAAAACTTGCGTCTTCTTTCCTAACACGGGTATTTATTGATCCACCCTCGTATATGAGTCCCGTGGATATTCTGACTACACCGTATACGTTTAAACTATTTATAGTCTAATCTGAATTTGATGTTTGAATAATCAAAATTGAAAAATAAAACATGTGTACTGGTACCGCCGGGAGCATGGAAAATTAAACGACTTCTATACACATCTTACAAGTTATTTTGTTTTTTCTGTATAACCACAAGATGCACATTTTTGGACTAGGAAATTTTAGAAAGACGTTACCATTTAAATGCATGTTATTAATATGTCAACTTTATCACGACCAATAACGACTTTATAAAAGTTTATTATACCATAGAAATATGTTATCGTTCTAACTTCTACGGTACGGATGGTACTAATAATCACATACACATACGACAATTCTTGAAAATCAAAAATAAAATCTTTATTGGGTATCGCAACACATAGTTTCCATATAAGACAATGCATTCAAAATTAAATTAAAGTTATAGACAAAACTGCTTTATTTACACCAAACTATAACGCGATCACCATTTCGATCTTGATCACGAAACAGAACAAAATAGCCTTTGTACGCGAATTGATGTCTTCCTATGTCATTAACATTTAAAGGAAACATAGAAGTTATGAAGGTTATTTACACATACAATACATCGTACTTCAAGATAAAGTGGACCACATCACATGCTTAATAGACATACCAAACAAGCAAACAAAATTGAAAAATGCCCACCACTGATAGAACTTCAGGGTATCGGAAAACAAAAAAAATGTATATATAATACTCTTTATTATGTTAATTCACAAAATCACACTCCATCAGTTCTCAAATGGTCTCAAATAATTAGAATTACCATCCAAATTCCATGAATTAATGCAGCGGTCAATAATATTCAACACATTTAGCACAGTTCATAAATTTTTACAAATAGAATAAATTCTAATCGTTAATTAAATACCCCGCTATAGACTTCTATAATCACTACATAGTAAAATAATAACAATAAAATAATCTTAGAACTGGTAGTACTTAAACACCATTATATGATGTATACCAAACAGCAATATCAGCCGCGTACCGACATCATAACCACAGAAATGAGGGTTGAGTAAAATGTTTCCCGGCTGTAGGTTAATAAAGTGCAAGATAATTATATGTCATAATAATTATAATAATAACTAAACATGGTCGTTTTTGCTAGCCGCCTGTAGGGTGGCCGCCGGGCGGTACAAGTTCGGCCGGCGGTGTTATATATCAACCCTCGCATGCTGAATGTTTTTTATTGTTGAGTGTATTGTAAAATGTATCCATGAAAATTCAATTTATAAGGAGGATATGATGTTAAGAAATATGTACATACATGTTACATTATACAATATGTAAATATGTGTAAAATGTGCAGATTTAATATATACTGGTTGAATTAAATACTATTGTAAAAATTACTTAAATATGCTGACCTTTTCCTATTGACGGCTGGATACTGACGAAGGTGCATCTTACCGTAAAAAAATGGCATGGAATTGCAGTAATATATTGCATCCATTGAAGATTCGTTTAACTTTCTGCGACGTTGTGAAAATACGGGCTTGTACTGGGAAAATGACCGCTCTACATCTAGTGAAGTAATATTTGCGAATTTAAAATACTCCTTCTCATAGCTTTCACATTCGGGTGGGTCATTTATCGTTGGCTTATAATTCATATTTTCTTCAAATCTGTATTTTTATTTAGAACGGTAGTAAATTTCTCGGCTACGCCCTTATTATGCGTCAAATTATCCAGGGACGATTTCATATTATCGGCTATGTTAAGCGATTCCGATACAAATAATGCACGATTTTGCAATTGTTCATGTGATTCCCCAACAACAGAGTACTTTTTGAAAATGTGCGCTATATCTGCTTCAACTTGATGGTCCGAGAACAATTCTTGGCTTTTTTTAATAGCTTTCGAATCCTGAGGTTCCAACGTGGAAATAAAAGGTTTGATACTCTGAAAATGTTTACTGTAATACTGCTTCAAGCCAGGTACCCCATCTGGGTAATATAGGTTCAGGTGGTAGTGGAATTCCTAAACAAAAGCTCTTGAATTCGCAAATCCGTTTAGGGAATTTGAGAAAAACCTTCTTTGTGTTAGCTATGAGAATGTCTTCTTTTGAATAGCTGTGTCTAATGGTATATGCCACAAGACGAAACGCATGTAGTAAACATGTTACGTGAAGGAGATGCGGATAATATCTCTTTAATAATCTCTAAACTTTAACCATGGTTGCGTCTCCATCACTAACAAGCATTCTTAATTGGCTTCGTTGTATACCATAAATTTGAATAGTGTCTTTTATCACCTGCAGTATAGGCTTTGCCTTCGTATTTGGAAGACGTTTACAGCACAAAAGAAATAGTAAACATTTACTACATTGTTTTTTTAGCATCTGTTGTTTCGTTCACGTTTATCTGTACTTTCGCATTTTTTATAATATTCCGTACGGTATTTGTAACATGTAATTTCACGTGCGGGAAATGCCTTCACAGTAAGCTTCTGTTTGGTAATTTCCAAGGAGGAACAAATTTTTCCCAAAATGTACAAAACGCCTTTTTTCCTCACAATGGTTGGTGGAATATTACACACATTTAACATGAGTGTAAATTCTATCAAGAAAGTCCAGTATGGTGTTTCATTTTTTACATTTGCCCTATACGTCGCCGATTACACGTGGCGTTTACAACCCTGCTCGTGGTAAACCATTAAGTTCACATTGCAAGCGTCACATTTTACGAAATTTCCGCGGTATTTTAAATTGGAATACCGATGTATATATATATTAGCTTTCGGTAACTCATATTTTCCTTTACGTAACATTTTCACCCACGATACACACTCGAGAAGAACTATTATAATACACAATTGACTGTCTCTATTAAGATCACGATTCAATATTGACAGTATAAATTCTAGTAATTTACCAGCGTATTACGACACAGTAGGTACTGTTCATTCAACGCATGAATGGGTCACGATTCAGAATTTTATTAGTCATTTAATCTATTTGAATAGGTATTGATTCAATAGTACGCTATAGTGTGCAAATTTAAACCAAAGTTCCAAGCTCTAATACACTCTAATAGCTCTAACGCGGCGGCCGCGTTACTGGCGGCTAGCAAAAACGGCCATGTCTAATAATAACTTTATCAAAAAATGATTAATTCAATTAAAACAAACATCATATCATAGATAATAAATTTTCTGGTCCAATTGATGTCAAGGAAGAGCTGTGTAGCCAAAAATCAGTTCTAAGGCAAAGGTGGAAAGGAAGGAAAAGAAATACGACTTACGAAAAAGTCGATGGAGGAAACTAGAGTAAGAGTTAATAGAAGCATGTATGCCTTTCACATAAATCAGATTCATATCAACATTACGCTCAGAGTAGGTGACGTCCAACTTAAAGGATAAATATTTCAAAACCGGTGCTGTATTTCTTCAATGCATATAATTGTAAATAAGTATAATTGTGTGACCAAACAGATGAAGCATATTCAAGTTGGGTAATTACAAGAGCAAAGTTTTATTTTAAGTCAAATATCTATAAAGGTTTATAAGTACGTAACAGAAAAATCTAAAGTGTTGAAATACAAACATTAATATGCGGACCAAAACTTGACGTGAATTGAACCTAAAGCCATGGTTCTATACTTTATCAATCTTGTTGAGAAAAAAATTATTTATAGAATAGGCAGATTCAATAAAATTAATTTTCCTCGTGTAAAAGACGAAACAACATTTATTAACACTTAATTTTAATTTGCATATAGAACATTATTAGACTAGTATATTCAATTTTGTTGAAAGTAAAGCAAGTCATTCCAGGTCTTATTACACAAATACTTACATTTTCATCGTTTATAAAAAGAATAAAAAGAAATGGACCTAAATGGGACTCTAACTAAGGGAAAGAAGAAATAGAATTCTAAAAGTTGTTCTAAGACAAAATACTGATGATACGATCTTTTTCCGAATTTTTTGTATTATAGTTGTAGTAATCGACGTTTTGCTGTTCAAACTGTCAGCTTCTTTAGGATCTGCTATGGTTAGCAGTATGAACAGTGAAACGTCGATTATTCCAACGATCCCACGGAAAAATTCGACAGAAAGTTTATCATTAGTCATTATTTAGCGTATGGCTAACATGGGTTATGCATCTAAAACTTAAATTTTAAAATCGAGGCCACTGATGCAGTCCAACGCAGAAAGGTGGGGATTCGACATTATTTTATTATATTCTCTAACCAAGCTTTCCCGGCTCTCTCCGGATGGTGGGAGGTGCTATATGGCTTAGAACCGGCAGCCATAGTAGAGGTGTACTTTTTAAATTACCGCTAATTATTCTCAGGGTCTCGTTGAGTTTGATGTCGATATTCTTTGCGTAGCAACTGTTAACCAGACTAGGACGCAGTATTCAGCTGCCGAGTAAACAAGAGCTGACGCTCTAAGGGTGATTGTGTTCGTACACCAAGCAGTGCTGTAGAGCTTATGAATTATGTTATTTCTAGTGTTTATTTTAGCTGCAGTGTTCTCTAGATGTTTTTTATATGAGAGTGTTCGATCCGTTGTTACAGATATTTTGGTTAAGGATTATAACGTAGCAAATTGTTATTGAAATACGCTTGCTGCTCTAGACGTGCTTGTTTATTATTGAGGCGGAAGCACGATACTTCTGTTAGTGACACTGATTATGAAACTCTTCGGCATTTCATAATCATTCATTGTACTCGAAATTTGCATTTAAGTAGATAAGCAATGGGGTTTCGTGGACAAAATCCCAAGTAGTTGCTTATGGAGCTTCATTTTGCAATTCAAAATCATTTGAACTGTGACGTCACAGCTGAGAAAAACAGCTATGAACGTGTTAACCTGTTTATACCTATTCAGATCTATTTTATAACTGTTCATCCGTTCAAACCAGGTATAAAACAGATCTCAACAGGTACGAGGGATATTGCTAAAATGCGCGGAATCAAATACTCCTTGAATTGCCAGCATTCCACAATTATCATATTCCTAAAATTTGACATTTTTAACCTATAATTCAGCTGATAGTTCGATTTAAAACCGAACAGTTTTGTCTCAATAAAATTTAACAAAGTAATAATCACGAAGCGTTTCGAAAAGAATGATTGCTTGTTTCTTCGGAAAAACGGGTCATATTGCAACTGTTGCATTAGAGGATCAACGAACAGTTAATGCTGACTGGTATACGTCAATTTGTTTGCTGAAAGTTATCGATGAAGTCGGAAAAAACAACATAAACCGACGAATCATTGTTCATCGTGACAATCCAAGCGCTCACACAGCAGACCAAACTTTCGAGTTTTTGAGCAACAGGAACATCGAATGAATGACTCATTGCCCATATTCGCCCGATTTAGCGCCCAATGACCTCTTCTTATTCCGAAACATCAAAAATAAAATGCGTGGAAAGCGGTTTTCATCGCTTGAAGAGGCTATTGAAGAATTTAAATCACTAGTTTTGCAGATACCTCGCTCAGAATAGAAAAAGTGTTGTGAGGATTGGTATTATAGGATGCAAAAGTGTATACATCTTAAAGGGAAATATTTTGAGAAACAGTAAACCGATTTACATAATTTGTTTTATTTCACAATTTTCCGCGAATTTAGCAGTGGCCTTCGTATAAACGGTCATATCTGTTTTGCGTTACTCGCCTGTGACGTCACAGCTCAAATGACCTTGAATTTAAAATGGATCTCCATAATAAAATACATGGGATTTGCTCCCCGAAACCGCATTGCTTATCTACTCATTTAAGAATAAAATTGTCTTTCAACGAATAATAATAAATGACTTGGATTATTGTTTTATTAAAAAAAAAATTTAATAATAGAAATTGACTAATTTTTTTTTAATGGCTTATTTTAATTCACCTTGACAGGGTTGGAATAGAACGTACCGAAGCCCCTGGCCCAGCAGCTTACGATACAGCGACATTTGTTTCAAAACCTGCAGCAGCTCCACCAGAAACTGTAGCAGAAGTAGCGGAGAGTAGTTCGGATAGTGATTAAATTTATAATTTCGAAGGCAAGACATAAAATTTCGGGTCTATAATTACAGACTACTACGCCAAAACATATATTCATACTTAAACACACATTAATAAATATATTCCATTCATTGCCTATAATAATCTATGTGATATGTAAGTGTTAACGACCTTCCCCTTTTTTTTGTAATAATAGAAACGAAGTTACCGCCCGCTATATTTCTTCCATTTCTCCCATTAATTCAATTGTGTGATATGTTATACAAATATTTCTTTTATTCTATACGTTTGACGAAACTAATGAATTAGGATATGAGCTTGGAGTTACAAATATACAGATTACGAAGTACCTATTACAAAAACTATATTCCTAAATATAAATTTTAGTAATAAAAAAGTACTTAAGATATAATAACTGGGGTTAAAGTATTGTCAATAATTACAATTTAAAATTTACAACTGGTCTTATGACATATTTTATTCATTCATAGATTTTCATTTTAAGTAATACGGCAAACTTATTATTATTACATTCGCCAATTACTAACCTTTCTACAATTAATTAGGAAGTAAGCAAAACTTCGCCGGATTTATTAGGTTCATATTATGAGGTATAGATCAAGGAATAGAGGTCTCCATATACTTTGTACGAGATTCGAAGGTTTCCAATAATTCAGAAAATTAAACATGACAAGCAAGAATCATTGTCGAAATGAACGATAAGAAAGTGTATTCATAAATTATGCTTACGTAGCATTGACTCATCCGAAGAATACCTGCTTTCTTAAAAAAAATTGATTTCAATTATATAATAACTCCTACTTTTAATCAATAATATGATTTCCATTAATTTCAATATGTTATTCCAATCAAAACTTCACTGGTTTAGATGTAAAAACTTTATTAATGTGATTGATTTTACTGAAGCTTGAAAAGACTGAAATAGGTAATCGGATGACGCAATGCTGGTGAATATGGTGAATATGGTGGTTTGATTATATCCCAATCAAATTGCTACAAATTTATTTCGTTCTTGGTGAAAGACAACGCCGCATCTATTAGCTAATGCTCAATGCTAATTTATTCAGCTGAATGCAGTATTTTTCTGCGACAGAAGATTTATATCTTTGCAGTCACAACAACCGTTTAGCATTGCATTCTTCGGATGCAATTCAGCTTTCAGCTTGTTAGAGATGGCCTAACATTTCAGTTTACTGGTTATTCTTTCTATGTTATTGTAAAGAATCAACTTTTGATTACTAGTCACCCACCGTTTAAGAAATGATTTATTTTTATTTCGACAAAGCAATGAAACTCTGTTCATTAAATATTTTTTCAGACAGAAGGTGCGGTATCCATACATTATACCGAGACATCATATTAATTTTCTTCAAATGATGATGGATGATTGATTTAAGCATTACTAATGACTCACTTAAAACAACAGTTTATAACGTATTTTTTGATAGTGCGGTGCATCAGACGACCGTCAACATCTGATGGTCTTTCAGAATGAGAAGTACCTTCGAAGTTAAAATTTCCATCTTCATTCACTCCACAAAAATTTCTTGCCTGTTCCTTTTCTGAATTCGTGGCATAAATAAACTTTATAATTACTAATTTTCAATGCAAAATTACTCTGAAAATGTAAAGATCATGAAACTATACACATGCGAACAAAGTGCGATCGTAAGGATTGAAGATTAGGATCGAACGACGTATATTTAACAAAGAAAAATGGAACGAACTTTTCGGATGATTCAATTTTATGAAATTCAAACATTAAAAAACTAAAATTTGTTCTTGTTCGGAATAAGTAATAAACATAATTTCATGCAGAAGTATATAATCACATTCTTCAGAAAGCCAACAACACCAGTCCTTAAAAAGCTTCTGCAAATCCTGACAATATTATCAGTGAATCGTCAAGAGCAAATAGAGAGAATGATAACACACAGAAGGCTTATCTACAGTAGACAACGGGTGTGAAAGCCTTCATTCGGTAATTAATCTATTTTACCTAAGTCATATTTCTTATGTATGGAAGCGAGTTCTGGATAACTTCAGCGAAACATGTTAACTAAAATAAAATATTATTTCTGCGGGAAATACAATGGAAAGAATTTTAAATGAAGAACATAGAAAACTGAAAATAAAGCCATTCAAAAATAAAAGAGAGAAAAATTGGATGGCTAAACATTTGTACTGCATGTCGAATAACACACTGACCAAAAAGGTATATGAAGCAACACCACGGGGGAGAAATGGAAGGGACAGGTAAAGAAAAAGATAAACGTATTATATTAAATAGGAGGAAATACGACGTTTAGCTTATGATAGGAAAGCTTGTAAATCAAGAATTACTTCAATTCAGTAATCTTACATCTAAACATAATAAACGGAAAATTATATATAATAGAAAACGAATCACAGAGATACAACATCGACTTGCTAGAACTGGTGGAAACCCATTGGAAGAAAAGGTCCGGATGTTTCACATCGAGAGCCGGAAACATTATATATTTCTCAGGAAACAATGAAAACAATCAGAATGGAGTGGCGATAATAGTAGGTACCACAAAAATATAAGGACACAGTGTTGGGATGTAACCCAATAAGCGACAGAATAATAGCACTAAAATTTAAAGTAAAACCTTGTAATCTGAATTTGGTACAAATGTACACCCCAACATCGAAATTGACAGAGGAAGACGACATCGAAAACTTCTATCAGCAACTAGACACTACAAATCGAGCGTTCCACAGAAAAGAAATAACCATTATGCAATGGGTCGTGAATGCAAAAATAGGAAGAACAGACAACAATAGTGATTCACCACACGTGGCACGCTATGGAATGGGTAACAGAAATGATCGAGGAGAACGTATGTTACAATTTTGCATAGAAAATAATCTCGTCTTGACAAATACATTATTCAAACACCACATAAGATGGTTATACACTTGGAAATCTCCAGGGGACCGATATAGAAATCAAATTGACTACCAATGATTGATTCTAGATGGAGGTCATCAGTCTATAATACAAAAACATTTCCAGGTTCAGTGGATCTGATCATCAGCTACTAGCTGCAGAAAGTAAACTGAGACTAAAATACACAACAAAAATATTAACAAACAACTAGAACAATAAATGAACAAATAGTGCAGCAACTTAGATCAGGCATTAACAAAATTTTAGCCTCACATAAAAATGTATAATGAAGTTCAAAGAAACATTCGAAAGAACAGTAGGAGAATTCCAAGAGAATAAGGAAGAAAAGTTTAAATAAACACTGGATGGCGGATCATATATGTGAAATAATCGAAAAACGAAGAAAAATGAGACAATCAGGAATAACCACTTTAGAAGATCAGAATAAACATACAATTCTAAGTCGAAAAATTCAAAGAAGATACCGCCAAGACAAAAATGATAATATTAAAAAGATTTGCAAAGAAATAGAGGAACATCGCAACACCCATCAAACACGTGATTTATTTAAGAAAGTTGACCTAATTACCAGGAAATTTAAGTCAAGAACAACTGCGATAGAAGATAATAATAGAACGATAGTATGGGAAATAGATAAGGTACTACAAAGAGAGATACAATACTGCGAAGAACTGTACAATGACAAGGGGCCCCCGAAGAGGCACGGAAACAAAAACAATAACTACCAAGAACGTATAGATGAGAAGCCAATCATAATAAAAGAGGAGGTGAAGCCATAAAACATCTGAAACTGAACAAGGCACCCGGACAAGATCGAATTACAACAGAGATACTCCGTATACACGAGGACGACGGCCTTGAAATATTGCTAGATATATGTAACAAGGTATGGCACACGAGATAGTAGCCAAGCGATTGGGCCAAATCCGTATTTATTTCTACACACAAAAAACGATAAAATGCGAGAATTACAGAATGATTGCCCTCATATCACATGCAAGCAAGATACTATTAAGAATAATAGATTAGTGTTTGACTCAGTTTATACAGGCGCAAATACCATCGGAGAAGGCAGGTCTTGTAAAAGGAAGAGGCACAAGAGACCAAATTTTTAACATAAGACAGTTAATAGAGAAATAAAGAGAATTTAATGCACCGCTAGTACTATGCTTTATTGCCTACAAGCCTTTGACTTTGTTCAGTGGCGAAGTCTGTGGGTGGTATTGAAAGAAACGGAATTACCTAGCCATCTCATGAAGCTCATATCACAATTGTATCAGCAAAGTGAAACATGCGTAAAACTAAATAGCAACATATCACAGCCATTTGAGATACGAAAAGGAGTACGACAGGGGTGCATACTCTCTCCACGACTTTTTAACGCATATGGAGAATACATTATGAGACGAGCACTAGCTGACTTTCAAGGAGGAGTCTCAATTGGAGTAAGGAAACTTATAAATCTAAGATATGCGGATAATACTACATTAATAGCGAATAACATAGACGAGATGCAAACAATGCTAGAGCGGGTGTCGAGCGAAAGCACGAAGTTAGGTCTGGAGATTATCTTGAGCAAGACCAAACTCATGATCGTTGACAGAGGAAACATACATCCACAAGGCAATCGATTAAATATGGAAGAAGTCAATGATTTCATATACCTTGGATCACTTAGAAGCAATCAAGTAGGATGTGAAAAAGAAATTAATAGACGTATCTCAATAGCGAGGGGTGCAATAGCTAATCTGAACAAGATATGGAAAAACCGGCAAATCACGAGAAACACAAAAACCAGTTAGTTAGATCCCTGGTATTCTCGATTTTTCTGTATGGAGTTGAGTCCTGGACAATCAAAACCTCGGACAGGAAAAAGATTAGATGCATTTGAGATGCGGTGCTGGCGACGTCTGCTACGTATATCTCGGACCGAAAAACGCACTAACGCATCTATACTGGATGAACTTAAGGTTAAAGATAGACTATCTACGATATGCCGCAGAATAATTCTACAGTACTTTGGACACACAACTAGACGAGAGGGAAATATAACCTAGAAAAATTTATTGTCTAGGGCAGGATTGAGGGTAAAAGACCAAAGGCCCAATTCACCAAGCAGGTGAATTGATCAAATGAAAGAGATAACAGGCACGTCACTACAAGACCTGTTAGCAAAAACTAAAGACCGTGAAACGTGGAAAGAAAAAGTGAACAGCTGTACCTCGAGATGGGATCACGATTTCTCAGTTACGAGAACACGACAAAGAAGAAGAGGGAAGCTTGAAAATCAAGAATTACTTAAATTCAGTAAACCTAAAACCTAAACATAGATGAATTTAGGACTAAGCAAAGTAAATAAGGCATATTTCTAGAAATATACCAGCACCTCCTATAAGCTAAACTTAAATGTAAATCCATTAGCACAGTAGTCACAGTTGCGTCGATTGACATTGATCTGGTTAGATGGATGATGTGCTGGAGAAGAATTCACCAAGAACAGGAGGCCTGGGGGAAATACGAAATTTAGCTTATGATAGGAAAGCTTGAAAATCAAAAATTACTTCAATTCAGCAGTCCTACATCTAAACATAGATGAACTTAGGACTAAGTAAGTAAGACACATTTCTAGAAATATACCAACACCTCCTATAAGCTAAACTTATGTAAAACGAATTGTACAGCGGCCACATTTGTGGCGATAGACATTGATCTATTTGGATGGATGGTATGCTGGTAAAAAATGTACCAAGGACTTGGCCGAATAATAGTAGTAATAATAATAAAATAATTATAGAAGCTTTAAGATAATATTGTTGATAATACTTTCCTTATTATTTATTATTAAGACTAGCACAATAAAGATACATGTATAAATTTCTACTGTTTGTATTCTACTCATTATATAAAATACTTTATACCAAAATGTAAATGTTATAAGTCGATATATGTGAACGATGAATGTTAAAATGGTGAACGTTTAATAGTCGTAAAAGATAAAATATACGCATCTAGTCTATAGAGCATACTTGGCTGACAATATTTATACAATATTATTATAGTAAGTATATAAAAAAATTATTTATCTATAGAGATTAATATATTGTAGAGTCTTAAATGAATGTACATGTAGATATAATAATATTTATTTATTTGTGATACGAGTAGTATTTCAACATAATTCGTTCTATTTTTTTCTTTATAAAATATGGGTGTTACTGTATAAAAATTGTGTGATTTTATTTAAAACATATCATCGTTATTAAGTTATTAGTAGATTTGTTTGACATTAAACCGTGTTAATAATGAACGAATTATTAACATGACATGCAGCTGCTACCAAAGAAATTTACATAAATCTTAAGTAAATAATAATGATAGTTATATATTTAGGTAAATATATGTACATAGTGCTTATAAAAAATTACCTTATAGTATTTCGATATATCAATGCAACTTAACGTAATCAAATTAACCGCGAGTGCAAGTGGCATGTAAATGAAAATGAACTTGTAATGCAAGAAAATCTCGCCCAAATGTAATAAATCAATTAATAGAAGTAATAACTGTCACAAAATAATTTTCTTCTGAACTACATGATTACAAGATAATTTGTTGTATGTATACTATTTTCTCCATTTGTTTGAAGCGCAATGTGAAATTACCGCAAAAGCTTTCTTTAAAAGAAATTGTCATTCAACGACCATATACACTTAGATTTTGTTCATAATAGGTATTCGCATAAAAAGGACATGACGTATAAAATTTCTGCGTCCATTCAGGAGCATCCAGGTATAAAATATCGATTACACTATGAAGCTATAAAAAAAAATAATGGAGAATAGAAAACAATATCATTACATCAAGTAAATGGCCCCATAGAGATATAATGGGAAATATGCAATAAGATATGAAAAGAAAAGAAAATACATAAAAAGGAAGATGTATAGAAATGTATCGATTACAAAGGCATAACACTTTTAAGTATGGTAGTGAAATTATATGAAAGTATTCTTGACAAAAGGCTGATCCCAATCATACGCTACTTATACTAGAAGAAGCAGGTGGCTCTAGAAGAGACAGGGGGTGTTCAAGTCCTTGTATTCACTGTCAAGCAAATGGAAGAAAACGTTAAGATGGAATTCGAAAACATATTGTGCATTTACAGCTATGGACAAAGCTTTTGCCGAAGTACAAAGAAATATAATATCGACAATTTTAAAACGAAGACCAACCAAATCGGAATTAGATGTGATTAAAGGCTTATCTAATAAACATAAATTATGTAATGACAAATCTCGCTCTCCATTTCTACACTGATATAGATATATAAAATCTGATACTTTTAGAATGATCAAAAAGCTGGAGCAAGGAGCAGTTATGAGTTCAATACTATTTACAATATTTATAGTCGAAATCATGAAACAATGACGAACAAGTTTAAAGAAATTGAATGTAGGTGACAGGTGATTACAAATAGTAGAAATAATAGAATGCGCTTTTACTGGTAACATTTTTGTTATAATTGGAAATTGTATAAGATTACGGAATTCTGACGTACGTTAAGGTATGGCGTAGATTCCCAAAGTGGTTTATATAGACCCCCCGGGTCGATTGAATTCTATTAATAAATGTATAAAAGTGAGTAGCACTATAAAACATGGCAAGTAGTCTACGAAATAAAAAAGTTTGGGGGACCTCTGATGTATGGTATTAAATGTTAAAACGACAGAGTTTGAAACTAAATATTAGTAAAGCTAATGTGATGAGAGTGGCAAGAAAAAAGTAGATATAAACATTGAAATAAAATATGAAGAAATTCAATAAGCAGATGACCTCAAATATTGAAGAGTTGAAGTCTATAGTAACGAAAAACAATGGCATAAATTAATGGATAATGAAAACAGTTAGATTATATCATACAATAAGTAAAGAAAAAAGAAGTAATATTTTAGACAATATGACTTTTGACAATTGACATTAGCTTAGATTGCTAAAGTTGAGCAACGATAAGCAGAATACAAGCGACGGAAATGAAGTATGTATCTACAAGGAGTTAAAACTATAACAAAACAAAGTTAAATGTTAATATGGATAATGTTGGCGAGAGAAAATTGGAATGGTGGAGTTGGCAAGACAAATTATTAAGGGAGAAAAGAATGTACAGAGAGAGAGAGAGAGAGAGAGGAGAGAGAGGAGAGAGAGAGAGAGCTGAAAAGATTATTTGAGAGGGACCTACAGTGGAAACCAAAATTATTAAATCATAAGCAACAGGGAAGGAGAATATGATACACATAAGCGACACAACAGAACCAGATAACATGGAAATCCAAAAAGTCACTGGCCCGAATGCCCTCCGAATACATGAATTACTCAATACAGGAATGGAAGTTAACATGGAATTTATAACTTGCTGAAAGGTACAATACAGAAAGAGTAAAGTATTGCTAAGAAATATAAAACAAGCCATATAATTAAAAAAATTCAAAATAATTCAAGAGTTAATTTTAATATTTTATACTATGTAGCACGCATCGTCCTGGAAAGACAAAACCAAATAATAGGCATCACAAGGAGGAAAAATCAAGCAGGTTTTGTTTGCAGATGTTTCCGCATAAAACAAACTCTTACATTACACACCTATAATAATATTAGACGAATGCAATGAAGGGCAAAAAGGACTCGACAAATTATAGAAAAGTACAAAATACAAAAGAAAGTAATATGCGTAATTTAACTTCTTTATCAAGACTACGGCGTTGAAATGGAATCAACGAGCGTTAAAGAAAAGACAAACAAGATGTGGAATAATATCGTTTCCTTCTATCTTCTTGATTACATTAGACTGAATGGCAAAAAAACTATGGAAACCAAAATGAATTAACGTAGAGAGCATCTGAACGAAGTAAAAATAGAAATATTGGATAAGGGAGGAAAAGATGTACAAATTGTGTTAAGAGAAGCAGAAAATGCGTGTAATATTTTACAAAAAAAAATGTACCTCAAAAGAATCGACAATAAATACCAAATTACGAATTTTAATACAAACGTAAAAAGTATTTTGCTTTACGGATGTGAATCATGAGTATGAAACATAAGTGTCTTCAATAATATACAAGTCTTTATCAGCAAATGTCTGAATAATTTTAGCTATTTACTATTAAATGCAGTTTTAAATGAAGGGAACCAATAGAAATAATAATCAATCGTAGAAAATAGCACTGGTTAGAATACACAATGAGTAAAAGTAATTCAGGGCTAACTAAAGACAGCCTGAAATAAAGCGTCAACTGATTTAATTCTTAGAGTTCGACTAAGAGAGACTTGAACTGAAGCAGAAGGACAAGACTAATGAATTAAAAATATGGCAGAACAAAAAAATTAGCCGTCACGGGACGAGTGGATGGGGATGTGAAACACCGAAATCGATTGTTATTTAAAGAAGGCAATATAAAATAAAGTAAAGAAATCCTTAGATTTTCACTATCACTGTTACTTTCACTGTCACTAATATTTAAAATCAATAAACAGTTGCATCGTATTTAGTTGGAAATATTTTGTTATGCTCGAAAGGACGAACCCGCACACTAACATATTATCAGTGTAAACGTGGCTTATCAAATTTAACATGTCTTATTTGATTTCTCAAATTTGACTTAACTTTTACAGGTACGTATTAGTAATATTTTTGACATTCATACTGTTATGAATATATTTGTCCCGTTTATGGAAATAAAAACTCCGATTTTATGCTCATAAGAGTTATGCGGGTTTTATATCTCGCGCAGTGTACACAAGCAAAGCGAATATAGCGCGCACCAGTGAACACAGAGAGAGAGAGAGAGAGAGAGAGGGCGCCAGCATACACACAGGACGTTCACCGATATACACGTGCATACAGTATACGCCCTACAGAGAGAGGGGAGCGCCGCGGTATGGCGAAAAGAGGGGATCGCAGACTGAGCGGTCGTCACGTGATGGCATTCAAGAGCCGAGTTTACCCCCGTGGCACGCCTTTACATGTTTCACATCAAAAAGAATGGGACAATTCACAACACAGATGAAAGATCAATAAATGTGAAAAAAAGGCGATATACTAACGATCTAACTTCAATAATAAATGTCTGTAAATATACCAACGCAAACAAACGGAACTATACCTACAAACTTTTTATCGAATGTATACAATGTATCAACGAAACGTCTAAGCAGAAATGGAATAATATTTTATCCTTACAAAGAAACTTAAAGCTTTTAGACAATTCAAAAACTATTAAATACATCTTAGAAATATGCAGTTGTATCACCTATGTAACTAGCTTTAAAGATGTGGATGTATAATTTAGTTTAGATTGTTTGAAATGCATTCGAATAAATAGTATCTTAACAGGATTTTATATTATTTTTTTAAACTTTTGATTATATTCAAAATACGTCATACACATAGGTTCAATCATACATCTATAAGTAAATAAAAAATAAAAATGATAAACACTGGTAAAAGACACGCAAGGCGCCAATAGGCACATCAAAATTCTGCTGATATGATGGGCGTAGTGGCTTATTCAGACTGTAAGGATAATGTAACATAATAAATTGAAACATACATGAGCGAGTAAAATCCTCACCAGTTTTGTATAATACAAAAGTTTTTTTTTTGTGAGGGTATCCTTTTCCAGCAGGGGCGTAATGAGGAATCTGTAGAAAGATGAAATACGTATCTGCGTTTCTAGAGAAGGATACGTTCACAAAATATTAATATTGAACTTGTATTTGTGTTCTTCACACCAGATTTTTAATAATATTTTATATTATTAAAAATACTTTTGTACTGTAAGGATAAAATGTAATTTCATATTTTTTTAGATGTTGATTTCACATATTTCTGTTTGTGCTCGTTATATGATTTTGTGATATTGCATTGCACTAATTACTTAGGTTTTCGATGTTCACTTGTATAACAACGTTAAGATCTGATACACAAAACCGCCAAGATTGTCTCGGTCTTTGGTATATATATCATCTCTACTTCCTACTGACCTAGTTACTGTGACCTGGTTACATACTTAAACTAAAATGTCGAAAGATGCAGTATTTAAATTAGGACGTGTTGCGTTAAATAAGTATTACATTGAATGTGTGGAAATAGGTGTCCTACTTTAGTTATCACAGAAGATCAAAAATCGAAAAAATTAATTGGTTTAAATACCTCGGAAATATCACAAGTAATGGAAATTCGAACGATAACCACAGAATAACGTCGGTAATAGAATTTATTATGCAATATATGTAATTTCTTGAACACAAAGAAATAACTAGAAGAATTAAAATAGCGGCATACAATGCAATGTTACATACCAGTACTAATCCAAAAAATTTAATAAAAATTGTATCTTAACGGAAACAACAAAAAAAAAAAAATAATGTAAGCAACATAAATGAAGTATAACAGGAAACTAACTGGAGTGACAAGAATAAAAAAAGGGAACAAATGATGATGTAAGAAGAGTTAGGAGTTTCAAATTTTCGAATAAAAAAACGGGTGATTTGAACATTTAGTAAGAATATGAGAGATAAAAAGCAAGTGAAGAAAGTTTGGGAAGCGAAACAATTAGAGCAAAATAGAACAATAGCAAAAAAGAATAGCACAGTACAGCATATATGACGAAAGAGGGAATAAGACTGTAAATACAGCGAAACGAATGACAAAGGACTGAGAGATATCCAAAAATTTTGTGAAAGAAGAAATTAAAGCCAAAGAGAAGAATACCAAAGGAAAACTCCAACATCCTAAAGGTATAAAGACGATTTGAATTATGTTTGCATGCATGTATGAAAGGGCTTTTCGAACAGTACGAAAATAGTTTGAAGGCATTTCATTTCCAAAATCAACATAAAAATGCGTACTTAAAAAAATAGAAAATTAAATAGAAAACTTTCTGACAATTAAAATACTATAAGGAATTTTTTATGAAATCTGTATTTGTATACAGTGCAATTGATTTATATTTTATTGAAACATAGAACGGCTTTATCATGTTTCTGTATATATCAAGATCTTATATTATTAAAAAACTGTGACTTTGTAATAAATTACAAGTCTGTAGTACTATTTTACAGAAAAAACAGACGTCAGTCTCACTGTATACAAGAAAATTGTTATACTTTATAAATTAAAATGCGCAAATTTAAATTTGTTGATTATAGCAAATGTTAACTAGTTATAAACTATTTTATTTATTTTATATTAATTGAAGAATTTTCTTTATAGGGTACCCCACGACCCTATAAATTGGAGTCATGTCTAGTCACTAGTACTTAAGTTGTAAATCTGTAAAGTATTAGAAACATTCAATAAATAATAAATGTGTATCGAATTTATACTCATGTAGTTATGGTTGATTATTGACTTTGTTCAGTATTCTACCAATTTTTGTTTTTTCTTTTCACTCAATATATTAAACGATCGTACATTAATATCATACATTGTGTCTCTTAAGAATTATATACAGGCTGTCACACAAAAAACGCCCCAAGCTGTAACCCTGTTATTTATATTTCGATTTTCATGAGATAGGTACCAAATGAAATTGTTTGATGAGAACTATGTTAGAGGCTACATTTCCTTTTTTCCAGCGCCATATTCAATTCCTAGCGATTGTCAATTTTTTTTTCAAATCGCATTGTATATATTTTTTTGTATAATTGAATAGAGATTTTTTTCCTGAATCCATTAATGTACAATACATTAATTTCAATTGTAAATTTAGAAGAGAAAAAAATTAAAAGACTTTCCAAACATTCTCTTAAAGTGACTTGTATTATACTCAAAATAAACTTGTAGCATGTCAGTAAGTTGATTGAAATTCATGATTTATTTCAAAACTGTCAAAATATACTTACTTAGTACAGATGACAGTTACATATGCGTAATGCGTTATTTTTCCATCGCACATTACAGTATAACACAATTAAGTGACTAAGAGCATATACGGACAGTGTTTTAATAATTTTTTCTTCTAAATTTAATTAAAATTGATGTATTGCACATGAATGGATTCAGGAAAGAAACCTCTATTCAATTATGCAAAAAAATATATACCGTGCTATTTGAAAAAAAAATTGACAATCGCTAAGAATTGAAGATGGAGCTGGAAAAAAAAATAAATGTAGCCTCAAACATAGTACTCATAAAACCATTTCATTCGGTACCTATCTCATGAAAATCTAAATATAAATAACAGAGTTACAGCTTGGGGCGTTTTTTGTGTGACAGATGTATATATGATAGGGGAGACTAGGGTAAGGTGACATACATACTTAGTTTCTCTTCCAGATCATTTAAAGAAATAAAGGGTTAAATCACAATGCTTGATAAATACTGAGTCACCAATGTTTTCTAAAATGTTTAGCAATAAAACCACCATTTTCATTAAAAACTTGTATTATAAATAGCCAAAATGTATTCTTTGACAAAAAAAAACATCTTGCCCACCCGGGTGGGGCAAAATGACATAGTAAATCTAATATAAACTAAATGGGCAGAAATTGAAAAATACATTGTTTGAGAAGAAGGTTGCTACTCCTGGCATAGTTCACAAATGAATCTTTTCGTTTTCCTAAACACACCTGCGTATTCGACATGACGCCACTTTTGGCAAATCTGACATCGCAGCCACCACTCATTCGATTTTGATCGACTGAATAGGCTATTGCAATAAAGACAAGCACAATCTTCTTCGTCATCGTCAAGGGATCTTCTCCACTTGATTCATCTTCAACAAGCTTTCTTGTAGCCACATTTGTTTGGCTGTTTCTCTGCTGTACCTGCTTCTTTTCACTTTTTACCATTAGGTTTATTTTCCACAAGCTTTCTTTTAACAACATTTCTTGTGTCCTTTTTCTGTTGCTGGTTCATTTCATTTTCTTTGCCACGAAGGCTTTGAAGGTATGGGCTTTCGGTTAATACGTCTTCGTAGCTGCCAGTCTTGCGTTTAATTTTCTTTCTTACATTACTTTGGGACAATGGCGATAATACCGTTAAAATTTTGGGAATACCATCCCTTGAAATTGATGCACAAGTATGGTCAAGCACCTTCTTGATCTTCCTTTATAGATTAAAAAATAACGAGTGCTTGCGCTCTGAAATTTTTGGGCTCTTGGGCACCTTCCAAATTTTCATTTAAAGTTTCTTGTTCAGTAACAGGTATGGGCTCTGGCACATCTGTTGTTAAACTAAATAAAAACATATGGTCGGGAAAAATTTTAGCGTTAAACGGTGATATTCCCGTTGCACGGAGACCACTCAAAGCGATTTCAAACGACGCCGCTTTCTCGCATGCCTCGTTGAAAAGTGTGGATACTTGATAAATACTGACTGTACGACCAGGATTTTTTCTCAACCGTTGAGTGACAGCATGATTGTAATAATTGTGAAGAGGGCTAAAAAATGCTACGTCCAGTGGCTGGAGGTGGTGTGTGCAGGCAAGCAAAGAAGAACAACTGAATTTTTCTTTGCGAATTCTAGGGCTTCGTAAGCTCTTATTACTTAAATGACGGTCTAAAATTAATAAAGCTTTTTGCTCTGAATTTGGTCTGACGTGATCGACAATATGGCGCATTCATTTTACGAACAAACCTCCCGTCATGTAGCCTGACTCGTTGTGAAGTTTTAAAGTTCCCATAGGTGCGCCGTCGTATAATACAGGACTGAAACTTTTTCGAGGAAAAATTATGGATGGTGCTACATGTGTTCCTCCAGAGCTCATGCAGGTCATAACTGTTGTGTGCACTCCTCTCTCTCTGCACTCGTGATTGCATCAACTTGTTGTTTGCCTCTTAAAGCAATTGACGGGATGCGTACCGTTATTTAGGCAGAGTTGTCCATATTTGTATTATGGATTTTATGCTCATTGATAACTTTGTCAAGTTTGGAAACAAAATTATGTACCTGCGGTTTATTGAAAGCCTCAATTCTAGCAAAAGACGTAGCTTCTAGTAGACGTAATGATAATTGTGGATTACATTGTCGAAAACCATTTAGCCATCATTTTCCTGCCATTTTACTTTACTGGTTAAAAGGGTTTTTTATTTTAATTTTTTTCCGCAACTTCGTACGCAAGCTTTCTCACGCCTGTTGTTGTCAATCCGAAAAAACGGGATTCTAAGTCTAGAATATGATTAACCATTACACTTTCTGTCTCTTCGTTTAGTGCAGATTCACGAGCCGAGATGTTTTTTAATTTTAACAGCAATTTTGTTCTTATTGAGACCACGGCGACGTAAAGTAGCAATCGATACATTGAAGGCTTCAACCAGCCCATTTCTCCTTTGTGGACAGCTTCTAGAGCTTTCTCCATGTCCGCCTCATTCCAATTTCCTTTAATCGTCTTCCTCTTATACGAATAAACAATGCTGAAGTAAAATTATCACATCAATACAACATGTAGTAAAAGGACGGGTAAGATGACATAGTGATTCAAACTGCCCGCTACCGTGATATGTCATTTTGCTCGACCCGTAGCTATTTACAATTCATACTGAGAAAAGTTGAAAGGTAAATATAAAATCAAAAATTATTCAATCCTCATGCAGTCTCGAAAATAGCATCTCGAAGATAGCATAAAAAGTAATATTTAATAGTTAAATATTGTCTCCAATTATTACTTACATTATAACGTTATGCTTAATAAACACAAACACCACTCTAATTTCATCTGTTGTGAGCCTAGTAAACTTCCACTACACACAGCGAAAAATTGCTAATACTTGCAACTAATAGTTATAGTTAGGGATCTTTAAAGTTGTTAGATTTCTTCTAACAGGAAAATGTCACCTTGCCCGCCTCTTACAGGTCTGTCACTCTTTATTTCTCTTTTCTTTCTATGTTTTATTAACAAATAACAAGAGTTAATTATTTTCACCACCAATCATTATTAATATATGAAAATAAAAATGCTAAACTTTAAAGCAGGCAAGATGGCTTGTCTTAATAAGCACACGTATATAGCTCGGTTAACATCTGATGGCACTTACGTGGATAACAATTTTAAGACAAAAAAGGAGAACGCAACATAAAACGAGAGAGATAGACATATTTTAGCTACGCCTCGCGCATCCTGGGTGCCTTCAGATATTAACCGAGCTAGCTCGGTTAATATCTGATGGCACTTGCGTGGATAACAATTTTAAGACAAAAAAGAACGCAGGATGAAACGAGAGAGATAGACATAGTTTAGCCACGCCTCGCGCATCCTGGGTATCTTCAGATATTAACCGAGCTTTACTCTTTTCTATTCTAGCAACACTATAAGCTGTTATATAAATATAATAGGAAAAGAAGTATAATAGGTGATTTATGTACAGGTAATTGATGTATAGGTGATTGATGTAGTACAGGTGATTGATATAGTTCGGTACAATAGCAAAGAAGAACGGAGTACACAAAGACTTTAAAAAAGGCTTTCGAGAGTGAGTACCAATTCACTTATCTACATTAAAAAAGAAATTGGAAATCTTCAAATCAATAGTGAAACATTATTAAGTTGGAACCATAGGCAGCAACAAACATACCACAAAAATTGCAAATGTTTACTGATGGATGCTTAAAGAACGTTATTAGAATCTTTGGACCATATAAAAATCATAATTTGAAAATTGTGGATAAGTACGAACAGAAAAAGAAGCGGAGAAATTACAAAGTAGTATGAATAAGCCACACCTTACAAAAAAAAAATGAGAGCAAAATTTGCAATAGATGCCGCAGTGCAATCTTCAGAGTATCAGAAAGCCAGGATGATTAAAAGAAATGCCCTGGTAAATAAGAAGATGTATAGGGTATATAATATATTCGAAGAGACGTAAAAATGGAAATAATTGGTAACTACGAAGGAATAATATGAACTATTGTTACTACTATATATGTGTATGTTATAATAATTATAGTGTGGTAAAAATATACAAATTATGTAGATTTGTGATAATTTAACATGGATACCAGTATTGTTTCCCTGTTGTAATATTATAATTTTAGTAGCGTTTTCGTATTACACGAATCGGCATCGTCTCAATGATATAAACATGTAGTAATTATCCTTATAATTAAAATAAATAATGAAATGTGTTTCCACTGTGTCATTTTCAAAAATAAATTCTTCTTTCGATGAAGAGTCTCTAAAATGCTTTTATTTATTTTGTACCCGAATTTCGCTTTCAAAATTACATAATCATTTAAATATGCATATCTTCATGTCATACATTTTATATTTCTACTAATTGTGTAGGGTTACACAAAAATGTAGGCCTAAGTATTGCTCCAAAATTTCGTTTAAGGTAAAAATATATATCAAGCAAAAAAGAGCAATAAAAACAGCAATAACAGTATAAAAATTAAAAATATGAAGCGAAGAAAAGCTCGACTAATGCCCGGTTATTCAGAGCTTAACCCTAGGACTACCGAGCGGGTCCAATGGATCCGAAACGATTTCTAACCATTGTTTTATCGTACTTATGGTTGGGCTAATTTACTGGTATTAATAGACTTTTTAAATACGAGTTACAGCTTTAAAATTTTGACAAAAAAAATATTTTAGAAAGAATGGTTTTGCAGTATAAAAATACTTTCGCGATTTACTAACCGTGTCCATATGTCGTTTACTGTATAAATGTAGGTAAAGCGAGTATGTTTTACAATGATAGTGGTTCGCTTATAAATTCCGGACTTCCCCGCTGCTGATAAACCTTTCTTGGCATTCCCCGATATATACAGAAAGGGGAAATCCCTATGCGGATTTTGGGGACTTTACGTGTTTCACCATATTTATAGCCGCATGTCGTGAACAATGCATTAGTGCTTGCCGAATCTGTGTAGTGTTACTTTGTTACTGTAAATAAGACAAAATTTATATTTTGTTCAGTTGTGATGTGCGATTTGATATTTTAGCATCATAAAAATATCAATTATCAGGTAGTTATTTCTGAATTTTTTATTGCGGCTATTTTCTACTTCGCGTTTTACTCATTACGGGAAATGGATCGTAGAAATACCTTACACAACAACAGCTAGAGGCGATAGTAGCCGAAATGAGTGACGTTGAATACAATAGTGGATATGAAGCTTCAGACCACGATGGAGAGGTAGATGCAGTCGAAGGCCTCATCGATGGAGGTGATACAAGCACAGCAGAAGAATCAGATAGCGAAGAATATGCTGAGAGCAGCGATGATGACCACAACAGAAACCCGGCTGGAGCTAATTCTTTTATATCAAAGAATAAACAAGTTGTTTGATACCAACATCCTATTTTACCTCATTACGGAAGACAACCACGACACAATATTTAACGAGAACGTTCAGGCCCAACACGTTTTGGAAATCGCGAGATCGATACACCTGCTTCTTTTTTTATTTATTTTCGTAAACCTCTTCTTGAAATTATCCTAAAGTGGACGAATGAAGAAGGAGAGATTGTTTTCGGCACAAATTGGATAAAAATGGATGTCCAAGAATTGAAGAAATTTACTGGGGTTTTGATACTAATAGGTGTATCCAAATCTTATAACGAGGAAGTAACACAACTTTGGAGCAAAAACAATGGTCGAAAAATCTGTGGTATTATTATCGCTCGAAATAGATTTGAAAATATATTTCGTGTACTTAGATTCGACGATGCAGCTGAAAGACGAAGAATAAGGAGTGGCGACAGAATAGCACCAATACGGGAATGCTTTGAGTTATGGAATACTTATTTGCGAGATGCGTATGTACCAAATTGGTGTATGACGGTTAATGAACAGCTTGTAACTTTCAGAGGCAGATGTCCCTTTAGACAATATATTCCATCAAAACCTGGACGATATGGAATAAAATTTTGGGCCATTTGTGAAAGACGAAAAGGTTGTAAAATGTTTAGTAGAAGAAATTTAAAACTTTGGAAGGAATGTCACCTGCGACAATTTCGTTACTTCGTACAATCTTGCAAAGGATTTGTTATCAAAAAACCTAACATTAGTTGGTACGATCCGTAAAAATAAGCCTGAATTGTTATCTTCATTTGTTGACCCAAAAAATCATCAAGTGTTTTCCACACAGTTTGGTTTTACAGACGATGCGATGATTATTTCGTATTGCCCAAAGAAACACAAGCTTGAAACGTTGCTGAGTACTCTGCACAGTGAGAAAAATGTTGATAATGGCCAAAAAAAGAAACCTCAGGTAATCCTGGACTACAATAAATCAAAAGGTGGCGTAGACACCATGGACAAAATGACACGATCATACATCGTGAAAAGGATGACGAAGAGATGGCCTCTTGTAGTTTTTTATAACACGATAGACATCAGCGCCATGAACGCATACATACTATGGAAGCTCTTGAAACCTAATTCCGCTTTTGATTTGAAAGACAGAAAAACAAGAACAACTTGTGCACGTTGTAAAACCAATGTATGCGGTGAACACTCAGTAGTTATATGTAAGAAATGTGTTTAATCCACTTTTACTTTTATGTAAGTCATATATATATTTTATTTTACAGTACATATTTATGTCATTATTATTACTGCTTCGGTATATTTTAATGGTCTTTTCTTATGTTGAATAAAATAAAAGTCAAATATAATCATGGTTACGCTATATTGAATTCAAAATAATCGCCGAATATTAGCTCGAACCCAGCATATAGCAATACGGGTCCAATGGACCCGCGCGGTAAGTAGCAATAGGCCGTTTTCCTGGTAGTCCTAGGGTTAAACTAAATTTTAGGTTCAAGTTTAAAGTTCAAAACGTATTTCAGCGCGAGTTGAACCTTAAACTGAACTGAAAATCTGGTTCAACGTGAATTAGCAAGAGAAGCAGGTTGAACGTTTAATGTTTTGGTCAAACCCATACACTACTCTTGTCAAAAGTTTATTAGCGGTTAAATCAATTTTACTTTGCTTTCAAAATGAATTTTGTTAAACCATACTTCAAACGATGAAGATATTATTAATTTTGCATTCATTGATTAAAATGCAACAGCCCTCGAATGAATTTCATTTTCTATACTGCGCTTCAAAATATTTTATTGAATTGAGAATAAATACGAAATATTTAAACTATAATCGCTGAAATCGAATATCGCAATTTGATAAATAAATACATGTGAATTTATCCAAATATTCCATCTGGTTAGTACTTAATAGAGATAATTTCCACCCTGTACAGTTCTCTTTATAGTAATTAATCCTAGTGGGTAATTACTATGTATACAATTCACTACTTCTTTATTTTTTCCAAAAAAAAAACTAGAAATAAAATATAGTTATACAACGTGTCCAGGAAAGTATGCAACAAAGGAAAAACTTTTTTATGGTCTAATTCTCAGGAAATTTTATTCTTTATAAAAGTTTTTGCTTTACTTAAAACCCATTTACCCGTTAAAACAAATGAAATATCGCTTTAAAGAATATTTTCAAAATTTCAAAAAAATGGTATTTTTATGTTTTAAACATAATATGATGCCCCTCTCGTTCAATACATAAATTTGTACAACTACTTAAGTCCCTGACAGCATTTTTCAGGAAATTGGGATTATTATTTAAATGCATTACCGCTTCCCTAATCCTATTCTGCAAATTTTCTTGGTTATCAACTGATTTTTCAACCAACCCTATAAAAAATAATCCAAAGCATTTAAATCCGGCGAACGTGGAGGCCATGGAAATATTGAATATCTTCCTATTTATTTTTCTGGAAATTTTTGGTTTAAATACTGTACGACTCGACAGAATTATGTGAACCATCCTGCATAAACCACAAAGAACGTCTTGTTTGTAAACGTAAGTTCTCAAATTCATCTTCTAATTCAGTAGTTAGAAATTTTAAATACTTTTCAGCATTTAGAGTTTGCTGAAAAAAAGCACTCTTCTCTCCAAAATTCCGCACCAAAAATTTATCTTTCGTGAATATTGGTTTTTACGCTCCATTTGGAGATGTGGATTCCCTTGAGACCACCAGCGACAGTTTTGCGAACAAACTACACCATTTGTGGTGAATGTCGCTTCATCGATAAATAATATTTTTTTGGGAAATTTTATGTCCGTTTCTATTTCACCTTGTATCATGAAGCAAAACTCTAAACGCTGGTTATAATCTCGTTCTTGCAACGTTTGGACATATCATGGTTTAAATGGAGTAAACTTGTATGTTTTTAATATTTGATGTAATGATGATTTACGTAATTCTAAATTAGTTGCACATTTTCTCACAGATAATTTAGAATTCTCAATTACACTTTGTAAAACATTTAAAGTATCATCTAAATTTCTTACTGGTCTGTCATGTTCCTTTTTAAAATAAAATTTGAAAGAGCCTGTTTGTATAATTGTCGCAAAATTCGGGTTACCGTAGACCAACTAATGTTTTTATTGGGAAGCTTTTCGTTAAAAGTCGCAACTGCGTCTCTCCATGTCTTATAATTATCGCCACAACATATGAGCATTAACTCTGTTCTTTCTTGCAAAGTTAAACGTTCTACCATAGCAATGTATTTTGTAGCCTCTATGACGGAAACAAGAGTGATGGTCCCTAGTAATGAATATCACGTACGTACGTGACTAGCCCACACGATATTAAGTAGGCATGGAAATTTTGAACAATAAAATAATTGTATTTGTACTATCAAATATGATAACTCATTTATTTTAACGGGTAAATGAGTTTTAAGTAAAGCAAAAACTTTTACAAAGAATAAAATTTCCTGAGAAATAGACCATTAAAAAGTTTTCCCTTTGTTGCATACTTTCCTGGACACGTTGTATATATATATATAGGAAAATGTAGTCACGTTCAAAATATTAGCAGAGAATTACGGATTATGTATCACCCGGTATGCAGAGGGGCGATCACCAACATTACAACAGTGCGATGTTGGCTGCTCATTTATATTTCGTAGTTTTCGCATTTATTTTGAAACATACTGTACATCAGAGTTTGCAATAAAACATGCACACTGCATATTTAAATACCTGAAGAATCATAGAGTAGCTATTCCAATTATTCTTATTAACTTATAAACTTTGATAAAACTGTAGAAGAAAAAAACTCGAAACCAACAAATAGAGAATAAAAATTATTTCTATAAAAAGTTACTATTTTAAGTTATATTAAATAGTGTAATCAAGAAGTAGTCAGTGTGGACCGTAAAAGTGTGATCTTCTAAAAATAGCTATTTTTACAGATTTCGTCTCAATTTTATTTCAATTTTTATCATTATTTTAACATTTATTTCAAAAACTTTTTTTTCGTCATTTTTACTCGTTCACAGGTCAAGATTACGTAAAAAATTGAATTTTCTGAATTGCCAGCAAATTGTGAACCAGTATATATAGTTATATTTACAGATTTTACTTTAATTTTATGCCGATATTGGTCGTCCCAATTGTGAATCACTAAAAATAACGATATATTTATGAATTTTTCCACTATTTTATTTATATATTATTTATATTTGTCATTTGTATCTTGAAAAATTGTTGAATATATGCATAATCTTTTAATCTTCATTTATCATATTTGATTTCTTAGCATTTTATCTGCTCCAGCATTTTTATATGCTTTATAAATAGCATTTGTATTCATTATATTATCTCTATATTCCGCTTAAATATTTCTACCAACAGCTTTCAACCTATTTTTATATTCTTTGAATGATTTGTAATCACATAATTTGGTTGGAAAACAAATACCATTTTTAGTAATCGTATAGAATCCAGTTTTACTATAATTATTTAAACATTCATTAATTGTTTTATCGTTAATAGTAATATACCTTTCTAAATCACTTATTATACTTTTATGAATAATTATTTCACTATAACTTGATTTCATTCCAGCTGGTATAAATGTGCCAGTTCGTTGAATATATATTACGTGTTGCTGCATATGTCTTCCTTCTGTAAATAATTTTTCTATTAAATCTGTTAAGTATATCAGTTTTTTATGTGCATCATCAAATATATTAACACTGTGTTCTTAATTCGTTTGGAATACTATCTTTTTCGTATCTATATACCTATATTAAAATAAATAAATACTTCTTCACATAATTCTTTAATTACTTGAATATTTTTTTCTAATTCATTTCCATTCCATACCAAATATTATTTCTTGGGCAATTGTTGATTTACCAGATCCAGATGATCCTACAATTATTATTCTTTTTGTTTGTGATAATAATTCACCACCTATTCTTCTTTCAATCAATGATCTCAACCCAAAATTTATTTTATCATTATCAAATAATTTTTTCTTTGGTCGACCACTATTAGCCTTGATTAATATTAATTAGTATTTATTAAAAATTAAATAAATTATATAAAAATATATTTATAATAAATATGTGTAACGTGAGTGTTAAGTAGATTATACACATTTACCTACCTAAGTCAAGTAGGTAATTCAAATATATCTGTAAATAAATCAATTGCAGTCATTAAAAATATAATAAATACAATGGATCAGTGGACTGCAATAAATGATGCAAAAAATTATTATAAAGTAAATTTGGCAACTGAATATTTAAATAAATTGTTTAAAGAAAATATTTAAAACGAAAATTTGTAAAAGAGAAAAAATATCACATAAAACTTTAGATTCACCAATATTATTTAAACAAGATCCAAAAATAAAATAATCACAACGAATTAATCAAAATCCTGATACATCTACAAGTACTCATTCCAATATAAATTCAAATACAGTTAGGTCGCATTTGTTCGCAAAAAAATACAAAGAGATTAAAAGTTGATCGAAGTACTATAGATGATCAAGATTTTGAAGAAAATTTTAATAAGTCTGTAAAGTTTGTACCTATCTAGTAAATAATGTCACTCAGTGATATAACAGATAAAACTCAATTGAAAATTATACAAAATAAAATTAAACCATTCTATACTGAAAATAGGATTTTAAAAGAATTAAGAGTTGCAGTAATTAATACAATTGAGAAAATGGACGAAGAAATTGAATATAAAAAAAAAGTAATGTGGTAGAAAAAGAATTAAAAGATGTCAATCATTATGGTGAAGATAAAATCAATAATTTATTAAATAAACAACCAATGATACCTTAATAGGCAAAGAGCAAAAAGACGTTTGTCAAATACTGTTTCAATCACCAATAAATTATTACAATTATAAATGATTATTGGATGCAGATTTCAATTGTATATATTTTTTTTTATTTTACTCTTGTTAATGTAATTACTAATGACTCAATCTCATCCTGTAATACTTTAATTCTTTTATATATCCCTCTAGTTCTTCTTTAATCTTTTGCTTCTTTTCTTGTCTTACTATTGATCATTTAATATTTGTTTTGTAGTAATTTTCGGATACCGTTTTATAATTTTTTATTATAGGTTTAAATTTATTATATTTATATGATTTTAATTCTTTGATTAATTTTTTATTTTCATCTACTATAATAATGTCGTCATCTAATATTCTTTTCAAAATATTTAAATTTTGTAAATTTATAAAATTATTTGATTAGGTTTTGACGTAGGTACTTAATTCAATTCATATCGTATGAGGCAATAAGTTTTAACGCAGATGGACTAAAGCCGAAAGCACTTAATTCGTTTAACAATATTTGATGGCCAATAGAGATAATTAACTATAATAAATTATTTTGATTATTCTTAATATTATTTTAGAATTAGGTCATTGACCAAATCCTCCAGTCGGCAAGCCACCACTCGTACACTAATTTGCCTAACTTGTAATTTATTTTTCAAAAAATTGTTAGCTATTTATTCAAGTTATAGTAGGTACAGAATTTTAGTCTATTTCAACATTCTGAAGAGCGCCGAACTATTTTTCCTGTTTTCTTTGTCATCAAAAGAATTCTGTTAACATATCAGAAATAATACAAAGGTATTTTTAATAATATAAAATATTATTAAAAATCTGGTGAAGAAATATCCTTTCTCCAGCAGGGGCGTACCGATGAGCCTGTAGAAAGGTGAAATACGTATCTACGTCTCTGGGGATAGGATATATTCGGACATGTTCACAGAAAATATTAATAGTGAACCTGCATTTGTGTTCTTCACACCAGATTTTTAATATTTTATATTATTAAAAATACCTTTGTATTATACAAAACTGGTGGGGTTTACCTACTCATGTATGTTTCAATTATTCTGATACTTTACACATGCGGTTAATAGGATGAGTGAAGACACAAACAAAATGCAGTTTTCTAGAGAGATTGGCTGTGCCAACCTTTGGAAGGACGTCGTTACTTCACATTAATTATGTGGACGGTATGCGAGGTACTTCGGCTGTCTGACAACAGGCAGCGCCGAATTTACTTCTGCGCTCGGTCTGAATAATTACGGTGATAGAGCGATGTGGTTCTTTTCTGTGAATGTGTCTGGAAATATCCTTTCTCCAGCAGGGGCGTACCGATGAGCCTGTAGAAAGGTGAAATACGTATCTACGTCTCTGGGGATAGGATATATTCGGACACGTTCACAGAAAATATTAATAGTGAACCTGCATTTGTGTTCTTCACACCAGATTCTTAATAATATTTTATATTATTAAAAATACCTTTGTATTATACAAAACTGGTGGGGTTTACCTACTCATGTATGTTTCAATTATTCTGATATATCAGAAATAACTTTTGAAAATAGTTCTCCACTTTAAATACTTTGTTTATATTTCAAATTTTATTTGGAAGATATTTATTAAAATATATTTTAGTAATCAAGGAAACAAATTAAATTTATGTCGATATTTAATGTGTTGTAAATAAATAATCAAATCCTTATCTCAACCAGATTACTTTGTTTTTGTTATTATTCTAACAAAATATTTTAATAATCTCTGTTGAGAATAGTTGTTTTTTCCCTTATTTTAAAACTTTGTTTTTGCCAATATGTTTACAACATGGATGAGATAAGTACATTTCTTTGTTGGAAATATTCATGGTTTGTTTGGTTTTTCGTTACATTAGGAAAAAAATAGTATGTTTTGCAAGAGATGAAAATACTGTTTTTTTAAGGTGAGAATATCACGAACGAAAAAAACAGTATTTCATCTCAAGTAGTAATAGTTTATTACATACCGAGGCGGAAAGTAGTTCATTACCGTCGAGAGATAGTAAGTTCACCAATACGGGCAGCATCGAAGTGAACTTAATCCCGAGACGGGAATGAATCTTTCCGCCAAGGTTTATATACTATTTTACTCACGATCGGGTAGTAATTAATTACTATATAAACTATTATATTTCATGGCAGAATTAGTAATGGTATACGTAGCTGCTTTTCCCTGAATTTTCGGAAAAACAAATTAAAACAAACAACAATTTTATGAAATTGTATTATAATATATTTATTGTAATATAGTGTATATGATACGTGATAAAAGATTAAAAAAATATAGGCAAACAAGAAAATAAACTTCATCCAAAGTGTAAACTAATGAAATAATGTTGACTGTTGACGGATAAAAAACATGTTTTACCTTTTCATCTTTTAACATCATTGTATTTGTTAGCACTTTACTGATTATATTTTCATTGTATAGTTATTATACCGGGTGGCGCAAAACTACCGTTATGGCTTGAATGTTTAATAACTTTTTAAATAAATTTATGTTTTTTATTTTTATTTCAGAATTTTGTGAAGAAAAGTTGGGGAATTAGAAATGGAACGATACACCACAGAACAGCGATCAAAACTTGATGAATTTTATTTTGAAAATCATCGGTCAATTGTATTGACGCAGCGTGCTTATCGTGTTTTTTTTAATGTGCGTACTGGACCTTCAGCACCAACAATAAACCGCCTGGTTGAAAATTTTCGACAACATGGTACAGTAAGACACCTTCCATGTACCGGAAGACCACGCACGGTCCACACGGAAGAAAATATCCAACGTGTTGTGGATAGTGTACAGGACAGTCCAGAAACATCAACAAGAAGACGTTCGGCACAACTGGGGCTATCGCGGAGGTCCGTTCAGAGGATTATTGCACATGTTCCCGTATAAGGTTCAGCTTGTGCAAGAATTGAAGCCGTTAGACTACCAACAACGGCTAGATTATGCCATTTCATTCCGACAAAAAGCAGAAGAAAATCGCGATTTCATTAACAATTTGATAATGAGCGATGAAGCCCATTTCCATTTGAATGGTTTCGTAAACAAGCAAAATTCCAGGATATGGGCTACGGAAAATCCGAGAACAGTTCATCAGCAACAATTACACCCAGTTAAGTGTACTATTTGGTGCGGTGTATCGTCCGAAAGGATAATTGGTCCATATTTCTTTGAAAATGCCCATAGCGCCTCAGTTACGGTTAATGGTGCTGAATATCGAACGATGCTAGACAATTTTTTGAGGCCAGCTGTAGAAAACCATCCACAGTTGTGGTTCCAACAAGATGGAGCCACAGCCCACACTGCAAGGGATACAATGGCTATGTTACGGGACCTCTTTGGCGAACGCATTATTTCGCGCAAAAGCGATTTCAATTGGCCCCCACGTTCACCGGATTTAACAGACTGTTTAACTAGACTGTTTTCTTTGGGGTTATTTGAAAGAGATGGTATATGTAAATAAGCCAGCGACCATACCACAGCTAAAACAAAACATTCGCAATGAAATTCAAGCATAACACCGGAAATTTTGCGAAAAGTTATGCAAAATGTACTGGAAAGAGCACGAATGTGCGAAGCCGAAAATGGCCACCACTTGCGGGATATAATTTTTCATACTTAAGCCTAAAATATTCCCCATTAATATAATTTATAACAAAATAATAATTAACCATTAAATAAAAAAGTTATTAAACATTCAAACCATAACGGTAGTTTTGCGCCACCCTGTATATGTTGGATTAGGTATAACTTAATTACCGTTACTTTACCCTGATGAAGCACACAAATTGAGTGGCGAAATATTGACTAAAAATAGACAATTAAAAGAGTATTTCCAATTTTGCCCAGCCAAATTTCTAACCGAGACTTCTAATCTTATCAAATGAAATTATATTTTAAATCCCAATTGTGCATCGTATTTCTCTATGTTCCAGTTTTGTATGATATACTTGATCAGCTTATTTGAAATTTATTTACAGACAATAAATTAATTAAATTAGCTGCAAATTCTGTAAATCTGAATTTTAACGCAATTAAATTAGATTGGAGAATTCTGTTTATATTTGACATGTCTAAATTTAAGAGCAAGCTACAGAGTATAGATAATCAATGAATATATCTTGTGCCCATAGATTTATATTCTATACATATAATACATATTGCTATGAATTGTGGTTTTAAAATTGACTGCACCACCATCCACAACTAATCTACCCAACTAGGATACTCAGTCGGTTTATTTCCAAAAACTTTACTGCTTTCTTCTCAGGGTTCCAATGGGAAACGTGGAAAATAAAATTGTATTTTAGACGCCACCCAAAATTTTTTTGAGAAATGTTAAAATAATATTTCTTCAAGTTATTTGTTGAAAATGCAAGATGAAAGGTATAAGAAATAATATTCACAATATAAAATTTAAATGAAAATTTAATACAAAAATTAAAAAAAAAAACCTTTATAAAGTATAAAGATTGTGTAATAATATACTTATTACACCCAGAGGTAAAAATAACACACGGAATATGACCGCTACGTGCATTCAAAAACATGTCACAAAAGACACCCCTTGAAATCCAAACATAAAAATTTTACAGCTAACTTTTTTACTTAGAAATTTTAAAAATCCTTTGTCATCTATCTGAATTAACTAAGACTAAATCTCTTAAATAACAAAGTTAATACAATTGAAATACAAAATTCAAATCTTTTGAATTAATAAGATATCTTTTAAAAAATATATATATTTTTACTTACATAAAAAATTGTGAGACACGTAGACAAGAAAACGTTGTTTTAAATATAAGAATCAAAATTACGAGAGCAACAATCTCGTAGAAAATACGGGAATTAAAATACAACCACCATTAACTAATTAACTCCAAATCAAACCGACATTACATTATATAGATAATTATCTATTTTCAAAAAAAAATTTACGTTCTCGTCTTACTGGTAAACTGTGTCTAAAGATTTAAAGTCGTCTCTCCGTCCACATCAAGCGCGGCGGCTTCAATGTAAAACTCGTTATCACAAAAATTTTCAAAAATATACACTTAAGTTCAAAAATACTGTACATACATTTTTAATATTTATTGGGGAAAAAACCATAGCAATATGTACGAACGTAACGATATGTACAAAAGCAATCAAATACGACTGTAACGATACATACGAAAAGTAATAAAATTCGAGTGTAATATGTATCGACAGTAATCAACTACGAGTGTAACGATATGTACTGAAAGTAATCAAATACGAGTCTAATGATATGTACCGAAAGTAATAAAATAGGAGTGTAATATGTACCAAAAGCAATCAAATAAGAAAGTAACGATTACATTTTCAAGTAGGTAATTGTTGCTTTGTGTCCGTTCGTGCAACGAAAACTAATGTACCGAATAGTTTCTTTTTCGACATCTCTATATGAGAGTATTTGAGCAAATGAAAACTTTCTATTTGGAATAACTATTATGTTTACTCATATTTAATCAAAATGGGTACAAAATGTAGAATCAAGAACCTTTTTTATATATGGACCAAATGATCCATTAATCTAGGAGTCGTAAGTTTCTTTTTAACTTAACAACAATTAAAACGATTTTATTCGGAAATCGATGTTTTTTGATATTTCTATATAAAGTTTGTTGCATTTTTCGCGAAGTAATGTAAATGTAGATATGCTTTCTACATATTACGACGCTAATTTATTCGAATTTTTTATAGAAAAAAAACAATTCGCCCTTAAATGGGATTCGAACCCACGTGCATGGCTTGCCGGACCAACGCTCTAGACCACTAAGCTATTAAAGGCTGTGGATTCGAATCGTTCTGGGGATGCCTTGAGTTACATCAAGGAAACATGATATACAGTACAAATCTCTTCCCTATAGTCACCTACAAACGTGTATTACGTATGTGTGCGGTCGAGAAGCGAGGAGTGGGGACGCACATAGCATGTATGTATGATAATTTATCATACATACATACATATTGCTATAGATTTTTCCTTGGACAAGAAAGGAAAAATGATTGAACAATTTTGAACTCTATATGAAGGACATTTTTTAATAAAAAATTAGCTATTTCAGTTGTATGTTTATTTATTTCAGACGGGGATCGTTATATATATATATTATTTTATAAGTAAAATAAATTTTATAATGTATGAAATTATGATTAGCCCTCGTATATTTAGGTTGACCAGAGGATTGAACTTGCCGCTTTTCCGGATATTGTATTTGTTAAAATGTGTTGTCTGTATATATTTTGATTTTTATAGATGGTAGGGATGGACAAGCGGATGTTGAAATTTCATTTTTGAATTAGAGATATCTTGACGGTTAAAGTGATCGGTTTATTAAAGAATAAAATTCTCAATTTTATTCTTTGTTTTATAAAATCGGGTTGAATTTTGTTTATGCATTTATTGTAAGGTGCATGTAAATCTTAATTCGATTTATGCGAGTGTTTTAATGTTTATTGAAATTTTTTTTGTGGAAAAGATATCTCTCGTACATTTTATAAATTGTACATGGATCTATGTAAGTTGATAAAATATTTTGTTTATATATTTGATATCACGATTATTTACATTACTATAATTTCATGTATTTCTTGTAATAATTTGTATTTGAAAGTAGTATATGGATATTAGAGAAAGTTGTCATGTTTTTTGTAAGGGAAGTTTTTTCTTAAAATAATTTTCGAGAACATTTTTGAATTCAAGGTTGGAGTTTTCTTTAGTGGGGAGTGACCTTGTTGTGTTATTTTGGCGCATGACAAAATTTCAATTTTCGTGAGTTTTGAAAACTTATTTGTTTTTGACATTTGTTTGAAGGGGTCAAAGTAGAGGTTAAACTTGACAGATTTCACTAGTATTTATTAGTTTTATGTTTGATCGAGATTCACAAGAGGTTTTTCTCTGTGTGCGAGTCATTATTCACAAAGAGTGTTTCCTCATTGCTACTGTTTGATGATGCTTTAGCACCCTATACACTTTGTAGAGGGATTTTTTTTTATTTATTTTTTTAAAATATACTAACAAAGGAACTGATTTGGGTTTTATTTGTGTTTATTGTTTTATTCTGGAAAACAAAACTTGACCCTGATCCGCGAGGAACGATTCATGAGATGGCAGCTCGTGGATTCTACTAGACTGAATAGCCGGCAATATAAGCTGTAGTGTGAATAAAAAAATTATTAAGCAATTTCAAAGCAAATTCCACTGCAATATGTACTGTAGATCAGTTTGGATGTAAGCAGTAAGCACATACATAGTATAAACGTCGATGAATGTGGAACTACCGTCAATAATAGGGACTTTATGTAATAATAAATACAAATAAGTGTGGACTTTTTGGAAGATTTTAATATTTTTAACGTTTAAAACAATGTCAGATATACCTATAACAATAAATAAAGCGGTAAATCATAATAACTTCTATATTCTATACATAATAAATAAAACTAGAATAAAAAAAATAAAAAGTAAACTATTTAATGATTGTATGCTCAAAACGGTCTCCTAATGCAAACAAGCAATGTCCAAATCTGTCATAAAAGTTTCTCTGAACATTTAAAATCGTTTGCGGTTGAATATTTAGGATAGATTCAACTATTTTCGCCCGTAATTCCTCCAGATTTTTTGTTCAAGGGTAAAAATATCCATCGTGAATACCGACTATTCGCAAAAGTTGAGCACACCATCCAGCTTCGCAAGTAAACTGTAACTAATGGCATGTATGCATCGCTTCGTACGTCCCCACTCCTCGCTTCTCGAACGCACACATACGTAATACACGTTTGTAGGTGACTATAGGGAAGAGATTTGTACTGTATATCGTGCCCGTAGTAGGCCGTGTGCAAATTTTTATATATTTATATATTTTACGTTTCAGAAATATTAGCATTCTTTTTTTTTTTTTAATTCTTTAAGATACTGAATATTAAATACACCAATGTAATATTTATTGCATTTTTTTGCTTGTATAAACTATTAATAAAACAATTTGATGCTCCGTGTTTTTATTTCCATTGTAGATCAAAACAATCATAAACACATCTATTATACTATATTTATCAAGCAAATTTAAGCTGGATAGCATGAAAAATAAATCACATAACAATTGAACATTCATAGTACATATACAATATTTTAAAATTACTTTGTATTGAATTGAATTTTATATTTATACGACACATAAAATTTCCAGAAAATGTAAGTATGAAACTGTTTTATTATGTTCTATGAACAAGTGTAGGTAAATATTAATGTTTGACAAATTATTATAAAAATATTTACAAATTAACTAAAATTTTATTTTACATGTCCTGAAATTCACCGCTACCGTTAAGCATCAAAATATTAGGATTTTCCTTTTCAAATTCAGTAGGTTCTCTCTCTCTGTCTTCTTTACCCCACTCACCTAAAGAAGACATAACATCAGGGGCCTTTTTCTTTTCTTCCTCTTCCCTCTACAATCGTTCATTATTACACAATAAAACTCGATTTCGCAAAAATTTTTTTAATTAAAAAAATGCAAAAAAGAATGAAATGCAAAAGTACATCTTAACTTAAGTAAGTTACGATATTACATTAATACAATAAATAAAGGTCGTATTATTATGTTTTCACCTGTGCATCCATTTTAGCAAATTTATCGAACATATTAGCGTAAATGTTCTTCTCTTTTTGTAACTGGTCTTTAAGAGTTTTATTGCACATTAGTAAATGGGATTTTGCAGGACCATTATTTGGTTCGAATGACAGTAAAGTTTTAAAATCCTCGGAAGCTAACTGGGGTTCGGCCATGGCTAAATACGCTTGACCTCGCCGAAACAGAGCTTTTTCATTCTTTGGATCAATTTCTAAAACTGATGAGGCTGAATTTTTGGCTTCAAATGGTTCATTCAACTTCAGATAACATAAAGCAAGATTGGAATTTGTAGTAAGCAGTAAAGATTTTTTTTCTTCGGAATACGTTCCTTCTGTAAAAAATTAAAATCCAAATTAATCTTATAACACAAAAAAAAATAATGTAAACATTTAGCTAATTCTTTTTTATAGCAAACTTAAGTTTGTTTTAAGTGCGTTTTTAACTATTTTTTTAAATTGCATTATATGTACATCGGATGTCCGCTAATGATTCAAGCTAACGTTTATCTAATTTTAGAAATTTCTTTGCTTAGTATTTGGAATACTGAGAATTATAGTTATGTTTGGCATCTTTCGGCATAGCCATATGTGCCTGTTTTCCGTTAGCTTTTATTATAATTTTTTCGTTCATTATTCATTCTTGTATCAATTATATTCATTATATTCACAATCAGTTATTTTCATAACTCCTTAAATCAGTGGTTTCCAACCTGTGGGGCGCTAGACTTTTGCTAGGGGGCATGTAGCTGTTTCTAGTTTCTAAAATATCATTTTGTAATCCACAATCCTCGCCGCGAATTTTTTGGGTACAAATGCTAAAACATCCATTAGAAATTTTATTGCCATTTGTAACATCTTACCTATGTGAAACTGGTTTTTCTACAGTAGCTGTCTTAAAAACAAAGTATCGATCTCGCTTAGTGATTGAAAAGGAACTGAGAACCGTGATTTCTTCAATGATACCACGGTTTGAGAAAATTTGTGCTGAAAAACAAGCTCAACCTTCGCATTAAATTTTTATAATGTTGTATTAATTACTACTCTTTTTTTTTTGTATTTTTGTAAGATTTGTTTTTATTACATTTAAAATTATTATTTCTTATAATAAATAATTATTTTTTTATGTATATTTTTACATAATATTGTATATTATTTTGTAGCCCATTAAATAGATTATAATATCAGTTGAGTATTTATGAAATTGGATTGTTAGAAAAATTAAGGGGGGCGCAGGTACAAAAAGGTTGGAAACCACTGCCTTAAATAATTTTTTCAAATTTGCGTAAGTAAAAGTAACATTGAATATTAAATTCCAGGATATGTTTAAAAATACCATGGCATCTACGTATTTATTTTCATTCGTTAGCTTCAGGAAAAAAAAAGTAACAGTGAAGCTAAACTTTTGCATGTGTTTGTTACTGCCATCATCGACATGTTGAAATTAGTAGAAATATGTTAATATACAAGCAATATTTTCGGCAAAACAGTGGCGAATAAAATGCGACAGATATTTCGTTAGTTCTTAAATTATTATTAATATGGAACCATTTTAAACAAAATGAAAAAGTATACATGACCTCATTATTTTGGTTTAGCTTTTAAACACAAAGCTGCTTCCGCATAAAAAAATAGTTTTAGCCACAAATTGTTTATTATATCTGTATTCAAACATAAATGTACTTGCCTTAAAAAAACGGTATTATTTAAGAAATAAAACAAAAAAATTAGCTATACGTTAAACAATTCGGTCCAATTTTTTGTTTAGAATACGGCACAACCTATCCCATTTTCTTAAATAATTGTAATTAGCAAATATTAGCAATAAACATTTTGAAAAGTAAGGGTTTTGTGTTTGATTTTATGAAACAATTTTTATATTTACGTCAAAAGTGATTACCGCATGGGACGCTAATGCTAATTGTTGCGGTCGAAATCAGGTGTAGTGGTGCTAACTTAACCAAAAACACATACTGTTAGCTTCAAACCAGTGGCGGCTCTTGATGACGTACGATGTGCGCTGCTGCACGGATGGACAACTTCGAACTAGTTCGGAAGATTTCGGTACGGTTACTTGCTTCTCTGTATATATGAAAGCTTAAACGAAGCAGTCTCATCCGTGCAGCAGCTCACAGCGAACGTCATCAAGAGCCGCCACTGCTTCAAACCGTTAACGAACATCGTGTATATTCTTTTTAAAGTTTCTTTTCTTTAATTATTTGTTAAGTATTTGTGATTTGCCCAGTGCCATATTACTTTACACATGTCAAATTAACAAATTCTTGCAAATTTGTTGCATTTTTCGCGAAGTAATGTAAATGTAAATATGCTTTCTACATATTACGACTCTAATTTATTGGAATTTTTTATAGAAAAAAACAATTCGCCCTTAAATGGGATTCGAACCCACGTCCATGGCTTGCCGGACCAACGCTCTAGACCACTAAGCTATTAAAGGCTGTGGATTCGAATCGTTCTGGGGATGCCTTGAGTTACATCAAGGAAACAGATGATATATATCGTGCCCGTAGTAGGCCGTGTGCAAATTTGTTGCATTTTTCGCGAAGTAATGTAAATGTAAATATGTTTTCTACATATTACGACGCTCATTTATTTGAATTCTTTTATAGTAATATAGGTAAATATAGTAGGACTAATGAAGACTGTAAAAGGTTGTGGCAAGAAGCACTAAATCAAGTACCTGCTGATGCATAGGCTAATAGTATGACACACACACTGAAGCTGAGATTGAAAAATGGTGGGATAGGGAAGTGGGATTTGACCAAAATGATATTGCACCTTTCATAATTAGTTTAGAAGAAGAAGATGATGTTTTAAGCTCAAGCGATTAACCCTTTTGTCTCTTTAAATTTTGTTGACAAATTAGAGCAATTCGGAAATATTTGACGTTTAATCATATGAAATAATTATTTTTTGTGTAAACAAGAATAAAAATAAAAAGGTATACTTCCTTAATGTATTTAGGGCTAAAGAACTAACTATTCTGGTTGATATTGAAAATTCATAACATAGGAATGGTGGTTTTAGATTTATATGTTACGATTGCACTTTTACCATTTTATCAAAATATTTGTGAAATTACGAGCCAACATAGTGTTTTGATTTTAATATCTATTTGACTTTATATTACACCATATTTACATGCTCTAGACGCACATTACTAGTTAACTTTAATGTGATAAAAACTAAAAAATATAAAACTTTTATATTCTATTGTTTAATATAACGTATGTACTTGCTATATTATATCATGATTATTAATACTGAAAGTAATAAACTATTATTCTTTTTGCTTTTTATTCTAAAATATTGATATTATATTTATTAATTTTGCAAAATAAACGTACTAATACAATTGCCTTCATTAATTAACATAAAGTATGTATTTTTCTGTATATAGAGTGGCAAATATACAATATTAACATTCTAAACAGTTTAAGGTATAACCTAAATGCCATGTGTAAACAAAATTTTTGAAGTTTATAAATGTACTATAACCTATAAACCAAATGAAAATTATTTGCAAGATGTAAACAATAGATTTGTCAACGCACATTGATGACGCAACTGCGTTTTTATCGTAAAAATAATATATTACTACCTGATCTAACTCTTTGATTTTAATTTTCTCATTTACAAAATATCAATACCCGAAACAAGTACAAATAAACTTAAAACAAAACAAAAAATTAGTATACATACATACCTAGACAGCAGATAATTTTTATAAAATTGTACGTATTAATGGAGTTTAGTTTGTTTTGTTTGTTCATGTTAATTTTAGCACTTTAGTTAGCTTGTTAAGAATATCTTGAGTGTTCCGCGACTGCAGAAAATATTGAACGGCTTCAATATATTTAATTGCTTCTGATGTAGTTGGAACTGGTATTATTTCATCGCTTTCTATTTCTTCGTTTTGCTCATCACCTGCCCCACTCTCAATATTTTTGTCCTACACAAGCGATAATAGTATCATCACCTCAAAATTACAGCTTCGCAAGATTGTCATCAACGTAGAGGTATTCATTGAAGCTATAGTCAGCTCGAAACAAATGTATTGTCTTGTTGATTTTTTTCAAACCATTCGGCTAATGGTAGATCATCTGAATCAAATTCGTCTTCTCTCACGATAAACACACCGTGACGAAAACAATTAACGATTGCTTGTGTTGTTACCATTTGCGATGCTATGGCAAATGGTATATGAACTAAGTTTATAGCGTCTAAGAGATTAATACTAAATCTTTCATTGTCATTATCAATAGAAAATACCATCTTCGCAAGGAGAAGTCGTCGGTAGTTGCTTCTTAAACTGTGTATAACACCCTGATCCATGGGCTGCAATTTCGAACTTGAAATCAGACGCGGCTCGTGATGCCTCGTGTTTTCGGTGTTTACTAAGAAAACGCTACAGTTAGTACACGAGAATACACGAAGCACTCGCGCCCCCACAGTGCGTCATCACGAGTCGCGCCTGAATTTAATGCAGTCTAAATTTTTAACATCAGGGTGCGCTGGACATTATAGCAATTAGTAATAATATTTTTGTTTTCCGATGCAATTCATCATTCCATTCTCGCAATTTGTTGGTAAAAATCTCGGAAGTCATCCAAGCTCTGCTAATGGATTTATAATTTACAGATAGTTGTTTAACATTTTTAAAACACCTTGGGTGTTTAACCTTTCCTATTATCAACAATGATCTTTTTTCTGTTCCCAATAGATTTGTCGCTATTAGCACCGTAATCCTTTCTTTAGACATCTTTCCACCAGCACATGTCTCTCCTTTGAATCGTAATGTCTTATCAGGTTTAAGCTGATAAAAGAAGCCTGTTTCATCAGCGTTAAATATATGTTCATCTTTAAAGTTTCCTTTAATAAGTGGTCAACTATTTTGCAGCCAATCCTTTACAATATTGATATTAACTGCGGCTGCTTCGCCAACAATGTTTCCGCCAGTAATGTTATGTCGTTTTTTTAACCTTTTGATCCAGTTTCTGCTAAATTTACATTCACTGTTCATTAACAATTTATTGCCGATATCGTGAGCTTTTATTTGTAACACAGCTCCACTAACAGTTACATTATTAATTTTTTGTTGGCTAAAGCATTTTAACTTTTAATGCTTGAATTCAAGTGTTCAAGGTTTTCCAATATTTTTTTCCAAATTGGAGCAATCGTTGATATACTAAATTTTATTTCAATATCGTATTTAGTTTGTAATGTAAACGATTTTCGTTTTTTATCCAAAACAGCGTAAACGTCAATCATTTTTATAACTCACAGCACAAGTAAATGTATGGCACGATTAGACTCGATGTTGAGCGGTCGACTCCTATTTGTCCATTTGGTAGAAGTTAATGGCGTGCATAAAGTATGTATTCGATACTTTTGTATCGGATACCTAGAGGGAGCAAATGTATCATATACCGACAATGATAGGTATCGGATACAATTAAGTATATACTCGACGTTTATTAAGTTGTATAGATATACCGCCTAATTCTGAGCAAACGCAACGATGCGAATGTATGAATATTTCTCCCGCTCCAAATAGAATTCCCCTGAATGCTGTAGGCGTGTCAACATCGATGTCATACATACTTACATATTATGGAGCCGCGTAAGAAAAATTATCTGATTACCAAATTACTATTAAAGGACTATAAATTGTTTAGTCCTGTGTTATTGTAATGATTTTATAATAAATAAATTGCAATACGTTATACTGACGATGGTCACACAAAGCGTAATAAAATTATTAATAAGCGGTTAAGAAAATTGCAAATAAGGCATCAAGAGATTTAATAAATTAAATTTTAATAATAAAGGTAACAAAAACTATTCATAGTAAACTAAATAAACTTCAGAAATAAATAAAAACTAAATTAAATTCTAGTAATGTAAAGAAAAATTTACTCTTACAGATAATAAAATAAATTGTTCATAATGAGAAATTAATTATATAATAACGGAAATTCATCCGTTTAAACTCATCACCGTAAAATAATTGATGTTTGGAATATTTATAATTACGAAAACCATTTAATTTTAGTATGCGGTTAACGGAAGAGCAGCATATGCCTAAATCGTTGGAAATATCGCTATGTGTCAAATTTGAATTTAGTTCTATTGCAGCGCATACTAAAATGAACGTATCATTAGGAACTCCGGCAAATAAGTTACATATTCTTTGATAAGAATTGTCAGCGTGGTACCATTTCATCATTTCGGCTTTCTCTTCTAGTGTATAACGCGGCATTATCACTATTCAAACGCTTAAGAGACTCCGTATAGGGTGACACTGGTGACACTAATTTGTGACATTAATTGTCAAATCGTTGCGCGACAGACTGTTTTGTGATTGGCTAAACGCGTTCAGGGGATTTGTATTCGAAGCGGGAGAAATATTCATACATTCGCATCGTTGCGTTTGCTCAGAATTAGGCGGTAGATGTATTTGTATTTTTATTTTCCAATACTTTTGACAGATATATTATACATACATATTGCTATGGATTTTTATTTAAAAATAATTTAATTTAAAAATAAAATATTTATATGTGATAGGACTGTATAATAAATGTATATATAAATTTAACTAGTGAGAAAAACTGGTTATCCGGGGTCGCTTGGATGTAGAGAGACCGAGGTGAAACGGAGGAGACGAATACTAGCTTTTAAAGGAGAAAGTTGCTTGCTTCGAGAAAATATATATTAAATATATATATTTAATTAGTTTCGGGTTTTGTATTTTTGAAAGTGTTAATAGTTGATGTTATATTGATATTAAAGCCCCGATATTTATAGAGATAAATTCTCGTTGTATTGATGATTAAATTTGATTAAACACCTTCTTCGTAAGAGTCTCCATATTAGTTTTTGTAAGTATAGCAAACGCCAATTAAGTTGGCGCGAGGAGGGGGTGCGCAGAAGCCGTTTTTAAAAACGTCCTCCCTCACTACTCAAGTAATTGTCAAAATACATTTGTCATTCACGTTTGACAGAACATAATGTCTTTGCTAGTGATACACGCTCAGAGGTTAGAATTATCTGACATTTGATGTAAAACCAAATACAAATCTCCCCACTACTTCTAATCCTGCGCGAACTTACCCCTCCTCGCGCCAACTTAATTGGCGTTTGCTATACATATATAAAATTTTTATGACGTCATAATACATAAATATTAAAATTATATTTCCATTGTACCAAAGCTAGATAAGAGATTTAATTATTAAGCATACAGATAATACAGTTTAGTATTAAGAGTCTTTGCTAAAATTATAAAAGAAAGTTTGTTCGAGAGGAGTCAGGTTTTTTTGTGCATGTTAATACACATGCGTAAGTTTTTGTTCGTGCATCAGTATCTGAATATACAGTGTGTTTTTTTGGGAAGAATTTAATATTAAACTTGATTATTTTAGATAAGTTTGATCGGAGTCAATTGGAGGAAGTTTTCCATTTATTTGCGGTTATTTTCAATGAATGTTTTTATCTCCAGTATCTTTGTAATGATGCAGCGTCTTTATACTTTGTAAAGATATATTTTTTTTATTTTTGTATTAAATATTTATTTTGAATTTTAACTTGCGTTTGTTTTATTTGCTCATTCCAATTGCTAATTAATTAATATAATTAAAAGAATATATTTAAAAGAAATTTAAAGAGAGATTAGAAAATATTTAACTTATATAAGATAGATAAATACATTTTTGTGAACATTTCACTGGCGCTCAACTATAAATTTTAGACACGTCTTTCCTAAGTGGAACCCGAGAAGTTAGAGGTCTCAGATTTGAAAATTCACCGGCTGAGAAAACCTAGTTGGGAAAACTAGTTGTGGATGGTGGCGTGCTAAATTTTCAAACCACTATTCATAGCAATATGTATACGATACGTTCATGTAGATCTATGTTTGTGTACAATTGGATATAATTTATTTTTTAATCACGTTCTTTTTTAAAATCATATCTAAAATGAGTAACGCGCCAAGTATCTTCGGCGCCGTCGTGCGAAATACTGATAAGCGCCTTTACCCTATATGTATTGAGCCAAAATTACCAGCCACTCTCCCACAGTTCAACATTGAAATTTATGACGAACTCTTTAGACTTGTTAGTACTGGAAGATATTTTTTATTTAAGGCAAACAATAGGTTCACATACAAAAAAATAATATTAAAATTTTTATTGCACACTGAAACAACAGTAACAAAATAAAAAACAGTATTCCAAATTATTAAAAATGTAAATTTGTTGATTTGTTGTAAACTTTCAAAAAATGTTTTTAATATTTTTAAAATTTAACTTATCACAAGTGGCCGTAGGCGCCTTTAAGGCCTTGGCGCCGTTGTGCGCTGCACGACCTTGCCCATATGGACGGCGCGTCACTGTCTAAAATAGACTGATAACACATGTACAGGGTTATTCGTTATAAATGTCCCAGCCCTTACCATAGTTATTATTGCATAAACAAAAAAATTTTTGAAATAAAAGTTGTGTGGTTATAAACTAATTTTATTATAACGTTAACAAAAGTACAGTGGCGTGCGTAGTTTAGGGGACACAAAAAATAATTGTTTTTTTTAATGAGACACCTGTATATTATTAAATTTTTGAAAAGATCTTTTTCTTCTGATTTCAAAAATATACCATATCATACCCCTGTCTTACACCGTTCTTAAGTTATTAAATAAAAGTTTTGTATCTACAAATGAGTTTTGGTAAACATTTAATTAAAATTACAAATAATACCTATAAAACGAATATAACAAAGATAACTTTATAACTATAAATAAATAATAACTTATAAAAGTTGTTCGAAGTGTCCACCATTATTTTCAATACATAATTCTAAACGTCTAATTATATTTTGAATTGCATCAGAAATGGCTTGATTGTTTACATTTTATTACAGATTATTTATTTCTAATTGAATTCGGTCTTTCATGACTTGAATACAGTCATTATTATTAAATATTATGTCTTTTAAAAACCCCCAAAAATATGAGTCCATAGGGGATAGATCCGGACTGTTAGGAGGCCATAATATGGTTCCATTATTCCCTATCCACACTTGAAATACATTGTTCAAATGCTCTTTAACAGGTATGACATTATGCGGAGTTGCCCCATCCTGCATCCAAATCATATCCTGAAGTTGAACGTTCGGAAAATTCTCTACAAGAATATTTTCAACTTCAGGAAGTATTATTTCCAGATAGGTAACTCCAGTTAAATGGAAATCATAAAATATGGGTCCAACAATTTTGTTTCTGAAAATTCCACACCATACACTAAGAGTTTTTCTTCCTGATTTTTTTTATTGGTTTTATCAATCTTTTCCTATTCTCCTTGTTTTCCCATGACCTACGATTTTTCCTATTAAAAACTCCAGCCGTAGAAAAGCATGATTCATCGGTCCATAATATTTTAGTCAAATAATCAGGATCTTCATATAACTTTTGGATCATTTGGCGGCAAAACTCTAACCTTTTCCTTTTATGAGCCTCTGTCAAAAGTTGTACGGGTAAATTTTTTTATGGTTTGTAGTTGTTAGTTTTCAACGTACGTTGTATTTTAGAGTAACTTATATTTAAATGAGCTGCTGCATTATTTATACTACATTCAGAATTTTCTAAAAAATAATATAGTGTTTAAAATAAATAAAGCAGTACATCTAATTGATCTTCGTTGTTTGCATGAACTACTCGCCTTTTTCTATTAAAACTATCGGTATTATTTACCTGTTGGTAAATACGTCTGAACGTATTGTCTGCGGGTGTTGGACGATTTGGATACAACTCCCTGTATGCTCTTTGCGCTGCACGTTTATCTTTGTTATTTTCTATATAGCAAATAAATATTAGAATTTTTTCTGCTACACTGTAAACCATTTTGAATGTTTCAATAAAGAAATGACATTTAATAAACATGACAGTTGTGATTTTCATAGCTTTCTTTGATGATATTAACTTTTCAATATTTATAGTAACTAGTTTAATTTACTATATTTATCCTTTAATAACATAAGAACGGTGTAAGACAGGGGTATGATATGGTATATTTTTGAAATCAGAAGAAAAAGATCTTTTCAAAAATTTAATAGTGTACAGGGTGTCTCATTAAAAAAAAACAATAATTTTTTTGTGACCCCTAAACTACGCACGCCACTGTACTTTTGTTAACGTTATAATAAAATTAGTCTATAACCATACAACTTTTATTTCCAAAAAATTTTTTTTATGCAATAATAACTATGGTAAGGGCTGGAACATTTATAATGAATAACCCTGTACAAAAATTAGTGTTCTTAAAAGCAAATATGTGATAGTATATATATGTAAGTAGTTTTTTTGTAGTATACTTGAATGTATTATATTTTATTTTTCCTATTCATTTATTTTCTGTTTACAAACATTTACATTTAAATTTTTTTTTTTATATTCATTACCGTATTTACTATAATTCATGAATAAATATTTTTTATTAATTATTCTACAGTAGCTTAAATTTCTCGCAACATCGCATAGTAAGTATTTATTTGATACATTATTACTTAATTTGCATAGAAGTACGTCTCCATCAAGTATAGATATATATTACCGATCGTCAACGGCATCGTATTAAATGTATACCAAAATAAGTATAGTCATCGACTTGAGTTGAAAGAAAAGTATCGGATACTAAGTATCCGAACAAAGTATCCAATATAAAAGTGTACAGTATTGGTATTTATTCGATACATAAAAGTATCTATTTTGCACACTACTAGTAGAAGTCCGTTTTATTTTCAGGGAAGTCCCCTATGTTACCGTTAAGAGTTCGTTATAATAGAAAACTTCTGAAATTTTATACGTAGGAAGCGGTTCGCTTTATTCGAAAGATCGTTTTAAACGGGCTCATTGCATTAGGTAAAAAATTGCACTGTTTTTTTGAAATTTTGGTTCGTACCTTGCAAGTTGATTCGTTATAACCGCGATTTCGTTTAACCCGGTTTGGACATTACTGTATTTGCAAATAAGTCTGTAAATATAATAAATATTATTAATGCATTAAAAATATGCAAGTTGTGAATCATTATTTTACATATACTTAATCCATTTTTTGCTTTCACATAATTATTCTGTACTATTTTTTTAAATATTCCTTAATTGAATCCAATAATCACAATTATTGCATATAGCGAGCGTATGACAATCTAATCTTAACATTAGAACAGTTATTTAAATGGACTAACCTTTTTCAATATCTAGAAATGACAGAACCTTTTTATACATTTTCACAGCAAGTTTGAGCTTGCCTGCTTTGAAATAAGCTGTCCCTTTTTCTTTAAATAATTTGCCCTGCTGAATTTTTTCTTCAGTGTCTAAAGACCAACTTTCCTTTGCCTATAAGAAAATTTTAGCTAAAAATATATAGGTAAATGAAACAATGAAAAATTACCTTTTCAAAAGATTTGAGTGTAACCATGTATTGCACAGTCGCATTCGGTGGAATACTAAACTCTGAACATCCTTCGTTTCCAAATGCATATTTGGGTTTTATTGTTAAACGTGATGTTTCGCCTTTCTTAAACTTTTCTAAAGCTTTTTCGACACCTTGAACAATGTTTATATCTAAACCTTCTCCCAAAGAAAATGACACTTCCCTTTCATCAAATACCTTATCTTCATATTGGCCTATGAGCTTTACTAAAAAGTAAGTTGATTACAATTTAAATGATGTCCGTTTATTTAATAATTAATTGTTGACAGTAAATTAAATTCAATTAATATGTTCATTAACAAGTTTGTTAAATTATGCTTTGAAATTCAAAATATTGTTCTATTTCTAATATAAGTTTTTGCAATTTGACCAATATTTTAAAATACGACAATCAATTTATAACTTTGACGAGAAAGTCCTACAAATTTAAAAATTATATTATCTGAACTTGGGGACACACACAATCTAATAAATTGTATTAGAGATATATTTTTAAAATGTATTAGGTCTATCAAATCTATCATAGATTAATATCCTGAAATATAACAATAAGCATTTATAAAAATCGGATTTTATTTAGATTGTTACCCTGTTTAAGTACATAAACAAATCAAATGCAACCGTCAGTTCGCGCTGTGCATGTAAACGATGTCGCTTGATAAAGTCTATTTGAGACATTTCCAATTGCAAGGAAAACAAAAGGACGTCAATTGTAACTGAAACTCTTTGTAATCTATTTAGAGAAAACCTTGTTAAAGTACCTATAGTATCAAAACAAGAAAAGGTAGACAGGATGTAGATAATGATAAAAGGCAGGTCCTATCAAATCGGTAACCGAAAAAGTGTCGAAAAAGTACGTGGTTTCGTGAAAATCCCCAAAAAATCTTTTACCAAGATAATAGTCTTTTAATCGAAAAACTTCAGCCCATAATCCCAGAAGCAATCATGGACAACGAGAATTGAAAGATTCTAAAAACGAAATCTTAAAAATAATTGTAATTCTTGACCAGTTGCAGTTTAATTAATACGATCCAGAAACTGAGCATCAAAATGTTGAATGGCGATCTTAAGAGGAAGGAAATCTAAACAAATATCGTTTGGAGAAGTTAAAAATTAAAACAATACTCATTCTTTTTACGATATCGAAGGAATTGTTACCAAAGAAGTCATTATATGTGGTACAGCAATTAATACTGAGTATTATCTTGTCACTCTGAAAGTTGAAAATCAGGTAATTGACAAGTGTTGCACGATAATTCATTTGCCATTATCAATCGTCTTTGATTTTTTCTTCCGCATCTTCCATATTCATCTAATTTGACTCCAGCAATTATTTTTTATTTCCTAAGGAGAATGGAATGGGTTTGACAATGAAAGGAAAATGTTTTGCATCAATTAAAGTCATTCAATGGTGAACAAGGTACAAAATTAAAAACCACTGCAATCAGCAACATAAAAAAGTAATTTCATGCACTTTTTGAACAAGGAAGTCGTTCGTTGTAATTCTGTTGAAGAACAATAGGTTGAAAAAATTATATTATGTTTGGCAAGATTTTTTTAACTATGTATTATGTTTTTTTAACAATTTGAATTGCTAGTTAAAAACAAGGAAGATTTGGAATATATACTTAATGAAATTAATAAGGTTCTAAAATAATACAATCCAAAAATAAATCAACCAAAAACTAACATGATGGTATCTGACAAAGCAGCATAGTAACATGCAAAAGTTTTTTAGAATGGACAGAAATGAACCAGCACCTTTTATCAAATAGGATTTCATTTAATAACAGAAAATGTTTGAAATTATTTATTAAGAACATAAAATCGCATGAGTGCCTAAGCTGACAGTATTTCCAAAAAGACAAAAAAAGATTAGAAATTTCTGAATTGCAGTCTTTGATTAGTAGATATGTAATTGGAATATGTACTAAAGAAGTACTAGTCAAAATTCAAGAAGAAAGAATCCATTAAAAAGAACACAATAAAAAGAAAATACATTACAAGCATTTTTCACTTTCCATGAATTACGTAAATTTTATGTACTATCGTGAGCAAATGAAAGTGCACACTTTATTATGTTGGCATGTCAAAATTTCAAAATTTATCAATGTATACAGTACTTTTGAAGTGTCAGTGTCAGCATTTAATCATAACATAAATGACATTAGCTTGACAATTTGGTAAAATTTACGCAGCTATAATAGTGCATTTACTTTCAATTGCTCACGATAGTACAGTTCTAAGCAATCCGTGGGTAAAATGCTTTATTATGGCTTTACTTAATGATAATCACAATTAATTGATGAATTTGCAAGATTTTAAAAATAATATATTTACCTTCAACTATTGCTCCATCATTTGGCGTTGAAAAACCATCTCCAGGAGTTATTTGTAGTCTTTCTATACCACCATCTTTATTAGGACTCAAATCTTCACCTTTCCAATCGATCATTTCAACCTAAACTAATTTCATATAAATACATATATAATATTCCATCAACAATTTACCTCAAACTTTAAAGTTGAATCTGGTGGAATGCTTGGCGGACTACCTTGAGAACCATAAGCATATTCGGGAGCACATGTTAACATTGCTATTTCACCTTTCTTCATAGTTGCAATGCCAATATCCCATGCTTTTATTACACTACCTACAAGAATATCCTCACTTCATTTAATATTATGATTAAAAATATTGAAAGAAATACCTTTTCCTAGATCAAATTCAAAAGGCTGATTTCTATCTCTACTAGAATCAAATTGAGTTCCATCTAAAAGTGTGCCTACATAATGCACTTTTACCTTTGAGCCTGTTGGTGGCAAATCGGCGGCTTCGCCATTCTTTATAATTTCTTTCAAGACACCTGAATCTTTTTTAGGTGAAATATCTACCGGCGTGTTTTCTGCCATGTTTCTTTTCTAGAATATTCCGAGGAAAAGTTTTGTACGATCACACGTAAAGATTTTTCAATTGAAAGTGTGCGCACAATAAATACGAAAAATTATTGCAAAATATTGAAAGTGGATTACTAGTAAAAAAATACCGTAATGAAACTTTAAACTTCACCAGTTTTTCTCGATCTTAACTATCTGAATATATCTGACGTACTAATTTGACAGCATGCGAATCAACAATTCATAAATATCTATGTCCAATGAAATTATTAACAAACAACTGTAAAACAAAATAATCGAATAATAGACATATAACAGTAAACTATTAGCCAACATTATTATAAGAAATAAATCCAAGAATGAATAACTTATTAATGTTTACTCTAAATATTATTAGAAATTCTAATTCTATAAAACAGAGTAATGGCCCATATTGTTAGTATCTAAACTTTCGGACAAAAAGAATGTCCGACTCATTTTTTCGCATTTTAACATAGGTTACCGATCTCAAAAATAGCACATGCATTGTTATAATGACCGTTTGTCGCGGCATAAACTTTGTTATAAAATTTACAACAAAAAATATTATAAAATTTATTTCTAAAATTAATAGCGTGTCACACACAATTATTTTATATAAATTTTATATAAAATATTATTAGAAAATTTATAGGATTGGTTCTATAAATTATAAAATAAAGAATAAAAAGTGCGCAATAAAACTCCGGGCGATGCAGAGATAATGAGGTGGAGGAAACTTAACGTTAAAAAGTGGCACCCTGTTTATGTATAGTTCCTGCTAAAACTGTAGTTAGAGCCACAGTCGATTGAAAAAAAAGCGCGCTATCCAATAAGTTCAGCAGAAAGTGAGTGTATAATATAACTCGTTTAATAAAAGAACAAACATGTGCAAGACTAAAACTGAAAAATGTTAATATGATAATGTGCCTAAATAAAAATTTTAAAAATATTGATAAGTAACCTAAGCATTTATTATTAAAATTACACCAACCTTTTCCTATTAGCTACAGAAATAGCTCAATGGGTTTCATTTTACTATTAACTATTAAAGATATCCATGTTTAAGCATTCAAAGGGAAATTATTTAGATTGCCATACAGAATGTACATGAAACTCTTTAAATCTATTACGGAACTGTTGGCTTTATCAGTAAATTCAGTATTTAAAATTTCGTTTTCATTCAACAAATTAAACATCACAAAAATCAGTTTGTTTTACTTTATCTTTCTCGAAAAGCTAGGTGGTTTGATATCTTGTATGGCTTATATTTTAATTCTTTCAGCACTTTGAACACCGAACTGTGCGAGTCCCCAAAATGGCCTGGTTACATCTAAAAGCGATCCTACAGACCGTTCTTCTAGATAACACAGGATATTCTGTTTCATGTGTTCTGTTAACACGTGATTGGTTTTATTTTATTTCTTTTGTGGGAATTTAGAAAACAACCATCTTCTTTGAATCTGTTAAAAATATTTAAAATTGTCTTCGCACAAAGTATATAGTTTATTTCAAATTATAAGAATATAACTTTGAACGGCTCTAATGCTTTTATTGCACTACCTGCGGCAACTACCTGGCCGCTCAATACGACGTAAACCGTACCCGTTCAAAAAGGAGACCAGGTATAATAATTATCATCACAGAAGGTGGTGCAATAAAAGCATTAGAGCCGTTCAAAGTTATATTCTTATAATTTGAAATAAACTATACGTCTGTTGGGATAATTAACTGTTTTAAATACATTTTGTATTTTTCAATAAAATGTATTTAATTTAAGATTTAAGTAAGAATGAAAAACAGAAATATTTGACAATTGGAAAACTTTCACTGGTGTATAACTTGCCACCAGACATTTATCCCTATGTGTAAAGCTAAATGAATAAAAATCAATGCATTATACCTATGTGTAATGATACTAATGAGTAATGACTAATGACAAAAGAAAAACCCGGTGTAGCAAATATTTTCGAGTTAACATAAACGGCGGGAAAAGAGGTTATTTTGAAAATTATTGTGACATTTGTTAAATAATAATTGGGTAGTTAAAGAGTAGTTACCTTTCTCTTTCGATTGTCGCCCCTCTTGTGCCTGTAGAGATAATAGTCTTGCCTGCCGGTGGCCTTTGTATGACAATTTTTTTTGTTTTGCCGGCAAAATGTTTTAATAGAACAGCGAATTGTCGTGAAATTTTATATGAAACTTGGAAAAAACGTTGCTGAGACTTTTATTATAAGTACATGGTAATGAATGTTTATCACGTGCGAGGATATTTGAGTAGTTTAAGCAATTCCAAAATGACCGAGAAGATGACGCACGCCCGGGACGCCCTTCCATATAAAAAAACGAATGAATATATCGGTAATCTGGTCCGATCTGACTATCGGTTAACTATTTGTTCGATTCCTGAAACTGTTGGAATTGACAAAGAATGCACAAGGCAAATTTTACATAATAACTTAAACATGCAAAGTGTGTGCGAAAATGGTGCCAAATATTCTCACAATCGAACAAAAAGAAGCTCGTAAAAATATTTGTACTGACACTTTTAAGTGTCGTTGAAAATGACCCAAACTACTTGGAAAAAGTGATAACATAGATGAATCTTGGTTTTTCAAGTATAATCCAGGAACTAAGCGTCAATCAATGCACTGGAACTGTCCAACTTCACTGAGAGCAAAAAAAAGCATGATTGAACAAATCACAAATTTAAAGCCAAGTGTACTCGTATATATTCTTTCGATACCTATGGGATTGTGTACCTTAAGGGTCTACTTTAGTGCCCGAAAAATTACCATTTCAGAAATATGCAACCCACATTACAGCTCACTACAGCGGACAGGTACCAAGACGCCCTGCTGAGATGGTCGAAGGATTATGTAAATTAGCAAACAAATTTGATTATTGACACATCAGCTACTTGGGATTTATTTATGACTTGTTTTAAGCAGATAGATGATCTGTGTATTTCCGCCTAAAATTTTTTGAATCGTAGATAAAGAATAGATGTATTATTATAACAAATGTAACTTAATAGGTTTTAATATAAAATAAGTAGGGTAGTAAAGCTACACAATTTTACCCATACATACCTAATTGAAATAATAATATAATAATATAATAATAATAATAATAATATATTTATTTGTTCATAATTATACAAGTGTATAGAACTCGCATTACCTGGCTTTCTAATCCTTCTTAGTCATTAAAAGTTAATCACCTGGTTACTTGGAAAAATGTATATAATTCGATAAAGATATGACCATATGATAAACAACTTTCTGCTCCCACCTATCTTAAAAAATAAGGGGTGGGAATGTCAAAAAAAAAATTATAAATATGATGAATACTTGAACATAAGGTCAATTGGTTTTTACCATCTTGTGCTTTGCATGTGATTATAAGTGAATTTGCTGTGCTTTTGTTAGTTCTTGTCAATTGTGCTTGTATTTTCGGAGCGATTTTTCTATTTTGGAAAATTTTGCTGTGCGTTAGCATTATATTCGGACTATTTTCATTAGCTATTCGTATGCGAAAGATTGCATACGTATATTAGTGTTGGTGACTGTTGTAATTTTGAAATATAATTAACAATGGGACTTCACTCCCAAAAAAGATTGACAACCGCTGCAAAACGGAAAAGTAGAAAACAGTTGATGAAACAAATTCGGATAAAAAATCGAATAGTGTCTCAACGTGATAATATTGTAGATAATCAAATTGTTTTCACTGAGACAAATTCGGCACGCGACGACAGTTTTGATTCGGATATATCAGATGAGGTTTTTATTGAAACAGAAAATTTAAACAATATTGCAAATTTTACTCTTGCTGGACGTAGGATTGTTGATATAAATCATCTGTTTACTGTTCTAAAAGGAATACGACATGATATGTTTGGCTGTACTTTTCAAAATGTAGAAATAATAGCGGAAAAACATTTTGGTTTTAAAAGTGTTTTTACTTATAAATGCAACATGTGTGGAATAACCGATACATTCAGTACTGAAAATGAATATAAAAAATGTGGAGTAAATGAAGCAGCGGTGTGTGGAACTGTTGCAATAGGGGCGGGTCATTCACAATTAACAGAATTTTCCGCAGCTTTAGACATTCCTCAAATGTCTTCAGCAACGTATGCGCGCATAGAAAAAAAAGTGCTAAAAAATACAGAGGAGTTAGCATTAAAAGAAATGCAAGCTGCAGGAAAGGAAGAACGTAAGTTGGCAATTGAAGCAGGAGAAATTGATAGCGACGGAATACCTTTTATAACTGTAACAGTGGATGGAGCTTGGTCAAAACGAAGTTACAAGTCTAATTATAACGCTCTCTCGGGCGTTAGGTGCGTAATTGGGACCAGAACTAAAAAAGTTTTGTACGTAGGAGTAAAAAATAAAATGTGCAAATTTTGTAAAAATAACGATAAAAAAAATGTTCCGTCTCATAAATGTTTTCAAAACTGGAGCAGTTCTTCAACTTCTATGGAAGCAGCTATTATTCTAGATGGGTTTAGAATGTCAATAGAAATGCATAATTTGCGATATAAAACTATTATTGGTGATGGGGATAGTAGTGTATATAAAAAAATTCAAACAGCAAAACCTTACGGACCAACATATTTTATTGAAAAAATTGAGTGTCGAAATCATGTGTTGCGAAATTTCTGTACGAAAATACGAGAAATTTCAAAAACTCCTCGATCAGATATGTGTATACGAAATTTTTTACGGCAGAATATTCTTAAATTTAGAACAGCTGTAGTTAGTGCCATAAAGTACCGCAAAAATGAAAATGTTTCTTTTCAACAAAAAATTGAAAACTTAAAAAATGATATTCTCAATGGACCTGCCCACATATTTGGAGAACATAGTAACTGTGCTAGCTATTTTTGTAGTAAAGATGGTAACAATGGTAACAATTCAAATACTATTGATTACAAACATTTCAAAAGCAGTGCTCTATATGATATATTTTTTCAGTCTTTGAATAGAGTAGCCAATTTATCCTCCAGTTTACTTTATGACGTAGACAATAACGTCGTAGAATCCTTCAATTCTGTTGTGAATAAATTCGTGGGAGGAAAAAGAATAAATTTTTCGCTGGGAGGCTCGTACCAAGGGAGATGTTTTGCGGCAGCCATAAATTATAATAATAAAGAGACATTTGTATATACATTTGTTAAGAAAACTAATGGGGATAATTTTAACTGTGTATATTTGGAAAAATTCAAAAATCTTAAACTAAATCAAGCAATAAAAAAGAAAAGCAAAAAAAATAAAATTCGAATTCAAAGTGCTGATTCGGATTACGGAGCGTGCAAAATCGTGGTACCTGACATGCCTATTCCGGAATACGAAAGCAAGAGAAAACAATTTCTTGATGAATTGTCATTATCTGATTGTCATAATATTCAAATTAGGACCGTGAATCAGAGACATAACAACGATTGGGAAAAAGAGAGACAGATAAGATTAACGGCAAGTAACTTTGGCAAGATTTGTAAAATGAGAGAAAAAACAGACACGGCTAGTACAATAAAACATATGCTGTATACTAATAGATTCAATAATAAAAAACTACCAAATTCTCTACAGTATGGCATAGATAATGAAGAAAGGGCCAAGCAAAAATTTATGGAAATTACAAATTTGAAAGTTGAGGCATGCGGTTTGTTCATTGACGAGAAGAAAAAATTTTTAGGCGCCACTCCTGACGGATTAATTGGATTCGATTCTATTGTCGAAATAAAATGTCCTTATTCAGCGCGTGATAAATTAATACATGAAGCCATTAACGAAAAATTAATTAATTATTGCACCTTAGATGCAAATGATGGTAACAAAATTTTGCTAAAACCTTTTGATAATTATATGTATCAAGTGCAGGGACAACTCCACATCACCAAAAGAGAGAAATGTTATTTCGTAGTTTATACTAAACACGATTTGAAATATATAGTAATAGAACGAAATGATGATTTCTGGAATCATCATATGATTCAACATCTGGAAAAATTTTATATGAATGCAATGCTTCCAGAAATAATTGACGCGAGGTATCATAGAGATCAATCTATAAGAAGTATTATGAAAAAAGATCTCTAATTTTTTTTATTCTATTTTTTTTTAAATACAAACTATTTACTTATGTAAATGCAGTAATTTATTAGCTGCAAATTAGTTTGTTCACATATAAATGACTAGACCCTCTCAACATGACGTCTTGGTACCTACTCTATTTTACCGTGTGCTGTAATGTGGGCTGCATATTTTCAGGGACGTTGAGTATCGGATGCCTGTTTTTTACTTTTATTTTTATTGATAACTAAACAACTTTTACATCTAGACAAAAACGGGCTGTATAGCTACCTAGATATTATAAATACCTACAACACAAACATTTCATAACTCCATTAGCTGGCCTGGTTATCTCTAAATTTGTCCGGATAGATTTTCTGTTTTTTATCGATAAAAGTCAAACCGTACAAAAATTTTGAAAAAAACGTAAATACCTACCTAGTTTTTATTGATACATGGTCATACATACATCGAGCGGTCTTTCAACTTTTAATTTGAAGCCAAAAAAAGGCCGGAAAAATACACTCATTTCAGTGTGGGATTGCCGGGTATAGCGTAGAGCCTTAACTGGGATTCTAACGGTGAAACTGTTAATCAACGTTACTATCCTGAAGTTCTCGCTCAACTCCGTGAGAAAATTAGAAAAAAAAAGATTCGCTTCTAGCTAAGTATAACCTCTCAGTGTTAGACCGTCCACCTGATCCTGGCACCATGTCACCCTTGTTCCCCAAGGTCAAATCTACATTAAAAGATTTTAGACCGTTGAAGCTGTGAAAGAAAACAGGTACGCGTCATTATCGAGCTCACTGAAGAAGACTTTCGGCACTGTTTTCCACAATGGAATTTTTGAATGGAGCGGTGTAGATAGAGGAGATAATAATTAAATATGTATAAATTTAAAATAAAAAGTTTTACAGCATTAGTCTCGTTATTTTATAGCTATAACCTTGATTTCAATTGCTCAAGGTAATTAATATATCTACTTTGTATATTTATTTTATGTTAACAGTTTCAGAAAGAGCTTTTAGTTAAGAATTTTTTTTAATTTGATAAAATTGGTAGGAAATGTCTTTCAAAAGTTAATAAAATAGCTGTCAAGGTTGAGTGAAACTTTATGAAAACGTACGAATAAACTCTAAATTGATTGTATTAACTTATTTAAGAATTTAAAAAATCTGGTTCTCTTTTAATAGAAGAAAACAAACTACTTATAATGAATAATAAAACCATGCAGAAATATTTATAGATATTTATATTATAAATATCACTAGCAAAACGAAAAGCTTTTTCGATCAAATTAAAGGAAAAAAGGCGAGATCCCTGATAGTATCACACTGCATTTTAATGCGAATTTTCTAAAGACAAAAGTTGTAACCCCATTTGTTTTACGAAACAGAGTAAAAAAAATTTTTCTTATATAGTAGTAGTAATAAACATTAGAAATTAAACTATATTTTTATCAAATTTTACATTTTAAACGCATCCACCTAATATTTGTAACATATATACAATATTTGTTGGGCGCCACCGCGACTTCTTGATAAGGGCGTTAGGATCATCAATATTAATACATTTTTGGCATTTGATAATTTACTCTAACAAATTTATATACAAAATTTCAAGTAGATATGTATATCAAGTAGTTATTTACTACGCTTCGAAAACGAATAAGTTTGTAGTTTATTGTGAGTATAGAAAAATCTCGTGTTAATAAAACACTTGCATTTTTTAAAAATCAATTAAAAGAATAAAAAAAAGATTACAGGGATTCGGTCTCTTCGCATGGAATGGTTCGTTGCTTTTAGTTCTCGTCAAAAACTAATTAGCAAAGTCCTCAATATGCTGTTGAAAATCGCAGGTGCGTAAAATAGTGCAGGTTGTAAACATCTCTACTGAATGCGCATTCAATATCTTGCACGAATATTCAGGTATGAAAAAGTTATTGGCAAGAAGGGCGGCGCGTTTACTACAAAACCATCAAAACCGAAATCGCGTAACAGTTTATGTTTACAATCGCAATCAAGTGAGTTTTTACGAGGTTATATAATTGTGGAAGAAAGATGGATCCATCACTTCGCTCCAGAAACGAAAGGACAATCACAACTTTCGTTGGCCAGCACCAAAGAAGGCAAGAGTATGAGTAACGTGTTACAGCAAAACTTGTGACAATGTTTATCTTGTAAATTTGAAGCATCTTGACTCAAACCGCTTCAAAATAGGCAAACTGTTTATATTATGAGCTTGAAAAATTCGAATTGTCATTGATTCCAAACCGATTGAAAAAACAAGCATTTCTAACAATTTTAATACTATTTATGACATACGTTGGCAGTGGTGGGTGTAAACTTACTTTTACACATTTTGATGCCAATTTTTAGATGATGCGTTTGTCAATCATATTGCTATTATATTCTTCGCTTTATCGTCTTTACGTTTGTAAAGATTATGTCTAATTACAGGGATATTAAAAAAAAACAATTTCTTGGTAATTTTAAATATTGCATAGTGAAGCTAGCACATGTAATTAATTTGGTCAAACCGTTTACTATCTTGCAAATTCTAAGCAGCCTGGCAATCCTAGTTTTCAAGCAGTTTGAACGTCTCGAGCTAAACTCAGCCAATATCGATTATTTGGAAAAGGGGGTGAGAACGATCACAGAACCGTATTATACTAATTTATTGGATAATTTCGATGCTTGCAAAGACCACATTTGGCGGAGAAAAAAGTGTTGTTTCACCATAATAGTACCCTTCTTCGTCTGCAATTATAATCGCTAAATTGGTCGAATTGATCCGACTCCCTGTGATATTTTCTTTCTCGAAGCTGAAGAAGGCATACAAAAATATATACCAGGAAATATATGAAAATAACGAGACTGGTGCTGTAGTGTAAAAATTAAACATTTATTTAGAAAACTTCAACTATACTTTAAAGTACTCTCCATTCTGTGCAATATACTTGTTCCATCGTTTTGTCCGCTTGTCATGAGCTTTTGAGTAACCATTTTTTGAGATCCCATTTAGTATACCCATCACCGTTGTTGAGCTCTAAATTCGACTGAAATTTTGGACCTTTCAATTCTGTTTTGACTTCAGGAAACAAATGGATGTCGCATGGAGCAAGGTCAGGTGAGTAGAGAGGGCTAACCATAATTTCCACCCCAAATTGTTTAAGAGTGCGTTGGCAAATCGCTGATCTGTGCATTGTCGTGATGCAGGATCTAACCGATGTCTTGATAAAGCCGCCGTTTTTTCTTTAATTTTGCCTTTAGAGTTCCTCGAAGTATATTAGAATAGTCCTCTCCAGTTACTGTATGTTCTTTAGGTACAATGTGATAATATATAACGCACCGTTTATCAAAAAAAAATTAAGTGCATCCCTTTACAGGCGCTTTTCAGTTTTCGCCTTCTGCGGTCTTGTGCTGCCTTTGTGCTTTCATTGCATACTTTGAGACTTTAATTCAGGGTCGTAATGATACAATCAACTCTCGTCACATGTAACAACATTGTTTAAAAACTGTGGATTCTGTTGCAGTTGTCGAGAAATTGTCACTCGATTGACTTTTTATTCAACGGTCATCACTCATCACTTTTGGAATCTATTTTGCCGCGACCTTTCGGTACCCTAAATCTTTGTGAATAATTTTCTGAGTGGAACCGTAAGACAAATTAACAATGTCGGAATTCGATATATGCCAATCCGACGATCATTTTGGATCAAGTCGTTAATTTCAGCAATTTTAGAATCAATCCGTGCAGTTGGTGGTCGCCCGCGTCGAGGTTAATCTTTCACTGAATTACGACCGTTTTTGAATTTCTTATGCCACTCAAACACTCTACATCGTGATAGACTATCATCAGGGTATGCAGTTTTAATCATTTCAAAAGTTTCAGTTGGAGTTTTACCCAACCGAACACAAAATTTTATCGCATGGGTACAATAAACGTCACAAGTTAAATTAAAGCCTAGATGAGGATAAATACATTAGAGATGGTGGTTTCATGTTCTATTCTTTGTGTTATAAAATTCTACAAAGGGAAATTATTAAGATTTTATTGCTCTGCGCCCTTCCATTAATCCCATTAACTAACGGTGTCTCTGAAGCTTGCTCCATTCGAAGTTTCGTTACTTGCGAAAAATAAAAGACATTTTATGTTTATAGTATCATTTATAATTACAGTACAAAATATTTAATACTTAGTTATATGAATATGTATTGAAATAAATTGCTATCATATAAAAAATATAAATTACAAAAATTATTTGTACCAATCACAATTTTACTAACATTAACAATTTGTAATACCAATGCAGAAGCTGATATAGCAAAGTTCTTATTTTCTATTTAATAAATATGATATGGATTCCAAATTATTTTGAAATTATCCTATATTAATTTCAGTCACTTCTAATGCATTTAAGGAATGCAAACTATAACATGCATCATTATTTTTCAGAAGCTCTTTAGCGTTTTCTTTTAATTACTAAACATCTCTATAATAATTTAAAAGAATTGAATGCTAGAGAACTTATACCTTTTATCACAATTGTATTTGAAAAATTAAATATGAATTTCCAAAACTATAAGCTATCTTTATAAATTCTAACAGAATCATTACTTTATACAATGGCTTAAATGCAATTAAAACTATTACAGCACATCATATAATTTTCGGATATATTATGTATTATATTGCTGATGTCTTTAATATATGTAAGTTAGGATTTGATTTCATACATTGAGTATTTCTAACGAGGGAACCTTGCGAAATGTTGCGATAAACATCATTATCAACAAGAAAACATCATAACTTGATAATACAAAATCTGTCTCTTAGAGACCTATCCACATAAGTACAAACTATATTTTTTATATCTAACTATAGCAAACGCCAATTAAGTTGGCGCAAAGAGGGGTAAGTTCGCGCAGGATTAGAAGTAGTGGGGTGATTTGTATTTGGTTTTACATCAAATGTCAGATAATTCTAACCTCTGAGCGTGTATCACTTTATGATCCCCTAGCAAAGACATTATGTTCCGTCAAACGTCAATGACAAATGTATTCTGACAATTACTTGAGTAGCGGGGGTGGACATTTTTAAAAACGGCTTCTACGCACCCCCTCCTCGCGCCAACGTAATTGGCGCTTGCTATATATGTAAAAAGGAGTGGAAGATTGAAAAAAAATGTTCGTAGTTAGTTCACATAAAATACCATTTTCAGGCATATACGTTTCACTCTTCCTATTTATCCAGTTTGGTGGTTAGAACATATCCGAGTGCCGGAACAGAGATTGATGAAAAGGGTGCTGCATGTGGGAGAGGACCGAAAAAGGAAAAGAGGTTGTTAGAAGAAAAAATGTCTGCAAAAGGTAAAAAAAAAATAGAAGAGATTAGAATTTAGGACTGGAGGAATAGACTAAAGGATAAAAAGAGGTGGAAGAAAATAATTAAACAATTAACTTAAATGCCTGTACCGCTGATAAACGTTAAGAAAATCATTAATTTATTAATGTTATTTTTATGAATTAACAGGGTCTGTAAAAATGCGCGCTTAAAGATATTTGTCAGTAAATCCCATAGACAAATTTCTGGCCTGCTAGGATGCTCGGTAGGTATGATACAGTAGAATGGGTTAAAGTTTCGAAAACGAGAAGAAAAAGAAGTAGTGTAAATAGTTGTAAGCAAGCGCAAGCGTGAAATGTCTTCCAATTAAAAATCATTGGAAAACTGTAAAGGATTGTACTGAACTGTAATTAAGATGTAAAACCTCGTTACAAGATAAAATTATTGAATGTTGTGCAACAATTTTGGTATACCAAATTAAACAGAAGCGAGCTGAAATGGTGTAGTACTGTTTCGTCACACAAAGGTTATATTATAAATTACTATATTTATACCATGTTATATATATATATATATATATATATATATATATATATATATCTATTAAATTAACCAATTACAGGGGACACTGGCAGGCCATTAATTATTATTACGCCCGCACCCGTAGTGATTTAGTAAATGTTTAGCTGTCGGCATTCACCTTAAACGAAAAGAAAAACCACGACAATCTTCTCAGACACCCGAGCCCCTGATCCAATCCCGGAACCCCCGGCATAAGTCAGTGCGTTTACTACTACGCTACCGACCGATTTAATTAATATTATTAACTTGTGTCTGTTTTTGTTTAATTACATTATTATTCCAGATTACATATATTCTTTATATTTATACAGGCTGTCCTTGATATAAAGATATATGATAAATGAAAAGATGTATAGCAAGCGCCAGATAAGTTGGCGAGCGGAGGGGTAAATTCGCGCAGGATTAGAAGTATTGGGGAGATTTGTATTTAGTTTTACATTAATTTGCAAGACACCATAGGTGGCGTAAACTACACATCTATCATTTAATAAATTAATAATTTATTAGGGTCAAATATATAACGTGGACGTTTATAAAAATAGTTTCTGCGCACCACCTCCTCTCGCCATCTTATTTGGCGCTTGCTATAATTATGTATATAGAATATAAATCCAAAATATTGTGAGTCAATTACGACGCGAACCTCGCACTAAAAATACCCTGAAAATTGTATTACGAATTACTTATTATATTACTTATGAATTAAAAATATTGACAATGTGTATAAATAATAAATTCCTCACACACACACATACGCTATAGCGTATGTTTACATACGTAACAGCTGGATGAGATGGTCAATAACAAAACTATTCTTTTTGTTATTGTCGGCCAACTTTAAGATATCGTCTCTGATACTTTTTATAATTGCATAGTGGCGTAACAAAATTTTTTTAATATCTTGTCATTTTTTTTCTCGCTTATGAGAGGGAATTTTGGGAAAATATTTTTGATTTATATTCTATATAATTACATCTTTCTATTTTTCACATGTCCGTTTAATTTAAGGACCCCCTGTATATTCCAAAATTTGTTATTAAATAATATCTATAGAAAACAAAAACAGCAAAATATTGTTTAAGTAATTATTTAAAATCATGGATTCTGCTACTGAATTTATTTTGTTTGTCCATAAGTATGCGGAGGTAATAGATTAGAAAGTTAACCGAGACGGGAAGTGTCGAGGTGAACTTAAACTCGAAACGGGAATGAATCTTTCCGCCGAGGTTTGTATACTATTTTACCCAGGATCGGTTAATAATTAATTATTATATAAACTATTAAATCACTAAATTTCAAAAATATAATAGTATTAAATTTCATGGCATTTTGACAAATGCTTTTGATAAGTACTGTTGCTAGGTAGAGTCCGATTCAAACTTGATGACACTTGCGTACAACACGATTATTGGTATTAGAGAAACCAACCAGTACAAAACGAGGGAACATCTTTAGGGAGCATACCTAAAAACGTCGGTCAACCATTTTATCACTTGTCGTTTAGTCTTTGCTTTGTGCGATCTGGTGTTCCGATACATTTTCCATCATTTAAATACATTTCCAAATCTTTTATAAAATCTTTTTTTTTAAACTCTTAAACATTGCCATTTTGTTGATTGGTAAGTTTTTTAAATCATTTTCTCAGTACACCAAAACGAACTGTTAACTTATTTAAGGTTAAAATGTCCGAAGTTCCTGGCCATTTAGTAGGGCGGGCAATGCCCAAGAAACGAAAAATTATATACGCACAAGCACGGGAAATCGTATGGAGTGTGTATAATTACTTCAAGCAGCACACACATGGAGGTATCAGTGAATTTTTTTTATTTAATCATTCAACTTAGTCATAAAATAATAATTAAAAATTACAATTTTTATTATTGTTATTTTTCCTTCTTTAATAGGTAACTTTTGGCAATTGTGAGTCAAACGACTGGTTTTTCGAGATCTTCAGTTTCAAGAATTGTTGCAGAAGGCCGTGCAAGCACAAGTTTTACAACGCCAAAACCATGCGTGAAATTTACAGTTGATAACTGCGGGGAAGAATTTATTATTAATGGGAAGGAAGAATTTATTATTAATGTAAATTGTGACAGTGATACAGATTCTGTATTTGACTATTCGTCATATGCAAATGATTAATATAATTTTATAAAAGTCTAGTTTTTTAATTTACTTTAATCTTTTTCTATTTTAAATTTATTTATCTAGTGTTGAGGTTTACTTTTTCATTTGCTTTTTGCCATGTAATTATTAATAACAAAACTAATAATGTCAAAATTTCTCATATATCAAAATTATTTTCTATAATAAAATACATATTTACTACAAAATTGTGTCTGAAGTCACCTTGTATTATTTATACACCTACTATTTTTAATTTAATTTTATAAATTATCATTGTTAGATTGCCTTTAAAAAGAAACTTCAATTTAACAACAGCAATACTCATGTGTTTGCTGTTTTAAGAGAATTATATACAGAAACAAAAAACCAAATTATGTTTCCTAGATAATTTATAGGTTATGATTATTAAAAGACGAATAGTTTTTCACGTTATTGTTGTACCTGGTAGATTACAGACTTCACTCCATGATGTTTGTATTCAAAAGAGGCGGGAAATGTCTACGATCGCTTTGGTGTGGATACTTTTAACACGGATAGTACAGAGTTGATGGCACGCCGCGCGTATATAAATTCTCATCAGGTTTGAGTCGGACTCTAACGTAATAATTAATAATGATATTTTCTGGCAGATTACTAAATTATTCTCCTACGATTTTAAACTTTCTCTAACAGCAAACAGTCATAGAATTCTAATGTAACATTTAATATTAATTCCCAAAGCGAATAAATTTTGTATTAAAACGTTGCCTTGTTATTTACTTAATAAAGATTTGTGAATAGTTTTCTTATAATTTTATACTTGTTTAAATGACACTGACATTTCCTAAATACCGAAATAACATTACCTAGCCGGGAAAGTGACATAGGCTAGCCGGTAAAGTGCTATTATCTACCTCGGTATGTAATAGCGCGTTTTCTAACCGGTTTGGAGGTTAGAAATGTTCAGATTACTAACCGGTCGTGAGTAAACAAATTTTCTGATTAGCTACAAGCACTCCTCATTTCTCCATTCCCTTTTTAGTTAGTTACACAAGGAATGATCGTAAAGAAACGAAAAAAATAGTAATTTTGTACATGTTGAAATAGGTTCCCGAAGAAAAATTTTGCATACATATATAGTATAATAACGCGCAAAAATCTGAAAATTGAAAAATCGGAAATTTTGACGTTTGTTTTCATCCTTTAAGTCTCGTTTTCCGGAAAACAATGAATGACTTCGCGAGGTTCCTTTGTAAATGTAGTTTAAATGTAAAAATTATACAAACATTGCTTGACGAAAATAAGTAGTTTTAAGCAAAATTGCATATAATAAATAAATCTATTACTTATTTAATAATATTAGTTTCTAGTTACACTATATTGTGGATTTTATTATGAAATCTAACAGAGAATATGGCATTGAGAGTAAATTTTGCTCTAAATAATATATCTATAAGACAACTAACATATTCATAGTATATACAAACTAGATTACAGCACTTTAAACATAAAGAGATACAAATCTTACATTAAACTTATATTTGAAGTAATATTTTTTCTCTATCTTTTCCTCAGAAAACGTAAAACTTTAGAAAGATACAAATATGTTTTTCTATTTATATTACCTTGTTGATATTCAAACAAAAACTTACTTATCTTGTTGTGAACTCTTGCGCTGAACATTTTCTTTCCAATGTTTCGCTTCTTATGGAATTGTTCTTCTCCTGCTATTATCGTTGGTAATTTTGTTGTCGTTATTGTTCTGTAACTGATGATTATAATTTATATAGTTGAAACATCGATTAATTTCAAGTATTGGTTTCTATTTGGCTATCTTCATTACGACTGCAAAATCCGTGAACCAAACCAAAACCAAAAAGTTTGTAGCCGTCTAAGCCGCGAAAGCATTACATTTATACATAACAATCCAGAGTTCCTAATAACAATGAAGAAATCATTTTTTATAAAATACGAGTTTTTCGGTTGAATAATAGTGAATGATCCTGAATATCCAACACTAATATAAACCTAACTTGAACAAACAATTTAAGTTTATAAGAATGGTAAGTACCCAATTTTGAAAAAAATACTTATTTGTAGTATAGTGTATTTGCTACATCCGTGCCCTTATAATAAAGTTTATATATATATATAATATATATATATATATACAGGTGTCCTTGAAATAAAGAGACAACGTATGATCAATGGAAAGATGTAATTATGTAGAACATAAATCTAAAATATTTTGAGTCAATTACGATGCGAATGCCAAAATTAAAAACATCCTGAAAATTATATTAGGTGACACTTATGAATTCAAAATATTCAGAATGTGTATAAATAAGAAATACCTAGCACTACATATATACGCTGCAGTGTATGTTTTACATACGTAACAGCTGGATGAGATGGGAAATAACAAAACTATTCTTTTTGTTATTGTCGGTCAACTTTAAGATATCGCCTTTTATAATATAGTCGATCGCACAGTGGCGTGACAAAAGATTTTTAAATATCTTCGTCATTTCTTTTCTTGCTTATGAGAGGGAATTTTAGAAAAATATTTTGGATTTATATTCTATATATGTATTTACATCTTTCCATTTTACATACCTTGTTTTTCTATTTCAAGGACAGTCGGTATATAATTTTTAGAAAGCTATAATTTTCCCTTAAATGCTATAACAAATATAACTATATTCAAAGTAAATCTATATTGAAACTAATTGCAGTACTGTTTTTTAAAATAACAAATCGGATAATAAAAAAATCATTAAACTTGTGTATTTATGTAGGGGGAGGGAGGGAAAAGTGAAATTCTGGTGTATTTTTTTAATTGGCGGTTTCAAGTTTTACTGCTACGAGACCTTAGCTTCATTCAGTTGGCACCTCGGAATGCAATATGGCCATTGTAGCCCAAATCCAAGGATTGTATAAGAACATAGGATAGCCAGATCCCTATACCGGCAGTGTTGTTCGCATCGAGCCGTGACTCCGCCTCCTGTGACGTCACAAACGGACCAGTCGCACCGATAAATAGTTGAGGTCTTGGGTTGCTTGAGTTAAAGTAAAGTGTTTTAATTTAGTTTTCGCCGTTACCCTTTGTAAATTAGCGACTGAAATGCCGGGACGTCGTTGTGCGGTAGTTGGCTGTAATAACAGTCGTATTTCTACGAAAATTACCAATAGAGAAATCGTTTATCACAACTTTCCAAAGGCGACAAACTTCGTATCCGATACTGTCCGTAAAGAATGGATAAGGCGCTGCAAACGAGCAGATAAGTGGAATCCAAATACTAGCCAAATTTGCTCAATCCACTTTAATGCAAACGATTGTGGCCACAGTTTTGGAACAAGCGAAAGTTTCACTTGAATTACCGGAAGAGAAGTTTGACAGCAATGCAACTCAAAGTAGCAATGGAAGCTCGTTTTCATGATCAGGGATTTCAGAAATATCTGATGCAAAATTACCAGAAACAACGGACGATGCATTTGAGTACATTGCTGGTTTTATAGCGAAGAAATTTAAAAACAGTCATCCCCAACTCGGCGATTATACTTATAAAATTAAAGCCGATCACGCTTACAATTTACCCTCATGGGTACAACAGCTCTCTTTTGGTGGTCTTATTAAGCCCTCAACAGATTTCTTAAGTACCATTAAACAGTGGAACAAATATTTTGAGATATATCATGGCGATAATAAACTGCGGAAAGAAACACTGGTTGTTAAAAGACTAGCTTTAAAAATTAAAAAGCGAGAAAATTTGTGCTTTGTTATTATAAAATTATTTTGTAAATTAAGAACTGTTATCCGTATGAATTATTTAAATACAAAAAGAACCCTTGACAATGCTAAAAAATCGAGTAAACGTAAGCTTTCTACTAGTACACCGTCAGACACTCAACGAACACTAGCTAAAAAAATGCGAAAAACCACTACTTGATTCGTTTTTATTTAATTACTGGGTAATAAAACATTGCTATATACTGACTCTTTTAATTGAAAAATATATATTTTTTGCTTTGTATAGAGAATACATGTTCATCGGTTTTCTTTATTTATGTTTATGTACCTAATAAATGTGTTTATTTGAAGTTGGAAAAGTTTCTTTTTTAATTATAAACTAAAGTATAACCTTATGGCAATAAAAACGTGTATTATATTTATAACAGTACACTGACGGATATGTTATTATCAAATGAAATATTATATACCATAATAATAGCACTAATATAACTCGATAATTAATTGTTGTAGTAGCTAAACACATTTTATAAGGTGCTTTACAGTAGTGAACGCGTTCAACCTGGTCCGTTTCTGACGTCATGGCTCCCCACTACGCGGCGAAAATATTGCGGGATCGAGCAATGCTATGTTCTTATACAATCCTTGGCCCAAATCATACATGTGTTTAATCCACTTTTAGTGGTTTTGCATGAAAAATTGTTAATATATTTGTTTTGTGTACGTAACCAGAAAAAAAAAAGTAAGAGGTTTTTATCCTATCATTTGTCAGCTATATTTTACTTGCTCAGAAGCATTTTAATGTGTTTACGGACTTTATTTTTCCATTTGATGGAAAGATGATTTGTTTTTTAATTATCGCGGCATGGCGGGCAAAGTGAAATATTTCAATTTGCTCGCTCACTTAGGGCAATGTAAAATGCTTCCTTTTTTCGCATGATATGGCCAACCTTATGTTATCTTGCTTATTTTCAGACGCAATATGGTGCATAACTACAAACGAAGCACAACTCGCCAATCATGGGAGAAAACGCATTAGCGGCTCATAGAGATGGTACATCAATTAATGCGGCAGAAAAAACTTGGACGATATCGTTCTGTATTTAGTAACGTTGACACATAAAATAAATAGTAAGAATTATAAAATGTGCTCAAACGCTTACCGTCTTCCGTGAAGTCACAAAAGAGATAACGGGATTGATTCTGTAAGTGTTACTGTTAGAATAAACGGTCCGTTATAAATTAACGAAAATTTTAACGTATGAAGCGATTCTGTGAGTTACGAGTGTTATAATTTTAACAGTGTAGGTTAAAATACCCTGTTAAATGAATAATTTTAAAGGCAAGGTGGGGGTACCTTTTAATATTAACAGAAGACAAAGAAGTTTATATGTAGAACTGTGGCATAAAACTGATTTTATTTTTTGTTTGACTAATAATGAAATCTTAAAAAGTGCATATTTAAAATCCCCACTAATGAATCATTGGTTGAATGTGTTTAAAATTGAATTCTGTGAATATACATAAGTGTAAATATCGACATACAGTTGACAAATAATTTTCGGAATTTCCTTGAAGGATTTGAATTTAATAAAATAATATAACAAGAGTGTAAGAATCGTGATCCGTATTATAAACTTTAAGTTAATATCGACTACGGCAAAAACCTAATGCTGTTCAATCAAATTACCTGTACAGTGGGATATCGTAATTTACATACGAATTAATATTAACTGATTACAATTGAATGTTTCTATTAACACAGTAGATGAGAATTTACTTGTTAAGAAATCCCACAACAGTGAGAAAGTTTTGATTGCTAGCTCTAAAGTATAAAACGTGTGTATAAATTGTGATAAAGCTACACGCAGCGACATTCTTCGTTCGGTTCTGAATATAAAATCTTAATGTTAAAATGCCGTATCATGCTTCGTTTGTTTTCACGGGGTTCTTGAAGTTCAGACGTTTAGTACGTAACTAAACCTTACTCTTCGATATCTGTTAATAGACATAGCTAGAATTTAGTTTAAAGAACAATTTTTACTAGTATTATTTGGTAAAAGTTTTTTGATTTAAAAGTTTGTTTTTAACATTTCTTCATTAACGTACTTTCATGAAAGACACATTTGCCAACGTTGTAGAACAATGAGTTTGTATTTCAAAGTGATTTCAATCAAAATCATTACTATCAAATTTTGACATTATTATTGCGGTATCTACAATTACAATAGTATGCGGCTACAGTGTTGTCAAATGTATATTTCTTACAAATGGCTCCTGAACACATACGAAGCATGATACGACATTTTAACATTAAGATTTTTTATTCAGAACCGAATGAAAAATGTCGCGCGTGTAGCTTTTGCGACAATTTATACACACGGTATGTATACATAGGAAAAAAATCTTTCATTCCGGTCAATATACGTAATAGTAAGATTGTGCTTTAAGATTTACGAAAATATGAATTTATTACAGTACCGTGCCTTCAATTGAATTCTTATTTGAAATGGTCCCTGACTTAAATCCAAAATTGGTGGCACTGAAAAATATTTGATATTTCTTAAGCAAAATTTTGACAGCTGTTATCTACTGTGTTACAGTGATTATTTGCAATGAACACAGTGCTCATTTTCTGATCTTCCAGTTTGAAAGAAATTCTCAATAATAAAAACTTTGTGTTGTAATTCTAGCGTGATATACATAAATATTCTGCTTGAAAATGCAAATTTTGATGAAGTAATGTTAAGAAATTTTTTTTTAATCTCGCCAATTTTATATTAAAGTCATAGACCCATGTAACAAAAACAAACGTCCTTATAAAAATTTTAATTTCTATAAATTACACGCATGAACGAAATAAATAAAAGAAGCGACCAGAATATTATTTTAATGATTGCTACTTTTTAAGACAATTTTATTCTTCCGATCACATAACTCGTTCTTTTGTTGGTTTAGTTAGTCGATGATTAAACAAAAATATCTTCGGAACTTCTGTATATCGGCGGCTTAATTATGTTGCTAATGATTTTTCTGTTTGTTATCTTTTCTGTTCGACTTTAAACTGTTTTTCTAAAATCTTCTTCCATTGTTTTTTTCTAAATCTAGTTCTAAAATTATCAGGTATTTTTCAGGACACTCAGCGAACTATCTGTAAGTTAAATAGCTTATCTCGCTACAAATAATACTTTTTTTATGTTTTAAAAATAACAAAAGATTTTGACGTATACTTGGACTTTCTCCAATCTAAATTTCTTATATTCAGTGGTTTTTTCGTCTTTATATTCCATAAAGATTAGCTTCCATCACGTTAAATAAATTCGTGTTATATTCTACATATTTCCTACTGTAATTCTTCATACAAATTATAAATGTATGTGGAGTCGATTCATTTTGGTCCAACAGATTTATTATAACGATAAAGGATAACACTGATATGTTAACATATATCGATTTAATAACGCTTAAATATTTAAAAATATCTTGGAGCTTATTGATAACTGCAGCCAGCGAAGGCTTAGTAAAAAATTAGGAAATGCTCAATCAATAGCATTTAACATTTTCTTGAAAAAATATAACAGATTTAAAAGAGGAATGTTATGCAGTTTTAAATGACTATTCCATTATGAAAATGATGTGCTATAACTGTGAATACTATTAATTGCATTATAAAATATTAACTTTTGTAACTAGAGCGAGCTGCTAGAGTCTCCTGGGAAATGCAATAAATTGTCACCACTATAAGAAGGCGTAGGTGATGCTCTACTAGCTGAACTGAAGCTACTCGCCGAACTAAAATCTTCTGCGTCACGGTAAATGCACTCTGTTGATTGTTCACCGCCTGAAACTAATTATATAAAATAAGAGTTTATGTTTTGTTTAAACACATGTACATATACCAAGAGTTTTATCCTAAACTAGCATCTGAAAAACATTTAAAGTATAGGAGACATTATGAATGCAAAATTATTTGTTATAATAATAATATAGGAAAGAAAAATGATGCGTAAATTGTATTCAGGTGTCTATTGATGATTGAAACTTACGTTATGTCAAATTAAGAAAATTTCTTTGCTTAATATTTGTAACACTAAGAATTATATTGTCAAGGGTAATATAATGAATGGTACGCTTATTATCGATTTTTTTTCGAGTGTCACAAAAATCAGTCCCAACGACGAAAATACAATGAGTGCGAAGCAAGAGTTGTATTTTCTAAAGATTTGGGCTGGATGAGTTGGCATTTCAATAAAATTATCGATTCTTAAGCGTACCACGAATTATATTTAGGAAGAGAATATAATGAGACATATTAATTAACAAAGATAAATTTATATTTTTATTATGTTTTAAAAAATATGATATAAACAATAAATTGGAACACAAAACTAACTAGCAGTTGTTCAAATTGTTACAATTAAAATTTTGAATATTAAAGGTACAATTTTCAAACACAACCCGTGCTTCGTTTCTTGTTTTCATTTCGGATGAAACGAATTTACTGTTACTGAACCATCAGCATCGACATTTTCTTGCATTAAAAGGTTGTTGTTCAGCGGTAAAATGCTTGAATTAGTAGTTAATTAGAGAAAGGAGACATATGTGACGGATATATGTATTTAAAGTAGCTATAGCAATGGATATATACAGTGCGCGTACACTGCCCGACATATAAAACCCATACACTAACATATTATCCAGGCGCGGCTCGCGATGACGTATTGTAGGGGAACGTATAATGATGCGAGTGTCTCGTGTGTTTTCGGTGTTTACTAAGAAAACGCTACAGTTAGTACACGAGAATACACGAAGCACTCGCATCATTGTACGTGCTCCAACAGTACGTCATCACAAGCCGCGCCTGATATTATCAATGTAAGCCAGGCTTATATCAAATTTGACATGTCTTATTTGATTTAAGTTACAGGCATTAGCAATGTATGTATAACCTATGAAGTCTATAAGTGACAGTATGAATATATTTGTCCGGTTTACGCAACTAAAACACTGAAAAAAAACTGATTTTATGCTCATACGGATTTTATATGTCGCGCAGTGTACCGCAGTGACAATACAACAGTATTGTATTGTCCCTTATTAATAACAAACAACAATGAATTTACATTGATTTTTGTCGAAATTATATTCTCAAATCAATAGGTTCATGGAGTAATCTCTTTAATCTACAAACTTGTTTATTTAAACTAGTTGCTGCAAACTACGGAGATGTCACTGTAAACAATTTTATGGCGGTATCATAGATCACTCAAATTTTCAGTGACCTATGGTTGGTGTTAACGCATGTCGATATTGTTGATTTATCGATGTAACACAAGTAATATAGCATTTTCATTATGAAAATATTAGTGTGTGTTACATTAAAATAAATATTATTTACAGATCAAACAGAAACAGATGATATAACATTAGCAATTGATTCAAATACATTATTCTACTGAATGTAAGTTCAACTTTTCACTTTGGTTTGGCGCAGTCGTGTCACAAATCTAAATTTAAAAAATGTTAATTTTTTACTTTAATTTTGCGAATCTCAGAACTCATATTTCATAATCTTATTTATACAAGTATCCCGTATCGTTATGTTCAAATTGTAGGAGTGTAAAGTGGGCTTCATTTCAAGTAACAAAAACGCAAAACTTGTATATCCATTTTTATTTGTTTCAAAGTTACAGATGTATGAATGTGATTGTCAGATCATGAAAAAATATGTAATCATAAGTCAATACAAACAGATTTTATTTTAAAAAAAGGTTATACGATTCAATAACAGGCATGTGATTGTTAACGTCGCATAATAAAATGTTATCCTAAAATAAATAAACACGTGTCGTAGTGCATACAGTAATTTCTTGGAGATCTACAAAAAAGAGTACTGGAAATTGATTTATGATAAAGAAGGTTCTTACTTATTTCGAAAGAACTGAACCATGAATATCATACAATAAACAAATGTTCAGATGACTGTTAACGTTGCATTTTTTAATAAAGGATTACATTACGTTTCAGTTCATACAACAGCTTATTAGTGAGTGGACACGTTATTTTATTCAAAATGCCTTACCGATTTTCTTCTCAAGAGTATGCGGACATGCATTTTGTGTATGGCTATTGTAACGGCAGTGCACGTCAAACAGTTATTGAATACCGACATCGGTTTCCCGATAGGCGCATTCCTCATTACAGAATGTTTCTGGAAGTACACAGACAGACCGAGGAGTAAATTTGCCAGCAGACTTAGAGGAAGAAGCAGTTGGTATTGTTACAAGGGATCCAACTCTCAGTGTACGTCGAATCGCTAGACAACTAAGAGTGTCACGAACGACAGTTTGGCGTATTTTAAAACGTCAGGGCTTATATCCATATACCGGTTTGCTTGAGGCAGAACACTATGCTCGTCTAGTTTATCCTACCTAGATATCAAGACAGTCACGGCTTCATTTTAATTTCTGCAAAACAGTCCTCTGGACAGATGAATCTACGTTCACGAGAAGTGGTGTTACAAATCTGAGAAACCTGCACAGGTGGTCATCAGAAAATCCCAAAGCTATACGCCCATCTAAATTTCAACATGAATTTTCTATTAACGTTTGGCCCTAATCGATGACTTGTTGATTGGTACTGTCATTCTTCCTGGGAGGTTAAATGCGGACAATTACCTACAATTTCTTATTGACGAACTGCCAGGTCTTTTAGAGGATGTCCGACTGAATGTTCGAGGAGACATGTGGTTTCACATGGATGAGGCACCACCACATTTTGGAATTGCTGTCCGAAATTGGGTTAACGTCAATTATCCAAGATGGATTGGTCGAGGTGGTCCTGTTGCACGAACACCCAGATCACCCGATCTTAATCCCGTTGACTTTTATTTATGGGGATACATGAAAAATTTAGTCTACGCGCAAGTTTCGAACACAGGAGAAGAGTTGTTGGATCGTATTCACCTGGCTGCCGAGCAAATCCGACAAAACAAGTATGAAATTCGGATAAGTACTTCTTCTGTTGCCTTACGGGCACAAGCCTGCATTCAACAAGGAGGTGGACATTTCGAAAATATTATTAATTGAACTTTTTGAAATAAAATAAGTTCTTATTGACTTTAGGATTACATTTTTTTCATGATCTGACAATCACATTCATAGATCTGTAACTTTGAAACAAATAAAAATGGATATACAAGTGTTGCGTTTTTGTTACTTGAAATGAAGTCTACTTTACACTCCTAAAATTTGAACATAACGATACGGGGCACTTGTATATATATTCATGAGCCTCACACTCTCATGCTATAGGAAATCTGATTATATACAAATTAGTGTGTTATATTTATGTTAGATATATTTATTTATAAGTTACTATAATTATTGTATCGCCAAAATTAAAAAAAAAAAATTCAAAAGCAATCAAATTATTTAGTCTAAGTAGCAAAATGTTTTTATTACTTTGAAATTTATATACACAAATCAACTGTTCTGATTAACTGAATTCTTCTCAACAATATAATTTATTAGCAGGGTTAGCTGATTGTGAACACATTTCAGTTGAAGACCAATTAATGGTATCTTTCTTTATGAATTGATTTTGAAGCAATCATTTAATTCAAACACATCTAAGGTTCTCATATTCATTTCCAGGTGAAATATTGCTAAGTGTCCCTACTAATCATAATGCAGTGTTTAATAAGTATGTGTAAGTTTAATATCTTCGATTTTATTATGGAATTTACTGATTTTATGTATGCATAGGTATGACTTATTGTTATATCAGCAAAATATTTTGCTATTTTCAGATATCCCGAAAAACCTACAATGAAGACTCTGCTCTGTGCATTTTATTGATACAATTGGATAACTGAGGCATAGAAGACAATGTCTTTAAACAGACAAAAGGGTATTATATTACCAGAAGAAAAAATAATTGTGTGTGTTGAGTATTTTAATGAACATGTTGCTTTTAATTTCAGTATTTTCGTAAGCGCTTAGGTCTGTTTGTAACGAAAATTTATTGTTATATTAAATCAATAATTTATTTAATATAAAATATTTTTCATTAAAAACAATTTAAAATGGAAATATAACAACCTACGAGCGTATATCAAATTTAAATGGGTCTAATTTTGTTCAAATCAGATCTTTATTTAAGATTATTTACCAAAAAAATATAATTTTTCCACATCTTCCGCCCCGGCAACGTATTTTGCCAGCGGATTGGGAGTTTTTTAATTCTTTCGTTATAGAAAGTTTTTGCTTGCAAATCTAGCCATTGGAGCACAAACTCTTCTACTGCTTGGTTATTGTTAAAGCACCGACCTCTAAGTGCTTCTTTCAAGGGCCCAAAGAGATAAAAATCACAAGGCGATACGTCTGGACTGTGGAGAGGATGCTCCAATACTTCCCAACCCAGGCTATCTAATTTTTTGTAAATGGGATTTAAGTAAAACACTTATACTAATTTCCAGTATATATTACACTTTATTATATATATTAATAAATAGATGACATGTTTCGCTACGATGTAGCTTCTTCGGATCTTATATTACTACTGTAGTAATTAGGGCTGGGCGATACCGGCGTTTTCGGTATCGGGTACCGATACCAATCGAGGTATCGATACTTAGCGATGTATCGGGTCTGTGCACGGTATCGATTCTGAGTACTGGAATCGGTAAAGTATCGATACCTTGGAATCGATACCTTGGAATCGATACCTTGGAATCGATACCTTGGAATCAATACCTTGGAATCGATACTTTGGAATCGATACCTTCATTCGATACCTAGAAATCAATATTCATAACCCGTTTTCTAGGTGTCGATTGTTTGATATCGGATTCAAGAGATGTAAAATTAATTTACCGATTCTACCATAACTACGGTATGAAATTTGCAATATTGTGATATTTTGTTTTTTTGTTTGTAATAATTAAAGTTATGTCATAATATGGAATTTGCTACGCATAATAACCAACGTCTTTTAAATACATATATATTATGCATACATACTTAAAAATTCTTTACTTAAAAAGTTATTTTTATATACATTTAAAAAACGCAGAAAGATAAAATAATATAGGCAAATATGCGTGCTATTACAAAATTATACAAAAAGCCTAAAATATTCATTTCAAAATAGAAACAAACCAAGCACGTTTTATACCTACAATAGCTTGATAAGAATTCTTGACCCAACTTTTTTACCTTATTATATTAATTAATACTACATATTTGTATTATATTTTGTTTATTTTAGTTCCAATTTACAGTCGTGTATTGTGTATTGTGCATTCTATAGAACAGGAAAGTGTTTTATATTTATATGAATATGAATATCACCTATATTTCTCTCAACACTGCTTTATAGAAATTATGTGTCAACAAATTTTTGCTGTTTCCTAGTTTTGATTTATTATAATTCCTACCTTTATCCGTCGTCTAAAGTTTAATATAAGCACTTATATTTCATATCATTTTAATCTTCATCACTTTGTTCTTATAACTTGGTGTAACAAGTGGATACGTACGTACCAAAATGTCGAAAAAAAATAGTGTAGTTTGGAAATACTTTGATAAAATTAACGACCAGGGCGTGAGTTGTAATGTATGTAAAAAAGAATATAAGTATACTGGTAATACTACAAATATGCTAAAGCATATAAAATGTGTTCTTCCTTTTACATATTTTAATATTATTGAAAAGAAAGACAAAAGAGACGGTGATAGTGAAGTTACTGACGTTGAAATATTGGCCTCCGAAAGGTAAAATTATAATTATACTAGCTGCAGACTTATGTATGTAGTTCTTTTTTAATCCTTGCATGAAAAATAAGAAAATTCTAAATTGTCATTTTGCATAAGACAACAACTTATATACCTATGATGTACGCATACTCATTTAAAAAAATGCACAAAGGCAAGCTACCCGATACATGGCTATCATCGCTACCCGATACATCGATACTTAGCGAGTACTGGAATCGCTAAAGTATCGATGCTTTGGAGTCGATACCTCGCTACCCGATACATCGCTACCCGATACATCGATACTTAGCGAGTACTGGAATCGGTAATGTATCGATAGGTATCGATGCTTTGGAATCGATACCTTGGAATCGATACCTTGGAATCGATACCTTGGAATCGATACCTTGGAATCGATGCTTTGGAATCGATACCTTAGAATCGATACCTTCGTTATATCAGGTATCGGGTATTGGACGATGTATCGATACTTCGCCCAGCCCTAGTAGTAATATAAGATCCGAAGAAGCTACATCGTAGCGAAACATGTCATCTATTTATTAATATATATAATAAAGTGTAATATATACTGGAAATTAGTATAAGTGTTTTACTTAAATCCCATTTACATATAATGGATTTCCAGCAAGTATCGGCCGATTCAATTAAATATCTAATTTTTGCTTGTGACGTTTGCTGAATGAGGCCTGGCATTGTTATGAAGAAGAATCATACTTTTGACAGATTTCGTCTTCCTTTTTCGCCACAAAAACAGCTTAGCGGCATCCAGAAACTTGCAATAATATTCCGCATTAATTGTCCACATGGAAAAAATCCACGTGAACAGCACCAAGCCAATAAAAAAAAAACAGTGGCCGAAACTTTTCCAGTTGACAATCTAGTCTACGCTTTCACCGGAGCCCTTTCACCGCTCTCTCTACACTCCATACTATTTTGAATCGGGAGTGTAATGATGCACCAAAGTTTCGTCGCACGTTACGATTCGATTCAAAAACGCCTCGCCCTCTTGCTGGAATCGATTCAACAGACACTGACAAACCTCTAGCCGTTGCAGTTTCTGCTCATCCGACAGCAGCCGGGGACCCATCTTGCAGACACCTTGCGGATTCCTAAGTCCAGTGTCACGATGCGCTGAGCACTCTCGTAACTAATGCTAAGTTCTTAGGTAATATTCAAGAGCGTTATGCGCTTGTCGTTCTACCAAGAGTTGTCGAACCGCTACGATATTGGCTTCGATCGTGCTCATCATCGGGCGGCGATTGTGGCTCTGATTCTCAACGTTTTCGCGCTCTTCAGAAAATTTCTTGTGCAATGCAAAAATGTTGTTGTCGAACTGTGCTTATAATCTCAGCAAAATTTCCGTTGGTTCCACACCGTCCTTAGTCAAAAACTTGATAATTGTTCGTTGCTCCACAGAAACATCCACTTGTTGCTAACTGGTTTCCATGGTACTAAGGTGACCTGAGAGAATTCGAGTCGTTACTATCCCTTTCCTAAACTCCCACCTTAGCTGAAAATGAAGCGGGTCAGCGACCTGTGCGGCATTTAAAAAAAAAATCAGTCCCGTTTATATTTGATATACCCTCGTATATATCAACTATTCCTGAAAATAGGTGCCAAATTAGGAGGAGCCGCTTTTCAGTTATACAAATATAAAAGTTTAATATTAAAGTTACCCAACTCTATACGTTATTAACTTTTATTATAATTTTTCCGTTCACTCTTCATTTCTGTATTCATTTTTCTTCATATTTGTAATCCCTCCTAAAATAAGTTTTTCAAATTTGCGCAACATTCGATATTATAAATTATTGGAAGCAATTGAACAGGCGATTCAGGCTGTTACTAGGGAGAACTTCAGCATTTCTTCAAAACATGAAGCGAATTTATGTCTACAGCATTAGGGTCACTATTTCCAACATTGTAATTGTGTTATTGATTTAATGAAGAATGTTTGTTTGTATATTTGTCGTAACAAAACTTATTTTATTAAGTAATTGTATTAGCAAATATTGGCAACAAACATTTAACGACATTATCTTTGTGTTTAAGAAACAATTTTTATAATTACATCAAAGGTGATTACTGCATAGGATGCTATTGTTAATTGATGCGATCGCAATCAAGTGGTATAAACTTAACCAAAATTTGATACGTGGGGTAGTAAGCTTCAATCATTAATTGACACTGATAATAATACGAGAGTGGTTTACTTCAACACGAAATATTGTTTGGTAGAATTAAAACAATAATGCGCGATATTTAAACGTATTTTCTATAAGATTTGTGTATTGCTGGTATTATTGTTCCTTTTTTGTTTAATGTTTAAAAGCGCAATATATTATTGTTATTTTTTTACATTTTGTTAATCCAATAAGACTAAACAAATTTGGAAAAGATGTTGTTCTACTGATACAAAAAAAAACAACTGAACCCACATTGCGAACTTGTACGCGAGACGTTTATGAAATTGGATTACTGAAAGTAACATTCAAGAAATCGATTAGTTAATTCGTACTGAACGATGTATTTTTGTCTGTGAACAGACAAACTCAACGCAAATAAGTTTGAGCAGTGTCAGAAAACTTATTCATGAATATCTAGAATAAACAAAAATTTTGAAAATACAGTGCATTTCATATTATAACGACCCAACTTGTAAGGTTTAAATAGGATTATCCCAAATCCCTTACCTGAAACAAAGGTCACTTCTGCAAATGGGATGTGGGCCATAACAGAAAAATATCCTTTTCCCCTGGAAATTCCTTTCTTTTAATATTTTCTCGGAAGCAAGTAATTATAATAAGTACAATAATTCTAAATACAACAAAAAACAATAATTAATTACGAGTACGCTGCAAAACTATAATGTAATGTCTTTACGAGCCTTCCGGTCTTAAATATATAAACGAAAAACTTGAATAGATTTATTTTAGATTTCCTAAAGTGCGAGTAGTACTTTGTGAAAGTTAAAAATGTGGAGACCGTGGGTGTTAAACCAGGGTAGGGCAAGTGAAGAAACTGAAACAGTTACTGGAAGTTCTTAAAATTAGGACATATCAGAAAGAGTACTGTATTGGTAATAAAGCAGCTATTGGCGGGACATACAATTTTGCGTCTACCTCCATATTATTGTATTTTCAATCCGATTGAAATGATTTGGAGTCAGCTCAAGAGAATCTTGCCGCAATAATACGAATCTTAATTTTAGTGACGTTGTAATTGGAACAAAAATATTGTTCAATTGCTAATATATCATCGGAAAATTAGATCACGTGATCAATATAGAAAATACATATTTAGGGTACGCGAACACAATTCAGCCTTTATAATTCATTTTGATGATAGTGAGAGCACAAGTTATGATGAACCTGAATTATTATTATCATTATTATTATTCTGATAATTAATATTTTAATTTAGTTATAGTAGTAATAATAACTATTTGTTTCTGAAGTATTGTTTTAATTATGTATTATTATAATGTATGTATTAATTATTGTTTTAAATGTTATTCGTATTTGTTATACAAATTCTGTTATATTTTATGTAGTGTACTGTCATTAACAAATAAAATACATAATATTTCTGAGCATTGGACATTATTTTATTTACAATTTTATATATTTCTTGTGTAATCAATGTGTATAAATAAACACCTACACATTAAATACAGAGTACCTGGCATGCTAGAAACCAGCTATATCTATCTCTGCATGATAATTGTGACCGATCGGCATCGCAAGGGAGTTTAGAAGGGTTTTATATACCTGTTATACAATACAATACCTATATACAAATGAACAATACAAGTACATTACTCAAATCATTAGGGAAAAGCGAAATTGCAGTATGTATTAGTTCAATAAGTCACTGGGCACCCAACTTCCAAGTAACCCTACAAAGACCGCCAATTTTGACCTATAATTGTTGTTTGTACAGTCAGTCACTAGCCATTAAATTAGTACCACTTCAGGTAATTAATTCTAAGAAATGTTATTATAAATATATAATCATATGTTTTCAGCTCTTTTGTAAGGATTTATTCTGCATATATCAATAATTCCTTTTATCAGATTTTCAATATATCGTGTTTAATAAATGTAATTTTACAAATCGATATTAAGACTGTACAAAAATTTCGACATCCTTTTCAACTCAAAAAGAATTTGTCTTTGTCTAAAGTATCGTAAACTATAACGCCCTTTTCGCGAGCAATATGCCGGTCACAAAAAAAGGTCTTACCAAGTCAATGTGTTCCTCGAATATTCTTTAGATTTTATATTTTACATTTAAAATTTAATTATTAATTATTTACTTGTCTCTATTACGATTGTATCTTAATCATTCATTTTACTTGATATTAAAACAGTATGTTCAACATAGTCTAAATTATACCAATCGTGTATCTATTGACATAAATTACTAGCCGCGTTTAATGTATCGTATAGTTTATCGTACTGACATATCCTTTTAAAGTATGTATTTTTTGTAAACAATTGTTCAATTGTAACCCTTTTCACCGCGCCTTTGAATTAAATCTTAGTTTCTTAACGTCATTTATTGAAATGTAATTGGTCGATCCCTAACTCGTCATAAAAACTGCCTTTCGTACTACCGGCTTCTCTAGAACACGCGCTCAACACGTTCCAACTTTCATGGAGTAAACAACTGTTCCTCGACCAAATACACAGTTTTTTACACGTGGCTCGTCCGCGACACCTAAATCGATTAAATACTATACACTCCAAATCACCAAAGATGATCCCTGCGTCATTGATTATAATTGTATCAACTACATTCAAAGCAGGCGCGGCTCGTGATGACGTATTTTGGTTTGCAGTACAATGATCCGAGTGCTTCGTGTATTCTCGTGTACTAAATGTAACGTTTGCTTAGTAAACACCGAAAACACACGAGGCACTCGTATCATTGTACTGCAAACCAAAATACGCCATCACGAGCCGCGCCTGAATTCAAAGAATAATTTCCACATCCAAATAACAAACAGTACCTTCTTGTATGACAAGGATAGCTTCAATGAAAGTATGTATTTTGAAGCTTCGCCTAGCACAGATATACCGACCTTTGTCCAAAACTCAACTTATCTATTATGGCAGTGTTAAGTTATACTGCAATATATTCCTAATTTTATTTAAAATTAGGCATTGTAGAACGTTTAACTAGAGATTAACTAAACTTTATTCTCATTCGGGTTATTTGACGATATAATTGACGGGTTAAAGTATATTGTAGAACTGTCCCTTAAAAATTTAAAATTGTCTCGAAATGTATTTGATGTAACTAAATTGTTTATTTTTTTAAACAAATATACATTTTTTTATAAGATAATGTTTATAAAACTGTCATAACAGTGAATATGTAATTACAGTTATACAAAGTAGATACTCTGGTCTATTGTATGGTTTCAATTCCAGTAATAATGCTTTTACAACTAACTTGAAGCTGCTTGGTTTTGAAATTCATTAATTCACTATGATAAATGATTAAAGAATTACATAATTTTTATATGTTGACATAAATGTTGTAAATTCTTGATAGTTCATTTTATTTTTCATGTGGTGTTATAGTTTAATTTGATTTGCTGTTTACCCAGCTTTGTTCAATTTATAGTAATTTTAAAGTAATATAAGTAAACTTAAAATAAAGTAAACTTAATTGGCCCGGAGACGAAGTCAGTTTCCATATTAATTTTGCAATTTATAGTATTTAATATGACGCCGAAGTACTGATTTGAGTCATACAATGTTATATTGATGACGCAGGGATCGTCTTTCCTGACGAGAGTGTATGAAAGTATATTGTATCGCTCGATATCTATATTTTATTTGATTTACGTATACAAATCCGTTAATTTTTTCAGCCTGTAAATTATTATTTGTTACCAGTGAGTATATATTTTCCATTCATTAATTTTAATATATTTCAAAGCTTCATTTCTCTTGAGTAAATATTAAATAAAATTTTAAGGACAACCTCGTTGTGTTACTTTCGTTTAATATTTTTATCTCAGCTAACATGTACTGGACTTTTTATGCTCATCACTAAAAAGCCGAGACTATATGAAAATGCATAATTTTATTTATGATATGTTTACCAAAATTCTTGCAGATCTATACGGATCACGTAAAAAGAAAGCATTTGCGCCCACTTTTGTTTTGCATATCTTGCATATAAATACTGCTTTGAGCATATTTCATATAAAATTGCAGCATATTTTTTCATATTTTCTAATTTATTTCTAAAGTGCACCGTAAAGAATATATAAAACCATTTATTCATAATATATCAAAATTACACTAACAATCCGCATGAGCATTTCTGTACGGCGGGAATTCCCAGATTTGTGTTTATTAAGTCGGGGAAGTTGCAATGAGGTTGACCTATAGGTCAGTCATATCGCCAGTTGTGTTTAGTTAGTTCTCGAAAGTATATGTACACGTAATTTTACCTTGTTGTTTTTGATATGTCGAAATCGTATTCACATGGGTCGATCTGGATAAAAGATTATTCTGAATTTTAGATATGTAATAGCAGAGTGTAAGTATTGCAGTAAAATTGTAAGTTTATATTTATTTACGTTTAATTTAATATTTTAATACATGCAATTAACTATTGTAGATTCGATGCGGCGAAAAATTTCAATTAACGCAGCATGTAGGAACTGATTTGCATAAAAGAAATATCACAAGATATAGAAATGCACCACACGCTACTCTGAATGAATCGTTTACTTCAACAAGTAAAAATATAGAACAGAATAGTTTCCATTATGACTTGTGTAACGCCTCCTTAAGTGCAAACATTTCAATTTCAGAGTTGGATAATTTAACGTTTAAATTTTTTTTAGAGGAGTATACGAAACTGTACAGTTCCTAGTTGCTCAACTACAAAAAAAACTATATTAATCTATTATTTAAGGAAACTATGATGAAAATTAAGGAAATAATAGGTGAAAATTATATTTATTTCGTAGTCGATGAGACAATAGACAGTTGTGGACGCTATATTGCCAACTTATAGATTGTCATTTTAAATGAAAATTGCGCCGGTCAATCCTTTTTTATTGGTACAAAAGAATTGGAGAAAACAAATAACTAAACTATAAGAAGATCTTTAAACGATCGTTTAATGAGGTTTTATTTGCCGAATGCCGTTCCAAGTGACAAGGTATTACTGATGTTATCGGATACTGCGACATATATATGTATGGTGAAGTCAGCACAGAATTTGAAGATTTTTACCCGAATCTGATGCACGTAACATGTTTGGCCCATACTGTTAACAAAGTAGCAGAAGAAATACGTTACCCATTTCCAGATATTAAATCATTGATCAATTTGACAAAAAATGTATTTATTAAAGCACCGCTGAGAGTTCAAGCATACAAAGTTAAGTTACCTGGTCTGCATTGCCACCACAACCCATAATAACGAGATGTAGCACGTGGCTTGATGCCGCTGTATTTTATGCAGATATCTTTGAACAGATAAGAAAATTAATTCTCTCTTTTTCAAACGACTCGATAGCAATTGCAGATTCCAAAAATATACTAAATAAACCGCAAATGCGCCAAGAGTTAGCTTTTATCAAAACAAACTATGGTTTTATTAGAGAAACACTACAAAAACTCGAAACTTAAGGTGTTGAATTGCGTGAATCGATAGAATATTCAAAGTTTCAAGAATCAAATTTATAATATGAGAGGTACCATAGGAGAGCGGTTCAAAATTAAATTAACACAAGTTCTAGAGAAAAATGAGGCCTTTAATCAGCTTGGTAGAATATCCAGTGTGTTGCAAGGAAACAACGATCACAATATTGAGATGAGTCCATCAATTATCTGCAAATATAAGTATGCGCTAATTACATTAGTTGACGTTGAGCAAAGCTTTCCAGCATACAAGCAATCGCAGAAGATTATTTTTAGTTGAGAATTTAGAAAATCATTTAATTGTAAATATTTACAATACTATACAAAGGCAAATATAATACATTGCATATTTTAATAAAAATTATGTAAATTTTCATCAAATGTTGGAAACATAATGCGCATATAATAGTTTCCGTGTACATAAAATTCTCAACTTTACTCATCACTAAAGACGGCAGACTATGTGCCCGAACAGTAGCGTGATGTGGAGGGATCGAGTAGAGGCGTACGACGATCAATTCAGTTGCCGTTGAGACGTTGTAAGCGATACATTGTTAACACAATCGTGTTGAAAATGTCGGGAGTGCGTAGAAACAATGCATCGACTCGGTTGCATGCTAACGTAGTAAAGAAATTTTTACATCGGTTTCCCGATTTAATATATGACGGTACCGTAGTGAAATGTTTAGTTTGTGAAACAACTTTATTAACTTGGAGAGCAAGTCAGTGCCAAAGACATATAAATAGTGACAAACATAAATCGAATAATAGTGAACGCAGATCATATAATAAATTTGTGTGTGATTTAACAATGATGTTAATTGCGACCAATATACCAATGCAGAAAGTGCAACACCCAATGTTTCGTCAGTTTTGGAAGAAATACAATCCTACGTGGAAATTACCAGCAAGAAGTACGCTACGGAATTACGTACCGTCAGTGCGTGAGAGAATTGTAAATTGTACGAAAAATACGGTAAAAAAAAATTCCTGTGGTTAACAATAGACGAAACTATAGATATTAAAAAGCAGTCCATCCTAGCCATTCTAGTACTGACGCTGACTCCGCAAGGACCTTCTCCTCCTTATTTACTAACCTGTGAACGAATGCAAGGGTGTACTGCCAGAGCGATATATGATGTATTAATAGAAACACTACAGAAATTTGAGATTTTACCGAAGCAAGTGTTAATGTTAGTTACCGATGCTGCCAAGGTTATGTGTTCCACGGCAAACTTACTCAAAACGATTCAACCAAACCTGCTGCATGTCACATGTTTGCTTCACGCTTTACACCTTGTAACAAACACTATACGTACAACTTATCCTGATGTGGATCAACTAATAGGACAAACGAAAGCGGTTTTTCTTAAATCTCCGAAACGGATTCGGCTATTTCATTCGCTGTGTCCTGATATACCCGAGCCGCCGCAACCAATTCTTATACGATGGGGTACTTGGTTAGAAGCAGCATTTTATTATTATAAACATTTTGAAAAAATTAAATCAGTGATTTAGAACTAGATGCCAAAGAAGCAGCTGCAATACGGCTCAACCAGGTTCAATTTAACAATCCTCAAGTTGCAGCAAATTTAAAAATTATTTACGACAGTTACGTTCCAATACTGGACGCAATAAAAAATTTACAGAACACTGCGCTGTCCTTATCGGACTCATTAGCAATTATTGACCACGTAAAACTAGTGCTGCATATACTTGAAGGTGAAAAAAGTGATTGTATCCGTGAAAAATTTAACAGTGTATTAGATAAGAATGTATATTTTACAAAATTAGGGCAACTTTTTACCAATACTGAAGATCCGTTGTACAGATACAAAGAGCGCTTAACTATGCAAATATAACATCTCTCAACGTCGAACAATCCTTCTCTGTATATAAACATATATATACGTCGCTACGTACGAACCTTTCCGAGACTAATACAGAAACATGTATTATGGTGCAGTTTTTTCATCGGGCACATCCGCATTTTTTTGCAACAATGTAAACATGTTGGGTAAGTTATTTATGTTTTTTCTTAACGTTTTGTATAGGGATTCGATATATTTATTTTTAAGTAAGCGCACTGTTATTCTGCTAAACTCTCCACGCAACGCCACTGCTGGGGCACATAGTCTGCCGTCTTTACTCATCACACTTCATTTAACTATTTTCATTATTGCTAGGACGCAACAGCTAGCGCGCTGCAAATACACAGAGTCGAGTTGGAAGGGACTATGAAGAGAAATGAATACTTTCTTTGGAAATAAGACTGTTTCTTTGGTCATATTGAGAACATTTCATTCTACTCTCGTACAACTAATTACGCCGAAGATTATGATGGTTTGCATAGAATTCTGTATTAAAAAAAATCCTATGTAGCTAAGATCACGTTTATCACATTTTTATCGCCAATTACATTTAGTTCTTTGGTTTTTATATTGTTTTCCGTGTATGCAGGAATTTAGAATTACACTGAAGAATAAATACTGTTCACATAAATCAAATTTCTTTATTGCCAGCTAATGTCTAAATATAATGTAATGAGCAACACATTAACATGTATTTGAAAATTTCTCTTGATTTTTATAAAAAAATGTTTTTCTAGTTTACAGCTTCATTTGATACATTAAAATATTGTTTGCAATTTAAATTGTAACACTATTTCTATAGAGCAATAAATAAACTGAAATATAACAAAAGCTTGTCTATTGCAAACATAATAAAATATTTAACGCAAAAAATACACCACACTTTTTAATTATAATTAATTCTATATACAAATATTTAACATAAAGGTACGACTCTTATTAATGTAGAAAAAAACATCAATAGTCATATCATCAATGACAAAAACATCACGTTTTATTAAATTAAAACTTTATATATCAAATAATTAAACATTATGCATACGCGAATACATGTAGCCTAAATTATTGTGTCGTAAGTTATGTACTCTGTTTAGTTAGGATATTATTAAAACTTTTAATACATTTTTCTTGTACAGCAGCAGTAGTTTTAGTAATTTGGCAAAATAAATATTGCAATGATGTAGTTGGTGAAGACTATAATTTAGGAGTGTTACATTGTTTGGATTCTAACCAAATTGATATTGGAAAGTATAAGAATTACCTGAAAATCTATACAATATCGGCGTGTATATAAATTTCTTATTTTAAAGCTATAATTTATGGTAGTAACAAAGTTAACCAAATATATCTAGATAGCATATTCACATATATCGGTATAAAAGTTTTGTGTATTTATTCAGGTGGTGAACTTAAAGTTCTCTCTGGTTATTTAGAACATATCAAGAATGAATCAGTCAATACTGATTCAATAGCCAGAAAACGGTTCCGGTTTATTTGCACGCATTTGAGTTGCCCACTATAAGTCTAATAATAATAATAATTTATTTCTCAGCATCCCCCAACAGTTTAACGCCAATTATAGAGGGCATTGGCAGGCCATGAGTTATTACTAGAGCAGACCAATTTCCGTGCGCGCCGGTGTGAGGATGATTGTATTGCATCAGAACTAATAAAAAGCATTCAGTATGTGTTTGGTACTTGTTTAGACTGCATGTAAGTGTAAGCATACGTAATAAAATGTCGTGCACACAATCACTGATTTCATACATTTTCCATTTTATTTATAGGTACATACAACGCTGCTATAATATGTAGTATTCTTATTTTTATGCATATTACTTTAATAGCAGAAAACCAAATGTATATTTAATTATTTCTGATAGAATAAATGTCTCTACTTCTATACTTATATCGGTAACAAGCTCATGTTGCGTCCCTATTCTATCGCATATTCTACTATATTACGAATTACACTCCCATACCGGCGCTCATGGCGCGCACGGAAATTGGTCTGCTCTAGTTATTACTATAGTTGGCTAATAGCGCCAATAGGAAGTAATGTAGGTTCGACAATAAATGGTGGGTCGCCGATGGTGATACAACCTTCAGTATTACTTCGACTCTGTAGATCTGTAGTATATACATGTATGCTCTCGCAAGTACTATTTCGTAGTTCTACATTTGTTTTAAAATTGTCGCAGTTATATACGTCGCAAAAACAGGCAATGTTGGACACTGTTAAAAACTTTATAGCAGGAATGCCGGACTAATATTATGATAGCACCAACATTTAATGTCTACTTTGTAATATCCCTTTAATGTGTTGGTCCAAATGGGAATTGGCAACATCACGTCAATAGCAAACACCATTCTTCGATAAAAAGTGACAAACGACACCATCGAAAACTTAAATTTAATTTAATGTGTTAACTTTATATTATGCAATTTATCGTTTCATTACTAGACGGCAAAGCATTTCTTCTTTTGGAAGAAATATGCGGATTGTAAATTACCAAGTCTGATATCGTTACGAAGTTTAGTCCCATCTGCTCGTGAACATATTGAAAAAAGAATTAAATCGGAATTGAAAGATAAAAAACTGTGGTTATGTGTGGATGAAGCAACAGATCTTAAAAAACGGTCTGTGGTTAATGTAATGGTACGTACAATGATACCACTTCAACCATCACCCTCAATCTTACTTGCCTCCAAAAGAGTTGAAAATTGTACTGCCTATGGGATTTTAAACGTGGTGTTGAACTCATTGTACAAATTTGAACTCTCAATCAAGCAGTTTTTTTTTGTTCACGAGTGATGGTGCCGCAAGTATGCGTTCCCCAGATCGATCTCTTAGTACACAGTGGTAACCTCTTACGTGTAAAATCCATGCTTTGAATCTTGTTACACAAACGATTCATATGAGTAAATGAATTAATTGCTAGTACAAATGCAATGTTACTAAAATCCCCGAAAGTACTTGAGAATTTCATAGACCGTGTCCCGAAACACCTTAGCCACCACAGCCGATGTTACAGATTGGGGAACTAGTTACAGACTGCGTTTAATTACAACAACTATTTGGAGGATATAAAGAAGGTATGTAGTTTTAAAATTAGATCCGACAGAAGTTGCAGCTATCAAGAAAAGTCAGGTTCAACATGCTCAGGTTAAAAGTGATTTTTCTATTATACTATTTACAACAATTACTTCGGGCCAACCGAGGGAATAGAAAAATTACAAAATGTTTCGATGTCGTTAAGAGGATTCTCTTCAAATTGTGAATGATGTTCACGCATGTGCTGTAGGAGGCGAGAAAAATTAGTGTGTAATAGAAAAATCTGTAAAGGTGCGTTGTTTCAAACATCACTAAATGCAGAACGGTCATTTTCGGCATTAAAAAACATTTATTCCCCACTTCGGACAAGCTTGATTGAAATATTTAACAGATGTTTTCTATTTTCTGATTTCACGGGAGGCTCTTAATACGATAAGTGTTTGAGCACGTTTTATAATTTATTTATTCTATGTATAAACTTTATGCTGTCACCACTGGCCGCTTGCGCAAGTTCGGCCAAGATATTACACCCGCGCCCGTGACTTAAGATATTTAACTGTTGGCATTCACCTTAAACGAGAAGGAAAACCACGAATACCTTCTAGGACAGTTGAGGCTCGGATCCGATCCTATATATATCGAGGGTCTCCCTCGATATATACGATGATAGATCAAATGTAACACTGAAGCATTCTTCGAAGAAAAATCCACCGGCCCGACTCGCCAGTTCATTGGCTGTCAGTGGCATTGTCTGAGCGAGGTACACATGTTCGCTGAAAATACCCTTTCCAGGACTCAAGTCAACGGCTGGCGTAAAAATTTTCAAGTGGCCCAAAATTAGTGGAAAACGAGACTTATGTACGCCAACCCCCGGACAAGCATCACCAGCGAACTTTCATGCGAACCGTGAGTTCATTAAAGATTACCAAGCGCCTTAAAAGTATGGGAAATTTTTGTCAAGGTTGTGCACGAGACTTGATGAGAAAAATGTGTCAAGAAACATGGCTATTATGTAGATGTATTCAATTTTTTTATTAAAATAATTAAAAAAAAGTCCGGTTATATTTGATCCACTTTCGTAATTAGTTTGCATATATGTAGAGAATTCATTACAATTAACACTCCACTAAAAGAAATTGTCGAAATTAAATATAAACTAAAGCTTCAATAAAAATGATCTTTTAATCGATGAACGAACATGAGTTAGGAAAATTGATTTGCTAGCAGCTAAGCTCGCTAGATATGCGAATCGAGCGATTGTTCAATAAAAAATAATTTAAGTAATCGAGTACTTGATTCAGTTTATCACTAGAATGTACTTCTACTGATAAACAATGTTCTACTTGCCAATGAGACTTCTTTTCGGCTTTCTAATCGGCGAGGTATTGATCAGGAACAGAATCTACATTACAAACTAGAATATAATATACACAATATCCAAAGTAAGGATTGTTGTTCCACGTTAGGCCTGGCCAACAGGTAGCCCGTATGCGGCTCGCCACCTTAAATTCTGCGGCCCGCCGAACGATTTTATATTTCTATTGAAACTATTGTTTCTGTTGTATGTATACAAAAAATATTAGATAAATGAAAATTTGCATGTGTCATTGTTATAATGCGCAAGTGCATCTACGAACTCCAGTTCTATATTTGATATCCATGAACGCCAAATGTTACTGAAAGAATCGGTTTAGTTATGTAACCATCGGTAACGTTCATCTGTAATTTGAATGCAATAACGAATATACACTGCTAAAAATCGTACAGGGATATTTACATAATTAAAAGAAAAAAGATTATTATATATTGTTAACCAACTTTATTGACCAGATTTGTATATTTATAGCGTAAATCAACTAAAAAAGTCCAAAATTAAAAGTAAATTCAAAAAGTTCTAATAAACTTAAGTTTACAAATATGAATTTTGTTAACAACGATGTAATCTTAAATCTTAAAGATGTTTAAGTTTGAAAAGCGATCCTAAACATATCATCAAAGGCAACTTCTAGTAATCAGTATGACCTCAACGATTGTTAATTACTGCCCTAATACAGTTACGTATTGCTAAAATTAAATTGCCAATCTCTTCCTGTGGTATTGCTCTCAATTGTCTCTCAAGAACTCTTAAAAGGTCTCGGAGATCATTAGTGTGGTCATTTGAATTGGTAACCCTTCTTTGTAACTTATCCCACAGATGATGTAAAGGATTCATATCCCGAGGCTGAGCTGGCCACGCTAACAACGAAACAACGTGTTTCTGTTTTATCACATTCATTACAATTCGAGCTACATCTGGACGTGCATTATCTTGCATAAAATTAAAATTTTCTCCTACTGCTCCTGCATGTGGAACAACAACAGGTAAAATGACCTGTTCCACATAAACTTGAGCTGTCATATTATGTTCAATCAAAACAAGATCTGTTCTTCCACCAATATTTATGCCGGCCCATACTATGCTGAAAGAATGGACTTCTTGGACTGCATTCAAACGATTTACGCGTCCTGGCTGCCTCCAAACTCGATTTTTTCTTGAATCATTGTACATGCCAAATCTAGACTCATCAGAGAACATTACATATGACCATTGTTCGCTTGTCCAATTTCGATGATCCTGTGCCCATGAAAGACTTTCTTCGCGATTACCTCTTGTTAGAGGTGGAACTCTTAAGGGTCGTCTAGACCTTAAGTGTACCTCATGCAATCTATTGGGAATAGTTTGATCGCTAATCAGTACGCCATATATTTGGTTAAACTGATTTTGTGTGTGAATAGTGCAGGTTTGATTACGTCGGGCAATAATTTGGACGTAACGGTCTTGGCTGCCGTTGTAATCCGACCGTTACCACGATGTTGATTACGTACTTCAGCAGTATCCCTATAGCGGTGTCAGAAGCGACTTATGACGCTTTGTGTAATTTGAAATTCAGCTGCAACTTCAGCTTGACACCTCCCAGCTTGCAACATGCCATAGTACGTAACATTTTTACGCGCGGTAAATAATGCCTTTCCATTGATAAAACTACTCAAATTATACACCAAACTTAATGTTTTTAAACTCTGCAGCAAGAAATGACGCTACAATGTAGTTAAACGGGAAGTGACGAATAACGCCGTTATGACAACTAATGAGTAGATGTTGCAAACAAAACACAATCGCTCCATTGTTAGCAAGATAAAATGATAAAACCTTTGCGCATATTATTTTTGCTCAAAATATTTATATACAATACGATATTCTGTTTTTACATTTTAATTTTAAAAATATCCCTGTACGATTTTGAGCAGTGTATATTTTACCAATGTTAGATGGCTAAGTCGTGGAAAATGTTTAAAAAGATTTTTTAATTTACGGGAAGAAATAGATGTTTATGAACGAAAAACAAGAATTTGTTACTGAATCAAGTGATGATTGGATGCCAAACCTATGTTTTTTTAGTGGATATAACAGAAAAACTTAATCAGCTAAATAAGGACTTGTAAGGGCAAGATAATTTAATAACACAGGCCTGCATAAAATTTGTGATGACGTGATTTTTGTTTGTTAAGCTCAGTTTTTATATAGCAATAACTAATTAAAATACAGTTGGTCTCTACCACCCAGATTTTTTTTTTGCACAAAAGATAAAGAAAAAAATATAAAAAAAAATCTTATAATAGGCGTTTTAATACATTTTAAAATGAATGTACTACTTCAAATTCTAGGTATTAACCCAAAAATGATTTTCTGTTGTGGTTTTAAAGAAATTTGTTAAATAGGCTCTCATTACCTGATGTAAATCTTTTATTACATGTATTAATTTTGAACAAGATTTCCGGGAATTTTTACCTGCTAAATCCTATTTATTATGCTTTCACTTTATTAGTACTGCGAAGAAGGATTTCAAGTTTATCACTCCAAACAAAATGTATATTTTAATGTCATTTACTTCATTATAGCTCTGAGTGTCGATCAGTAAACAAGTAAAATTAATTTGTCTTTAGTGTTGTGCGTGGTATTTGATAAACAAACATTGCTTAAAAATATGTCTAGCCGGTGTTGCAAAAACAAACCAGATGATTTCTGTTATATTTGTGGATATTTCGTCTTGAAAAACTTTACGAGACCAATTGGCGAATTTGTGAAAAATGCATATTATGCTTATTTCATAATCAAATTAGGAGATCAAGATAAAGATTGGGCACCTCACGTTGTTTGGAAGGTATGTGAAGAAGGTTTAAGACATTGGACCAAAGGGAATAGAAAAAGCCTTCCTTTTGGAATACCGATGGTTTGGAGAGAACCGCAAAATCATCATGAAGATTGCTACTTTTGTCTTTGTGATATTAAGGGGTATAATAGAAAAACTTTGAAACATATTTTGTACCCAAACAATATTAAATCAGCTATCAGACCAGTTCCTCACAGTGATCATGTACCTACACCTATACCCCCCAAAGTACTACAAGATATTGAAACCTCTTCAACTTCCGGCTCCGTACAGATGGATAGTGATTTTGAACCATCAACCTCAGGTCAAAACCAACCTCAGCTATTTTCACAAGCCGAACTGAATGATTTAGTAAGAGATTTGGGACTTTCAAAAGATCTTTCTGAAGTACTGGGGTCTAGGTTGAAACAAAAAAATTTGCTTGCCCCAGAAACTACCTTCAGATCTTCCTTTAGCTGAATATGACAGAAAAACAACCAAACGAAGCTTTTCTGAAAAAAGAAAACGTTTTTTTAAGAAGCATAAAGAATAAATAACTATTTCTAATAGTTTCTATGTGTATATTTTTGTATTTCTTTTTATATAATATAAAACTAGCTTATAAATGAAATAAATCGTGTTTTTTCTATATTTTTTGATTTTACTGGTTTGAAAAATAACCTTACGTGATACAAAAAAAATAAAAGCAGATTTGAAATCAGCGCTACCCAATTACTAGAAAACAGTTAAAATTTTTAAATCAACATTCAAAGAGTTGAAAAATGCAGGCCTGTGTAATCGATGCTTGTAATTTCATCAAAGCTTTTAATAAGAAATTATTATTATTTAAGTGCCAACTTAGAATCATTTCTCAACATTTTTCGATGTTAACTTCCCAAAAAGCCAACATAAGAATTTCTCGAAATATGCTAATGAAATAAAGAAACTTATAATTGCATTTCATAGTCATTTCTCAGAATTAGCAAAATAGTAATAAAATATTTATAGATATTGTCATGCCTATTTCATGTTGACGTGAACAGTCTTCTTAAAAATTTGCAAATGGGGTTAATTGAGTTACAGTGCACCAATGAAGTGAAACAAACTTTTGCGTCCATATTAAAAATTAATTTTTACAAACTTATACATCTGGGAGATATTCCAACTTAAGGTATTTTGCACAACAAATTGTAAGTGTTTTTGGATCCACAAATGTTTGCGAAGCATTTTTTTCAAAGATGTAATTTACAAAGAGTTCATATGCTTAGAAAACCAGCTAAGATGTGTAACGTCGAACATAAATATAGATTTACAAAAATTAAGTGAAAGAAAGGATAAACAAATATCTCATTAATTAAGACTCGAGAGTTAATTTTATTGAATCATAGTATTACAATAAAGTTGATTTATATATATATATATATATATATATATATATATATATATATATATATATATATATATATATATATATATATATGAAAATGAAATGTATATGAAAATAACAGGATATGTACTTGGTTCGGAATTTGAAACATAGCAGGTCAAATGATATGTATTTTATTGTTATTAGTTAGTTTTGCGATGAGATCATTAACTTGGATTTGTACGATAAAGTTCTTTTATCCCTATATACATATTATTTGCTTTCATTTGGGTCATCAATATAGAGTGATTTGATATATTGCTAAGAAAATTTCATTATGAATCATTTACAAACTTTCAAACTTTGATTATATTTACACACTTTGTTTATAATTATAAAAATAAGATTGTAATAAAATGTCACTTGATCAGATAGAAGAAGGACATAGGATATCTTATTCCGTCAAGCTGCATACATAGAAATAGTCTATAAAATGTTGGCATCTAATATAGGATTATTTAACTCTTCTTTGTGTACTTAAATTTAGGGGCCTTTTGGTTAATACATATACTTATTTGGTTATACGTAAAGTAAAAATGTAAGCACAGAAGACTTTTAGCAAAAAACGGAAACAAATTTCGGAAATTTCCGAAATAGGAAAATTATTGCTTAATACAATATAGTGTGAAAAATATTGTACAAAAATGTTTTAATATATGAAGGAATTTTTAATTACGGACAACTGAGTACTATGCAGTAAATAAAATAATCGGAAAACATGTTTCAAGATTGACATGTACTGAGGAGGAAGCTCAAAAACTAAGATTTAGAACATAGAAGATTTTACTTCTAAGCTATTTGATATCTGTTTAATTAGCACATTTTTTTATTGTAATGAAAGTCATTGCTAATACAGCAAAAAAAAAACAACATTTAAATGGGCTAAAGGGGAACTCAGAACCATGAAAGTGCATATATTGGAGTGATGCTGTGCAGCTACTAATGTAGTTTGATAGAAAAATGAAGCATACTTTCAGACTGTTTAAAAGTTGTTAGATTTCCAGTATTTGTTATGGTATGGGATTTCATTCACATTTTATAGTTTACAATTGATTTGAATCTAGCGTGCTAAAATTCTTTCTGGGAATGTATACAACATATCGACAGTGCTGTTGCATGGGTCATATTTGCTTGGGTTAGACTATAGTGAATACAACGCATCAAATATATAATTATAACGGTTATTAAAAATAGAGGGGTAGAAGTTTAATAAATAAATTATTTTTATTATCTTTTATTAATTCTTTGTTTTCAAAAAATATGCAATATCCTATTATATTAAGTTGAAATATATACAATGGAAACAAACAAATACAGATATTTATATAGTTTCCTGTTGTTGCAAAATTATTGCAAAAATTGGTCAAACTTTTCAGAATATTAAATAAATTAATTAGTAACAAGCCATCTATATCTTAAAAAATTTACGAGGTAGTACATTAGTTTTGTTTTAATATTATTTAATATTAATAGTAAAAAATTAAATTGTTATAATGGTATGCTTAAAAATGTGTGATACATCAGATACAATAAGTATTTCACTTCAGGTACATGGTTCATGTTATTAATGTATTTTATCTGTAAGCGTATTGCAGAGCAGACTAGATATTTTGAATTGGATTAAAACAAACGCGTACATCTGTACGTAAAGCTTCTTTTTGGGTTTCGAGAGATAATTAAGTAATTATCAAGAATTATCAAGTATTCCGCGGCTCTTGGTCAAATTTTTACAGAGAGGTCATATGGAAGTTGAGGTATAAGATATTGTTCACTGAAAAAATGGTGTTTTAGTAAATACATATATTGTAATTACTGATTATATGAAATATAAAAAACTTGAGATAAATTAGCAAGCACTAAATAATTTATCGTGAATTCATTACGATAATTGAAGTATTAGTATAGTTCTAGAACATACACAAAAATCATCATGTAAATAACTTCTAGTTCAATTTTTAGTTTCAGATCATTTATGGCCGGAACGGGAGTTTTAAAATATTGTCGAGAAAATAATTTTATATTTTGCGATTATTAAATGATTGAGTAAGTTTTTTAATAATGATATGATACACCGAAACAATATTGTTAGAGAAATGTACGAGAGTTGATCCCGTTGCTCCACCTCGCACTGCGTCGCATTGTAACCTGCTATGTAACAAGGGCTCATTTGAAAAGTCAATCTTGTAGCATGTGATTTACTGAGAACATTTTGATGTATGTCGTAAATTACAATTTACTACTTAACCTACGAAGCCGTATATTTTGACAGTTTCATACATACAAATAAATAACAAATGTGATTGACATTATCAAATGTCATTTGGATTTACGTTTACGGAACAACAAACACATATTAATATATTTGCGTCTTATTCTATCAAAATTTCAAAGTAACCTAGATTGACTTTTCAAATGAACACTTGTTATAGACTAATGCTAGAAACATACAAGTCTGAACCTGTTAAAGCGTGCCTACAATAGACGCCCGAGATCGAGAGAGTCACATATCAGTATCAAAATGGATCGTGTCGAATTATGAGCGCCCACAACCGTCACTACCCAAGAAACTGTTAAGAAGCTCCATGATCTCATGATGAAAAATCGACGTGTAACTATTAGAGAAATAGTTGAAGGTACTGGTCTCTCATACTATGTGGTATATAATATAATTACAGCCGAATTGAACACGAAAAAATTGTCTACAAGATGGGTACTACGAATTTTAACAAATGCACACAAGCAAAGTCGAAAAGACATTTGTAGTGGTCTTTTAACGCGGTAGAGACACGACAAAGATTTGTGACAATGGATGACTTCTGGATCCATAATTATGATGTAGAAACCAAAATACGGAGTGGACACATCGAGGTTCACCATCGTCGAAAAAATTCTAGATACAACCTTCAGCAGGAAAGGTTTTGCTATCTGTATTTTGGGATGCTGAAGGCGTCATTTTAGTAGATTTCCTGCGGAAGGGGATTATGTTTCCAGGTGCTTATTATGCCAATGTAATTCCCAAATTACGTGACTTGCTAAAAGAAAATCGTCGGGAGAAGTTGCGCAAAGGTGTTCTCTTGCATCAGGATAACGCACCCAGTCACAGGCCCGCTATTGCAACAGGTGCAATAGTTCAAGCTGTTGTAGTTGAGCATCCGCCATATTCGCCAGATTTGGCCCCCAGCGATTATCGACTATTTCCAAAATTTAAAGAATACTTGCATGGTAAACGATTTCCATCAGATAATGATGTGATATGTGCGGTAAATCGATGGGAAAAATATGTTAATCTTAATGGGAACTATGTTGAAAAATAAAGATATTTGCCAATTTTTTTATTGTGAGTGGGTCAGGGGTGGAGCAAATGGGTCCACCTTCGTATTTTAGTTTATAAATACACGTTTCATCAAGAACTGCTATATGCATCAACAAAACAAACACGGTACTGGGCTGTTGACCTAGATCAGTTATTAAATCACACCAGCCTGGTCTACTAACAGCATATGCAGATAGAATTGAATACGTATTGGAAACGATCAAAATTACATGTGCGTAATTGCTATTTTATATTGTAAATAATTAACTAATAAATTATGTTTTTCAATGTTTTACTTCATATTATTTCAGAAATTATTGAGAGGTCAATGACGAAATGACCCGAGTGGCAGCTTCTAGCCACTAATATTATTTTGCAATCTTGCATAAGTATTGTTCAACGTAAAGTATAAAATATAATATTGCAACTTAAAGTACATAAACTTCAGAATTCGACTCAACTGCGAAATATATTAACAGATACATATGTAAATTTGAAGAACAACGAAGATACTAGTTCTATTAGAGTCAATATATTTCTTCTTTCAATTTATTTGTTTCTATAAACTAAGTTCTTAAATTTGTTCCCCTCCAAAAACGCCTTCGTATTTTACAAAACATTGACTTTTATAAATTCCAAATTACATTGCAGTAAAATCTCAAATTAATCTTATGAAATTCACCATACATTGGTTTTGCGCTATTAAAAATACGCAGACTATAAATGTGAATGTCTCATAGAATACTAACACAAACATTTAGACTATGCTTTTCCGCAAAAAGAAAAAGGGAATGAATATAAAAATATACTAACTTAGTTTTGTTCAACAGAGTCAAACTTACGACACACTTCACAAAACAATCGTTTGAATTTAAGTACATATTTCTTAAGCTAAAATTTTGCTTACCAAATTTTCTTTCTTTTTAAATAAAAAAAGTAGCTAATGTTTTTTAAAATTCTACCTGATTATGAAATATTCATATTAAACATTTAATTTCAGTTATTATCTAAACCTAATCTAAAAAAAAATATTTACAACAGAGATTAAAAGATAAAGCCTATCTACGTTTCTTTTTGGATTTTTTCTTATTAGTCTTGCATACTGTTGATCTCACAGTTTCGAGCTGACAGTTATCCTCTTCTGTGTCCATTGCGATAGCTTCTGTAGGTATTTTACTGGAATCGTCGCTTTCTGTTGTTTCTGCTTGTGAACTTTCAACCTTCTCTTCATCAGATGATTTGTCCAGTTTTACCAGATCGACATTAGTGGCTACTTTAGGACAATGTAGCTTTTCAGGTTCTAGAATATTTACAGAACTTAATTTAGTCATTTGTGAGTTATCTGATTCAAAAATATTTTGTTTGAGTGCAGTGGAATATGATATACTAGAACAATCAGAAATTTTCTCAATATCAGGACTTTCTGTCACTGCTGGTTTACTAGCAGCAACACTACTCCAGGATTTTTTCGGAAGTTTTACGTGAAAATCAACCGACACATCATCTTTTTGTTCGTCAATAGTTTCTTTGTTGATATTGATAATTCGAACACCAAGCTTAGTTTTTGGTTTTCTTGGTTTTTTCGGCAATGTCTTTTCTTCTATCGCATTTTCTTCTGATGACGATACTATATCTTTTTGTTCTAACCCTTGATATCGATCATTTTTTACCCTTCGTTCTTTTCTATTGTGCTTTATTGATTGTTCATTTTCATCCTTCTCAGAAAAATCCTCAATACAATCTGTAGGCGTTTTCAATGAAATGAGAGTATCTTCAATAGGCGGAGATGGGAAGGGAAAATCTAATTTTTGTAAAGGTGGTGGTGTGATTATGTCAAAAGTTTGTTTTTTAAGTTCGGTTAGAGGTACGAATTGCATATCAGCTAGGGTATCTGAAATATCACAGATGATTGATTTACTTTTAGGATAACTGGAATGAGTAGAGGTCTTATTATGAGATTCGTGTTTTTGACTAGAAATGGTTGTTTTGTGCTGAGGTTTTCCAACGGTTGTCTCACAAAACAGTGGAGATTCACTACGTTCTTTTTCAATACCGGAATCAACCTCTGATAATGAGTCCGATTTGTTAATCTTACATTTGTCTATAAATGGCTTATTGCGAGATTCATGAATTCTATGCGGTAATGTTACTGGTTTTTCTTTCTGAGCTGGTGCTTTATTGGCGTGGGAAATACTATGACTACTTTTATTTTGAACATTTTCTGATTCGGCAAAAATAATTGCCTTAGAAGCCACTACCGGTCTAAATAAAGCTTCATCACAGTTCTCATGTATTACTTCTTCTGTAGGTTCGGGTTCCACATCTTCATCCGATTGGACTGTGAGGACGGTTCCCAGTGGATTGACAACTTTTGCAACGGTTGTCGTATGATGTTTGATCGATACAATAACACAACGTCCACCACCTGAACAGAAAGAGCCAATGGCAGGTATTACTAATATCATATTTTAAGGTGGTTAATTCATCAACTTGCGAAACATATGCATATTTTTAACAAAAGTTATACAGTTAGCGTACATGTTCTAGCATGCGAGCATGCAATAGACATAAATTAAATGAAGACATATTAAAATTAAAATAGAAAACAAGCAATCAAATTCTCATGTTAGAAAATAGTGCACACAATTAACGCAAATTAATCCTAAGAATGGAAAATAAAGAATGTTTAAATTGCCTGCCGTTGACTATTTCTGAACATATTTATGTTGTGTACAGAGACTGGTACCTCAACCGGATTAGAAATAATGCATTAAGCAAGATTTTATTAGCTTAGAAATTATATATATGGTTAAGTGATATTAGTGTGTTTTCAATGGTCATGGATGAAATAATAATTTCCATATTATTAATGCAGAGGTTAATTGAAATGTAGACAAATTTTAACACTTAAATATAAAATCAATTAAATCAAATTAAACTGCTTACTGAAACAAATTAATGTTTAAAACTAAATTGAATATAATAGAAGTATATATTCTGTTAAATGCAAAACTTTCAAATATGTATATCTATAATTACAGCCTTAAAAATAAGAAATATTAAAAGTTTCTTGTTATATGAAGGCCATTGGGAATATTTCTGGAAACGATATAAAAAAAACTTAAATTTTGAAAATGACTTTACTGTTTTTCAAATTTTGAACATTAACATACTTTTGCATACGCTCAAACCAACTTGCGAAGGATTTTTTCCGCTCTGAAGCTCATACTTCGGAAACGAGTATTCGTAATCTTTTAACAACTGATTCAGGCGACAAAAATTACTCACCACGCATTTTGTTTTTTATGTTTCGGACAAATAGAAATCACAAGGTGATAAATCGCGTGAATAAGGGCAACGAATCATTAATTCAACATTTTTACTTGACGTCCGGCTCACAAATATATTAATATTAATCAAAGTTCACGATTCTTTGATTTTCTAAAGTTGCGGTTGCCACATGTCCAATAAAACCAAGAAAAAAGAGATCATTTGACTGGCAGCACTGCGCGAACGAAAAATACGTAGGTTTTGACTCACTTTGAAGGAACTAATCAGTGGATTGTTTATTTTCAGGATCGTACAAACAAATCCAAGTTACTTCACTAGAAATGGTGTAAACTAAATTTTAACAACCTCGATTGAATTTTTTTAGTATTTCTTTCTACCATTTGACAAGGCCTTGTTGTTTAGATTCTGTCAAATAGTAGGAAATCAAACGATTCCTAAGCTACCGCACATTTAAATGCTTACGCGAAATTGCGTGTATTGTTTTCATGTCAATCCCCAAGGACGCTTTTGAATTATACAGTATCTATCTAGCATATCGATCTCGTTTAATCATTTCACACATAGCATCGACATTAGTGGCAGCGACTTTCACGAAATTTGTTTCTCAAAGCGGTACCATGTTTCGGCGTTAAACCACATTTGAAATCACAAAAAACCATGACTAGAAAATTTTCACGCCAGAATTCCATTCTTATATACTACGCGACATATAAAACCCCTACAACTCTTATGAGCATAAAATCAGAGTCTTTTTAGTTGCGTAAACGGTACAAATATATTCGTACTGTCACTTATAAGACTTCATAGGTTATACAACGTGTTTCAAAAAGAATTACATCTAGTTGTCCATGAATTTCTGCTATAAATTATGATGTTCTGCATTCTTGAAATGCTTTAAAGATTGGATATTAATCAAACAACCAAGGTAAATAACTAATTTCTAGAATTATTAATTATCATAATTTGTAACAAGTGTTCAAAATGACCATTTTGAACACTCTGTCGAATGCGACGTTTCAGGTTGTCAAAAATATTCTGCAATACATTTGGTGTTATTTTATTACATTTAGTTGTAATTGTATTCATCAAGTCATTTCAGTTATTAATTCTTGTGTTATATACTTCATTTTTAACAATCCGAAAATAGAAAAATCTAACGGAGTAAGATCTGGTGAGCTCGCTAGCTAAACACCTCTGCTTATAACTCGATGAGGAAAGTAATCTTCCCCGTCCCGAGACATGGTTCAAAATGAAAACCTAATGGTGAGCATCGAATCTGAATAACTCTGTATAATACTGGCATAAATAAATAATTATTTATTTAATAACTTATAACTTAATAACTATTTTGAGAAAGAAAGGGGTGGTCATAAGTGGTGCTTATGCGGCATGCTCTCCAATACATCCATTATTACATTTAAAAAAAAAATATATATATATATATATATATATATATAAATATATATATATATATATATATATATATATATACAATGTGTCCGGGAAAATGTGGGAAATCTCTCGGATTCAGATAGAACATTAAAAAATAAGATGACAAGTTCCCATAATTTTTTTCCTAGCGGCCCTCCCTACGGAGATACGGCCTCCTAAAGGACGCCACTGGAAATCCATTTTTCTTGAATAACTTTTAAACTACTTATTATAATTTAATGAAAATTTAAAATGATAAACAGTAGTAAGGACCTCTTAAAATACTGCCCTTAAATTTAAATTAGCTTGTTTAGTTTACCAGGGGCGGACTAGGTTGTACATTTTAATGCTTACATTTTTAACACCCTGTATGATAAGGAGTTAAAAAAACAAATTTGGATACCTTGAACATTAAGCTAAAGAAAAGGTACTCTTGTTCATTGTCGATAAAATGAACCGTTTTCGAGGAAAAAAAAAATAAAAGAATTAATGTTTTGTTTCTATTAAAAAGAACCAAGTTTTTTATTTTTTTTTGTCTGCAACAAAGTGTGATACAAAAGTCTGAAATAAAACTGTTTTCAGTACTAAAAAACGCATTGTTTTTACAAACGTTACTATGGTACCCACGAATTAATAAATATCTTGCATTGACGTGTAAATTTTAAATCTTGTAGTCTTTCATATTGTTAACACGTTGATCCTTTACTTCTATATTAATTTATTGAATTTTGAATATCTTGGTAAATTTAATTTGATAATGGGATACACATTTAGTGAGTATGCAGATATGCATCTTAAATACGGTCTTGCATCTTGCAATGCTTTGGAAGCAAGAAGGTTGTATGAAGAAAGATATCCTAATCGCAATATTCCAAATCAGGAAACATTTCAGCGACTTGACCAACGTCTAAGAGAGACTGGTGGACGATTCCAGTTAATAAGGTAACATTATTGACTTTCTTTAATGTTTTAGGAAGTTTTGCGAAAAAAAGTACTGATGCTGGTGTGAGAAGAACAGTACGTACGGTGCAATTGGAGGAAAATATTTTGGATACTGTAGGTGATACTCCTTCAATAAGCACTCGAAGATTAGCCGCGCAGCTTAATACGTCAAAAACGACAATTCATGAAGTACTTAAAGAATAGTTGTTTTACCCTTATCATCTGCAAAAAGTGCATCTACTACTTCCTGAAGATTTTCCTCGTAGAATCCAGTTCGCAAACTGGCTGTTGGATCAGCAACGAACAAACCCTAACTTCATTAGCACTATTCTTTTTACCGATGAAGCAGGGTTTACCAAAAATGGTATTGTAAAGTTACATAACTCGCATGTATGGGCTGACGAAAACCCTCATGCCACTGTCGTTCATCATTATCAACATCAGTTCCAATCAATTAATGTTTGGGCAGGAATAATTGGCAATTTTTTGATTGGACCATACGTATTGCAGCCACGATTGAATGGTGAACTTTATTTACAGTTCCTTCAGAACGCTTTACTGGATTCAATAGAGCATTTGCCACTTGCAACCCGCCAAAGCATGTATTTTATGCATGATGGGGCCCCACCTCATTTTAGCGTTGCTGTACGCGACCACCTGAATAACGTCTATCCAAACCGTTGGATAGGCAGAGGAGGTCCCATTGTCTGGCCTCAACGGTCTCCCGACCTAACGCCAATGGATTTTCACCTGTGGGGTCATCTCAAAACCTTGGTGTATTCCTCTCCGGTTGATACTAGGGAGGAACTTTTACAGAGAATCACATTTCATTGTGATGTGATAAGAAACAATGCTGGGTTGTTGTGGCGAGTACAGCAGTCCTCTATTCGTCGTGCCCGCGAGTGTATCAGAGTTCACGGAGCCCATGTTGAACCCACTTATGAAGTTTTTAATTGATTATTTCTAATTAGCGTATTTAGGTTCAATCGTTGCAAGCTTTAGTGAGTACATTTCTAAACATAATTTTTGTTAAGGTGCCTTTCTGGGACAAAACTGCATTTCTAAGAATCTTTGTAATTTTGTCGTATTAAATAACCTAAACTAAAACTTTTTTGTTCCTGGAATGACTTTTGTATCACACTTTGTTGCAGACAAAAAAAAATAAAAAACATGGTTCTTTTTAATAGAAACAAAACATTAATTCTTTTATTTTGTTTTCCTCGAAAACGGTTCATTTTATCGACAATGAACAAGAGTACCTTTTCTTTAGCTTAATGTTCAAGGTATCCAAATTTGTTTTTTTTAACTCCTTATCATACAGGGTGTTAGAAATGTAAGCATTAAAATGTACAACCTAGTCCGCCCTTGGTAAACTAAACAAGCTAATTTAAATTTAAGGGCAGAATTTTAAGAGGTCCTTACTACTGTTTATCATATTAAATTTTCATTAAATTATAATAAGTAGTTTAAAAGTTATTCAAGAAAAATTGATTTCCAGTGGCGTCCTTTAGGAGGCCGTATCTCAGTAGGGAGGGCCGCTAGGAAAAAAATTATGGGAACTTGTCATCCTATTTTTTAATGTTCTATCTGAATCCGAGAGATTTCCCACATTTTCCCGGACACATTGTATATTTCAGAGAGTATGTTCTTCTCTTCATATATCACGTTCAACAGTTTATGCAATTAAACAGCGGAAGGCCCAAAACCCAATTCTTACCTCACCAGGTAGAAAGAGACCTCAATCTAAACCAAAAAATAGAGACCTTCGATAGTCTGTTAGGTTGGAAGTAAAGAATATCTTTATAACATGTATAAAGAAAGTAAATATTACTAAAATATATTGTTTATTAACTTATTATAAAATGATTGTTTTAGAAAAACATGTTACTTTAAATACATTAAAAGAAGAACTGAAAAACAGAGATCATTGTTTTATGTTCAGTGTCTTTGAGTACTTTGTTACATAACATCGGCTTTAAATTCAAAAAAGAAGACAACAAACGAGCGCTAATTAAAAGGCATAATATTGCATTATTACCGAGTGTTTTTTTGATGAAGTATATGAACAATTTTATGTCAAATTCACCAAAGCCAATTGTATTTCTGGATAAAACATGGATTCCAAGGGGAAAATCTTGGCAAGACGAGTCTACAAAAAGTGTACTATAGCCTTAAGGTTATGATGGCAAACGTTATGCCATTGCCCATGCTGGTAGTGACAAGGACTTTATAAATGGTGCTTTCATCAAAAACGGAAACTGCAAACTATCATGCTGAAATGAATAGCAAAAAAATTGATGAATGGGTTATAGCTCAACTTATGCCAAACATACCAAAAAATTCAATTATTATAATGGGTAACACCCCATTTTATAGTGTTGTTATTAATAAAGTTCCTAATACTTCATCAAGAAAGCAAGATGTAGATTGATTATTACAATAAAAATATTGGCCGGGATGGCTATGAGAATGAAAGTGTTAGCTATGTGGGGTGAATCATTAGAACAGTGTGATACAAGTACTTGGGAAAACTGTGGAAGGCGTACTAATAACCTGATTACAACTTGGTACGAACGAGAGATACATATGATAGATGTTGAAGTCGAACCAGTTATTATAAATCCAAATTATTTATCGAGTTCAGTGGAAAAATCGGATAATTAAGCATCATTAAGCAGTGATACTCATATTCAAATTAAACAATACCTATTTATTCATCCTCAAATACTATGTTTTTAAATATTAAATATATTAAAAAATTCTATGTATTTATATGCCTGATACTGTGTTCTTTATTATTAACTTTGCAAAATATTTGAATGTTTACTGGTAAATACTATGTTCTTATTAAATAAGTATATAAAATACTATGCTTGTGTTTAAATTCTATCATACAGTGACTTAGTCATGTCATAAACTTTACAAACTACTACATATATCAAATAAATGATCCAATCAATTCTTTCTCTATCCAATATATTTTAGATATAACATTTCCAATATCCACAAATTTTGTAGTTAGTTGTATAAATACAGCAAAAGTAGATTGTTTAAAGACAAGAAACACATTTCAATGATAGAAGAATCTTTTATGAATAATTTAGTTCTCTAACTAAAATGTATGCTTTAAGGGTATTTATTCACTTTCTTCTTATGTAGAATAAAATCTGAAACTTTAATAAAATGCACAAGTATTATTCTGGTATTATTAATAGTTATTGCATAACTTCAAAATATTACAATTGGACAAGTACATAACCTATTTCGCTATATATCTACCGTGCAGCTTTTTTCTTCTGAAATTTATCTAAATTGTTTCCATAATTTACCGCAAAAATAATATATTAAGTACGCTTATTCCATATGTATCCCTTTTACAGTATTTGACTTGAGCAAGAAGTATTGTTTTGCTTCAGACGGAAAAATTGATGACGTTTGTTTTAAGATCCATTAAACAGATAGGTTAGATATGCACGTAAGTAATATGGCGAAGAATTATTTATCGAACTTAAACGAAGAAAGGAGACAATTTTGTATGATATAAGGAATTTAGAATATTCAAAAAAAAAAGATTACAAAATGAAACTTGGTAAAGGATTGCAAAGGCAGTAGGGAAAGTAAACAAAAGCCAGCTGTTAGCGCATGCAGTGATATTGCATTGACTTATCGTGTCGATAGCTCCAGAATAGAGTTCGAAGCTTGCTGTCCAAGAAGGTTTTCGTAGTTCTTCTTCTCGTTTAAAGTGAATATCGTTAACCAAACATCTTAAGTCGCTCCACGGGCCCGTGCATAATAATAGCTCATAGCATACTCATAGCCCCTTTAATTGGTGTTAAGTTGTTAGGGGGATGCTAATGCGTAGATTATTATTATTATTATATATTAAATCTAAATTTCTTTACAGTAAAGAAAAATATTTATTAAAACACATAACTAATACTGTCTCGTTCCCACGTTTTCAAGTTGCCATTCAAGAGCCCAGTCTCTATTTAACTATTAAAATAATCTTTGAAATTGTTTCGTATTGTATATATTATAGATCTAAATCTTGCATGTTTAAATGGTAGTAGCTCATTAATTGGCATCTCATCATATTCTTGGTTATTGTATAAATTATGAATTTATTTTATACACATTGCTAGTTTATTTTTAAATTTCAACAGGTGTTTGACAGTACATCCTTCTTTCTAAATTTCTTTCTTAAATAATTTGTGAGCTTCATAAAATTGTTGCCTGTTTAGTCTGCAATAATTTAAGCTGTGTTAACAGATAATATATGTTAGAAAAATTTTTCCTAAAGATATCCTATTTTAGTATATAAAAAATATGCCCCATGAATAATTAGTTATTTTGACTTGTTCTATTTACTTTATTGCTTACAAATTTCAAACTATTTTTTTTTAAGAAAGAAATCACACTAACATATTTTTTTCCACGATTATTATTGAAATGATCAATAAATCGCTGATAAAATTATTCTCTTTGGGGTATGTCTGCAGGAAGTATGTATTTCATGGGTTTCTTGTAAACGGGAGGAATGTATAGCAAACGCCAATTAAGTTGGCGCGAGGAGGGGTAAGTTCGCGCAGGATTAGAAGTAGTGGGGAGATTTATATTTGGTTTTACATCAAATGTCAGATAATTCTAACCTCTCAACGTGTATCACTTATGATCCCCTAGCAAAGACATTATGTTCCGGCAAACGTCAATGACAAATGTATTCTGACAATTACTTGAGTAGTGGGGGTGGACGTTTTTAAAAACGGCTTCTGTGCACCCCCCTCCTCGCGCCAACTTAATTGGCGATTGCTATAAGTATATAAATGAAGTAAATATATATATATATATATATATATATATATATATATATATATATATATTTATTAAAGGATGCGTCTAGTAGTTCCGTAAGAGAGATTCTAGTTCTTTCCGGAAATGTCGCACGGAAATCTGTTGGCGTTTCTTAATTACTTGTTTCTTCATATTCGCTTCTAACCGAATAAACCATTTTTTCTGCCATTTCTTAAATATATTTTAACCATTTAACGTTTTTGCACAGGTAAACTGCAGCATATTGGGATAAGATTGCTTTAATAACTTCCATGTTTTTAACATATAAGCTGATGCATCAGTAAAAAATAATAGCATCTTGTCTTTATAGTTGTTCTTCGATGACAGGATATTATGAATACATTGATCAATTACTTCTGCAACTGTTTCACCATTTACGACTGGCAATATTTTAGTTGCAATTAAGTATGGTTGGAATGAAGTAGTCGGATGAAGAATACCAACAACTACATTTAACAAATATCGTCCCATTATATCCGTTGTTTTGTCTGCACTTACCCAAAGATAATGACCAGGTTGGTTCGTATTTTTTCAATGGTTCTCAAATAACATTTTGGTAAGTGGTATTTACGTAAAGTAGATTCATCTGGTATATGACGATCAGTATATTTTGTAAGAAACCTCTTGAGAACTGGATTGTTAAGCTTTTTGAATGAGATATTGGCCGCCATGAAAGCTTCACACAGTTCTTCGTTAAATGTGTCAGGTGCAGATGGTCGTATGTTATTTTGATGAGTTTTCGAAGAAACATGTCTCTGCACATTACTCATTTGTGGGCGCCTTAAACTTAAAGAACAGGCACTGTAATATATCTCGGTATCATTACAAATATGTAATCAATTTGCATGGCCTCTAATCCATCCTACTATGGCTGCCCTACGAGAATTCTCCATAGTTAATGAAAATAAATAGAAATACTAAGAACAGAAAGAAATGTCTGGCAAGTAAATGTATATGAAATACACCAAAAGGTTTGAAGCAATATTTCCGTGTAATCATTTGAAAAACCCAAAACTCTAATGCATAAAGAAAGTTAAAAAAAAGTTATTAAATTATGTATGTAATAAATGATAAATCTAAAACAGTTATTTCTTCTTACAAACTCATTATCTCATTATCAAAATGTTCCTGATTTACGTTCTAAAATTAATTAAGTTTATCATTTAGTTATGCTTTAGAATTTCATATTTATCTTTATACGAAGTCTGACATTCTGATGACATCAGCTCATTTTTTTTTTTGTCTAAAACTTCAATGTCTTTAGAAATGATTTTTACAGTTCTATTGATCAGTTTCTTTGGTTGATTTAGCTGTTATTAAATGCCTTTGCTATAAAGTGTACATGTATGTATAATTCACCATTTATTATTGATGGCGATTACGAATTGTAAAAAAAAGTATTCCTGGATCCTTTTTGTTTTTCTTGGTAAGTGCTTGTTTGTTTTCGTTGTTGAAGTGCACAAATTATAAACAGGACATATTTAAATGATCGCAAAGTAAATATTTTATTTGGTTTTAATACTATATTTATTTCAAACATCACTTACACTACCGTTCAAAAGTATTTGGGAACCTTTGTTTTTTCGCACTATTTATACTATATTGAGGAAATACATTTTATTAGTACTAAATAGTTCTCAGATACGTACTTTAAAACTAATGAAATAATAATTATCAAATTATTTACCGTATTTACCGCGATAATCCGATAATCCTTTTTTTTCGTAAAAGGATAGATTTAAAAATTCCTAGTATCTAGAAATTTGTTCCAACTTGCTAAAAAACCGTACAGTGACGTTTCGGTATATGCACACTGCAGAAAAAGCCTTCTAATTTCATTTCTGATCGTACATTCAACGATACAAAAAGTTGTAGATTTCGGTTTCTGGGTTGGAACCGCGTCGAGTTAGGCGTAATTATCAACGTTTCGTCCACTGTTGCAAGGGACATCTTTAGGGCCGTACGTAGATGTCCCTTGCAACATTGGACGAAACGTTGGCAATTGCGTCTAACTCGACGCGGTTCCAACCCGGAAACCGGGGTCTACATCTAGAGAACGACCGCGGAAACCTACACCTACGATACCAAAAGTGTTCTAACTAAATTTTGACCGTACACAAACCAGTCACGGGACGGTCAATCCAGTTCACAGACCGAAGCAAGTACCGCCTGGACTGACATGCACATTACATAACGTGATCCCGTGGAACTACAGTTGGGAATAGCAATATCACACAATATTGTAATGACTCATCCGATGACGCGAGGTGCGTCATCCCTCTGGATGTTTTCGCGAGGCCTACGTGAAGGCTCTAGAAAAGTATTCACCGATATAAAAGCCGCGTCGAAGAAGGGATGGACATTCATTGAATCCTACAGTCTCGCGAAGTAAACATAAATATAGTTACATAAATATAGAATACATAAATGTACTTATTGTTGTTAATAGTTAGTTTTATATTGTTATACGTTTTAATATTAATATAGTGTGTGTGTCTAAAGATATTGTTAGTTTTATTTAAGAACCCGAAAAGACAAACTTTACAATATCATAGGACAGAACAAAGTTGATTATTTCAATTATTACTGTTGGCAGTACTTCAAACTAGATCGATAACCAAACCCTCACATGTACTTTCCAACTTCTTTATAATTGTCACTGGTCCAAAAGCAGTGCGAAACTAACGCTTACGCACAAAATGATCACCAAACGAAACGTGTACTGTAACGAAATCGGTAGTAGGAAGAAACCTTAGGTAACGATGTTAGAAACAAGTTTTAGGATAAAAGATCTCAATTACGGTCATTTACTTACTTAGTTTCCGTATTCATACTAATAACATTGCGATTTGTGAGACAGTGGAATACAATTCTTGGAAAGGTCTAAAACGAAAGAGTTAAACGTTGAAACATGTGCTTATAATAGCACATTATAATGCCGGCAAAAGCAATTGTGTAATTGCCAAACAAATAAATTTAAAACGTTCTACCGTGGATTAAAATATTAACAAAATATCGTGAGAGTAGCAGTTTTTTCAATAAAAAAAGAAGTGGGAGACCAAGATCGACATCTACTCGACAAGATCTTATCATAGTAGCTACCAGCAAACGAAACAGACGAAAAACTGCACCGAAAATAGCAGTCAAAATAAATGCAACTCGTCAGAATCCAGTAAGCGTTTCTACTGTTTACGCCTTTCTTCATGGACGAATAGCGATGAAGCAGCCGCTGTTACGTTTACAAAACAAAAGAAAGCGAAATTGGCCTCGTGAACATCAAAACTAGACAGTAGAAGACTGGAGGAGTAAAGTGCTGTGGACTTATGAGTCTAAATTTGAGATTTTCGGTTCATGAAGACGTGTCTTCGCGAGAAGATCTGTAGGTGAACGTGCAACAGAAATTCATTCTTCTGTTGCACGTTCGTCTATCATTAAACACGGCGGTGGTTCGGTAATGATTTGCGGATGTTTTGGTGGTGCACTCGTTGGTGATATTGTTAAAATCAACGAAATTTTGAAAAAGGAGCAATATAAGCATATTTTGAAAGTTAACGCAATGCAATACCTTGTGGAATCAGAATTCGGGTCAAAATTTTGTGTTCCAACAAGATAATGACCGGAAACATTCCTTCAAAATTGTTATAGAATATTTAATACAACTGGAAGACGATGGAAGAATAAAAGAATGGCCCCCTAAAGCCCCGATCTAAATACAATCGAGCTACTGTGGAAAGAACTCGATCGAAAGGTACGGAAATCAACACCAACATCTGCCGCTGATATGTGGAGTAAGCTACAAGAGACTGTTACGAGCTGATTTAGCTCGTCTATCATTTTTAGGTCTGCGATCATATATATTTGAAATGTCTGGTATATTGGGACCGTTTGATTAAGCCTAACTGTATTGTCTTGGTTCCTTGTCGGTTATTTTTGGATGCCTAGGTTTATATCGTTGGAATTTCCATATGATATTTGTTTTCCCTGCATCAGAGATTTGTTTAATGATTTAATTTAGTCTATTTATCTATTTGAAGTATATTTGTATAGGTATTTAGATTTTGCTATCTGTAATCTTTGAAATGTCAACTAGAATTATTGCTTCTAAATTATGTTATTAAATCTAGATTGTTATTTACATCATTGTACCCAAGAACTTTGTTTATTATATCATACTCCCTTTTGGTTAGATTTGAATTGCGTATTTTCAGCAGCTTAAAACATCTGTTTGTGTAAAGCATATTTTCTTTCTCTAGTTATTTACCTCGCTATGGATTGTCTGAAATTTTACCTTAATTAAATCGTGGTTTGACATTTTTTTTTATATATACCTAAATCTCATCTTGACCTGGTACAGGCTTTCTGATTTATTTATAACCGTTATCTGTTTATTTGTTGTCATTGAGTTAGGTTAAGGTATATGCATCTGATAGCTACGTTTGTGAGTGATCCATATCTGTGTGAAGTATGTTCTATAAGATGGTGGACTAGAATATTGTAGACAATTAAATAAAATGTATTGAGTTTCTTGGTTGAATCTTGTGATTTTTCATAGGGTATTTCTTTCCTTTTTCTTATTTCTCGCCCGTCTGTTGAATGGAATAGTGACATCTGGTGTCTATTTTCTGGACAGTTGTCTTGTATTCAAAAATCTTTGTAATAAAATGTATTTTATTACAAACAATTTTTTTCCAGTTGGGTTCGTGTTTTATTGCATTAATTTTGAGTGTGGCAAAAAGTTTTCTAATTACGTAATTCTTATTTAAGTTGCTCTCTACAGTGGTTTCATATATCGGTTGCTTTAAGAACTATGTATCTTATCGTATAAAAGCATCGAGTTGGTGAAAATTCGCTCTCTTGCAATATAGTCGTCACAACTGGGAACTCGGAGAATTTCCGAGGACGTAATTCATTTTTTAATTTTAATGGCCCAATAAAGCACATTTTCGGTGTGTTAGCGGTTAGTTTCCATTGGAGCACGTGTTCGTGAGTTTTCATTTCTTTTTCGACCACTACCCTCTCGTAGGCGAGCCTATCTTTGATGTCCATATTTATGGCACTGTTCTTTTTAATTATAATTAATTTTTGCTATATTCGTTTTTTTTTCTTGAATTTAAAAGGGCACACGTGTGGGGTATAAATTCCCTAGTGAGGCATAAAGTACACACGTGTAGAGAAATTCATTCAAGTGAGAGCATGAAGTTCTCATCGTTCTATGTAAATTGTACTGTTTTGTTGGATAATTCCGGGTAGAATCCGAACTGAAAGTATTATACCATTTTACGAAGGAGAGTCGTATCCCACTTATATGAGAGAACACTGCTAAATAGGAATCACCATTAAAAAGACACGGTTGCGTGAGCGCGACAATTTTATTAAGTTAAGGTAGTATCACACATGTTTTATATTTTTATATTTTGAGAACTACAGACATTTGTCTTAAACTCACTCTGTGGAATCTGTCCATGTTCGGAGTATAAAGTTTAAAGATAGTTATAGTCAAGTTTAGATTATTGTAATTTAGAGTCATTCGATAACTCTTTATTTTACACAGGGTAGTCGAAACTTACATTAACGTACTAGGGTTATGCCCAAAAATTTCTTCACTTCATTGTTGATATCGTAAATATATTTTTAAATTTCAAATATTGATTATAATTCTGTGGATTGATATAGGCCAATGTATTGATAAGTTTAACATTATATTTTTCTATGTTTAATTTCCTTCTTTACGATTTTAAATTGTAAATTGTTTTAGTGAATAATTAATAACCTAATTATATAAACTGAATGTATAAAATCTGATGTGAGATTTATCGAAAGATCTTTGGATAAATTACCAACTGACTTATTATCAAGATTAAGCAGAGTTTACTTATTAAGGGCTTAATTACTTAAATACTGAGATTTTATTGCTTCTGTCTTATAACTTTTCAGTATTCAATTGCTTTTCTTATGCATATTAAATGTACATTATCATTCTATTAGTTTAAAATTACTATACTGTACGAGTCATTAACTAAGTATCAATTTATTACCTTTTATTTTATCTTTATTTACTTAACTGTTGCGTTCATTAAGCAAGTTGGTCACTGATATTTTAATGTTTGATGATTAATTCATTATTAATTGTGGCTCATGAGCCTTGTTCAGATCTTTGCATTATTTGTCAATATTATATTTCTTATGGTTATTGCTGTTTTTGTTCAACATAGATGCTTATTGATATATATTGACTGTTGCTATTTAATAAATTACATCTTGTTATTGTTATTCTATTTGGTGTTTTATTGTTATGTTAGAATTTGTACACGTATTACCTGTGAATTATTTAGCTTACTTTCGGCAGTGTCTGTGTTCGCTGTACCGGTTTGAGAATATAAACACTGTGGTGCCTATATTTAAAAAGAATCTCTCCCTAGCTCGCATCTTAACTGAGATAGCATCTCCACCGAAGATCTTCGGAGCGATCGTGTTTGTTTGGTAAGTTAGTAAGTTAACTAGATAGTACCTTGTATAGGAAGACGCGTGTACTAGAGCTTGAGAAAGCACGTAACAAGGCATGAGCACAAATAGCACCAGAATTACTGACTAATGGCAGAATGACCGGATTATGCGCTGCTATTATAAAGAAAAAAGAAGAGGCCACACAGATGAGACAAAAATTGTAAGACTTTTTTAATATATATTTTCACATTTTTGTTTGTATTTTTAATTTTTTCTGTTAATACTATGATTTTATGAGGGCGGCCAAATACTTTTGAGCGGTAATGTATATCGATGGCAGACTAATTGATTTATTTTTTCTAGTATAGAGACTAACGTAAAAATCAGCTTGTAAATGAAGACTTACATATGTATAAGAAATTTTACAACATAAATGATGCTCCGGTAAATAAAGTTATTATATACTCGTATAAACGTGCTCAGCAAAAATAATTTTTAAGGAAACACAAGAGATTAAATTCATTACAGATACAGATGAACGCGTAGGTTGAATAAATTAGAAATCTAAAATGTTTTCCAAAAATATCAGAGTTACCTACATCAAAATTGCAATTATTCATCATTGATACAAGACGTTCAAGAATTCCATGATGTATCGATGACGCCTTTATTATACCATTTTCGTGACAGCTTTTCATCTCTCTGTTTCATTTTTAGCCTTATATTACGTTATATACAGTAATGTTTGTATTGATACCGCTTTTAGTATGAAACGTTTAAAACATCATATGTTTGGCAACGACGGGTTGCTTAACTTTTTCATAAGAAACTATGATGATGTGTTTACTATTCCTCGTAGTTTGGCGTGGGGTTACAGCTGCGAGCATCATCAGATCTTTTTTAATTAATTTTTTTAATTAATGACCAAAGTTGATTGACTGTGATTACTAAACATTATAAAGACATACTGCAAAACGTCTTTGTTATACTAAGATTATTTCTATTTACAACTGAAATTTCGGCTTAAACAATAAACTTTCATTCAACAAAAATGTAATAACTGAAATACCGGGTCATTATCAACGATAGATTGTGATGTATATTTGCATAAGGGGAGAAGGATAGGAAAGCTTTTGTCGTGTCTTGGTCCATTGTCAGAATTCGTTATATATATATAGATAATTATTTCGTGACCTTTGTATGTCATGGTAAATTCAATTCTTTGGCGATTTAAGGTCTGCTTTTACTTCAAAATGTATATATTTAAAACAATCCATCCAGGTAATATATACATTTTTAAGTAAAACTAGACCTAAAATCGCCAAAGAATTGATTTACCATATATATAGAAAATATATATATAAATATAGAAATAAGAGTAATTTAATAAATTCTGACAATGGACTAAGTCCTCAGTCCAGTTTGTATGCTTTATTATGGCTGTAGTAATTATTAATACGCTTCATGATTCTTTAATTTTTACGCTAGGTTTAAGTAGTATATAAAATATAGGAGTAAAGGATTTGTTTTAATGTTACAAATTTGGTGTTATCCCACTGGCGATTTGGCGAAGAGTATATTTTTAAAGGTTGTACCTTAGCCAAAGATGCTAAGTTTAACACTATTTTTGAGATTGTTCTACTGAAGACGGCAATTTAGTTGCCTAAATAAGTATTTAGAGTTTATTAATTTATGTTGTAGTTAGAGATTTTTTCTTGTTTCTGTCTATTTCTATTACTGTATTATATAAAAATTTTAGAATGAAAGTTTGGTACGTATGGAAGATTGCGTGACTTTGCTTTGTGAGTATAATTTTCAATCGCTTTTATTTAGACAATTTCTTAGTGCAAACTTTTGTCCTTAATCTCTGGTTTAGTTTGTTAATTTCCTGATTATTGATTTTTTTCTATTAGTAATACTTTAATAATTTTTGTTTACTTTTAGTTATAGTGTTTATTTTTATTACTTTTTGTAGTTTTTTCTGCTTTGTTTCTATTATTATTTTTACTTTTTTGCGTTATATTTTTTTCTTTATTATCTAATTATCTAGTTGTATAAAGTTGTATAAATAGTGATTATTATTGTCATGGTTTACCCGCCTAATTTGCTTTATTTATGTTCACATTTTATATATTTCGATATAAGTATATAATAATAATGCGTAATATACCCACAAAAGCTATACTATTTCCTAAGGTTAGACCGGGCTATAAATGTATATAAGAAATGATTTCAATAATGATTTACCCCATACTATGTTATTAATAATGATATTAAAAATTTTAAAGATAAGCAGATTTTTGTATTATGTATAGTATTATGTAAGGTTGATTAATACTATGCTTTGTTATTAAAATGTGTTTTAAATTTTAGGTAAGTATAAACATATGTACACAAAATACAATGTCCATTAAAGATTTAAACTTTAGCATTTTTTACTAAATACGTAAAAAAAAAAATAAAAACAAAGAATCTAAATAATAAATAATATATAAGCTTTATAAACAAAAAGACTGTATTTTACAGTGGAGCTTTTCTTTGTGTTTATGAATGTTCCTAATTATATACATCTCAAAACGAATAATTAACAAAATTACTCCAATGTAATTTTCTTTTTCAGAAACATTTTTAGTTACTCACCAGCTTCTCTGACTCCCGGCGATTCAAGCATTGCGTCTGCAAGATCTTCCTTTAGTTGAAGTTCTCCAGCCCCACTTGTTTCATCGAAGTTTTTTTGACAGGTCTCAAGGAGTTTTGGAGATGGCTCACAACTACTAACAGAGCCAGCCTCAATCAAAACTGGGTAAGAACTAGTTACAGGCATGTTAACGGGTTTAGATCTTCCAATATCCAATGGCTTTGAATCTAAGATATTAATAGAAGCGCTGAAAATAAAATTTACTAAGATAAGATATTATTCTTATGATGTTTTGCGTGCAATTGTTTTAGTCGTAGGAAATATTTGCTGTATAACGGTCTGTGAATTCACAATTAATATAAAAGAAGAATATATCTAAATTAAACTGAAATTCAAAAGAGTTATTAAGTAGATTTCCCAATACTTCACGTTTTTTCAAGTTTATTTTTATTTTGCAAAATGCACAAATACTTTACTATGTAAATATAGTAAATATAGATATCGTACACCATATGATGTATGTTTTATACTCTAGAAAACCATAATACTTTTTTTCTTCAAACATAAGTTGGTAGTATAAATGATACCGTTGTTACGCCTTGTTTTTTGAAACACTACTACAAACGTTTCAGCTGAAAAAGAGTTTAATAATAAAAAACAGCTTCAATATATAGACATAGGTTTCCGCGGTCATTTCCTAAATGTAGATCTCGGTTTCCGGGTTGCAACGGCGTCGAATTAGGCGTAATTGGCGTTTCGTCCACTGTTACAAGGGACATCTTCAGGGCTGTATGTAGATGTTCGTCGATTCGCAGTAGCTAGAAGAATGCTAGGACAGAGACCGACACAACTTATACAGGAGGGACCGGGTCAGTTGGTGGCCTACTATTGGCTGCAGACAATGAGCCAATCGCATGAATCGTATGGGTGTGGGATTTCGTAGTTGAATTCAATAGAGTTTGCCACGTTGGATGTAACGTTTAGCCATCGTTTCTATTAAGCTAGCAGGGATGTTTGTGAAATTCAATTGATTGACGGATTTTTTTAGGGAAATAATGCGATTCATGGGACATGGGACAGAAGATGACCGGAGTTGAGTTTGTGTTCTGACAGCGCTGAACCGGCTATATTTAACAGTCTAATACAATGTTCATGTTCGGACGCACGTACGCTGACTGGCCGCTTAGCTTCGCCAATGTACACACTGGCACACGAACACGGAATCCGATACACTTCTTGTGCTTGGAGCGGAGATATTTTGTGACTGAGGGAACTGAAGGAAGAGGTCCGAAACTTTAGAATGGGGTCTGAAGACGGTTTTGATTTTATTTCTATGTGGAACCTTTCCTATCTAATCGGTAATAAAGCAGTGTTGATGTTAGGATCGGATTCGCTCCGTGGTTTGGGGTTACGATGTCTAACTATAGTACGGTACACGTCGTGGGCGTTATAATTATTCTGGAGTAGGGTGTTTGTGCTTAAGTTCAGAGGGTAGTGTCCTAGGTTCTGAGATAGAAAACGTACGATGTACAAGAGTACTGACGAGCGCTTGTTTGAGTGCCGGGTGATGATGGAAAAGGGCGGTCAGGTAACGATCCGTGTGAGTCGGTTTCCTGTAAACCGCCTTGCCCAGTTTGCCAATGATATTGCAGGCCACAACTGGGACATATGAAAGTTATATGCAATGTACACTATAACCTTTTATGTGCAATTAATGCTTTATTATGAGAAATATTTTTATTTTTCTGATAGTTAAATTTTGCAGGAAAGATGTTCTGAGAATCATAGCCGGATCTCCAAACCCTAGATAACCATAATCAAGTCATTAGAAGCTCGTAGAAGAAAATAAATTAACAAAGTAGGAAACAGCGATCTCTTAAGACAATAAATAGAAATAGATCAATTACCTGAATAATAAAACCAACAAATAAGTAGGACAATACATGATTAAATAAATAATAGTATTATTGAGAACCAATCTGTATATTATGTGATTAAGAAGTAGTATTAGATAGAAAAAGGCCACGGCGGTATGGTGTTTATTTAACCCACATCGTTTAAAATAATAGGTTTAGGATATTGATATTGAAGTACTTGTACATAACGGGTGTTCATTTGAAAAGTCAATCTAGTAGCATGTGATTTACTGAGAACATTTTGAAGTATGTCGTAAATTAAAATTTACTACTTAACCTACAAAGTCGTATATTTTGACAGTTTCATACATACAAATAAATAACAAATGTGATTCACATTATCAAATGTCATTTGGATTTACGTTTACGGAACAACAAACACATACTAATATATTTGCGTCTTATTCTATCAAAATTTCAAAGTAACCTAGATTGACTTTTCAAATGAACACACGTTATTTAATATACAGGTGTCCTTGAAATAAAAATACAACGTATGAAAACTGAAAAGATGTAATTATATAGAATATGAATCCAAAATATTGTGAGTAAATTACGACGCGAACCCCAAAATTAAAAGCCTCCTGAAAATTCATAATGTAAATATGTACCTCCTTGAAGTTACACACATACCGTATGTTTACATACTATCAGTTGTCGATGTTATAAAAGGTATAATATCCTGTATGCTAATGCCAATACGTCGTACAAAATTAGCTTTTCATACATTCATATTCATACATACATTTATATTTATAAACCCACTTTGAAAATCCTACTAAAATTTCGTTACAAGTTTTGCTGTGGCAAGGGTTCGATAAACTGAGTCAGCTGTTTATTTATATAAATTTATGCTTGTAAATTCCTAAAGCTGATGTATTGAAACAACATGCAAGATGTGTGCTTACGTACATTTAAGTTACGATCTATTTCCTTTAATCAAAAATTGTAACGATCGACAACAAAACACAATAAAGCGAGATATATAAAAGCAAGACTTTTCATTTTGTTATTGTGGATCACTTTTAAAATTTCGTCTCCGATATATTCAATAGCGTAAACACAATTTTTTGAAATATTTTTGTCTTTGTCGCTTAGAAAGGGAATTTTAGGAAAATATTTTGGGTATATATTCTATATAACTTAATTCCATTTTTTTTATAAGTTGTCTTTTTACTTCAATGACACCCGATATAATAATAATAATCTTTTAAAGGCTTCGAAGGCCATTAGGGTTGTAACATGGTAAGTCTGTTACGACTTGAACCGTAAGATACACTAGGATAATAACGGGATTACGCGCCCAGCGTCTATTATTACTTAATGGTATCTCCTGGCACACACTTTTATGAGTCTTTCATCGAGCTGGAGTCGAAAAAACATCATCGATGTTGTTAACAGAACCGGGATCCGAATCCGGTTTCTACTAGACCAACTACATTGTGTCTGTAAATAATCGTATGCCAATTTTGTTGGGACTTCCACTAATTTCTCAATTTGTAGTGGCTACATTGTCGCTTATGTTAATTTTAACAGCCCATTGACGTTTATTTTGTGTACTATTTGGCGTCGATTTTTTTATATCTATTAAAATGTTTAAGAATGAACATGATGCATATATTCTTATGGCTCACTTTCGGAGTGCATTTCGAACCCACGACGGGACTTGGTCATATAATTTGCGGTCTTGCTTTGAACAATTTGTGGAAGTATTTCCTCGCTAAAATGTATATTATAAAGTTTTTGGTCACCACAAACGTGAAATTGTAAAACGATTTGAGACAAAAAACTGTATTTGCAAAGGTAAATTAACTGGGCAACCAACAGTATTAACGGAACCTGTTGTTAATGATCTTCGAGAACGAATTAATCAAAGACCACAAAAATCATTACGGAAGTTATCAGCACAGTCAGGTGTATAGGTTAAATATTTAAAGCAATACAAGTCCTTTACGTGCTTTTTTCAGGTATTACTGAGCTACTTGCATAAAAGTGCTATATCAAAAATTACGCATGCATCCCTACCGAGTTTCTGTTGTTTAACAGTTGTACCCTCGTGACTATCAACAACGAGTAGTAGTACTAGTAGCCAGTGGTTTAACCAGCAACTAAATAATGATCATTTACTCGATTTAACTTTTTTGACTGATGAAGCATGGCATCATTTATCCGGATATGCAAATAGTCAGAATTGGCCGAATATGGGCTACGGAAAATCCACACATACTTGTCCAAAAAGATCTGCATCCCATAAAAGTTGGAATCTGGGTTGCAATATCAAGACGAAGGATAATAGGGCCAGTTTTCTTTAATGAAACAATTAACGCAAAGAGATACCAAACTGTCATTTTGACAGAATTTATTAATCAGTTGCATGATGATGAAATAACATTGGGTTATTTCCAACAGGACGGAGCCACTGCTCACACTGCAGGTGCCAGCATAGCATATTTGCAGGAGTTTTATATGATCGTATTATCAGCTAAAGCTTGTGGCAACCGAGAAGTGAAGACTTGACACCACCAGATTATTTCTTTTCGGACATGTAAAGTGTTTTTAAAAACCGCTTATACACATTAGAGGAACTTAAACACATAATTAGACATGAAAACATCACCCAGGAAGAACTTTGTCGTGTATTTGAAAGTATGAAACTACGAGTAAATCTGTGTTTACAAAATAATGGTGGACATTTTCAACAGTTTTTGTAAAAATAAAGTATTTTTCTACTCATCAGTGTTCTTTTCATTAAATAAAGCAATTGCTGCATACTCAGCTAACAAATTAAAATAAACATAACCTTAATCTTCATTATTAATATAGCCACCAACTGTAGAAAAATAAAATCCATCGTTCCAACATAATTGGCATACGATCATTTACAGACACACATTATATACATATTATATATAAGAAAAAGATTAATAATGTAATGGAATTACTGCTTCTTATTGTTAAGTTAAAAAATCGGATTTAAAAAGTATAAAGACTAAGTAAACAACTTATCACAACTCACAAAAAAATACATACATATTTTTGGTTGTCATAAAATATTATTGCTTACCCAGAATTAGTGTTGTATGTTTTGAAAGTGAATTGAGGACCCATCCAGAGCCTTCTGTGTGGACCTGCGTGAGTAACGATTTCGACTTGAGATAACCATCTATCATCATTATGGTCTGGTTTGGTATTTTTAACTATTGGTACATCTTGATGAATTTGATTTAAAGAGTCTGTTGAAAGTGGGAGCAATAAATCTTTTGAATTTGGCTGTCTTTGTAGAATCCATTGTGCACGAGCTCGTACCATCAATTCGATCTGTGTATCGTCGCATACTTTTTCTTTTGGCACACTGGATACAGGATGAGGATCGAGGTCGTACTGAATAAGAGACCCATGGCAGGACATTATAAAGAGTGATTCAACTGGCTTGGAAGGGGGCTTGTGAACTGTGTCTCGAGTAGGAAGTAAATTATCTATCCATGCCCTAGCAGGTCCGAAACATGCACATAGTCTTAATACAACTTGTATGTTGTCTTCTGAAGATGATCCAAGTCTTTGGCGGCCTAAGAACAGTGAAAGTGTAAATATTTTATAAAACTGTTCTATGAAAATTAGAAAATGGAGAATTTTTGTGCATATTATTCAAGAAATCTATTATATTCTTACACAGAAACATATAATATTTTGCTTCTTAAAAAACTATTTAACAAACGTATATAGACGTAGTATTTCAAAATACATAATACACTAAGGCACTTTTTACAATTCCTTCTCGGTACTTTTTCAAAATGAATTAAATGGTTTCTTCTGTACTAAACTAAACGATATATTACACAACATTAAAGTTATACATAACTCAAACACAAATACGACACCATTTTTTTTCCGTACATGTTTTGCATTATTCACATGCCTTTGGCAGTTATATTTTGTTGTACACACGAGCGGTATTTCACAAACTTTGCATTTTATTGTAGTGCCAGCGTAAACTAAATCCGGAAATACTTATTAATTTCTGTGCTTCGTGGTAGAAAGGTCACTTTATAGCTTTCGACATTATTGATTTATTATTTTTCATTTTACACGAAATAACTGTACTATATAGCAGCCGACTTGAGACTGGCCCGATATCGGAAACATATATGAACATAAAAAATATAATATATGCGCGTGCAACCCAACTGTGACGCTGCGTTTGCTTCCAAATGTGCATCCTTAGTTATGAGAAATTTTTAGAAGGGTTTGTGTTAAAAGGTTCGCTCTCATTTCTTATATCAGTGTAAGTGAGGGGTAGCGACTTCTTTCAATAATAAAAGATATTGATTTGGCATATTCTGATAGCTTTTTAGGCTACACGTGTATATTAATCGCTATTTTTTCCTTGGAACGATTACGGAGTAATTTACAACAAAACTGAGTCGAAGTTTAAGGTCACTTTTCAGCTCATAAAATGCATTTACTGCACCAACTGAAACTGAAACCGTTCTTACATTATTATCGTAGAGATATTTAATTGCCAAGCTTCATTCAAATCTATATCTCTGAGTTCAGCAACTTAGGTACCTTAGGTAAGATGAAAATGAAATATTGTTTATAATTAACATTGATCTAACCTTACAAAATTCAAGAACAGAAGAAAATTACTCTTCTAAAGTATTCTTGATAAGATGATTATGATTACATTATTTTATAGATAATTATAAATAAAATATTTGCAATAACGATTTTTTTTTGTTTTTTAAAATACGTATTTATAATAAGATACTTCCTGTTTCAAATAAACACTATCCTAATTCTACAAATAAGTGCTTCAGTAAATAAGTTGCAACATATAGATAGAGTTACTATTAGGTGACAATTTTTGTATTTGAATATGTCGTTTGGTCGTAATTAATATTGTGGGACTATCTTATCTTACAACGCTAATGAAGGGTCAAGTAGGCAAGAGAGTTAGAAGAATTAATCTTTAACGTAGTGGAATAAGTCAAGGAAGAAAAGAAATGTACCAAATTTTAGACCAAATATACCACGTGGCCCAAAAGTCGCGCAACGTCAAAATGAAATACACATGCGCCATTCTCCCCCTAATGCAAGGTTGACGGCTGGTCTGTCGGCAGTACAGCGGTTGTCTGTGTGTGAAGCAATATCTTGTCGGAGTTTGTAAGTGTGTGAACGCGTTATCATGGCAACAAGCCCACATTATCGGTATACCGTAGCGCAACGGCTATTCTTGGTGTCTTCGTACTATCGTTACCATGCTGATTATGAACACATTTTTTTCTGATTTCGCGGTTAAATTCCCTGACTGTCAAGTTCCGAGGCATGAGACTGTTTATCGCTTGATAAAAAGATTCGAAAAAAACGGTTCTGTGGATGATTCCAAGCGTACAGGCCGGCCACGTAGTCTGAGGACAGATGATAACTTACAAACTGTAGCTCAGTTTTATTGAATCGCCTGCGCGATCTGTCCGAAAAACCGCAAATGAACTGTATATTTCTCGTTCTACCCTACAGCGAATAATGAAGGAACTAGGTTTGAATGTTTACAGACCACGCCTCTTACAAGCATTGACAGAAGATGATCCGGATCGTCGGCTACAGTTCGCAGAATGTTATGTCATTCAATGTGAAAATTTCAAAATTTTCAAAATTTCTTGAAAACAATTTTGTGGTCGGACGAAGCTCAATTTAAATTAAATGGGCGCATCAATAGATACAATTGTGTGTACTGGTCCACTGAAAATCCGCATATCACCATTCAAGAAGAATTAAACGTGCCTGGAGTAACGGTATGGCTTGGTGTTTGCGCCTTCGGAATCGTCTTCCCCTATTTCTTCGACAATACTGTAACAGGTGTTGCATATCTCGATTTGTTGATGGAACTACGTGAAGAACTTGCCAATAACCCAGTGTTTGCTGGTCAATGTTTAACTCTTCAACAAGATGGTGCTCCAGCACATTACGCTTTAATTGTTCGCGAATTTCTCGATGAATTTTTTCCCGGATGGATTGGAAGAAGAGGTCAAGTCGAATGGCTTCCGCGTTCTCCGGACGTAACCCCACTAGATTTCGCTGTGTGGGGTATTTTAAAGGATAAGGTATTCCATCATCAGTTGCCGGATATTGAGACCATGAAAAATGTTATAACCGAAGAAGTCGCCAAACTCAATGATGACAAACAATTACTTCGGCGCATTTGTAACGCGGTTAAAAAGCGATGTCTGAGATGCATTGAAGAAGGTGGAGGACACTTCGAACATAAGCTGTGATCCCAAAGAGTCAGTTTTTGTTCAAACATATTTGTATTATTTTTATTATAGAAGAATAAATTTTGTATTTGTACTACACAATTTCATTTCTTTTTTTTCATTCGGTTGCGCGACTTTTGGGCCACACTGTATAACGCTTATAACTATAAAATTGTATATAGGAGGTTTACTGTGAAGAAGAGTCTAATTTTCTATTTATGTATGTTTAGTTTTCACTTGGACACTTGTAATTGCCATTAATTCAAAAATATAGTTTAATGCTTCAAAGAGTTGAGGAGCTTATCTTAATTCTTGGAAGTATTAAACTGAAACATTGCAAAAGCAATTTTCAGTTTGAATTAAAATGTCTTTGCCATTATAACTTCTGAATTAATATTGTGTTCTGGTAAATTTATCGTCAAACAGAAACATGCCCTTCTAACTTGCGTTTAGTACGATATTATCAATGGTTGAAATTTTATTTGAACGTTGGGCAATATTATATTAATTCAATTTAAAGAAAAGGCATCATTGAAGTGCAAAAATTTAAATACTTTTGTATTGCAAGGCTCTGAAATATACAAAACGATTTGTTTTTCTTGTTATTTGTTCAATTTTCACGATGGAATGAAAAATTGCGATAGCCAAAATATTTGAATTTTTTCATGACGTATTTACATTTGACATTATTTATTTTTTAAAAGTATTTTAATTATTGGTATATAATATAATAACAGTAGTATAAATCATTTGTAGAACACTCCCGAAAAGTTGTTACATAAAATGTTAATGAGACATTTTTAACACTAATTTTATTATATTCTCTCATCTTATATGTAGCCAGCTTTTTGAAGTTCGAGAGAGATCGCTTATGAAAAATGATCATTAATGCCATTAAATGGTGCTTAAAAGAAGAGAACCTGCACAGGTAGTTACTGGATGCAAACATGGAACGGCCTGTTAGGTTGGGATTGCTTTTTTCTTCTATAAAAACTGGGGATTTAAATAAATTAAATAATGAGAAGTTACATAAAATATAAAAAATTATACGGGGTTATACAGTGATTAAAGATGTAGAGCGTACCGGAAAGCCGAAATCCGTTGTAATATCGAAAAGTTCACAATGCAGGGCTGAATTATCGTAGTATGAAGATGCGGAAAATAATGGACATCGTAAAGATTTCAGATGAATGAGTAAGATAAATTCTACATACGCATTTACATATGAAAAATCTTTCAGTCAGATAGGTGCCGCAATTGCTAACAATCGAGCAAAATTATCCAAGACTGAATATTTCAAAGTAGTGTTCGAAGTTTTTCCAACGTAGTTCCTTTGAATTCTTGTGCTGCTTCATAACTGTTAATAAGATCTCGATCCACTATTAGACAACCATGACAAAATAATAATTTAGACAATATGTACAAGCTATTTCAAATGCTCTAAATAAGGCAAAAATAGTCCAATCGGCTGAGAAGCTAATAAGTTATTCTTTGGAGACTTTGGATTAGCAAACTCAAAAAAGGTATAAAATCCCTTACCACAATTAATAATCGTATCCTAAATGTGTATGTCGACAACTAAGTTGTCATCATCATTAGGTATAACCACAAACCAAAGTGTCGAACATGGAGCATAATAAAGCTAATACATAGGAACCCGCGGCGTCCACGTATACACTGACTTCAAAATAAAAATATGCCGACTAAAAATTACAACTTACCTCTCTTAAGAAAACGAAAATAATAAACACCTGGTGTTGACGTAATTTTAATTCGTGTATTTATTTTAAAGTCAGTTTATACGTGGGCGCCGTGTAAAGTTGTGCGCGTTTCAGTCACTTACACAAAAGTGTCAAGCACTGCCAGGTGCAAATGTATGCTGATGATACGCAGCTCTACGTTGGTTTCACAAAAAACGATGTTCAAGATGCCATTGATAAGATTAAGCAGGACTTATAGCGCATACAATCATTTTCGCAGAATCATGCACTAAAGATCAACCCGGAAAAGACCACTGCAGCCTTGATTGGTAACCCTGCATTAATTCAGAGCATTAAAGTACAAATCATGATCAAAATTAATAAAGCAGAAGTGTCGTTGGTTGATTCGGCAAAAAATCTGGAGTTAATAATTGATCACACCTTCAGGTGTTCTTTTCCGTCCATCTGAACCACGCCTTAAGGTTTCAGCACTTCTTTTTTCTTTTCTTATTCCTCTCTGATTTGTTGTTTTCATGTATGTAATTAGAGAAAAAAATTTGAGTTGAAATAAAGGATATATTATTATTAATATTTAGCGTATAGATAACATGGATTACACATCCAAAAGTTAAATTTTAAAATCGAGACCATTGATCCATTCTAACGCGGAGTCAGTTGCTTCAAAGAAATCACTCATCTCACCTCCATATGTGTCAGGAGGCACTCAGCTGTAATATGGTGAATAGTCTAGCGAGGTTCTCCGCATTCGCGTTTCTATGTGTCAGCTTTACTGTGTTCCCATGTTCGACACCTTGATTAGTGGGTTTACCCACTGATGATGACAACTTAGTTGTCAAAATACATATTAGGATACGATTATTAATTGTGGCAAGGGGTTTTATACCCTTTTTGAGTTGAGAAGGTAATTACTATTATTTTCTGTGATACACATGGTGTACACGCGTCGACTATCTTGAGAAAGGGGAATCATCATCGGGAAACATTATGTAGTATCACTTGACAAGTTGAAGACTCAACTGAAAAGTAAACGACCGTATTTACTAGCTCATTCGTCATTAATTGTACAAGCGCAAAAGGTTTGATCTACGTTACGAATTGCTCCCATAGGCACCTTACTCGCCGGACTTAACCCCTAATGTCTTTTGGTTTCCCAATTTGAAAAATACCTCTCTGAAATGAGATTTACCTCAATTCGATACCTATTTTAAGGGCGTCGAACAATCCTATTATATGGAGAACATAAGGAAGCTTGAGTACCGCTGGACTTATTACTTAATTTGGAAATAAAACTTTCCTTGGTCAGATCAAGTACATATCAGGGCATTCTTATATATAACGCAAATAATTTATGTCTAAGTATGTGCCAACAGCTTAACATCAACTACAAAGGGGCATTGGCGGGTCATGAGTTACTATTACATATGTATAGCAAACGCCAATTAAGTTGGCGCGAGAAGGGGGTGCGCAGAAAACGTTTTTAAAAACGTCTACCCCCACTACTCAAGTAATTGTCAGAATACATTTGCCATTGACGTTTGACGGAACATAATGTATTTGCTAGGGGATCATAAAGTGATATACGCTCAGAGGTTAGAGTTATCTGACATTTGATGTAAAACCAAATACAAATCTCCCCACTACTTCTAATCCTGCGCGAACTTACCCCTCCTCGCGCCAACTTAATTGGCGTTTGCTATACCTATGGAGCGACTAAACGAAAAGAAAAATTAAGAAAATCCTTCTCCTCGACCGGTTTATAATATATATTAAGGCAAAAATTTAGGGTTATCTAAGTATAACAATAACAGGTTTTAGTATAGATTCTGGAAAATTCACGAATTTATTTCCCACTTAATTTTATAAGTTCGACGCCATTGGTATAGGATATATCATAATGACAATATTAGCAATATATTAGTTCAGAATGTGGTAGAATTTATAACATATAGAAATAGCAGAATCAAGGTATTTCATTTTCATACAGCACATTATTTATGTATAAGAAACATATGTAATTGTTATTATAAAAAAAATTAAATACAAGTTAATTTACATACCTGAATGAGAACGTTGTTGAACATTGCCGGAATTTTGAATATTAACTGGTTGTCTAATCTGTGCCATAGGTGAAATAAGTGTAGGGTGTGGATAAGGCGGTAAACGTGGATTATTATATGGCAAATTAGAGTTGACTGGCGCTTCGAATAATGAAACAGGACTGTTAGAACGGCCTTCAGCTGTAAGACCCGCAGATCTGTGAAATCTAGACATCTTATTAACTACGTGGGGCGTAGCGTGAGTCCGTACACCAACATGTCCTCCGTATGAAGTTATGGGAAATACGTGTGTCGTACCTCGCAAGGTTGACACGGTAACCCACCTAGAATCAGGAGAGAAACACATATCCTGAACTCGAGCAGTTGTATCGCCTCTATGCAAAACATAGAGATGATGAACGGCAGCTAACGACGGTCCACCCGGATGTGGATGAATTCGAAATAAGTGAAAGTCATGTCCCCTTTTGTCTGCTGTCAGTAATAGAAGTCCGCTGGGATCGAAACGCATACATACAACAGCTTCTTTGTGAGCAGCAAAATGGCATACAATTGGGTCCGCTTCTATTGATTTTTCGGTAGACGTCGTGTTTGAACTCTGCAAGAAAGTTATTAATGAAAAAGCCTGTCGTATTAAAAAAAACTCATTTAGTGATTCCCATAAAGCAGGGAGATTTATTATCGGCCACACTATTTAAAATAGCGCTGGAAATTGTGGTAATAAATCTGGTAAGCATAGATATTGAACTAATAAAATATACCGATGGTTTAGTATTAATTACAAAAAATCGAAGGATAATGGAGGGATTATTGAAGAGACAGCGGCGGAAGGAAGAAAAATGGGTTAATAAATAAATCAAAATAAGATTAAAATTGAGAGGTTTAGAAGAAATACAAAGAACGACAAAATAAAAATAGGATAATATAAATTTGAGTAAGTAAAAAAATATACGCGTTCTTATGCATGAATAGCAGATATTTAAAGGTTATACAATATCATATGCAAACGCTCAAGAAAAATTATAAACCATATTCAAAATTTGAGGTTATGTTTACCAAACAAGTGAAATTTTCAGTTTAATTTTACGGATATTTAATTTAAATTTCCAGAAAATATTTTACATACATTTTTACGTAATAAAAGAACTAAGTAACCTTAAAAAAGCGGGTTTATAATATAATTACAGATAATAGAAGGACAGATAGAAAAGGCAAAATATCAAGCAAAGTACTTGTTTTGTACATGCTACATGTACAAAAGAAGAATACTATTTGAATTTGGTGGTAAATATAGATCAATGTTTTCATGATGATCTGTAGCATCTCCATCGCCATTTTTATCCTCATCCTATTTCTTTTTAAAAATACATTTCTGCGCTGGTGTCTTCTGATTTTGCACGGATTCTATTAAGAAATGGAATATCGCCCGAAAATCTAAATTATGGAGGAGAAAAGATAAAAAATCTTTGAATTAGAAGAAATCTGAAAGAATGAAACGATGGCAAAAATATGGAATAAAGACTGTATTGTCTCTTGATAAAAAAAAAATAGCTTAATGAAATCGAGTAGCTACAGAGGTATTGCCTTATTAGACATCGTTTACAAAGCAGTAACTTCGGTAATAAAGAGATTAGATGAATTCGCAGAAACCTAACTGGAGAATGTCAAGGTTTTTGGAAAAATAGATCAACGTCAGACCAGGTACATATAATGATGCAAATTTTAATAGATTGCTATGAATATGAGATAGTGGCATATAACAAGTGTTCATTTGAAAAGTCAATCTAGGTTACTTTGAAATGTTGATAGAATAAGACGCAAATGTATTAGTATGTGTTTGTTGTTCCGTAAACGTAAATCCAAATGACATTTGATAATGTCAATCACAAATATTAGTTAGTGCATAAAATAATCGTGCGTCGATTCTGGTTTAAATAAATTGCTTCTCGGTTTTAAAATGGCTTTCACTTTAGAACATAAATTTTTTTTAGTTCAGGCTTATTTTCGAAGTGGTAATAAAATTGATGGTTTATGGCTTTATTCAGTTCAAGATTGCATGGTAGAATTTCAAGTTGAGTTTCCACATTTTGAAATAGATTATATACAATTTAAGAATACTTTGGATAGAACTTTAAAACTTTTTTCTGAAACTGGTAGTCTCTTAAGAAAATCAGGCAGCTGAGCAGTTAAGAAACGTATACCTCAAGTTGTCAATCATGTTGAAGAAATAATGGAAAATGAACCACAAACATCTGTTCAACATTTGAGTCAACAAATAAACCTTTCTGTTGGTACAACTTACAAGTTATTAAAAAAAGATATGCTACTTTATCCATACCGTGTCACAGCAGTACAAGAATTGTTAGAAATTGATTACCCAAGTAGACTACAGTTTTGTAATTGGTTTTTAAATATGAACAATAATGGAGAACTTGCGCAAAGAGTCATCTTTACTGATGAAGCATGGTTTTATAAAACGGGATACCTAAATTCAACATTTGTTATAGTTTTCAATAAATACCTAATATTTGTTATTTATTTGTATGTATGAAACTGTCAAAATATACGACTTCGTAGGTTAAGTAGTAAATTTTAATTTGCGACATACTTCAAAATGTTCTTAGTAAATCACACGCTACTAGATTGACTTTTCAAATGAACACTTGTTATGTACTTTATAGATTTTAATGAAGCATATGAATAAATAACAAAAAAACTGTTCGAAATATTGAGACTTCAATATCCTGGAGAAGTTGGCATGGCCTAGTTAGAATGACATTGAACAGAACATGCCACAGTTAAAATAAATTGGGAAATGTCGGCAGAATTTCAAGTATGTATAAGACTACGGCAAGGAAATCTACTGTACAATTTTATTTAATATAGTTCTGAAGAAGGCAAGAGTAGCTAATATAAATCACATCTTTAACTGAGGCCAGTCTGTTAATAGTGAGACATAAGAAAGAGCTACAGTCCATGACGTTGTCGTTTATTCAAGAAGGAAGTAATAGTCGTCAGTTAACAAAAAGAAATGTAAATACATATATAGAATAGAAAACTATGTACTTAGGAGTTTTGATACATCACAAATGTAGCGAAATCACGAACACTAAAAAAACTAAAATAAGATTATATAAATCAGCACTGAAATCAACTCTAACATAAGACTGCGAATTATAAATAATGAATAAGAAAGTAGAAGAAAAATTGGAGGTCTGACAGAGAAGGAAACTAAGGAGGGAAGAAGGATGGGAGAGGTGAACGAACGAACAAATTCGAAATTTATTTGGTGACGCTCCCATCACACATTTCATAAAAACGCGCCGACTCCAGTGAGAAAAGAAGAAAGAGAAGGAGCGGTAGACTAAAAAAAAATCGAGAGATGATGTTATGAAGGATGTGGGAGGAAAGCGATTAAGGAATTGGAGATTGCTGGCTAGGGACAGGCAAGAACAATTTTACTAAGCAATGGGCATAAAAGGCTTGTAAACGCTTTATACATGTATACCCTGAGTTTTTTTATATCACTGAACATAACACATGAATAAATAACACCTATGTTCAGTTTTAAAATAAACGTTTCAATACATGGGAACGTTATGCAATCACCAATGCAAGTGTCATCAATGGTCGTAATAAGGCATTTTAGTTGTCAGTGTCAACAAAGTGTGAAAATAATTTATTTAATTTTTTTTGCAATTAAATAATTTTTTAATAATACCCTTGCATACAAAATAAACGTTTATAAATGATTCACAGATGCGATTGTCGTACGTAAATATTGAGGTTATTGAATCCTTAGCATAGAAAGCTGTTTAAACAATTTTATCTTGTAGAGTTTTGATAACATCGACAGCTGTTACAGCGTATGTGTGCGTGTAAGTTCAATATAGGTATTATTTATAGACATTCTGAATTCATAGTCGGCACATAATACTATGTTCAGCGAGATTTTGATTTTGGTGTTTGCATCGTAATTGACACAAAATTTTTTGGATTCACGTTCTATATAATTGCATCTTTCCATTTTTCATACGTTCTCCTTTTCTTTCAAAGACACCCGGTATATACCGGGCGTCCCATGACATGACTGTCATAGCTTAAAGATGTTTTATTGAAGCAATTTCAAGTTAAAAATGTCTAATGAACATATGCCTAAAACTCTTTTGTAACTGAACTACAAGCAGTTGTACCCTACCAATGCAGGTGTTTTGTACCGCTGTTGATTTCGTTGTTATTAAAAAGTCGGGGCGGGTGTAATTCATCTTTTATTATTAATTGTGACAATAAACGACAATTAAGTTACTTTAGCATGTTTATTTCTTTGCGTTAAATTAAAATACTCTTAAAAGTATGTTAATTTTTTTCGCATGAAGAGTACGCCGATATTCATCTTGTTTGTGGATTGTGTAATGGAAATGGACGAGCTGCAGTTGATGAATATCGCCAGCGATTTCCCACTCGTAGAGTGCCTTGTAGAACTGTTGTCTATCGATGTTTAAGGGAATCAAGCAAGTTTCCTGCAGCTACTTCTAAATGTCCCGTGCAAGAAGAACTTGCTCCAGAAGAAGCAATACTTAATATGATTGATGCCCAATCTTCTACTAGTGTCTGAAGAATATCCGACAGACTTAACGTAGGTCGCATGAGCGTATGAAGAAGGAGTTTGTACCAGGACCATATCTTACCTGTACAAGCTTTAAAACCTGATGGCTATGCACTAAGACTTGAATTTAGTCGCTAGGTAGTGAGACCTCGAAGACTTTGTCGGAAAATATTGTTTAGCGATGGGGCTTCCTTCACTTGAAACGGCATCAATAACACCAGGAATTCACATCGTTTGGAACTTGAAAATCCACGCCAAACTAGGGAATTCCATTTTCAAGATAGATTGTCGGTGAATGTTTGGTATGGTATTATAGGCAACCGCCTCATCACTATTTACGTTTCTTGGAAAAGGACTTTCCAACATTACTGGATGACGTTCGTCCTAATGTAAGATGATGAATGTGGATACAGCACTGTGGCGCACTCACACACTTTGGTAGACAAGTAACAGTTTTTCTTAATCAAAATTATACGAACAGCTGGTTTGGAAAAGCTTCAGCAGCTGTTTGGCCAGCAAGGTCACCAGACTTACACCCGCTAGATTATTTTTTAGGATTATGAATGTAGCAGAAACTATTCGTGCTGATCATAAAACTGTTAGTATAGCCATCTTTTCAATTCTCAAAAGAGCTAGACTATGAATACAGTAATTGGGTGGACATTTTGAACAACTAATTTAATAAAGTGACTTCTTTTTAAATGATGCATTAGTAGTAATATATAAAATTTCAGTTACGAAAGAGTTTTCATACGTTCATTAGATATTTTTGACTAGAAATTGATTCAGAAATACAATCCTTAAACTGTGGCAGTCATATCATGGGACACACGGTATGCACGAGTATATATAAATGTTAAATGTATATTACAAAACATTAACACTATCTAAGAATAAGTTGACCTAAACCGCATGAGAAAGGACATTTAAATGGTGTTCAGCAAGGTTTAATTATAATCCTCAGGACTTTCTTGCGTAGATTCATAATCAATAGCGAAACATGGATTAATAGAAGTCTATTGCGGCTACACTATTGGACCGTTTGAAAGAGGTAATACAAAGATGACCAAGATTGGCGAACAGAAAAGTGGTCTTTCACCAAGACGTACCGTCCCTCAAACTGACGCACAATGGCAAAATTGCACGAATTATAGTTTAAATTGACAAGCCTCTAGGGCCCAACTTTTCCCAAATTATCCTGCACATATGTGCATGCGTCTCCGACGTTTTATGATATAATAAATAATAATATGAATAGTAACGAGTAATGAAGTAATGAATAATAATCACATTAATCATTTCCATGTCTATCTATTTAATAATAATAAAACTTTTCAACCCAGGTGTTTTTTTATTTAATTTTTTCTCCACCATAAATTTTAAATACAACGTGTCCAGGAAAGTATGCAACAAAGGGAAAACTTTTTTATGGTCTATTTCTCAGGAAATTTTATTCTTTATAACAGTTTTTGCTTTACTTGAAACCCATTTATCCGTTAAAACAAATAAAATATCGCTTTAAATAATGAAAATATTCTTTAATAACTTAAAAATACAAAAAATGTTATTTTTATGTTTTAAACAAACGTCACTCGATATGATGCCCCTCTCGCTCAATACATAAATTTGTACGTCTGCTTAAGTCTCTGACGGCATTTTGCAGGATATTGGGATTACTATTTAAATGCGTTACCGCTTCCTTAATCCTGTTCTGCAAATCTTCTTGGTTATTAAATGGCCTTTCTGAATACACCCGATTTTTCAAACAACCCCATAAAAAATAATCCAAAGGATTTAAATCCGGCGAGCGTGCAGGCCATGGAAATGTTGAATATCTATCCTATCCATTTTTCTTGAAATTCTTGGTTTAAATACTGCCCGACTCGACGAGAACTATGTGCAGGTGCACCATCCTGTAAACCACAAAGAACGTCTTGTTTGTAAAGGAAAGTTGTCAAATTCATCTTCTAATTCAGTAGTCAGAAATGCTAAATACCTTTCAGCATTTAGAGTTTGTTGAAAAAAATACGGCCCGATCACTCTTCTCTTCAAAATTCCGCACCAAACATCTATCTTTCATGAATATTGGTTTTTACACTCCATTTGGAAATGTGGATTCTCTTGAGACCACCAATGACAGTATCGCGAACAAACTACACCATTTGTGGTAAATGTCGCTTTATCGGTAAATAATAATTTTCTGGGAAATGTTATGTCTGTTTCTATTTCACATTGTATCATGAAGGGAAACTCTAAACGCTAGTCATAATCTCGTTCTTGCAACGTTTGGACATATCTTGGTTTAAATGGAGTAAACTTGTTTTCAATATTTGATGTTCTGATGATTTACGTAATCCTAAATTAGTTGTAAATGTTCTCCCAGATAATTTAGGATTCTCAATTACACTTTGTAAAACATTTAAAGAATTATCTAAATTTCTTGCTGGTCTATCATGTTCCTTTTTAAAATTAAATTCCAAAGACCCTGTTTGTTTAAATTGTCGCAAAATTCGGGATACCGTAGACCAACTAACGTTTTTATTGGGATGCCTTTCGTTAAAAGTCGCAGCTACGTCTCTACATGTCTTATAATTATCGCCACATATAAGCATTAACTCTGCTCTTTCTTGCAAAGTTAAACGTTCTGCCGTAGTAATGTATTTTGTAGGATGTCAAAGTTACTGTCAAATACCATGCATACGTGATTAAAAGTAAAAAGTAATGACTGCACACACGATATTAAGTAGGTACGGAAATTTTGAACAATAAATAAAATAATTGTATTTTTACTATCTAATATGATAACATTTATTTTAACGGGTAAATAGGTTTTAAGTAAAGCAAAAACTTTTATAAAGAATAAAATTTCCTGAGAAATAGAAAATAAAAAAGTTTTCCCTTTGTTGCATACTTCCCTGGACACGTTGTATATGTACAGTTAAGCTCACATAAATCTAGTATAAACCATTTTTGAATTTTTGTTTTGTTGTAATTCATTCTCGTAACGTCAAAATGACATTTGTCACTTTTTGATATCAAAAATGGCAAGAAACTCCGGCAGACAAAGTACAAATTTTGTTAAATTTGGAAAGCCGCACAATTAAACAAATCGCAGAAGAATATCATTTGAACAAATCTAGAATACTACAAGTTAAAAAAAGGTGGTCTTGAAAGAATATTAACTAATATAGAAGATCACAATTTGTTTGAATATTTGAGAGAAAACCAAAAAAATGACAAACCAAATTCAAGATCTCGTATAAGATTTACTAATAGGGAACAACTATGGGAATCTATTGAAAATACCTGGGAAAACATTGTTGAAAAACCTAATTTTTTAAGAAGTCTCAGTGATTCTGTACCTAGAAGGTTAAGGGCAGCAATTGACGCGAATGGTGGATCAATTAAGTATTAGTTAATTTGTGTTTTCTAAATTGTATTAAAAAATTACTGGACATTTGACTTGGTTTTCAAAAAAAGATTAATTAACACTAAGCAATATTAGAAAATTTTGACAAGTTAGGTTATACTAGATTTATGTGAGCTTAATTTTACTTCATTTCATTATCATTAGTAATGCTCATTCCCCAGAACACTTGCGTCGCATTCTATTAGCTATTATTGCTATTTTTTGTGTTGCTTCCTATTATGATGATTAAATTTGTAAATATTGTTAAAAAAGATGTTACATCCATTCCATTTATATTTTGAGCCACTTTGGACGGCAACGAAAGCAGCAGATTAGGTATTGTCGTAGCGATGAATTTTTTTTTACATGTCTCAAATTATACAAATTAGAAAATTGTTTTGCACAACTAACATACATACAAATGTTGTTACTATTCATATTACATATGTTACGGTGATAATACCGTAAATATGAAAAAAAAAAACCTAAGTTTCGGGCGACGTGGATTGCCCCACCTACCCACTCCTACCAACGTCTAGCGGCCCACCCGGCTACCAAGACAGTCTCAGCCCATGGAGTGGGAGGTATTTAAAAAAATATTGAATATGTCTAGGGAAAAAAATATAACTTTAATATTTTAACACGTAAAACTAATGAAATATTTTTTCTAGGAAAATTATGAACGCTGAATTTAAGTAAAAAAAATAGCTAGGTGACTTAGAATTACGTAGATGCAAGAATAAAGTAACATTGAATATGCGAAGAGAAAACTAAATTAGAATTATTTAAATTAATTAAATAAAATCGATATGTTGAGAATTACGTAGTTATAAAAATAAAGTAAGATTGCACATATAAAGAAAAAAAACTAAATCTTAGCTCGTGTTGTCCTATTGAATGGTCGGCGGTAGCTCTTACAGTAGACCGATAGACAAGCCACGGTGATTTCTGGAACCGGTTGTACGACGTTCGCACGAGCAAAAAAATCACCTGTTGTAGAGGTACAGGAGAAAGAAAAACGAGTAAAAATAAAAGGAAATAAATGGATTTAAAGATTACATACCAGATTAATTTCTGATGGTTTTTTTATAACTCAAGTATATCGGTTATGAGAAGACGTGTTGGAACGATAACGAAGTACGACTTCTCAATCACAGGAGCGATCTTTGACTCTCTAGAATAGTTCACACTTGGGGACCGAGGTGGGAGGAAGCAATGAAGACAACCAAGAAGGCTAATACGCAATCGTAGTAACCAGGCGCGGCTCGTGATGACGTATTGTAGGGGCACGTACGTGCCAGTGCCTCGTGTGTTTGCGGTGTTCACTAAGAAAACGCTACAGTTAGTACACGAGAATACACGAAGCACTCACATCAATGTACGTGCCCCAACAGTTCATCATCACGAGCCGCGCCTGATACTAATAGATATCGGAGCGTACAGGTTGGTTTTTAAATAATAAAACAGAATAAAAGAAAGACGCTCATTTGCGACAAATAAATGAGCGGTTATAGATACGTAACACATATTAATATTAATTACTATTCATATTATTATTCACATTATTCGCAAAAAATTGGGTTCGGCGAGAAAAATGTATATCCAATAATATCATAGCTGCTGTGAAATTTGCAGATCGAGAAAAACTACTTTTCCGATGGAATAAAACACACACTGGACAAAGTGTCTAGCCTTCAATGATAAACAAAATATTTTTTAAAAAATAAAAATGTTTAGTTTGCTATCATATTACACTTAACAAAACAACCTTCGTAATTACACTGTATAATTAGTGTAATCTATCCAAGAATGCGAGAAATTAGAAAGAAACAATAAATGACTGCATTAAATTCCAACACTGAAGAATATTTACATATTATATTTTGGGTAAAACTGGAAGATTTAAGAGAAACGAAAATGTAACAAAAATAAAACTAAATTTACGATTTGGGTTAGTTGTATACAATTGAAAAGAAGTTATCGAAAAATACTGATTTGAAAATACGTTAAAGAAGAATACGTCAATAAAAAATACTGGGGAACAGAACTTCATAAAACTAGACGTCCAATATAACGCCTAGTTAAACAGGTGAAATTAAAAACTATATTAAGGTCAACTGAAAGTGCTGCTGCTATGAAAAGGGGTCGAACTAAATACTAATGTTATCCGTATTCTTTTTAATTTTTTTCGATTTAATGTATTAACCAATATTTTATACAATGGTGTTAACATAGCATCAAATAAGTTATTAAGTTGTAAATGCATACCTCCACATCCAATACTGTAACAATGCCTTTCTGCGAAACTTCACCTCCACTTTGGCATGTATTAACTCCTGGCTTATAAGGTACATTTCCTGTTAAGCTACTTGCTACAGTTTCTCCAAGTTCTCTCAGACCTCGTCCTAAAGATTTCGCAGCATGTATTACTGTTGCAGTGTAACTCTAAGATAAAAAAGCAATTATTTAAGTATATTTGTATCGTGAATATAAAACTAACTTGAACACCTTCGCCTTCATTCCCACCACTACTTCTTTTTTGAGTTAAGAGTTTGTTTTCGGCGTAAGCCATCCATCTTGTCCCCAAAGCTATAGGATTCGGATAAATGCCGGGACTTACGTAACATGTCGTGACAGTTAATCTATCTTCTAGGGTGAATGCATTAAAAACAGCAATCCTTTCAGAGAATGTTACTACAATGGCGTTGCGATTAGCTTGTACTTCTAATATCGGGTTTTTAAACTTTATTACTTTAACCTATGAAAAGCCGTGAGTTATAGTATGCACTACTTCAGATTAAAATATTTACCTGTTCACTAGTTTTTAGAGAGAGGAAACTCAAAGAACAAAAATGAGGACTAGGAGTGTTGTTATCACAGAGAGCTATAAGAGGTCGTTTTGAGGCATATGCGTCGGAAACAGATTGTCCCATACGGAAAGGTGTTGGTAATAATTTTAAGACACGGACAGATCCATGTTTCCAAGAGAATAATTCTGTGGCCTCTCCATTTGCAGGAATAGACCATACCTGAAATACAACTTTAATTATGAAGTCTAAAATTAAAATTAACAATAAATTAAATTGCACATCATATAGCTGGATAAATAATTTCTAACATTTATGATTAACACACTAAGAATTAAATTTTTTATTTGATCTACATACAGACACAGTGATATGAAAAATTGTAAGTGTTAAGCAAAGCACAAATTTGAAATACAGGAATATACAGGATATTTGTTTCAGGAATGGTAAGCGCTGATGTAATACAGCTTAGCATACGAGGCGCTACTCAGAAATTAATGGAATTTGAATGTGGCGCGCGAAGGGATGGTAGTACATCTCTATAGCGTAGATGGTGTGAGCTACGTCTACTGTCAAACGGTATTTTGATGGGTGGCAACAAACAGTGTTTATATTTGTTGAGTTGTGTTTGAGTTATTCTGCGATACTACAATGTCTGATGTAAAATAGCAAAGAACGTGCATCAAATTCTGCTTCAAACTTGGTAAAACGACAGCGAACGTTGCCGAGTATGCTTTAGGCTAGACGCAAACTTATGAGTGGTATAGTGGTTTTAAAAATGGACGTGTGTTGGTTGGTGATGTTAAGCGTTCCGGTCCTCCATCGACAGAAAACAAGCCGCAAAATGTGGTAAAAGTGCGTGATGCTATCTTGCAAGACCGAAGGAGAACAATCCATGACATTTGTAACATTGTCGGCTTGTCGTACGACGCAAGCGGCGCAACAATTCGTTGACCTTTCACAACAGCAATGCACCAACCATACGTCACGTGTTGTGCATCAGTTTCTAGCCTCCACGAAGACGGCAATACTACTCCACCATCCCGACGCCCAAAATCTTGACATTTGTGACTTCTTCCTGTTTCCGTTGAAATTGAAGTTCAAGGGGCGCCATTTCGAGACGATTGAGGAATCCAGACCGAATCGCAGGCAATGTTGAACACGTTAACACGAGCACTGCTTCCCGTCATGGATAAGTCGCTGGGATTGGTGTATTCATGCGGAAGGAGATGATACTGAATTATTTATAAGCACAATTTATTGTTTTCTTTTTTCATATTCCAGAAATTTCTTGGTATAAGTAGTGCACGACAAAAGACTGCTTTTGCAAGCATTCAGTGTTGTAGGTCTCGAGCAGACGCTTATAACGTCTTCAATGAATTAAAAGAATACGCCCAAGGTTCTAATGAAATTTCCGCCTGGTTCATCAACTGAAGACGAAATTTCCCAGTTTTACAGCTATTGACGAATACGCGCAGGCATCACTCTTTCCTTATCAGCTAGCAAATATCGCACTAATTCTTAGAAAGAATAATGATCGTTTATTTCGGCGTGCATAAAAGTGTAATTCTCATGTCCTGAAGCGACTCGCGATCGACCACGTTTCGCTTGTACACCTATTTTTTCATATGACCCATACCGAAAGGTTTCTATAAATAAATCCAAATAACGACTAATCTCAGGAAAGGATCAATCCAAACAGTTGACTATAATACACTCATTATGATATTATGGATTGTAGTCTATTTAGAATTGACTCTACCAATCTTCGGGTATAATCTGGTGAAATTTTGTTCCATTCCAGTAAAATATCCTTTACTTAGGTCATTTTTATTGGATATTTTATGATACCGCAACTCTACTTCTAATTCGTGTTAAGAGTTTTAAATAACATTAATGTCCGGTGTTTGGGCTGTATTTTTTTATAGTGTTAGGACAATTGTACAACAGCCATTTTTCACTACGTGTGAATAATGATTGGGATCATTGTCCTGGTAAAATTTTAAATTCCCAATACCAATATCATTGGCACTCCCCTTTAAATATCGAAATACACAAATCTGACGCTATAAATCCACCGAATTTCTGGCGTTTCCCAAGAGGCTAACTTTTCGTGCCTTACTCTTCCTTCTATTTAACAATGATTTTCGGTACCCTAACTTGTTGTGGATTGGCCTATGCCGATGATCTCGAGATCTACTCACAAATTAACGACGTCAATGATCAATGGTCAATGGTTTTACAACATAATTTACCATCTGTCTGGTTGTGGTGCAGAGTTCTCCTAGTATTAAACACTTAGGCGTACTGTTTGACAATTGTTTAACTCTTGCAAGTCACATAAACGGTATAACGCAAGTTGCGGTTAGAACTTTAATTTTCATTCTGAGAAACTCTAAACATTTTAATGGTACTAATGTAATAAAACATCTATTCCATATATTTGTGTGAAGTAAACTTGAATATATGTACATCGATAGTTTGGAGCCCGATATACATAAGTCAAAAACTGAAAATTGAAAGGATTCAGACGATATTTCAAATTTTTATGCTTCAAAAAGAATGGAGTTTATCCGGCCACGAGCATCGATTACGATACACTTCTGTTGGAGCACGTTCTGTTGTTAATTAACCTAGGATTTGCGTCGTGGTATGGCGAGCGCTCACTTCCTGCAAAATTTATAAGTAATCGAATTGATTATCCGTTGTTGGGACAGATTAACATCATGTTCTGAAGTTTGTTTCGAGGTTCGCCGTCACAACTAAAATGAGATATCTCAGAGATATATTTTCCTGAATGTTATACATTACCGTTATCTTATTATTTATCATTTTATTATATACATTATATTAATATGATTTCTTTTGTATATCTTGTGCACAATAACTTTATTCTGTCAATAATATTTTTATTGATCGACTGTTACAGTATTTACCTTTGGTGTACAAATAAATATTATTACTATTATATTATTTTTGAGTTGTTTCCAATAAATTGCATCGTGATTACTATTCATGTAGTTGAAATATAACAATTAATGTACATTTCTATATTTTATGGTTAGTTTTAAATGTTGCGGTTAATTGACTCATTTTTTTTTCTCCAAATTTAAATTTACTCTCGACCAAGAATAAAATTGTTTTCCAGAAGTGGAAACCTAATGCAAATTGGCAACATGTTCTTTTATTCTCATCGCATATAAACGATTTCTTCCATGTAAATCAGCAGTTTTCATTAAATTTTTTCGTGACTGCCGCACAATCAAGCGCTCGTGTTCATTAAATATTTTTTGGAACTATTCTACGGTTGTTTGATACACGTTTTTCATAAGTACATCCTTGAGTAATATGTTGTATTATGAACGGACTTTTGCCAAATATTTTTACGATTTTCAATTGCCTTTTTCAAATTTTTGTAGTGAAAAATCACTAGCTTGAGCTGTACTATCGTTGCATCAGCCCATGTTGTGTTACACTGAATTGTGATTTGTTTATAATGAAACTGTACTATACAATGCTAAATGATATGAGAAAACTTTTATCTGGACGATTTCCCTACGTATATAAATATGTACACTTGGGTGCATCATTTTGATTGTGACGTTAAATTGATGATAAGTGATTAATTTGTACTATTGAATTAAAAAAAAAAAGTGGTACAGTAGTGAAGTTATATATAAAGTCAATTTTTAAACATTTTAGTATTGTGACGTTGCTAACGTAGTATAAGTTTGTGTCAAATTTTTCAAAACTCTTATTAAGAAAATTATTTGTGTTTAGATGTAAATGGGCAACATTTTCAACAACTTCTGTAGCTATATGTAAATTTTGATTATTATTTCGATATTAAATAAATTATTTGTTTTCTTTTTGTTGTATCATTTCAATGCCATAACCTTTTTTTACAATGAAACCAAATGAAACTGTCAAGCATCAAGTATTGTGTCATTATGTGGAAGTGGTTAAAGTATCAACCCAATTTTACAGTCTACTCACTCCAATTATGAATTTTTTCGATATATATATATATATATATATATATATATATATATGTATATTATCATTATGTTCAACAAGGAAAAATAAAATATTTATATTTATAATAAATAAGACACTCACATTTTAAGTAACTAAAAATTCCTATTAATTTAAAATTATGTATTTATTTTTTAGTTATAATTACCTGTATTCCATTTATATATCCCAAGACTAATATGAGAGGTGAAGGGATAACATTTTCTAGATCTGAATTTGGTATATAATCATCGAGTTGTTCAAAATGAGCCCACTGAATTTGATCCTTACAATCACCAGGAATATTGTATGCATTTGGCACGACATCATTAATAAATCCTGCGACACTATCTAGAATTGTAGGATCAGTTACTTGTTGTGGTGAAACAGTTAAAGGATTTCCACTGCTTCTATTTTGAGATTTGGAACGGTGTTGGGAATCAGCAGACATTATAGATTTTTATTGAATTTAATGAATCTGCAAATCAATAAATAATATTTACTTAAATATCTAATTGCATAATTTCAAAAGTTTTCCTACAAGCAAATAATGATTTATGTTATTAATAAGCAAATCTCTAATATTCTAACAAAGGGTGTGGAGAATTTTTAGCTTGAAGGACAAAGAGCTATATATATTTACCTGAGTGCTGACAACATGTTATACTAATAAAAGCTGTTACTTTCTTAAATAAGCTTTAGATATAAATTGATTTTATAATAACTTACCTTGTTTTTACTCAATATTAACATTTTTTATTACAACTGCGTCATATTTCCTGACAGATTCTGTTTCAATTAAGATGACGTCAAAAATTTGTTACTTAAACAATACTCTAATACTAATTATATAGAAAATACGCGTCTAAGTGTTATAAAAATAACTAATAACTATGGTCGAACTAATAATGAGAAATATATCCTAAGTTTGGAATCAAACACAGAGCAATTTGTCACAACACAAAATCAGCTGATTGGGTAATCAACAAACAAAGCTGTTGTCATTACAATTCTGTAACACATTTTACTGATATGTTGTAAGTTTGCCTAATAACAGTAATAACATGAAATGTTTATGAATTTTATTGTTTATACCACTATCAATTGATTACAATGTTTTTGTTGTAGTTATTGATTATGTTAGTACAAGTCGGAAATTCTAATGAAAAACTGTCAAATTCAAATAAAATGCTTAAGACATTTGTGTTTATTACTTTGATAAATTATTGTTACACAAAACATAATGTTCTTTTAATCGTTGTTGACGATTTAAGGCCAGCTTTAGGAGTTTATGGAAATAAGAACGCACATACTTTAAATATAGACAAATTTTCAAAAAACAGTTTCGTTTTCAAGAATGCATTTTGTCAGGTAACAAATGTTATGATAATGATTGTTACTTCAATACTTATTTTTTAGCAAGCCCTTTGTGCACCCAGTAGAAATTCATTTCTGACAAGCCGTAGGCCTGACTCCTTGCATTTATATGACTTTTACAGTTATTGGAGAGAATCTGTTGGAAATTTTACGACTCTACCTCAACATTTTCGAAATAATAATTATTTTACTCATTCAATAGGTAAAGTGTTTCATCCAGGAATTTCGTCCAATTTTACTGATGATAGTAAATATAGTTGGAGTGATGAACCTTTTCATCCTACAACAGAAATTTTCAAAGATGCTAAAGTATGTGTAACTTCTAATGGTTCATTAGCAAGTAATCTTGTTTGTCCGATTATTGTTAATGAACAACCAGGGGGGATTTTACCTGATCTAGAGTCTTTAAATGCTGCAGTATATTTTATAAAAAATGCCAATAAGATAACGAATGGTTTATCTTACTTTCTAGCTGTTGGTTTTCATAAGCCTCATATCCCACTGAAATTTCCAGTGCAATATCTTAGTAAATATTTATTAATTTCTATGTAAATATGAAATTCCTACTAAAAATATTGTTATAGAGTATCATCCAATAAATGAAATTTTAATACCAAAATTTAATTGGAAACCTCCAACATTACCAAGTGTAGCGTGGAATCCTTGGATAGATGTACGTATACGTGATGACATAAACGTGCTTAATCTTTCTTTTCCTTATGGTCAAATGCCAGATAGTGAAACAGGAAAAATTGTTCAAAGTTATGCTGCAGCTGTAACTTATATTGATGATCTAGTTGGTACTCTGTTGTCAGAAGTTGATGAAGATACAATTGTTGTATTAGTTGGTGATAACGGTAATTTTATTTATAATTTAAATTTTGGGAAAATGTATCAATAATCCATAATGCAAAACCTTACAAGAAATTGGGAAAAGGTTATATATATATATATATATATATATATATGTAAGATGATAATTTTGATGTTCTCGCGGTTGTATGATGAAATGATGGTTTCTCGGGTTCTTGGCCGCGTGTGAGATGTGTCCTGAGAAGGATTGTTGTCTCGACGTTTCGACGGGATCGCACTCGTCATTTTCTAGAGTTGTTCTTTCACTTGACGCTGAAGAGTAACTGCCGATCGTGTCCTCGGGTGTCTGCTATTATGTTGCACTATGGGAGGTGGGCTCCCATACGGCTTCGCGTGATTGGTCCGGGTGTCTGTGATTCCTGTGTGGGGGCGTGTACCTGTCTCGATGTGTTGTGTTTCGCATGAGTCTTGATTTGCATGCCGGCTAGGAGTGGCTTCCAGGTGTACGGTAAACGTTGGCCGTCGTCGCGTTTGTTTAGACTTTTGGGTCTCTTTTCTATTTCAATCGCTTCTCTAGTAATTCTAGTAGATAGACTTTCGCTCTTCGCTAGGATCTTCGTATTCTCGAAGTCAATAGTGTGCCCCGTTAGAAGGCGGTGTTGTGCTAGAGATGATGTTGTTTGTTTCTTGAAGACTGCGTTTATGTGTTCCTCTTTCTCACGCTTATTCGCCTGTTCGTCTGGCCTACATAGGATTGTTCGCATTCTGAGCACGGCACTTCGTAAACGCCTTGGTCTTCAAGTGGAATTTTATCTTTCGCGTTGACTATTTTATCGGCTATTTTTCCCTGTGCTGTAAAGATGGTGTCTATGTTGTGTTTTCTTAGTATTCTACCGATTTTGTCTGTGGTACCCTTTATATATCGTAGAAAGGCCTTTGATGTAAATTCCTCCTTTTCCCGTTTTTCTGCTCTATTGTGTCTGGCTTTGTCTATTGTTCTTTGTGAATACCCGTTATCAAGAAGAGCGTTTCTAATATTTTTCTTTCTTCGTTTTTATGTTCATCGTCTGTTAGTCGTTCTGATCGTAGAACTAGGGTTTTCACTACTGAGTTCAATTGTGCCGGATGATGATGCGATTGTGCTTTTAAGTACCTATTTGTGTGTGTAGGTTTCCGGTAAACGGTGTGTCCCAATGTTCCATTTTCTTTTTTGATCACTGACACATCTAGAAAAGGTAGCTTCCCTTGTTCTTCTACCTCCATTGTAAACTTAATTTTCGGATGTTCGCAGTTTAGTTGGTGTAAAAAGTCTTGTAGTTTCTCTTTGCCATGTGTCCATATTACAAATGTATCGTCGACGTAGCGCAGCCACATTTTCGGTTTGTTCTTACAGGTGTTTAGAAAATTTGTTTCAAAGTTCTCCATGAATAAGTTCGCTATAATCGGTGATAGCGGGGAACCCATCGGTGCGCCTTCGACTTGTCGATATTTCTGGTTGTTGTATGTGAAATATGTGTTTATAAGGCAGTGTTCTATCAGGTTAATTGTAGCCTTTTGTACTTGATACTGGTTTTCTAATATGGATATGGTCTCTGCGATTGGCACCTGCGTAAATAGAGATGTCACATCGAAGCTGACTCGCAGGTCCGTTGGTTGAACATGAACGTTTTTTATCAGTTCAATGAAATGATCTGCATTCTTTACGTAGGACGCCATTTGTTCTGCGTGTACCTGAAGTTCTTGTGCCAGGTATCGTGCTAGAGCTTGTGTTGGTGATCCAATAGAACTAACAATCGGACGAAGTGGTACATCGGGTTTGTGTATTTTTGGGAGTCCGTAGAGTTTTGGACATCGGGACGATTTTTCCCGGGGGATGGTCTGCTTCTTTATTTCTTCGCTCAGCGGTGTTGCGTTTATTTTTGCTTTGGTTACTTTTTCTAAGTAAGTTGTAGGGTCCATGTTGATTATTTTACGAGGCATGTTTTTTAAGTAAGTACCGTTTTGAAATTAAAAAAAGACGTGCAAAGATATCTCAATAATTTTATTTTTACATGAAAGCCTGTACCTTAATCTACTTTTCTACATAATTTCCTTCAATATTGAGGCACTTGTCATAACGTTGTACCAGTTTATTAATACCCTCCTCATAGAAGTCTGCCGCCTGACTTGTTAACAACTGCATCACAACTGTTTTGACTTCGTCATTGTCTTGAAGACGCTGGCCGCCCAGGTGATTCTTCAAGTGCAGGAACAGATGGTAGTCACTGGGCGCCAGATCAGGGCTGTACGGAGGATGATCTAGAGTTTCCCATTTAAAAGATGTGATGAGATCTTTGCTCTGATTAGCCACATGCGGAAGGGCATTGTCATGCAGCAAAACGATGCCCTTGCTCAACTTGCCTCGTCTTTTGTTCTGGATTGAACGGCGCAGATTTTTCAAGGTCTCACAATAAGCTGCTGCATTGATTGTCTCATTACGAGGCAGAAATTCCACAAGCAATACTCCTTTTCTGTCCCAAAAAAATGTGCACATGATTTTCCGGGCAGAAATTGTTTGCTTAAACTTCACTTTTCCGGGTGAATCTGAATGCCGCCATTCCATGGACTGTTGCTTTGATTCAGGTGTGACGTAGGCCACCCATGTTTCATCGCCCGTAACAATTTGGCTTAAGAAATCATCACCGTCGTTGCGGTACCGCTCAAGGAAAGTCAATGCACTGCCTAAACGTTTGGTTTTGTGCACATCCGTCAACATTTTCGGTACCCAACGTAAGCACAATTTTCGGTAATTCAAGCGCTCGCTCACAATGCCATACAAAACACTACGCGAAACATTAGGAAAGCCATCACACAAGGAGGACATCGTAAAGCGTCTGTTTTCTCTCACCTTATTGTCCACTTCCTGCACCAAACTTTCATTAACGACCGAAGGACGCCCACTCCGTTGTTCATCATGCACATTTGTGCGGCCATCTTTAAATGCGCTCACCCACTTTCTTACCATTCCATCACTCATAATGCTTTGTCCGTAAACTGCACAAATCTCACGATGGATATCGATCGGTTTTAGGTCTTTAGCACTAAGAAATCTTATAACAGCCCGTACTCACAGTCGGCGGGACTCACGATTATCGGAGGCATCTTAAACACTCAGTAAACAACGTAAACATGGTAGAATCAGACTGTAATGGCGTCAGTGCGTAGGTAAGAGATGTAGGTCCCCGGTGCGAATACGCAGAACGCCGACCGCAGCGCTGCGGTCGCGGTGTGGAAAAACGGTACTTACTTAAAAAACATACCTCGTATATGACGGGTCGTCTAGCAGTGATCTTATTTTCTTGTCGTAGTCGGTTTTGTCTAATACTACGGTGGCGTTTCCCTTGTCGGCAGGTAGAACTATGATGTTAGTGTCCTTTTGAATAATCCTTTTGAATAATCCTTTTGAAAAATCGTCCCGATGTCCAAAACTCTACGGACTCCCAAAAATACATAAACCCGATGTACCACTTCGTCCGATTGTTAGTTCTATTGGATCACCAACACAAGCTCTAGCACGATACCTGGCACAAGAACTTCAGGTACACGCAGAACAAATGGCGTCCTACGTAAAGAATGCAGATCATTTCATTGAACTGATAAAAAACGTTCATGTTCAACCAACGGACCTGCTAGTCAGCTTCGATGTGACATCTCTATTTACGCAGATGCCAATCGCAGAGACCATATCCATATTAGAAAACCAGTATCAAGTACAAAAGGCTACAATTAACCTGATAGAACACTGCCTTATAAACACATATTTCACATACAACAACCAGAAATATCGACAAGTCGAAGGCGCACCGATGGGTTCCCCGCTATCACCGATTATAGCGAACTTATTCATGGAGAACTTTGAAACAAACTTTCTAAACACCTGTAAGAACAAACCGAAAATGTGGCTGCGCTACGTCGACGATACATTTGTAATATGGACACATGGCAAAGAAAAACTACAAGACTTTTTACACCAACTAAACTGCGAACATCCGAAAATTAAGTTTACAATGGAGGTAGAAGAACAAGGGAAGCTACCTTTTCTAGATGTGTTAGTGATCAAAAAAGAAAATGGAACATTGGGACACACCGTTTACCGGAAACCTACACACACAAATAGGTACTTAAAAGCACAATCGCATCATCATCCGGCACAATTGAACTCAGTAGTGAAAACCCAAGTTCTACGATCCGAACGACTAACAGACGATGAACATAAAAACGAAGAAAGAAGAAATATTAGAAACGCTCTTCTTGATAACGGGTATTCACAAAGAACAATAGACAAAGCCAGACACAATAGAGCAGAAAAACGGGAAAAAGAGGAATTTACATCAAAGGCCTTTCTACCATATATAAAGGGTACCACAGACAAAATCGGTAGAATACTAATAAAACACAACATAGACACCATCTTTACAGCACAGGGAAAAATAGCCGATAAAATAGTCAACGCGAAAGATAAAATTCCACTTGAAGACCAAGGCGTTTACGAAGTGCCGTGCTCAGAATGCGAACAATCCTATGTAGGCCAGACGAGCAGGCGAATAAGCGTGAGAAAAGAGGAACACATAAACGCAGTCTTCAAGAAACAAACAACATCATCTCTAGCACAACACCGCCTCCTAACGGGGCACACTATTGACTTCGAGAATACGAAGATCCTAGCGAAGAGCGAAAGTCTATCTACTAGAATTACTAGAGAAGCGATTGAAATAGAAAAGAGACCCAAAAGTCTAAACAAACGCGACGACGGCCAACGTTTACCGTACACCTGGAAGCCACTCCTAGCCGGCATGCAAATCAAGACTCATGCGAAACACAACACATCGAGACAGGTACACGCCCCCACACAGGAATCACAGACACCCGGACCAATCACGCGAAGCCGTGTACGCACGACGGCAGCAGCGCAACCCCCACCTCCCATTGTGCAACATAATAGCAGACACCCGAGGACACGATCGGCAGTTACTCTTCAGCGTCAAGTGAAAGAACAACTCTAGAAAATGACGAGTGCGATCCCGTCGAAACGTCGAGACAACAATCCTTCTCAGGATACATCTCACACGCGGCCAAGAACCCGAGAAACCATCATTTCATATATATATATATATATATATATATATATATATATATATATATATACTGATATATAGGGATGTGTACTAATTATAGTTTCTAATTCTAAGTTTCTAAGCCCCTTATTAGCGGAAATTTTCATGAATAATTTAGAAACTATAATTAGTACACATCCCTTGTTTGGTAATTGTGTATATTGGTTTAGGTATGTTGATGACATATTAGTTTGCTTTAACGGTTCAGATAGACAATTAAAAACTTTACATAATTATATCAACATTATTCACCCCAAAATAAATTTTACTATAGAAACAGAAATAAATAAAAGCATTAATTTTCTAGATTTAACCATATCACACAAAACTATACTCTACTTTTAAAGTAGAGAGACGAATTTCTGAACAGACCACTTTGACAGTGAAATCTCATTGGTTGAAAGCAAGGCCAAATTGCTTTCAACCAATGAGATTTCACTGTTAAAGTGGTCTGTTCAGAAATTCGTCTCTCTACTTTAAAAATAGAGATAAACACGAGTTCGCTATATACCATAAACCAACACATACAAATACCACAATACACGCTAATTCTTTTCATCCTATAACACACAAATTATCAGCATACCAATCAATGGTATATAGATTAATTCATGTATAGCAAACGCCAATTAAGTTGGCGCGAGGAGGGGGTGCGCAGAAGCCGTTTTTAAAAACGTTCACCCCCACTACTCAAGTAATTGTCAGAATACATTTGTCATTGACGTTTGACAGAACATATTTTGTAATGTCTTTGCTAGGGGATCATACACGCTCAGAGGTTAGAATTATCTGACATTTGATGTAAAACCAAATACAAATCTCCCCACTACTTCTAATCCTGCGCGAACTTACCCCTTCTCGAGCCAACTTAATTGGCGTTTGCTATACCTATGAGTAAAAGTAATTTCGAACTTGAACTAAATAGAATATACACAATAGCATTAAACAATGGTTACTCTATAAATATTGTCAATAACATCCTAAAAGCCAACAAAAATCTAAAACCCTTTCCTTAGTTTATCCAAAATTAAAATGCAAGATAATTAATTCCTATAATTCAATCACTTACTTAGGAAAAAATTCGGAAAAAATTGGTACTTTCATTAAAAATCTTAATACCGAACATATATCATTTAAAACAGACAATACTATACAGAACATTATTAAAAACAACAAAGATAAAATAGACAAAGAATCAAACTCTGGTGTATATAAGTTAACATGCGAAGATTGTAGTAAGGTATACATAGGACAAACGGGGAGGACATTCAAAATTAGGATGAAAGAACACGAGAGAAGCCATAAAGAAAAGAAAACAGATTCAACTTTCGCAAGTCATTGTATAGATATCAATCATAGATTTAATATAGATTTCAAAATTTTACACATTCAAGAAAAAAGTAAAAAACTTAACCTGTTAGAAAACTTAGAAATTAATAGATACAATAGTTTAGGATTAGCTTTAAATGACCAACTAGATTTAAACAACTCCCCTCTACTAAATTTAAGATTGTTAAAAAAAATTTTCCACCACCATTTCCCCAATAATTTTCACATAAATATTCAAACTTGTATTGTACATATTCAGTATTTCATCCACCTGATGAAGCCATTGTATCGCGAAACAATATTGTAGTGGTATTTACAATAAAAGAATTTTTGAAACTAGAAGTTTAATTACTTATTTCTTAGCGCTAATTGAGAATGTTTGGGAATATATTGTCAAAAAGCTATATCGAAATAATTTTAGACTGATGAATAGAAACGAGCTTTGGCAAACTGCTTGGCAAGATGCTTCTGAAAATTATGACACAAGAAGTTTAATTCAAACAATGAGAAGGCGACTACAATTGGTATTAGATCATAATGGTGCTTTTATAAAATACTGATACAATTGTATACTTATTTAACCATTCAATTTCGTCAGTATCTTAACACACAATAAGAATTGTTTATGACTTATGCACGCATAACATTGATACATAACCTAAAGCAACAAGTGACAGGAAAATACCCGTTTACAATAGTAAATATTTTGAGAAAACTGCTACACTAGTTGTCTGGATTTCCATGCTCGCGACTGTACATTTTTAATAAATGGTTCTAGAATTTGTTTTTTCTTAATGGACAATATAATGAACTTACTGTAAATGAGAACTAATGAGTATTAAATCTCACTTTACATGCAAATGTCGCTTAATGTGTTGCGTTGATTTCTACATTTCGACAAAGTTTGTACCAGTATGCAGAAACGCTGCACGTCGCTACACAATTTTCCTGGTTAGAATAATAAAAAATTCGTGAAAAATCACACCTATTTCGGAATGTGTGATGCATTTCGCTCTTATTTGAGCTTGTCAACACAAGGTATCCTGGACAGATATAATTTTTCACTTCTATACTTCGCGTATATATAGTTAGTATAGTGAACTTAGTGTAAATGAGAACTAATGAGTAGAGCAGACCAATTTCCGTGCGCACCATGAGCGCCGGTATGGGAGTGTAATTCGTAATATATTAGAATATGCGATAGAATAGGGACGCAACATGAGCTTGTTACCGATATAAGTATAGAAGTAGAGACATTTATTCTATCAGAAATAATTAAATATACATTTGGTTTTCTGCTATTAAAGTAATATGCATAAACACACGAAAAATAAGAATAGTACATATTATAGCAGCGTTGTATGTATCTAAAAATAAAATTGAAATGTAAATAAATATATATAAATAAATAAAATCTAAATGTATAAACTGTTGTCGATTAATTTTGTTATTATTGTGCCTCGAACTGCTTACGTGTTCTTTACAATGTGTTTTTGACCAACACATTAGATATGTATTGCACACTAAACATTTAGTTTTTGAGCCATCGTATATTAAGTTCGGGAAATCCATAATAAACTTATTCACTTCGCCTGACAACGGTCGTTTTCTCGATTTATGTGTCGACGACATTTTATTACGTATGCTTACACTTACATACAGTGTAAGCAAGTACCAAACACATACTGAATGCTTTTTATTAGTTCTGATGCAATACAATCATCCTCACATCGGCGCACATGGCGCGCACGGAAATTGGTCTGCTCTACTAATGAGTATTAAATCTCATTTTACATGCAAATGCCGCCTAATGTGTTGCGTTGATTTCTATATATCGACAAACTAAATTTGTACCTGTATGCAAAAACGCTACATGTCGCGACGCTATCTTCCTGGTTTTAAGATAATGAAAAATTCGTGTTTTTTTTTTTTTGGGGGGGGGGGGGGTTCGTTTAAATAATTAAAATACACTTTATTAATAATAAAACACTAAATAACATTTAATAACTAATCACAATAATAACAGTATTTATTGCACATTTATAACGACATGAAATTCGCCATGCCCGCTGCTTGTCTGAATGTCTTCTCTCCTGGCGAGCGCTTTATTTATAATTCTGTAGCGCGTTCGGGAATATTCCGGACTCTTCTGTCTGGTGTTTATTCCAGAAGCGCTTCGAGTACTACTGGTGACGTCATTACATGATTTACATTACAGTGTTTTCTTTTACTTTTCTTTCTACTGCTTCTTAAGACTTCTCTAACCCTATTTGAAACGATGCCTTTTGCGATTTATTGGTTGGATATTATATAGTAATCTTGCATCGCTTTGTTCAAAGCCAATGAAGTACGCTATCTACTCGTATTCTTGATCGGTCAGCATACAAGGTCTAAACTGTTGTGACCTATTATGTGAAAAATTAATGCTTCAATTATGTATCATACTAGTATCCGTTTGAGTTTGAAGAGCTTCTCTGATATACCATTTAAATCTTTTCGTCTACTTATGTATTTTATTTCTGTTCTATTGTTTAAATATTCTAAACTTTTAAAACAGTGGTTATAGATGTTCGAGTTGTCTGGGAATTTAAAAAATGTATAATTTTTAAAGATATAAATTGGTTTTGACAAAAGAATATTGAATTATTGAAGCGGTTAGTGTGTTTATCCGATTCTGAAGAAAACCTCTGGATAATTTTGCAAACATTATATATAGTTGAAAAAGTAAGACATTTCAATGTTAATTTCTCAAGCTAAATAGCTTCTTTTTAATTTTTTTTTATTACGCAAAGGTTCATGTTAGTTACAAAGTAGGAGACATTATTTTTTCGACAAATTGTACAACCATAAGTAAAAGCGTCTGTTCTTTGTTTGTTTGTTTATTACTTTATTCTATTTTGGGCTTTGTCGGTCAGGTAGGACAATGTCTGTCCCCTGATGTACTACAATGTGTACATAACGGCAAAAATTGCTTCTAGTCAGTACGTGCACCTTAATTTATGTTATACATATACAAAATTGTTACAATATATTATTTAATATGAAATTTAAAAAAATTAAATAAAACAGCAATAAAAATAAAATATTTTTCTTCTAAAAATCAATAGTCTCTGTACTTAGTGTCTTTAATAGATTCTTAACATTGATTATTAGTGCTATTATCTCTTTCAATTATATTCTTTTGAATAATTAGAATTAAATTCAATGAATAGTTTGTAAAATTTATTTAAAAATAGCAATTCTTTATTCAATAGGTAAATTTTATTATATTTTTTATTTGTATGATTATATGGATCTGATTTAAAACTAAAACATTTTTAGTCTTCCATAATAAATGAATAAAATAAATTTTGTGTTATAATAAATATAATTTTGAAGGTTTGTCTATGGGTGAACATGGAGAATTTTCGAAATATAGTAATTATGACACTGCTACACGGGTACCTTTAATAATTCGAGTTCCTAACATGACTTCTCAAACAATTTTTGTCGATGAGTTAGTGGAATTAGTGGACTTATTTCCGACATTAGTAGACCTAGCAGGAATACTGCCTAGTTTAGAAACTTGTAAAATTAATAAAGGTAATTCCATACTTTGCACTGAAGGCCGCAGTTTAGTTCCTTTAATGGCTTCAAAATTACAATATTCTGTAAGTATTTTTGTTCATACAAGTTTTAGTCTATAATTCATTGTACGTAATAACTTTGCTAGTTAAGGGAAGAAACTTTGGTTTTTACTCCTGGTGATAATAAGTCGCGAAATACCAAGTCTAATGGACAAATGAGTTAATCATTTAATAACAACAGACCGAATACCCTGCCGATTTCTTCCTAACAAGTACGGTTGTTATTTTTTCCGTGAATTGAATTTTTTCCAAGGCAACTGTCAATTACAGATGTTCAACGTTCCCGCAAACTATTACGTTGAAAGGTATTCCCCCAGCTCAGTGTCGCACTCGTTTGGAATATCATTAGTATTAAGCCGATCGGAGAAGGCTAGGTGGCGGGGATCGGATATACACCTGCCGTTGCCTTGGGACGAATTCAACATATTTGGGAGAATCGAATAAAATAAGTAAAAAATTTAAAGATATCTAATCTTATATTTGCTTTAAAAATAGACACAAAAGGAGAAGAACTCTTTGATGTATTTTTCAGAAAACATCATATCAAGAAAAAAGTGCAGTTTTTACACAGTATCCGAGACCTGGAATATATCCTACTGCAGAACCGAACAGTGACGAACCACGCTTAGAAGACATAAAAATAATGGGCTATTCCATAAGAACAAAAACAAATAGATATACTGAGTGGGTCGAATTCAATCACACTACTTGCAAACCTAATTGGAAACGCGTGTTTGCAAGAGAATTATATGATCATACCTACGACCCATATGAGAATTTAAATTTAGCTAGTAGAGATGGTTTCAAAGAACTGATGGCGAATTTGAGGAGACGTTTAATTTTAGGTTGGAGATATGCTTAGATCAGTGATTCTCAACCTGTGGGCTGCGCTCCTTTGTGACTTAGTAATTCTCAATGTTAGGCGAGCACTTCCTTGTAAGATTCAGAATCATTGGCTAAGAAAGAAATGATAACGGAATCTGTATAATGTTCTTACTTTTAAGTTTAAATATAAAATTATAATATTATTCTTGTTTTAATGTAGAAAAGTTGACTAAGAGTCCGCCGTTGAATTTCTGAAAAATATACGGTGTTTGTTGTAAAAAGTTATTTTAAATCGAGTCTTCAATTACCCAAAATTGCATTATTAGTTAAAAGTATTAAAAAATTACATTTTTCCTAAATTTCTTAAGGCGCTTACGATATTGTCGAAAGATTTGATTGTTGCATAAATTTTAATGCGCTAATCACAGTTACAAAATTTATAGAAACTTAACATTTTAAATATTCACGCGAGCAGTCACTTATTAGTATAAAATATGATAAAAATTTAGCTATAATGAGGAATGAATATTTATGCGAAATAACTGAAGACATCTCGCAAAACTGGTCTTTAAGCAGCTGACTTATAATGTATATTTTAAATAATTCTAAAATAATCAGTTTTAAATAGCTAAAATTTAGTAAACATATCTTGACCTATTTTTTGTCCGCCAAAATACATTACCTAGGACATTTTTAAATCAAGAGAGAAGAATTTAGAGGTTCGAGAATTACAACTTGCTGAAGATCTGCAAGTTTTAGACGAATATTATAAGAAATGGCGTGTACAACCAAACCATCCAAAATCCGAATCATGTGCCTTTCATTTGTGAAACAAAGAAGCTAACAGAGAGCTGAATGTTGAATTTGGTGGTAGTCGGATCAACCACAACTCTTCACCTTAAATATTTGGGCGTAACGTTAGATCGGTTTTTGACGTTCCAGCAGCACCTCTAGAAAACAAGGTCAAAAGGTGACTCCCAATAATATATTACATAAACATGCCAGCAATTCATAGGGAGACCTTGCGAACAGCAGCCATTGCAGTAGCTTACTCTCCTGATGAATATTGTGCTGCTGTCCGGCATCGAAGCTCTCACACCGAGCTAGTAGATATTCAACTTAACGATACAATGAGGATCGTCACCAGTATCTGGCCTCTGGTTACCGATTCTTTCTAACATTGCCCCGCCGGATATCAGACGTCTCGCTGCAGCACAGAATGAATGGGCTAAAATTTCCAACAACATTGATCTTCCCATTTATGATGACTTGGAGAACGTCCTCAGGATCCGGCTGAAATTTAAGAGACCGATTTGGCTAGATAGGGAAGATCAGCATCTCATCAATGTGAATGATAGCTGGATAGCCCCCCTCAAACAAAACCCTGAATTGAGGAAAAGAGATCTAATTTCTAATCCTTCAGAATCTCTGCCGGGCGTAATCTTTCCACATAACCAATGGTCTTCAATTAAATAGGTTGACGTAGGCCACGGAAGGCTCAATGTTATATAAATGGAAACTAGCAGATACTAACCTCTGCGACTGTGGATATGTGGAACAAACTATGGCCCACATAGGAAACGACTGCCCCAGAAGTTTCCCTGGTGGCATCCACGAGCTGAGCAAGGCAACTTCTGCAGCTGTCGACTGGTTAAAAAAATTAGGTATCAGTGTATAATTTAGTTTTATGGCCCTTTTTTATTATAAAACTGATTTATGCACTAATATCTAAATTTCGATTTCGCTTTATGTACGAAATAAATAAATAAATCAAGAGAGTATTTTAATAAAGAAAATTATATTTTGCTTTACAATAGCATAAAAAGACCCATTTCTATCAGAAACATGTTAATTCACTAATTTTTAGATATACAATTGTATAGCAAACGCCAATTAAGTTGGCGCGAAGAGAGGTAAGTTCGCGCAGGTTTAAAAGTAGTGGGGAGATTTGTATTTGGTTTTACATCAAATGTCAGGTAATTCTAACCTCTGAGCGTGTGTCACTTTATGATCCCTAGCAAAGACATTATGTTCCGTCAAACGTCAATGACAAATGTATTCTGACAATTACTTGAGTAGTGGGGTGGACGTTTTTGAAAACGGCTTCTGCGCACCCCCTCCTCTCGCCAACTTAATTGGCGCTTGCTATACCTAACCTTTATTACTGAAGATACCCACGTAATTTAAAAATGTTTAATATGACTATGTTCAACGAGGTTAGTAAATTGTATAGGTACTGTCGTGAGCAAAAAAATCGGGACAGTGTCAAAATCGTTATGTCAATTTCCTTTATTTTTTAGCGTTGTAATTTTGACGATATTTGATTAACTTTCAACTATACGTCAAATTATATATCATAGTTGCTAATTCAAAATTGAAAATGCATCTTTCCAAAATTGATAAAGACAGACTTGTTACTACTTGAAAAATGGGAAATCATTAAGAAGTGTACCGGTTCAATTTAATATTAGTAAAGTTCAGCCGCAAGAATATATAAAAAAAAGTGGAGGGAAGAGGATAATTTAAATCGGAAAATAATTTCCGGACGTAACAAAATTTCGAATACGCAGAAAACGAAATATTAGTTACTGAGATTAGGCACAACGCTTTCAAAACATTAAAGGAAGCTATAAGAACAACACAATTTCCTGTCTCATCTTGTAACAATGATTACAAGAGAATGAAATTTAAATTTGAGATATCCAGCCTTACAGTCCTTACCTAAATCCCATTGAAAATGTATGGGAATTAATGAGGTAGAGCTTCTACCCAGGAAGAATTTTGGGAGATTGTTCAAAATGCTTGGCATCAAATTTCTATAAATGCTGTACACAATATTGTCGCTTCAATATCTACAAGATTAGATGCAGTTAATAATAACAGTGGAATAACGAAATACTAATTATTTGAATGTAATAATTATTTTAATTTAATAAACAATCTTTCTCTATCGTTTTTAGTAATTTTTATTTACATTTATTTTAAAAATGTTTAATAAATGTCAATAAGACGCGTAAGATAGTCACGTAAGTAGTCGCAATTTAAACCCACCCAGAAACGGTGTCCCGTTTTTTTTGCTCACGACAGTATATACTGGCCGTCATAAATACGAGGGTGGATTGATATTAGTGATGTGCAAAAAGTATCTATTCGATACTTTTGTATCGGATACAAATGTATCGTATATCTACAATGAAAAGTATCGGATACTATTAAGGACTCAATGTTGATTAAGTTTTATAGATATAGATGTATTTTATAAACAATGTTATCATTGAAGTACCTACTATTTTACTAATACGATCTTTTTCTTATTAATTGTACAAATATATGTGTTATTATATTTTGTAATTTTGTATTTCTTAAATGTTTAGAATCAAACGGCGCTGTTTCAAAGTATGGATGAATCATAAAGTTCGAAATCATATACATCTATACACTCGACATGAGTTGAAAGAAAAGTATCGGATACAAAGTATCGAATATAATAGTGTAAAGTGTTGGTATTTATTCGATACATAAAAGTATCTATTTTGCACACTACTAATTGGTATATAAGGTCTCCTCCAATAACGTCATTGTGTGACAAGTTACATCAGCGCAGAAAGTCATGCTCATCACTTTCTAGGATGCAGAAGTCATTCATACTGGATATCTGCCGAAAGGATCAACGATTAATTCAATAAGACACTGCAAAACTTTACGATCACTACAAAATCGTATCCGTTTCCGTAGAGTAAGGCCGAAAAGGACGAACTTTTCGTAGCGGCACGATAAAGGCAGTAACGAGTCTGAAATTCACGGTTTTTTTTGCAACTTCTGTTCGGTCTTGGTTTGATACCTTCGGATTTCTAGTTGTCCCCAAAATAGTTTTCATCAGACACCGAAGTTCGAGCTGTTCTTCGCAATTAGATCAACAGTAAACAAGAAAGTTTTTTCATGGACGAAATGAAGAAATGGATTCAGCATTTGGAGAAATGTCTTGCAATAAATAGTGATTATGTGGAAAAACTATTACGTACCTTGGTAGTACAATAAATTTACTTCATTTTGGGACAGGTTTCATTATTTTCTCTTTTCTTATTCTTATTTAAAAGAGGTGGAGACCTTACATATCAATCCGCTCTTGCAAATGAACACCTAGTAAGCGTTGATATATTTTAGTGAAATTTTCAGGAAAGATATATTTTGTCCGTACTAATAAACGATACAAATTTTACCAAGATACATTCGATTACTCAACGTAGAATTGGCAATGAATTAAAGAATATTTTTGTTTTTCTGTTAATATTATTTGCTTAAGTGTCGTGTTACTGTAAGTAAACTTATATTTTTACTTAGTCGTAGTAGTGTGTAAAATGTTTTGTATTGTCTGCTTAGAACGTACGGAGCTATATCTTTGTTTACCTCTAACTTTATGCCATAAAATTACACGGCTGGAGTGGTGTAACGAAAGGTTGCACAGTGATGAATCTCAATTTTGTTTATGGGGACATGATAGTTGTAAAATAGTCAGAAAACGTGCCAGAGAAATAAGAAACTTGCAGTTTCCTGAATCAGTGTAATACTATATTTTCAACAACTGGTAAATCTACTTATTATGCAGGATAATACGCGTCCATATAACGCGATGGTTACTATGGATTTTCAATAGAACATGTGTGGACAGAGAACCAATAATTTACAGCCACCCCCAAACAATGTAGATGTTCTTCAACAAAGGATTTTAAAAGTTTCGTATAACATAACAGGCTACCATTAATTTACTACTTCCAAGTCTGCCTAATAGGTACTGCAGAATAAATTCACATTTCAAAAATTAATATATTGTAATGGAGAAAAATTAAATTATATTTCAATAACAACAAATGTGTAATCCAAAATTCAATTGATTTTCTTGCAAACACAAAATAAGAATTGTTACTGCGGCGCGCGCCATCTTTTAATAAGTAGTATTAACTTATCATTTCAGATGGGGCAACGAGCCACACGGTATTAATATGCTGCGCGATGTGTTTCCCGGCTGTCTAATTTCTCGCAATGGGACATAACCTGGGCAGCTCGGTCGCTTGACTTAACAGCGTCAGACTTTTTTGTGGGAATATCTAAAAAGTTTTGTGTATAATAATTAGACCGTATAATAGAGACCGGACACGAAAGGCCCATGACCCATCGCCCACGGGCGTACTATTGAAAATTTGTATTTTTAATATAAGAGTTTTTAATTTTATTTATATAATTGGAAAACAAACGGGTGGTGATCTATAAAATACATTTTTATTTGTTCATTTTGTAGCTCAAGTTGAGTAAAGGAGTATTAATATTAACTAGCAATACTTTCCCAAGGTTTTCTTCTGTAAAATTTGTTCACTTTGAATGAAATACATCCTCGTAGATAGAAAACGTCCTTTCTACATCGCAACTGGTTATAGGTGCATACTGGAAATATTCCTTTATTTCAGCGTATTTAGCAGATTTTGAGGCATTGTTCCCATACGCAATTGCCACAGTGTTATTAAATCTGGATTTCTATTAAAAACTGTCTAACTTCTGACGAAAGCCACATCCGAAGTCACTTGGAATATTTTTCAAGTTATTAATCCATCATTTAATTTGAGATTTTGGTTTTCAAAATAAGTGATTAGTTTTGGCAAATTTCAAAGTGTTACTGAAGAAAGAACAACTGATTTTTTAAATTTGGAATTTGTATTGGTTCCTTGCACTAAGAAATACTTCAGGCATCGTCATTTAAACATGTAACGAAATTTTGTAAACTATCGAAATTCTCATAAAAACGTGTAGCTTCCAACCATGTTCCTCATCTAGTTATTACTGGAGAGGGAGGCAGTGACAAAGATGAAAGTTTTTCCCAGTAAAGAGCTACTCTCAATGGTGCTATTCTGAAAACTTTTTCAAAAGTGGATACAAGTCTATCAACCGGAAAGGTGTCTCTGATATATTCACAGATTCTGTGGAGAACATGTGCTACAAAAGTAATATGCAGCATATTAGGATATGTTTTCTTTAATAGTCTGCCTGTTTTTAACATATATTCAGCACTGTCACTGACAAATAAAAGTATTTTTTCTTTGTGCCTCTTGTCCGAATGAAGCATTTGGTGCATATTCTCGTAAATGGTTGCGTAAGGTGGATTCATCAGGAACATTTCGACCAGTATACTTTTGGAGAAATGTATATTTTTGGAGAAATGAAGGTGGGATTGTTAAGTATATTTAATGGAATATTTGCCGTCGTTAAAGGTTCACAGAGTTCGTCGTTAAAATTGTCATATTGCAAGGGGTCTAATTTTTGTGTCTGTTTGCGATGCTAAGTGACGTTTTACGTGCGATATCTTGGAATTTTTTAATGATATTTGATAGACTTTGCAATAAATTTCGGAATCACTGGCAATTGGCATACAATCAGTATGATCCTTAATCGAACTCGTCATTGTTTCACGATGCTATTCTCGACGTTGGTCCATATCATATCTGAAAAAGTAACTTAAACAAAGTTCTAGATCTAAATAAATGAAAATTAAAAATGTATGCGCAAGTTATTGAAACTTAACGAAATTCACTGCGACACTTACGTCAAAATAATTGGAAGTAGAAGATTAAATGAATCGATATTAAACAGGATCTATTACAAAAATTACGTAGTTTGGTAACTAACAGTTAAAACAATGAAAAAAGAAACTAACGCACCCGTACTTTATTTATCTTGCGAAATATAAACTAATAAATAAATTAAATTATAAAAACCTCCTTCTATCTATGCCCTTGAAGAAAGGAATTTCACTATAATATTAAAGTAATTACGTCGAAATTCAACGACAAAAACCATATGTGCGGTTAACCGAATGAATAGTGCTATTCAATAACTGCGTTGTACTTAGCGATGTTATAGAATATTTATATGGTCCATTGTAATTTCGGCCTGGTGTGTCTGGTCTCTAATAATAATAGACCCTGAAATCTTGAAGGTCTTAAACAAAACATTTTAAACGAAATTAAATCGATTCAACTGGAGATGCTAGGCAGAGTGGTGGATGATTTCGTGCAACGTCTAGAAGAATGTGTAGCTGAAGAAGGAGGCCATCTACGTCATTTAGTTTTTACATAAAAAAAACTCCCAGAGTTATAGATTAAAATCTTGTCGTTGTAATTTTTTAATGTTTAACCAATAAAAATTTATTTAATATTAAAAACCGTCAATGTATTTTGGAAATCCCTGTTATGTTAAATTATATTTCAGTTTGAAAGTAATTGTAACACCGGTTGAAATGCCATATTAATTGACAACATAATTTGAAACATACTTGAGTGGGTAAAACCTCACTAAATTTGTATAATACAAAAGTATTTTTAATAATATAAAAAAATATTATTAAAAATGGGGTGTGAAGAACACAATACAAGTTCATTTATGTATTTTTGAATGTATCTTCTCCAAAGACATAGGTACGTATTTCACATTTCTACATGTTCGTCGGTACGCCCCTGTTGCAGAAGAGACACATTCAAAACAAACATAACTACGTTACTATCTCGCCGAAATTATTTAGACAGAGCGTGAAGGAATATTCAGCGCTGTCTATATAATAACCGCCGAACTAGCTACGTGTTTTTTATAGTCGGTAACCACCGTATCTATAGAAAACTGTATCCTCGTGTCTTCACTACTTGTCGGCAGTAGTGAAGTACAAGTAGTGAAGCGACAAGTAGTGAAGACATGAGAAGCAGTAGTGAAGTACAAGTAGTGAAGCGACAAGTAGTGAAGACACGAGAATACAGTTTTCTATAGATATGGTGGTTACCGACTATAAAAAACACGTAGCTAGTTCGGCGGTTCTTATATAGACAGCGCTGAATATTCCTTCACGCTCTGTCTGAATAATTTCGGCCAGATAGTAACGTAGTTATGTTTGTTTTGAATGTGTCTCTTCTCCAACAGGGGCGTACCGACGAACATGTAGAAATGTGAAATACGTATCTACGTCTTTGGAGAAGATACATTCAAAAATACATAAATGAACTTGTATTGTGTTCTTCACACCCCATTTTTAATAATATTTTTTTATATTATTAAAAATACTTTTGTGTCATATTAATTAATAGAAATTAGTCAAGTAATGATTTTGTATTGTAGGAATAATTAGTTTACAAAATTAAAATTAAGAGCATAGTAAATAATAGACTATATTGAAATTGGCCACCTTCTTCCTCCAAGCATTTTGCACATTTGCTCCTAATACTGTCAAATATAACAAGTTTTCATTTGAAAAGTCAATCTAGTAGCATGTGACTTACTGAGAACATTTTGAAGTATGTCGTAAATTAAATTTACTACTAACCTACGAAGTCGTATATTTTGACAGTTTCATACATACAAATAAATAACAAATAATAGGTACTTATTGAAAACTATAACAAATGTTGAAAATGTTGTCATTCAAGATCAATGCACTTTAAAATCCTCGTTCAAAATTTCTGATGATATTCTGCAACATTACTGGATTGTTATTAATTTCCATTTGCATTTCCAATGCATTTCTGTTCGATTCTCTGTAGCATATCATTCAAATTCAATATAGGTATTCGAAATATGTTATTATTTAACAAAAAGAAGTCGCAAGGTGTTAAATCGCATGAACGTGCAGGCCAGGCAATTTCAGTATTTCGACTAATTATACGCTCATCAAAAAATTCTCTTAAATAATCCAAAGATTCTGCAGTACAGTGACAAGGTGCTCCGTCTTGTTAGAAATATGCATTTTGAAGTTCATCATCATGCAACTGATTGACAAATGGTTGTAAAATTTCCGTACGGTACCTTTGAGCATTTAACGTTCCCTGAAAAAATATTGGTCCAATGATTCGCCTTTGGCTTATCGCTGCCCAAACACCAATTTTCTCTGGATGTAGCGATTCTTCATTAATTACATGTGGATTTTGACTACTCCAAATTCTTGTATTTTGTGAATTTAGGTATCCCGTTTTATAAAACCATGCTTCATCAGTAAAGATGACTCTTTGCGAAAGTTCTCCATTATTGTTCATATTTACAAACCAATTACAAAACTGTAGTCTACTTGGGTAATCAATTTCTAACAATTCTTGTACTGCTGTGACACGGTATGGATAAAGTGGCTTATCTTTTTTTTAATAACTTGTGAGTTGTACCATCAGAAAGGTTTATTTGTTGACTCAAATGTCGAACAGATGTTTGTGGTTCATTTTCCATTATTTCTTCAACACGATTGACAACTTGAGGTGTACGTTTCTTAACTGCTCCGCTGCCTGATTTTCTTAAGAGACTACCAGTTTCAGAAAAAAGTTTTAAAGTTCTATCCAAAGTATTCTTAAATTCTATATAATCTATTACAAAATGTGGAAGCTCAACTTGAAATTCTACCATGCAATCTTGAACTGAATAAACCCATAAACCATCAATTTGATTACCACTTCGAAAATAAGCCTGGACTAAAAAAATTTTATGTTCTAAAGTGAAAGCCATTTTAAAACTGAGAAGCAATTTATTTAAACCAGAATCGACGCACGATTATTTTATGCACTAACTGATATTTGTGATTGACATTATCAAATGTCATTTGGATTTACATTTACGGAACAACAAACACATACTAATATATTTGCGTCTTATTCTATCAAAATTTCAAAGTAACCTAGATTAACTTTTCAAATGAACACTTGTTATTTTGCAGTATGAGACTATATCTGATTATTAATTTACTGTATAATTCTATCTTGCAGATCTATATAATTTTGCACTCGTACTTGATAAATTGAATTTTTTTAAAAAGGCCATAGAAGGGTATCACATGGTGTCAGATCACCATATTGGAGAAAATTTATGTTTGCTAATCAAATTAATTAAACAATTTCCAAACACTTCTCGTATCATATCTATTGATAATCATATCATTAAATGAGCCTCGTAGGTCATAAACAGACAACGTGTAATATTGGGTTCACCAGCAAACAGAACTAAAGATTGTCTGCAAAACTCAAGTCGATTTTGCCTATCTAATGGGCTCAGTTCTTGAACAAGTGCCAATTTACAGGGGTGGAATTTAATACGCCTAAGTATTCTATGAACGCTGTTTTTTTAAATTTAAGACACGTGCTTGTTGTGCAGTTAAGCGTTGTGGACTCCTCGTAAAGGAACCTCTTACATGCTCAATATTTTCAGCAGCCATAGCACTTTCTGTTTCCCGGTCTGTTTTTTGTTCACAATATTACCTTCATTAAGCCACTTCTGATTCCATGCCAAAATGGTATTGCGGGATGGTGCATCACGACGATAAAATGCGTAACACTACAAACGCGCTGCTAACCGTGTAATTGTTCATGACAATTAATTAGACTTAATGTCAAACAAACTCGCATGCGCTGTCTTGATTAGAATCCCCAAGCAAATTCAAAATCTGACCATAAATAAAATAGCTATTATTACAACTAGGGGAATATGAATAGTATATTTCCCGTGGTTGGCTAGTTACATCCCGAGGGTGAAACCAGAGGGATGTATAGACAACCAAGGGAAATGTATTCATATTCCCCGTGTTGTAATCAATAGTTTTTTTCTGATTGAAATAATATTGTTGTGAAAATGGAAAAATATTGGATTGTATATTTTTGAATTTATCGTATTGGTGACGTTGCTAAGGGCCGTGTTTGTAAATATCATGTTTGACTGGTTAGATTTTCGCGTTCTGTTATAAATAAAATTGATGAAATGTCAAACAACGTGCCAACACAAGCAGCGAAAGCCCGTGAATGTTTGGTTCCGGCGAAATTCAAAGCTGCTTACACTAAAGTGTATGAAGACTTTCAAGAGTGGAGAAGAGAAAATTTGGCGAAAATATTTTGCTAGCGTTTTTTGAAGATTTGGTATTTTGTTATAATTTTTTTTATTTTTGACGAATGACTAATTTATTCTATCCGTAGTCGCATAAATATTCACCAAACACGTTGTGGCCAAAATTATCGATGCTAAGGTCAATGTTACATTTAAAGGAAAAAATTAATGTTAAAATGTTCGATGAAGTAGAAGCATTTGTGAAAAATAAAAATAAAGGATACGTTCCTAAAAAATCAGAGGTGTTGTCCCGAGAACAGCTCAAAAAATTCTTGCGAGAAGCTCCTAATGAAATTTTTTTGATGTATAAGGTAAAAATTTAATTGTGATTCTCCTCTGTTGAATAGATTGTTACAACCGTAATTTTAAAGGTCGCTTTAATTATGGAAATCTTTGGCGCCTGCAGAACGAACGAATTGGTGAATATTCTCTCTTCCGATATCGAAGATTGTGGGTCGGTGATCGTGATCAACGTTTCAAAGACGAAGAATCATGTAAATAGGAAATTTACAATTATTGAAGAAGAAGATCTGGGTGCTGTTCGTTTGGTGAGAGAATATTCGGCGTTGCGTCCGCAAGGTGTTCTTAGGTTCTTCGTGGCTTATCGAAATAAGAAGTGTACTCTTCAGTCGGTCGGCAAAAATAACTTTGGAAAGATTCCGAGTAAGGTTGCTGAATGGTTGGGTTTGGATAATTCGAAGGCGTATACAGGCCATTGTGGAAGACGAACATCCGCGACTTTGGTGGCCGATGCGGGAGCCTCAATGACTACACTAAAGAGACACGGTTGTTGGAAAAGTTCGTCTGTTGCGGAAGGTTATCTGGCTGACAGTATGTTGCAGAAAAATAAGGTAGCAAAGATGATAGCGGGTGTTGAGGGAGAGCCATCTGCAGCATCTGTTACGGTTCCTGGTGTGTCGATGACGAATTGCGAACAAGATTCTTCATCGTTTGTATCTGGTTGTAATTGCTTAAGCGGAAGGTTTGAGAATTGCAATTTTTATTTTGGTTCTGAAAAGTAGTGTTACTAATGCAAAGACTTTCTTAGTTCATTTGTTACTTTAATTAGAAAATAAAACATTTCTGATTATTTTTGTTGCTTCAATTAAAAATTATAACATTTTTATGGTGAAATGTGACGTTTCATATTTCCCTTGGGACAATATGAGCGTTTCATATTTCCCTTGGGAAATATTAGTACTTATGATATATCGTAACCAACGCAGTATTTTTCAATATTGTTTCAATCGGAAAAAAAAATATTCCATACCAAAAACCATGGTAGTATACTCTGTATGATAACTAGAGACCGGACACATCGGGCTGAAATGACATTATTACGACGGACGATATAAATAGTCTACAACATCTAAAAGTACATCACGCAGTTATTGATAGCACTATTCATTCGGTTAATCGCTAACAAAAAATAGAGGTGCAGTTAACCGAATGACTAGTGCTATTCAACAACTGCGTGATGTACTTACAGATGTTGTAGACTATTTATATCGTCCGTCGTAATGACGTCCATTTCAGCACGATATGTCCGGTCTCTAATGATAATCTACATAATTGTGTTAAGAGTGTTAAGGAAAAAGCAATTTCATATGTTGATAAAGCACCACTTCTTACATTAAAAAAGCATGAAAAAAACTGTAGAAAACTTTAAAAGGATTTCGCTGCTTTTAATCAGACATAAGTAAATATGTATTCTCAAGCTTCGTCAAGGAAAATTATTATTTATGGAAAATTATAACTTGTCTTGAAAACGTTAATTTATACATACATAGTAAGAAATTATAAAAGGAGACTGAATAAAATAAAGAAAAAATATGCAGCAAATGTAACTTAAAAATATGACCACAAAGTGTTACAAATGTTGTCGTTTCGTTGAAATGCCAACTTTTTCAAGGATATTGTGTGCAAATTTTGATTCAGATGTATCGTGGAAAGCAGTTTTTGTCAAGGATAGTAAACGTTTAATAGGATTGCTGAATGCCTACATAACGTGTGTTCATATACGACTTCGTAGGTTCTCAGTAAATCACTTGCTACTAGATTGACTTTTCAAATGAACACCCGTTATATCGTAATGTATTTCGAGTAACGTGATAGCGTGACGTCACCTGCGTCCTAAATGTGTCGCACCCTATGGTACGCCGTTCAGGATTCGAAGACATGCACGTCGTCAATAATGTCAAAACAATGTTGCGAAATCATTTGCAAAATCCATTGGCAAAATCGATTTGTTTATATTTTAGGTTAGATTAGTAAACGCTTATGTCAAACTTGCAGTATTTAGGTTATAAGCGCAACATGTAATACGAAATTATAACAACAGACAAATACGATTTTACTTCTTTTACAGCTGATAAAGGCAGCAACGGTCCATTATTATCGCGTTATGCTTTACAGTTTGTAATCGCGAATGCAACAAATCGCATACATTGGCTGCAAAAACCTTTCGACATTGCAAACTAAGAGTAAACAAAGACGCAAAATATGACAGAACGATATGTGTCAGCACCAGTGATGGTAACCCTAATTCTTACTAGTTCGGTAGAAATGTCGGCAATATTCGGTAGATTATAGAAAATATCGGTAGATTAAAAAATTTACAGCTTTTTTATGAATATCTTCTTTTATTTATTATTTACAACAATATATAAGTAACATACATTAAATAGAATATAAAATTTGAAAACAAATTTTTTAAAAAAATCTCATTTTACAAAATATTACTCGTCTTCACCATCTTTATAGAGTGTATGCTTAGCCATTTGCAAAGCTAGTTTTTTTTTCAATTGGAAAATCAAAGCAACTTTTATTTCCAATGTATTGCTTAGCAAGAACTAAACCGTTGATTGTATCCGTACCTAGCTTGTTTCTATGTTTATTTTTTAAATTATTGACCGTAGAAAAAATTCTTTCAACATTGGCCGAAGAATGCGGCAAACAAAGTAAATTAAAAACAAATTTTGTAAGGCAAATAGATATACCTACGTGTTCCGTCGCCGAATGTCGTCGTTTCTACTTTTTGCCAAAATAATTTTACATTATCAGAAAAAGAGTTAATTTCGTTAGTATTTCTTAAAAGACGCCATTTTCCAATGTCTGAAGGTCGGAATTGTATAAAAAAATCCGGGAAAATAAGTGCTATGTCGGTAATAGATTTAATTGATCCTGATTTTACAACTACTGGATCTAAAAACTGAAATTTTTCCAAAGGATTATTCTTTAAAGGAAACCGTTTCATTATTTGATCACATCCTTCTACATAAAAATCCAAGCATCTTAGCTAAAAAAGGATAATTGCTCTTTGGTAAGTGACGTGCTGGATATTGTTTGTATCATTTTCGCGTCAAAATACATATCCTCAATCTGCAGGTAATGTCTAGGATTTTTAAAATCTACGTCTGCCACTGAAATACCTTGAAGGTAATCCCTTTTTATGAAACAATCGAATAACGTTTTTATAATAGTATGTTTTTATATAGACAATTTTAGGGTGTTCAGATTGCATTTTCTTATTCAAGTTATTAAAAAAGGGTAGAACAAATTCTAAAAATTTAAAAATAACTTTGTAACAGGATCATTTAACGTTTTCAATATGTTATCTACAGACATCATTGGTACTATCGACATCGGTGAAATATAACTGTAGAGGTCCATACTGTTCTAATAACCGCGAAACAACGCTATGTACGGATAACCATCGGGTTCGACATGGGCGTAAAATTTTATGGATTTTTGTATTACAAAATACTTGAAACTCGGTATATTCGCTAATTCGTTTGGGACTATGAGCAAAGTAATTATAGATATCTCTTGTGAGCTTCTCTATATACGGAGGTAGCTTTTCACATTCATATAAAGCGCACAAATGGAAGGAGTGACATATACATTTCATTACAAAAAGCTTTGGAATGTAATTTTGCAATAAAGTCATTACTGAGCGATGCTGTCCTGCCATAACATTTGCCCCAACAGATGCATAATCGACCAGATTTCTTTTATACGGAATTTCATGTTTTTCAAAAAAAGTGACAATATGGTTATATACCGATAGGACCAGCTCTCAACGGGCCATACCGAGCAATAAGTGGCAACAGCTAATCCCCTCTACGCGCAATAGCTTACATTACCATACATTGCAGAGTTATGAATTTAGTAAGACTTAAACCGCGCAAGGATATAGTCGTTTGCATATTAGTTCTGTATACGTAATTTGCCCATTTGTTTCAGATATAAAAAGTTCGTTATATCTCCAAGTTATTATTATTGTATTCTTAGCTGCTACGGAAAAGTAATTTTAAGTAATAAAAAAACAATAACGTTTTCAAAAAGATAAAAGTAAAAAAATCAATAATTCTGCAGAATAAATTTTAATTCTAAGAAAGTCACTAAATATAGGATTCGAAAATACCGCCCTTTCTCCCCAAACAATAGCCGAGCCTATTGTAAAACTCCCGCCTCACTCCCTCGAGATTTCTAGGGGTTATTGTCTCGAAAATTCTAAACAGTTGAACTTGCAACTGTTGCAACCTTTACATTTGCACAGCTAGATACGAATGACGGGCAATCTATTGCTCTCGATCATTGGACTTATGTATGCGCACGCGGAGTGGCGTCGTACATACGTTGCCACATCGCATTACGTTCCATACGTATATTGTTCCGTATGGCCCGTTGCGGGCTGGACCTATCGGTATAGGTACTATTCGCGTTGGCTGCTTTAATTTCAATTAAAGCTAAAAAACTATCACAAATGGTGTTACTGTTATTTATTCTTACGCATATACAAAGATGTTTAATATTGCTTGTATCAGTCGACTCATCAACAATAAGGGAAAATTTGTTCGTCCGGAGATGATCACATAATACTTGCATATTTTCGTATCCCAGTACATTTTTAACTATTGCAGTGGCTTTCCTTCTTGCACAGGCTAGTCTTTGGACAATTTTTGAATTATGGCATACTGCGGCAACGACCTTGGTCAAGTGATCCATAGTAGTAAGTGGTAAATTATGTTCGGCGATGAAAGCAGATTTACCTATAACATGTACATAAAGAAATAAAAACTAAAGTTATGTTTAAATAAAGTAATTACCCTTTTTAACTTCTTCCTCTAATATAGAAGGAGCAGCAGTTGCAAACGCTTCTAATGTAGGTTGTTTTGAAATCGCTTTTAGTTTTGTTTGATGAGTAGCTGAATTATTATGCTTCATGAGAGCATCCTTTCCACTAATTATATTTATATTTTTGTCGCATGAACTGCATTTTGCGTACTGGAATCCCCTTTCATTTTTTTTTAACCAGCCTTTGAAAGCATCTATCGTTTCCCACTCTTTTTTATAAGTTTGGTTGTATTTCCTTTTTTTTAATAACGCCGGACCTACTACCTTCATTGCTACTATCACTATCACTCATTTTTGTTAGTTAATTAATAAGAAAGCACGACTAGATTTCTACATTCAATCTACTAAAATAAAATGAGGGAATAGGAAGTTGTACGTATATATAGTGTTTGCTTGGTGATTTCCCTATATAAATGTATTTAGGTGAATACTCTTATTTTGAAGTGAATTCAATAAATAACATCGAATAGGAAGTTAAACGTATATATATATATATATATATATATATATATATATATATATATATATATATATATATAGTTTGGCTTGTGGTTTTCCTATAAAACCATCGGTGAATACCCTTATATCTTATATTGAAGTGAATTTAGTGAATAACAATTGCTATCTATCTATTTTTATTTCCTTTTCTTTCTTTATTATCAGTTTTAGGTAAATAAATTCTTTCTTAGAGTAAGACAAGGAAAATGAGAAACAGTTTTTCGTTAAAAATACTAATATTAGTAAAAATAGTAACACCTAAAGTACAGCAGACCGACTTTCATGTGGCCGGTGGGAGAATTTGTACGTGCGTCAAGTAAGGGTCAGTGTTAGATAGAGACAGTATTCGGAAAAATGAAATGCAAACTCTTTGTGCGAGTCGTGCATTGGGACGTAGTAAGGGATAAATTCAGAAAATCACATTTTTGAACATGTTTATAATGGTTTGTATTTCACTAAATTAAGGCAAATAGAAGTAAAATAAAACGCATAGTTTCATGTAACATGTTTAATTAAAATGTCTTACCTTTCCTACTAGCTAATAGCGTACTAACATCACATTAAGGGGATAACTGAATAAGATTGTTAGCTACACTTAACGGTAGAAAGGCTTAGGATTAAGTAAAACTAATTTGAATAATTAACTGAATTATTGGCAAATAATGTTTATGCTAATCTCTTTCTCATTATAATTACATTGTAAACTTTCTATATGTACAAAAGAACAGTATATTCTTCAACGAGCGTAGGCGAGTGTTGTAATAACATTATTTAATAGTCGTGGAGAAAAGAATATTATTAATACTAATATTATTGGAAATAACAATGAAAATAATAATTACAATAAGAAATAATACATAAATACTCAAAAATAATTATAGGAGAAAACAATAATAAACAATAACTAAGTTTCAAAAAAATTACGGTAAATTATACATATAATTATATAAAAAGTTATGCAGAATCACTATCACTGACTTCCTCTTCGCTCTTCGATTCAGAGTCTTCACCCAAATTAATAATGAACTGGTCTGTACAGCAGACCGATTTTCATGTGGCCGGTTAGAAGTACCGCCCTCGAGATGCGCACGAAATTCATAGGTAGGGGAACCTCTGTGTACATCGTTTTAAGCGATAAACACAGTAGTGCAGTGCCGTATTAAGGTAGTGAGTAATGGAGTTTAAAAGTAAATTAAATAAATGTGTAACTTCGTCTATGAGAGGTTCCGCTTCCAAACACTTTTGCTCCCACTTTATCGCGTGGTCACAACATTTATTCCATTCAGCAGCACTAAATTCATCAAAAAGTTATCACATAACTGCTGAACATATCTAATAGTGAATGATACATTTTTTTGTGCCACATATTGTTTAAGAGATACTCATACTAACTCAATCGGATTTAAATCTGGGCGGTATGGCGGTAATCGCAAAACACTATAGCCACGTTGTGTTAACATTTCATCTATCTCGAACGTTTTAAATGTTGGCTTATGTACTTTAATAATATTATATAAATCGGGCTTGAGCATGTTATTGTCGAAGTAAATATTTTTAGACCTTAACCAGTCTATCATAACTGATTTCCTGCTATTAGAATTCGGTGGTTTATCTTTTTGGACATTATGATAAGGAGCATTGTCAATTACTAGGACAGACTTTGGAGGCAGGTTTGGAATTAATTTTTCTAACAACCATTTTTTGTAATTTTCATAATTTATCTCGTGATGATAATCTCCCGTTGTGGTATTAGACTTAAAAATTAATTTAGCATTCGGAATGAATCCCGTCTCGCAGCCAGCATGAACAATAATTAGTCTGAGACCTTTTGATATAGGCCTTGCTAATCTTCCATTGGAATCGTCACTCCAACAAGTAGCCACGGTATGAGAACTGTGGATGTAAGTTTCATCCATATATATAATCGGTCTTTTTTCATTTCTGTAGCTTTGAATGGTACGCAAATAAGACACTCTTAACTGACGAATGTCGTGCTTTTCCATTAACAACTTTCTGTTGGTTTTTGTTTTTCTCCAACGAAAGCCCATATCTTTTACTACTTTCCGAAGAGAATCTATTCCTCCAGAGTATCCTGTTTCTTTAAATTTTCTTAGAATGTTTGGCATTGTAGGCACAATTTTGTCAACAGTAAAGGTATTTAAAATTGTTCTACGCAGCACACCTTTATCTGCATCGTCTAAGTCGGTTTTGGGCTTGGATTTTTTTAAATTTTTCTTTGGCGATGTAAAAGATGAACCGGCACCTGCGTTTATTTCACTTTTTTCTTTAACAATCCGTCTAATACTTCTCTCAGAAACACCCGTTGCGGCAATAACGCGTTCATATAACTGATCCAGTGGAATTTTGAGTACCCCTGACATTTTTTCTTCTTGCATATATTTAAATACATTTGAGATCACTTCACGAGTTTGACTGTGTAAAACACATTTATTTAATTTACTTTTAAACTCCATTACTCACTACCTTAATACGGCACTGCACTACTGTGTTTATCGCTTAAAACGATGTACACAGAGGTTCCCCTACCTATGAATTTCGTGCGCATCTCGAGGGCGGTACTTCTAACCGGCCACATGAAAATCGGTCTGCTGTAACTGCCTATCTGTTTATAGGAAGCTAACATCCGTCAGATTGGTTATTCTAATTCATTTATTTGTTGTGCAGATTAGCCATTTAAGAATTGAAATATTTCGGTAGAATTCCATAGCACTTCGGTAGATCGGTACATTATACCTAAATTCGGTATATCTACCGAAAAATCGGTAGGGTTACCATCACTGGTCAGCACTGAACACTTGCACCAACACAAATATGCATTCGCAGTAATGATATAATATTTTGCACGGCTTCGAATCGTGAACGACGATACATTGTGCTTTGCAGTTTTTTTATTATCGTTTATTTTAAATTGTTTCTTGTTATGGGGTTATTTTTTTATATTTAGCCTTTTATGGTTCTTTATGTTATTTATTATATGTGTGTTATAAGAAGCAAAAATGAATGATAAATAGCGAAAATGCCGGGTGGTTATTATGCAGTTGCTTCATGTAAAAACTTGATCATCACTAAATTAAAAACTCTCAAACTCTCAGGCTATCTCAAAGGCAAGGATACGGTTTCGGTGACAATAAAGGAATTATTAAATGATTTGCAAGTGGTTTACTGCTATCATAAGTGCTCATGTCAGCATAGAAGATGCTGAACATCTGGCCTTAATTTACAGTGACTTCTTCGGAAATGGATAATAAAGACCATGGCATTGTAAATTTCGGATCTCTACTACTACTTACCGAGCAAACGAGAGTTTTTTGTCTTACATGAGTTTATAATTTCCTTCATTTGGTACTAATTCAACTTGTATTTATATACTTACAACTAGAGTATATAAAATACACTTTGTAAATATAAAAAAAAATGTTTGGGAAATATTGATTAAACTAACCCTAGTTATGTCGAATACAACCTAGCAACAATTTCTACAGTTTCAAACGTTATTTTTTATTGCAATGGTAGTACGTATTTGATATATTGTCATATGGTTGTTAGTTCGGCAGTTTATTTCTTGTCTTTTAATAGATGTTATTATGGATCCCGAATTCACGAATTGTGCAAGAAATATCAAATCAAATAAATATGAGCATAACGATCCGTCAGTAAGACAATGGTGGTACAGTGTTTTTGACAAATTAGAAAAGGAGTATAGCATCGTATGTTTTATAATTTTACTAGAAATAAGCAATTCAAATAATAGTAATAAAATTTTAGATCGTAATTTTGAATCCATAATCTAATCTTTAATTTAAATATTTTTCATGAGTTTTTCACAGTTTTTATAAGTAAAAATAATTTCTATTATAGAAATATACCGGTTGATAGCCTACTGGTAACATACCGGTTGATAGCCTACTAGTAACGTACTGGCCTATCATGCCGCAGGTCCCTTTTCCTTCTCGTTTAAAGTGAATGCCGACAGCTAAATATAAGTTATTACTAGAGAAGCCAAATTGAGCTGCGCGTTATAGATGAGTGCTTTAAAGTATGCACAGTCGCGAGCAATAAATTCTGGTCATCAGTGTCATTCTTAATGCAGTTGGCAGTTGACAGCGTTTTTGTATATATCTGGTTTTGGTATTAACCTTTTCGAACGTAATCATTATTTTTCATTTGTCAGATACTTGCCAAATATGATGAATATTGGTACAACAATTCAATAAAGACATTAAATAAGAAATGGGACACAGTTTATTAGACTAAAAATAAATAAACAAGATTTTAGTACTTGATCGTCTCGCCGTTCACTTGAATGACTTTATTTAAGTTGGGCATAGATAAGCATAAATTTCTGAAATAGCCCTGTGGAAGGTCATTCCCAGCTGTACGTATAGCGGCCAAAGTTCCTTCCAGTTTTGAAAATGTATACTCAACTCGGCCACTCAAACACATTTATATTGTGGTTTTGGATCTATTCTGTTATCCTATGAGTAGTATAGACTGGACAATTGACCTGTTGAAATATAAAGTCGCTTTCTGGAAATACTTGCATCACTGAGGGCAACATCACATCTTCCATAACCCTAATATAAACGTCACTTGTGAAACGGTCTTCTAGATGCAATAATACCCCAGCACTATTTGTAAAAATCTATGCTCATATATTTGCCGAAATATGGCGGCTGGTTTCAACCTTTTGTGTATATTTTGCATCATACTGCCGACTTCTTGGTCTATATACTCAAATTTAGCCAGAGGGGATGACTGGAAGGTTTTTCATCACTAAAAATTACGCGCTCCCAAAAGTTATTGTCATTCGCAAGGTACTGTAATGCAACGCCCAATCTGGATTCTTTGTGTCTAGCTGTGAGTTGGATCTTCCTAGCACCAGCGTTTTACAGCTAGCGTAATTTACAGAACTGTTTGCCATCCCTAACTGATCTGCTACAGCAGCTTCTGATAAACCTTGGCTTTAACTTTATTAAAATAAAAAATTGGTGCGATGACTAAAAAATTTCTTGACAACTCAAAATAAAAATTATATTTGACAGCTTGTTGGTAATTTTTATACAATCGATCAGCTAAAATTTCTAGTTTGTCAAAATATGACAGAATTTTGTATGACATTGACGATCAGAATTTATTGCTCGCTTCCGTGAAGTCTCAAAGTGGATAACATCGGTTAAATATTTGCAGCCTTAGGTGCGTTTCCACAGTTGTTTTAGCAAATCGAGTGTGGCATGGGGAAAAATGTGTTTATATCCAGAAATATTTTATGCAAAATATATTTACATAATTAAATTCATTTAATATTTTTAATTTAAAATTTTGTAATGTTGTCCGACTAGATAACGAATACATATTTCGCGTATCTTTTTTGAATGTACAAAATGATTCAATTGATAATAAAGTAAACGGTAGATTATATAAAATCATTGTTACGCATAAAAGAAATATAAATTCATATAAATTTCTAATAGTCGGAAATTTATTAAATCAACTCATATAATGAAAACAAAGAAATTTTAACGCTCGCTTCCATTCTCACAAAATAATTGTTGCTTGTCTTTTAAGTATAATGTTTTTGTCATCTAATCAAGAAAAAAAATTGCGGTGTAATATCTAATTTAAAAGAATTCGTTTTAATGAAATTAAATGTATTGGTTTCAGATATTTTTAGACAACCCCTAAACCCCTAAATAAATTCGCAGATTTTTTTAAAATTTTCGGAAAGTACCTAATTTTAAATATTTTGCCACAAATGATCGTAAACTTTAAGGCTAATCATTTTTATAAAACATTAACAAAAAAATAAGTTTTCCGAATATTTTAGGCGCCTGACGAGAGAATAGATATTATTGAAGAGCTGCTTCCTGAAATAAAGTCTCGCCTAGAGCTAGTCCTTAGTTTCCAAAAAATGGATCCCACAAGAATTGAAATGGAAAAATTAGAAAAACAACAAGCCGTTAAATATACAGGTTCTTATAGATCTAGATATGATTCTAACGAATCATTGGACACACAGTACGAAGAATTTGATGAAGTGGCAATATTGTATGATATATGTTTAGTATATTACTGCTATAAAGTAGAATAGGATTTTGTTTATTGTTTAGAACAAATTATTTATTTAGACCAAATGTTTGTAGTCGTTAAGTTTATCTCTGTTCTGCAAGATAAATCAGGACATATTTTTAATTTTAATTTTTTTATGTATTTCAAGTCATTGTTTTTAAATTAATACATATTTAATAACCGAAAATAGAATACAATCAGCGCTAAAGAGTTGGTAGATTATTGCGAATGACTTTTTCTCATTAATTACAAGAATTTCGAAAACATGTTATTGCATTTTCGATGTCAGTTTTTCGGTTTCGTACAGTAATAATGTGCAATATTGTAAAGTTTGTCTTTTCGGGTTCTTAAATAAAACTAACGATAACTTTAGACACACACTATATTAATAATCAAACGAATAACAATATAAAAACTAATTAACACTATATTAATAATCAAACGAATAACAATATAAAAACTAATTACTAACAATAAGCACATTTTTGTATTTATATTTATGTTCACTCCGCGAGGCTCTGGTATCGAATGATCGCCATCCCTTCCTCGACGGCTTATATATGAATAGGAATGTTTTTTTCTCGAGTGCTCTACCTGCATCGAGAAAACGCGAGAGGTATGACGCGCGACGCGTTATCAGATGAGTTATTACAATATTGTAGGATATTTGCGATACAAAATTTACAGTAGAACCTCGATATAATGGACCTCCTTACAACGAACATCGGATATAACGGACAGCATATCAGCGCTCGTAAACTGAAGACTCGAGAAATCACCTGAATTGTTTTGCGTGATTGATTGACGAACAAGGTAAATCACCTCAGTTGGTCAACCGTTACTACATAGTTAACGCAGCTTTTTACTTTTTCTTGAACAATGCTGACTGTTTATTCATACAGCTATACAACGGTTTAATTTCTTTATTCAAAGTGAGTAAATGCATTTACTTAATTCAATCAGTTTAAATTGTAAATTAAACAAGTCGTTATAATTCTCACCTTGAAATATGATCAAACGGAAGAGAATTAATTTAACGTTAAATCCAAAACTTGAAGTGATAAAACAATTGGAGCCTGGAGTCTCTGTGTCTCGTATATGCGGCAAACTGCTTCAGCCATTCCATTAAAAAAAAAACAAAGATAAACTGAATAAATTTATGTTAATGTTGATGTAAGTGTGAATATAAATTCCAGAAAACGGATAAAATTGGCCCGCGAAACTTTGCTTGAAGAAGCTTTAGAAGTTGTACAACAACGTTCTTGTGGAGTTCCGGTTAGGGGAGTTGAACTAAAATCTGCTGCAATTAATTTAGCAGATCACTGGCTCTGGCGTTTTCGCAAAGGGCATGGAATACTTAATAAACGATTTACGATGAAGCCTCGAGTGCACCAAAAGAAGTGATTGAACTTTTTCAGCAAAAATTAGTTGAAGGAATAAATAACGTAACGTTATTACAGTTTTAGATATATAATGCTGATGAAACAGGTTTGTTATGGCGTGCTTTGCCTGAAAACACACAAGCATTCCAAAATAAAAAATCTACTGGAAGAAAAATCAGCAAGAATCAATTCTTGCTGATTTTTCTTCTTCTTCTGCTGAGACTCAAGTTTCAGCACTGCTTTGGCCAATGCTTTAACCTCTGTTGTTGATGGCAAATCTCGAAAACCAAGAGTTTTAAAAGACACATGGCACGTCTTCCTATAGCATACTACAATTCGAAAAAATTATGGTTCTCCTCAAACATTTTCAAGGACTGGTTTTTTAAAGAATTTGGACCAGCAGTCAGAAAATTCAGGAAGACGTAAAATATTTGTTGCTGTTAGACAACGCTCTTACACATTCATCTGAAAAAAAATTCTATGATCTGAAGATGGCAAGTTTAGCTGTTCTTACCAAAATATACCACATCGATTATTCAACCGATGAACCAGGCAATCATTTCAGCCACAAAAGGAATATACAGGAAAAAGTTTTTAAATGAAGTAATGGTGGCATTGAGGACGAAGAAGATGAAGAAGACAGAAGAGAACAGCGCACCTTGGAAAATTTAGAAAGTTATAATTTAAAATCGACAATTTTTAATTTCGCTTTGGAAAGAGGTAACTACTCAAACGTTAAAAATTGGGTGGAAGAATTTATTTGATGACCAAGATGCAAAAATTGATTTAGAGGGAGTATAAATTCCTAATTTCTGTAGTACTATATAAAATAATGCTGGATAAGAAGTAGCTTAGGAAAATGTGCTTCGATGGTTGGAAATACGAGGGATGCCTTTTATATTTCGGGAATAGAGAACAGAAACAAAATTTAATAATCGTATATTGTTTTTCAAAATATTCTCCATTAAGGTCAATACATTTTTACATGCGCTTGAACCAATTTTCGGAGCACTTTTTCCACTCCCATTGAGGTACCTCCAAAACAAGCATTTTGAAAACATCAACCGCTACTTCAGGTGTCGGAAAACGTAATTTATTTTTGATTTGCGGGAATAGAAACAAGTCATTGGAAGCCAAATTAGGGCTGCAAGGCGGATGACTCATCAATTCCACTTTTTCAGTAGTCATAAATTCACTTGTTTGCCCGCTGTGAAAGCTCGCGTTGTTCTGGTGGAGAATGATCCGTCTTCGGTGGTTGGTTTCCTTTATTTTTCCGAATACTTCTGGCAAGGAAATGTTTGTGTACCATTCAGAATTGACCGTCCGACATTGCGCTAATGGTACAGTTGTCATATATCCGTTTTTTTTTCCGGACATGTGACAACTGGCAAGAAACAAGCGATCATTTGCTTCGAAGTGCTTCGTGCGCGAACAACTTTTGTTGGATTTAACTCATCTTGAAAGACCCATACAGTCGACTGCTGTTTACCATCGGGCTTATACGCGTAGATCCATGAATTTAAAGACGGCTATGTGCCCGAACAGTAGCGTGATGTGGAGGGATCGAGTAGAGGCGTACGACGATCAATTCAGTTGCCGTTGAGACGTTGTAAGCGATACATTGTTAACACAATCGTGTTGAAAATGTCGGGAGTGCGTAGAAACAATGCATCGACTCGGTTGCATGCTAACGTAGTAAAGAAATTTTTACATCGGTTTCCCGATTTAATATATGACGGTACCGTAGTGAAATGTTTAGTTTGTGAAACAACTTTATTAACTTGGAAAGCAAGTCAGTGTCAAAGACATATAAATAGTGACAAACATAAATCGAATAATAGTGGACGCAGATCATATAATAAATTTGTGTGTGATTTAACAATGATGTTAATTGCGACCAATATACCAACGCAGAAAGTGAAACACCCAATGTTTCGTCAGTTTTGGAAGAAATACAATCCTACGTGGAAATTACCAGCAAGAAGTACGCTACGGAATTACGTACCGTCAGTGCGTGAGAGAATTGTAAATTGTACGAAAAATACGGTAAAAAAAAATTCCTGTGGTTAACAATAGACGAAACTACAGATATTAAAAAACAGTCCATCCTAGCCATTCTAGTACGGACGCTGACTCCGCAAGGACCTTCTCCTCCTTATTTACTAACCTGTAAACGAATGCAAGGGTTACTGCCAGAGCGATATATGATGTATTAATAGAAACACTACACAAATTTGAGATTTTACCGAAGCAAGTGTTAATGTTAGTTACCGATGCTGCCAAGGTTATGTGTTTCACGGCAAACTTACTCAAAACGATTCAACCAAACCTGCTGCATGTCACATGTTTGCTTGACGCTTTACACCTTGTAACAAACACTATACGTACAACTTATCCTGATGTGGATCAACTGATAGGACAAACGAAAGCGGTTTTTCTTAAATCTCCGAAACGGATTCGGCTATTTCATTCGCTGTGTCCTGATATATCCGAGCCGCCGCAACCAATTCTTATACGATGGGGTACTTGGTTAGAAGCAGCATTTTATTATTATAAACATTTTGAAAAAATTAAATCAGTGATTTTACAACTAGATGCCAAAGAAGCAGCTGCAATACGGCTCAGCCAGGTTCAATTTAACAATCCTCAAGTTGCAGCAAATTTAAAAATTATTTACGACAGTTACGTTCCAATACTGAACGCAATAAAAAATTTACAGAACACTGCGCTGTCCTTAACGGACTCATTAGCAATTATTGACCACGTAAAACTAGTGCTGCATATCCTTGAAGATGAAAAAAGTGATTGTGTCCGTGAAAAATTTAACAGTGTATTAGATAAAAATGTAGATTTTACAAAATTAGGGCAACTTTTTACCAATACTGAAGATCCGTTGTACAGATACAAAGAGCGCTTTAACTATGCAAATATAACATCTCTCAACGTCGAACAATCCTTCTCTGTATATAAACATATATATACGTCGCTACGTACGAACCTTTCCGAGACTAATACAGAAACATATATTATGGTGCAGTTTTTTCATCGTGCACATCCGCATTTTTTTGCAACAATGTAAACATGTTGGGTAAGTTATTTATGTTTTTTCTTAACATTTTGTGTAGGGATTCGATATATTTATTTTTAAGTAAGCGCACTGTTATTCTGCTAAACTCTCCACGCAACGCCACTGCTGGGGCACATAGTCTGTCGTCTTTATTAACCATGATACAATGTAATAGACGTGTTTTGAAGCACCCCGATCGTATTTTTTTGTATTTCTTTTGATCAGTCGACACGAGCCTTTTTTGAGCGATTCTCGAATTATGTGGGATCCCCCTAATGCTCAAGGATACCTCTATCTCCCGATAAGTCACCTGACCATCTTGCAATATCAGTTCACGCACAGAGTGCCGATCGGCCAGGTTAATTCGAATTTTCAAAGCTAGCGTGCAGGGGCTGGGGAAACGGGCCGTACCTACATACAGACTAAAAGAACCGCATCGAGGCTGACTTCACCAATCACATGCGAAGGAGCCTGGTAAGTTCAGAAAAACGGCCCAAGCGTCAAAGAGACTTTCCTCTCGAAATTATTAGGTCTAATTAAAGGAATATGGCTACGGAATATACTCTAACGAAATATGAGGACCACAATAGACCTGAAAACGTCCCAGTGCAATAGGCCCTATGGGCCTATATGTTATTTTAATGGGAATTGTGGTGATGATATTGTTAATGATTAGGAAAATGTTTGTAAAAGTCAACGGTCACAGTTTGATGGCCTAGTTTACTCCGACCTATGCTAGTTACGAATATTTCGCTCCTATTCTGCAAGTAGAACAGATTAAGCGTTATTGGACCTATTACCTTGCTTAATTTCGAATTTAAAAAGTAAATAATTGGTTCATGATATGAAATAGGAAAGGTAAATTTTAAAACAAAGGTTTCCGAAAGCAAATTAATACAAATATGTTTAAAATAAAAACATTTTTGAATAATGTAAAAATATTAAAAATCGGGTTTGGTGAATACAATACGAGTTCATATTTGTGTGAAAGTATCTTTGTACAGACACGTGCTTCATCTTACTATAGAAATATTAGTATATACTGGAGAGAGACTTTCACCATAGTATGAGTCGTTGAATTTTGTTCTGTGGTCGAAGTTGCCTCCATTTCCACTCCATTGTTTCGTATCTCCCAGGGTTGTGATGTGTTTGAGTCTGATTTAATCGTGCGTTGTTGTGTTTTTTGTGCGGTCCTGTGTGTATTGTGCGTGTAAAGTCTGTGTGTCAGTCGCTTTTTTGCGTTTAAGTCATGTGTGTTCGTTTGTTGGTCATCATCACTTTTTTTTTTTTGCGTTTCAGTTGTGTGTATTTAATGTTTATTATTGTAAAGTGTTATGATTGTCTGTGTTTGTGTTACGAAGTATTGTATTTGTTCTTTTGTTGCGTTTGTCGAGTTTAGTGTTATTAGCATATTGCCTAAGGCAAGTGCTAATTCGTCAACTGTGTTAGGTGTTGTTTTGTTTTGTCTTTGAGTCCAGGAATTAGTTGTTGGAGGTGGTGCTGGTATGTATTTAGGTTTGGGTGTGGTTTTGTTTGTAGGGTTGTTAGGATTGTTGGGACAGTTTAAGAAAGTGGATAGGTGAGGGCCACCGCAGTTTGCATACTTTGGTGGGGTTGTCTTCGTCTTTGTACATAAGTGTGTCGAGTGTTCGTCTCCGCATTTCATGCATTTGTAGTTTACGTTACAATTTCTTTGGTGATGTCCGAAAGTCTGGCATTTGTGACACTGTATTGTCTGTCCGTTTGTGTAAAGGTTCTATTTTTATTGCAAGTCCGCAGCAGTCGCGTAAGTTGTAAATTGACTTGTGCTGTCTCGTTAGTTCGATTAGTGCCAGTGGTGCAGGTATGCCGTGTTTACCGTTCATTCTTTTAATTTTCAGTGTTGGGTATCCTTGGTCAGTCAAGTCGTCGGTAATTTCAGTGTCTGTGATAAAGGTAGGAATGCCACGCATAACTACCTTTAATGTCTTTTCGCTTCTAAGTTGAAATGTATAGTATTGTATGTTTTCTTTGTCGAGTATTTGTTTAAGTGTGCGGTAGTCATTGTCAGTTGTTGGTTCGATGTGAATACCAGGTTTCACAAGTTTGTTTTCTTCAGTGTTAATGTTGTTTGTCTTAAGTATGTGTCGTATGTGTGTCCATTTGTCCATTTGTCATTTCGGAAGTTTCTTCTTCCATTTTTTCTTCAGTTTTGTTTTCGAGGGCGTCGTAAGAATTTTTAGTTTCGATCGGTGAGGTTGTTTCGTCTATTTTTGGCTTCTTCGTGAATTTCGGGTATATAAAGTCTTCTGCGGTTTTGATTTCAGTTTGCATCTTGTTCTGTGTTCGGTTGTGTTTTTTTTCTTCTTTGAGCGGTTCGGTGTTTTTTTCTGGTATCCTGACTTGTGTTTTTGGCTGGTTTGGATCTACCATAAATATGTTTGGCGATGTCCGTAGAATTTGCTGGATATCTCTTTCGTTGAACGTTCGGTCAATTATCTCGAATGTCTCTTCTTTTAATTCCTGTGACCAGTTGATCGTGGTGTTTGGATTTAGAATTAATTTTGTTAAAGTAACAATTCGCCCGGCCATTGCTTCCGGCTTCGTATGACGGTATAAAGTCGTATGTTCTCTCAGTTGGTGTACTGACTTTCACCATAAGTAACATTCTTATTATATTACAAATGTTATTAAGACAGAGCATAGAAGAACATTCAGCGCCGCTCATTGACTAATGTCAACATCACGAACGCCACGCTGTCTTCATAACAAGTGTAAAACTTAGTTAGGGCTTTTCCATTTGACGGACACAATCGCAATTTGCAGAAACTGTATTAACGTGCTTACACTCTACATCGGACACAATCGATAGCATAACGTGTGTTCATTTGAAAAGTCAATCTAGGTTACTTTGAAATTTTGATAGAATAAGACGCATATATATTAGTATGTGTTTGTTGTTCAGTAAACGTAAATCTAAATGACATGTGATAATGTCAATCACATTTGTTATTTATTTGTATGTATGAAACTGTCAAAATATACGACTTCGTAGGTTAAGTAGTAAATTTTAATTTACGACATACTTCAAAATGTTCTCAGTAAATCACATGCTACTAGATTGACTTTTCAAATGAACACCCGTTATATTACAAAGTTAATTTGAAACATACTTGACTAGGTAAAACTTCACCATATTTTGTATAGAACAAAAACATTTTTACAAAGGTATTTTTAATAATATAAAATATTATTAAAAATCTGGTGTGAAGAACACAAATACAGGTTCACTATTAATATTTTTGTGAACGTGTCCGAAAATATCTTTCCCCAGAGACCTTTCTACAGGCTCATCGGTACGCCCCTGCTGGAGAAAGAATATTTCCAGACACATTCACAAAAAAGAACCACATCACCACATCACCGTAATTATCCAGACCGGGCGTAGAAGTAAATTCAGCGCTGCCTGTTGTCAGACAACCGAAGTACCTCGCCCCGTCCACATAACCAATGTGAAGTAACGACGCCTTTCCAAAGGTGGCACAGTCATCCCTCTAGAAACTGTATTTTGTTTGTGTCTTCACTCATACTACGGACTAACCGCATGTGTAATGTATCAGAATAATTGAAACATACATGAGTAGGTAAACCCCACCAGTTTTGTATAATACAAAGGTATTTTTAATAATATAAAATATTATTAAAAACCTGGTGTGAAGAACACAAATACAGGTTTACTATTAATATTTTTGTGAACGTGTCCGAAAATATCTTTCCCCAGAGACGTAGATACGTATTTCACCTTTCTACAAGCTCATCGGTACGTCCCTGCTGGAGAAAGAATATTTCCAGACACATTCACAAAAAAGAACCACATCACCACATCACCGTAATTATCCAGACCGGGCGTAGAATATTTTCGGACACGTTCACAAAAATATTAATAGTGAACCTGTATTTGTGTTCTTCACACCAGGTTTTTAATAATATTTTATATTATTAAAAATACCTTTGTATTATACAAAACTGGTGGGGTTTACCTACTCATGTATGTTTCAATTATTCTGATACATTACACATGCGGTTAGTCCGTAGTATGAGTGAAGACACAAACAAAATACAGTTTCTAGAGGGATGACTGTGCCACCTTTGGAAAGGCGACGTTACTTCACATTGGTTATGTGGACGGGGCGAGGTACTTCGGTTGTCTGACAACAGGCAGCGCTGAATTTACTTCTACGCCCGGTCTGGATAATTACGGTGATGTGGTGATGTGGTTCTTTTTTGTGAATGTGTCTGGAAATATTCTTTCTCCAGCAGGGGCGTACCGATGAGCCTGTAGAAAGGTGAAATACGTATCTGCGTCTCTGGGGAAAGATATTTTCGGACACGTTCACAAAAATATTAATAGTGAACCTGTATTTGTGTTCTTCACACCAGGTTTTTAATAATATTTTATATTATTAAAAATACCTTTGTATTATACAAAACTGGTGGGGTTTACCTACTCATGTATGTTTCAATTATTCTGATACAAAAACATTTCTTAATAAATAAAAATATTATTAAAAATCGGGTGTGGAGAACACAATACAAGTTCATATTTGTGTGAAAGTATCTTTCCAGACATGCAGACACGTGTTTCATGTTACTATAGAATCATCAGTACATACTGCTAGAGAGATGTAGACACGTGTCTGCATGTCTGTATATTGCTCACGAAATAAATCCAGAAAGACCTGGATTTATCTTGTATCTCCTTCCCTCTGAATCGTCAAATGTATAAAAAACATTTCTTAATTTCAATTTTCTTTAATCTAAGATATAGGTATACGTAATTCTTCAAAAAGTTTTGTAGTTGACTTTTCTAAATTATTTGTTGTTGTACAGGATATTTATGTATTAGACTTACTGCTTGTAAAAATTCAGTGGATATTAAATTTATATGAAGTAACTAAGTGCTGCATTTTATTATACGTGATAAAGTTCGGTGTTGCAGTAGGTACTACAATTTTTTGAATAATATTCTGTCGTGAAGGTATTTAGACGTTCAGATTCGAAAATGATATTTAGTAAAGGGTACATATTGTTAATACTAAAGTTATTTTGTTAGTTAAAACATGTATTTTTATATTCTTTGTTCTGTTGTATTAACTGAAATTTTCTGTAGTAATAGTGCTGGTCCCGGAAATCCTTACATGAAATTTTTTAAAACAAAACCGGAGAGAGCAGCAATATGGCAGACGTTACCACCCTTATCTCTAGAAGAAATGAATCTAACTCAGAAAGCAACAGCGATTACTGAGATGGTAATGTCGGCACAGATTTTGATTATATTAATTTGCATAACGGCTATTTGAGTGCAGATAGCTCAGAGCTTTTACGAATGGTTGAAAAATATCGGAGGTGATGAACAGCCAACAGTGGACACGCAAACTATTATAAAAATGTTCGAAATTGGTTTTAATTATCACGCTGCACATTCTCTGTGTGTTAGAATTAAGGAAATGCCAGCTGTTACTGATGCTATTGCCGAAACTAGAAATTTACCTGAGGTAACTTTTCCTTTTTCACTTACTGTGTACTAATTGTAATTTGAAATAGATCGATTATATTAATCGGGTGAAAATTCAATACAGTTTGGAATTCGGAACTAAAACCTAGCGAATGATTATTGCTTTTATTAGTTTTCTTTGTACAGTCACCCTGTAATGATTAAATTAAATTAAAAAATATAAATTAGTATCTTCGATATAGATCCTGACAATTTTTGACAGACAACAGTTGACATTTAATAATTATTACAAATCAGATACTTAAGTAAAGATATACGATTTTTTGTTCAGAGCCCACTTGACTTCGAATGTTTCTGAACACCCGTTATAAATTTTTACTCAGCAGATGTTTACAATATGAAAATTTGTCAAATAGTGTTTGAACACAAATCATAGTCGTCAAACGGAACGTAAACCAATAATGTCATCTGTTGTCATTTGTCAGACTAACGTCATCTTTTGGCACTAATTATACTAAACTTCGATATTGAAATTAATTTTTATTTTTCATGTTTCTTTTTTAATTTTCATTCTGATTTTTTCAATTTGTTTTCTTTTTTTTTGAAAACATTTGGAATACTATATAACTATCATACCATTAAAAGAAATTGGAAAATCCAACGATCCAAACGTGTTGTCGAAAATGTGCGCTACGTGCCATTTTCTATTCCAAAAGTAATTTTGATTTTTCGCGATTTTCCAAAAATGCTCCTTAATTTTTCTAAAATTCCAACTGATAAAAACAAAACCAACAAATCCAACTAAAAATGTAGTAAATCTGTCGATCCGATGCTAGTTATGGCCCGAATTGAATTTGCCGTGCAAATTTCCAATGTCGGTTTTCAATGTTTTTCCAAAATTTTTCCTCAATTTTTCTAAAACATCTTTCCGTAAAAACCCGTCGCGGACTATTTCGCACACAATGATCAAAGAATCATGCAAATTGGGCGGGCGGTTATCCAGTTATATCATTTCCAACAATCACCAATCCATTTTTATAGGGGTTTGTCTCACTAAGTTGGAACCATATGGAAAACTTTTTTATTGTTAATTTTACGAAAAAAAGTTATTCTTCATAAAAAGTTGTACATGTTCTAAGATCTAAAATACAATCATCAGATATTAAATTTTTTCAGTCGTATACGCGGTTTGTCAAAAAATATGAATTTTACTCAAGAGTAAAGTACCTTTATATTTGACAATATCGAAAATTGTTATAAAAAAAAGTTGATTAGAACTAAAAACTACGTTCAAATATGCAATTACATCCATTTATTCCATTCCATTACATTATTTATGAAAAAAATATATTTTTTTTTGTCTACAATATCAATGCAAATCGAACTGTAGTTACATGTAATCTAGAATGTACTGACATACAAATGATTTGATGATAGCAAGAAATGTTTGACAGTGAGTTTCAAAACGCGCTAGAATTTATAACGCATAAAAATGGTAGCGATATTAGCTTATGAAGAGAAATAGAAATTGTTTTGATTGTGGTAGAAAATTATAAAACACAGAGAAGCAGCTATTATTTTTAATAGTAGACATCCCAATAAAAATATTAATCATTTAATTGTTACGAAAGTAATAAATAAATTTAAGAGTACTGGAAGTATTAAAAATAATTTTAATGGAACAGGCCAAAAGGCGGGCTGCCAATGAGAATACATAGTTTGAAGTAATGCTGTCTGTGGTAGAAAATCCTAAACTATCATTGCGCAAAAGGAAATCGTTGATGCAACAAAATGTAAGTAAAGATACAGTGTTAAGAATTTTAAAACTAAATAAATACAAACCATTCAAACCAAAAATCATTCACACATTGAAAGAAAGGGATTATGCTAGGCGCTTTGATTTTTGCTGTCTCATCCAAGGAGAGTTAGAAGAGGACCCTTTTTTTACGAGGCATATATTTTTTTCCGATGAACCAACGTTTTCATCAAATGGAACTGTCTCGTCGCTGGTGGTCTGACAATAATCCAAATTTTACAATAAAGTCTCGTGACCTATATTCATTTAAGGCGTACGTGTGGTGTGGCATTTATAAGAACAGATTAATAGGACCTTTTTTTCGACAATCTATGAATGCCGAACATTATTTACAGTTTTTATAAACTCACATCAATGACTTCATGAACGAACTACCCATACAAGAACGTCAATGTATTTGGTTCCAACAAGACGGTGCCACATGCCACAGTACATTGAATGTTAGGGAATATCTTGAACATATGTTCCATGGAAAAGATATTCGAAGATATGCTGATCTTTTTTGGTCTGCTAGATCCCCTGACTTAGCTCCTCTTGATTACTTCTTATGGGGTTACTTGAAACAAAAAGTTTACCAGAAGGGACCGTTTCAAGATGTTAACCATTTGGACAGGATAATTTCAGAAACATGCCAGGAAATTTCTCCACAAATGATAAGGAATGTATTACGTGAATTTATTAATAGAAAATGATTAGAGGTATTGAACGAGAGGGAGCATATGTCGAGGCATTAGTGGAATGAGTGAAAAATAAACTTATATTTATTTCTAGTATTAAACACGACTTAGTATTTGCATGTATTTTCTTATTTGAAAAATAAGTGCACTAGCATTAATTACGTGTTAATTGTTAGAAAATATTTAGAAACGAAAAGGTTATCATGTGTTTCATAATCACAAGAGATAAATGTTCATTGAAAATAAAAAGATTAGTAAAAAAATAACAAAATCTAATTTTTCAATTTAAATGGATGTAATTGCAAATTTGAACGTAGTTTTTAGTTCTGATCAACTTTTCTTTATAATAATTTTCGATATTGTCAAATATAAAGGTACTTTACTCTTGAGTAAAATTCATATTTTTTGACAAACCGCGTATACGACTGAAAAAATTTAAAATGTGATGATTGTATTTTAGATTTTAGAACATACACAACTTTCTATGAAGAATATCTTTTTTTTCTAAAATTAATAATAAAAAAGTTTTCCATATGGTTCCAACTTAGTGAGACAATCTGTAACAAGTGTTCATTTGAAAAGTCAATCTAGTAGCATGTGATTTACTGAGAACATTTTGAAGTATGTCGTAAATTAAAATTTACTACTTAACCTACGAAGTTGTATATTTTGACAGTTTCATACATACAAATAAATAACAAATAATAGGTATTTATTGAAAACTATAACAAATGTTGAAAATGTTGTCCTTCAAGATCAATGCACTTCAAAATCCTCCGTTCAAAATTTCTGATGATATTCTGCAACATTACTGGATTGTTATTAATTTCCATGCATTTCTGTTCGATTCTCTGTAGCATATCATGCAAATTCAATATAGGTGTTCGAAATATGTTATTTTTCAGATAAGGCCACAAAAAGAAGTCGCAAGGTGTTAAATCGCATGAACGTGCAGGCCAGGCAATTTCAGTATTTCGACTAATTATACGCTCATAAAAAAATTCTCTTAAATAATCCAAAGATTCTGTAGTACGGTGACAAGATGCTCCGTCTTGTTGGAAATATGCATTTTGAAGTTCATCATCATGCAACTGATTGACAAATGGTTGTAAAATTTCCGTACGGTATCTTTGAGCAGTTAACGTTCCCTGAAAAAATATTGGTCAAATGATTCGCCTTTGGCTTATCGCTGCCCAACCACCAATTTTCTCTGGATGTAGCGATTCTTCATTAATTACATGTGGATTTTCACTACTCCAAATCCCCGTTTTATAAAACCATGCTTCATCAGTAAAGATGACTCTTTGCGAAAGTTCTCCATTATTGTTCATATTTACAAACCAATTACAAAACTGTAGTCTAGTGGGTAATCAATTTCTAACAATTCTTGTACTGCAGACGGTATGGATTAAGTTGCATATCTTTTTTTAATAACTTGTGAGTTGTACCATCAGAAAGGTTTATTTGTTGACTCAAATGTCGAACAGATGTTTGTGGTTCATTTTCCATTATTTTTTCAACACGATTGACAACTTGAGGTGTACGTTTCTTAACTGCTCCGCTGCCTGATGTTCTTAAGAGACTACCAGTTTCAGAAAAAAGTTTTAAAGTTCTATCAAAGTATTCTTAAATTGTATATAATCTATTACAAAATGTGGAAATTCAACATGAAATTCTACCATGCAATCTTGAACTGAATAAGCCCATAAACCATAAACTTATTACCACTTCGAAAATAAGCCTGGACTAAAAAAAAAATTATGTTCTAAAGTGAAAGCCATTTTAAAACTGAGAAGCAATTTATTTAAACCAGAATCGACGCACGATTATTTTATGCACTAACTGATATTTGTGATTGACATTATCAAATGTCATTTGGATTTTCGTTTACGGAATAACAAACACATACTAATATATTTGCGTCTTATTCTATCAAAATTTCAAAGTAACCTAGATTGACTTTTCAAATGAACACACGTTATAACGGAACAGCTATAGATGTGTATTAATTTCGTTTGAAAAATTTATGAGTAAGCATGCGCATTTTAAGTTTTATGACATGTTTTGGATAATATTATTTGTTTGATGTTCTGATGCCAACTTTCCACATGATACCAAGCCTATAACCTCGCCACCTCGCCGGCATCGCCCGTTTGCGTAGTTTTATTGCTCACTTTTTATACTTTATTTTATAATTTATAGAACCAATCCTATAAATTTTCTATTAATATTTTATATAAAATTTTACATAAAATAATTGTGTGCGACATGCTATTAATTTTACAAATAAATTTTATAATATTTTTTGTTGTAAATTTTATAACAAAATTTATGCGTGTCAAACGGCCTTTAGACAAAACCCTAGGATTTAAAAAGCTCATGCAAATTAATGATATCTTGCAAGGAAATTTTGAAGAAAGTATCAATTCCAATTCCAAATGTAATGTGCAAATTGAAGTATGCTCCAATAATTTCATGATCATTTTTCAAGTACTAGTTAATTTTAGGTGAACGACGCCAGACTTTTACAATGGATAATCTAGGAAAGCATTTGATTACTTATTGTTATTATTCAAGTAATAATAATTATAAATAGACAAATTGTAATGTTGTTTAAAATTTAAATATACATATTGTTAATAGAAAAGTACCCTATTATCTGTATATCATTTTTATTGTTCTTCTTCTTACACTACTTAAAATAAATAATTTCATAAACAAAACAGTTGGTTTATAACCTTAAACACTCTATGTAACTTGAACATGAGTACATACTTTTTCTAATTATATTAGAGGTGGTTATTATTAATATAATAATTATTTTATTAGGTACCTATAAAGTTTAGTATAATAATTGCATCTTTCAAAGCATAAACGCTTGCCTAAAGGCATAATGTAATAGCTTAACTTGCATATTTGCATTCATTTTCTTTAAGTTTTTAAGTGCATATTTTCTAAGTTCTACTTATAACTAGTTATAACTAATATACACGGTATTCCACGAGAGCCGTTCGTTAGAAGTTTTCGTGGTTAGAAAAAACTTAGAATTCTGAAATTTTGGGTTCCAGGGTTATTCAAGATTCTCTTTCATTTTAAAATATTTTCAAGATCATACTACTTCCGGTTATACCAGAAGTCGCCATTAACTTCCTTATTTTAAATAGAACACCCGGTATATTATTTCATTTTTGGATTCCTGAGAAAATTTCATAGTGGGTTTTCATAGGTTTCCCTATACTTATTTTCAATTTTTTCTTAGATATCTTGTTTTTTTGGAAAATTTTGACAGATGTAGCCCTGTTTTGAGCATTGCGCCCTTTAACCAATTTCGATTGGTGGAAGGCGCTTCTGGGGTAGACGGAAGCACAGGAATGATACTTTCGAATGCCATATTGACAACTGATTTATCGCATACAGGGTATCCAAAATTTAATGACCAATTACATCATTTTAAAAGTTGACAAAGTTCGTTTTTTCAAATGGGACACCCTGTATTTTATTGGATGGTCGGATGCAGAATTTGATTCTGCATCGATTTGCCATAACATTCCCTATACCTATTTCCAGTGGTTTTCTTGTTAATCCATATTTTTTATTTTAATGTGGTTTTTTGGCAGAAATCGAAACATCGCTTGCCTTTCGTAGCCAAATAAACATCAATGAAACTGTAAAAAATTTACTTTTATTAGAACATGACATTAGCACATAACATTTAGAACGAAATATAAAATAAAAACAAAAAATTGGAACATAATGACAAAAAATAATAAGAGAATGTAAAATTACAATAATTGTTCTATATGACCTCCATTTTGGTTCAAACACTGAATAACTCTGTCATATACTCCTCGCGAAACAGATCTCCGAAGTTCGTCTGGACTTATATTAGTAAACGCATGGTGAACACGGTTCAATAATTCCTCTCTAGTTTGTACCGGCCTAGAGTACACTAGTTCTTTTATACGACCCTAGAGGTAAAAATCCAAGGGGGTCAAATCGGGTGATCTGGGTGGCCAGTTTCAAGGTCCCCGCGGGCCAATCCACCGATCCTCGAACATCATTGACAATTGCCGGTGTACAGCTATAGTTGATGTGCTGGAGCACCATCAAGCTGATACCAACTGTTTGCTCTATCACGTGGAGGTAGGGCATTTAGAAAATCACTAACAAACCCTCTCAGTATCTCCAGATATCTAGCCGCATTTAAATTTTCATTGTACACTTGATAAGCCACTCTGTTGTCCATAATTAAACGAAAAACATTGTAACTAAAGCGGTCTTGGTGATTATGTTCCCTAATAACATGTGGATTATCTTGTGCCCAGTAGTGAGTATTTCGGCGATTTGTAATTCCTTGCCTGCTGAATTTCGATTCATCAGTCCACATAATCTGATGAAGAAATCTCGGATCTTCGGTCATTTTCAAAATCATAAATCCGCAAAAGTTGACACGTCTTGCCTCATCACCAAGACGTATTCCTTGAACAGTTATCTCACAAAAAGGATGCATTCCATGTTTTTTTAATATTCTGTGGATTGATGTTTTTTTGAAATACCCAAATCCAGCTCTGCTGTCGAAATTGAACTCCGCGGATAAGCTTGAAAAAACGCCAACACATTCACCACGTTATCTTCATTATCAGTTACGAGCTTTAGGTTATTTTGAGATGCCCTTACGTTTCTAGTTGCTATAAAGCGAGTCATTGTTGGTAGGTCCGGATATCGTTCATTAAATAGTCTGCATGTTCGTCGAACAATTCGTCCACATTCACCGTGCGTGTAAAACAAATTTAATAAATCATTATTGGAATATTCTTCAACATTCTCCATTATAAACTGTACTTGAGCAAGTTAACAAAATCCCTAGAACTGTAAGTAGATACCTCACGTATCTGTACGATGATACTGCTTTGACATTAAATCAACATTGTTTCAATTCCTGTCAATCAAGGCTTACTAGGTAGAACTTTTATAAAGAAAACCACTGGAAATAGGTATAGGGAATGTTATAGCAAATTGATGCAGAATCAAATCCTGCATCCGACCATCCAATAAAATACAGGCTGCCCATTTGAAAAAACGAACTTTTTCAACTTTTAAAATGATGTAATTGGTCATTAAATTTTGGATACCCTGTATGCGATAAGTCAGTTGTCAATATGGCATTCGAAAGTATCATTCCTGTGCTTCCGTCTACTCAAGAGGCGCCGTCCACCAATCGAAATTGGTTAAAGGGCGCAATGCTCAAAACAGGGCTACATCTGTCAAAATTTTCAAAAAAAACAAGATATCTAAGAAAAAATTGAAAGTAAGTATAGGGAAACCTATGAAAACCCACTATGAAATTTTCTCAAGAATCCAAAAATGAAATAATATATCGGGTGTTCTATTTAAAATAAGGAAGTTAATGGCGACTTCCGGTATAACCGGAACTAGTATGATCTTGAAAATATTTTAAAATGAAAGAGAATGTTGAATAACCCCGGAACCCAAAATTTCAGAATTCTAAGTTTTTTCTAACCACGAAAACTTCTAACGAACGGCTCTCGTGGAATAGCCTGTATAGTTTCTCCTCCCTAATGTGCATCCTTGCGATCAGTGTTTTGGTAGCCTACTACGTAATGTTGGTTGCATACAGCAAACGTTATCAGCTATTAAATATCCAAAACGGCAGATGGTTTATTATTTTCTAGATTACACAGGCCAGCAAATACCAATTTCTATCATTGCTACAAAATGATGTTAACTAGTTTTGATAAAGAATTGATAAATATTTACTTTAGTAATAGAGGGACGTTCGTAATAATCTAGTTTTTTGAATAATAACGAATAGCGTCTATTCTTATTATATATTATTCACATTATGCAATTATTATAATTGTATTATAATTTTTTTTAGTATATCACGTACATAAAACCTAGTACTTAAAATTTGTTCAAAGAAGGTTATAATTCAAAACGCATTCCTTTTTATACAGCGCGTTCAAAAAAGGTTGATTAGGTTGGCAATTCGGAAACAAAGTATACATGATCGTATTTTTTATTAGAACATATGAAAGCTGTAGATTGTTTTATAATAAATTGCGGTTTATTTTTTAGGCATCTGTCAGAGTAAATCTTCATATGCAATTACAACAGGATTTGAAAGCTTACAAAACGAAAGAAAAACTCGTCGCATTTGGAAAGATGCTTCCTTTAGAACTGCGTTCAAAACCGCCTAGGGAAGATTTCGTGAAAAAATGGTTACATTGCAAGAAAGTACCGCGTAAATTGGCTACCATGGAAGCCGTTTGGGGTGGAATAGAGGGTTTAAGGTTTGTATGTTCTGTAGCTTCGATTTTTGCAGTAAGATTTAAAACAAAAACATTTTAAGTTAATTTTATTAAAAGTAATATTTTTAGTTACACTAAAATCTCTTATGTTGGCAGCCATACTTACTGTAGTCGTTTCTACTTCATTTTTGTCATCCTTTGTAAAGTGAACAGTTTCAATTATTTGTATTATTTGTAATTTGCAATTTATGATGAAATTTGTTAGTTTTATAAATATATATTATCTTTAACTTGATTAATTATTCGAAAATAAAACACTTGGCTTAGTTTTACGAGTTCTTTATTAGATATACTAACAATTGTTTCGGCTATTAGGCCATTATCAAAGAGCTATCTAAAACTAAACTTACTCTACTTAAGGTTAACTTATATACCTGTGTTCATTATGGGTGGGAGAATGTGGGTAATTGATATTTAAAATTGCATCGATATAGGGGGTATTTATGAATTCTAATTGCGTGTTTGTGATAACTCGATTTTGTTTTTGGGCTTTTTTAATTTCGAAAATCTCTAATATATTTAACTTTTTACTTTTTACTACATTATGAATGAGGTTACAGCTATTTATATCGGGTAAGTGGTTCTGGTCTATACAATGTTCTGCGAACCCTGTGTGTTTAACACTATATTTTATATCTCTAATATGTTCTGTTAACCGTTTATTAATACATCTGCCACTCTGTCCGATATAAATAGCTTCACAATTCTGGCATTTTATGGAATATACTCCTGATTTATCTAAGTTATCTATTTTATCTTTAGTATTATTCAACAATGTACCTAAATTTACTTTATTTATCCACACTATGTTAATGTTGAGTTTCTTTAGTAATTTGTTTATTTTCTGTGTTATGGGAGGGATATAAGTGATTACATGCCAACTAGGTTTCTTTAATTCGGTTATTTCTGGGTATAACAATTTTTGAAGTATTTTCCTTTCTTTATGTTTTATCAGCTTATCGATGATATCTGGGTTGTAACCATTATTTTTTGCTATTATTTTAATTGTGTTCATTTCATTATTAAAGGCTTCCTTATTTAGTGGTATACTTGTTGCTCTATGTATATAGCTATGGAAAGTTGACATTTTAATTTTTTGTGATTGATTTGCGTTAGCGTGTACTATATTATCCGAAAATGTTGGTTTTCTATATATTTTATATAATAACTTATTGTCTTTTTTGTGTATTGTAATATCTAGGAAATTCAATGTGTTATTGTGTTCTTTTTCTATAGTAAACTGTATTTTGGGGTTTAGTGTATTAAGTATTGTTAGGAATTCTGTTAATTGTCTATCGGTTCCCTTCCAAATACACAGAATGTCATCTACGTACCTGGCCCAATAATGGCCTAACAATACTTAATACACTAAACCCCAAAATACAGTTTACTATAGAAAAAGAACACAATAACACATTGAATTTCCTAGATATTACAATACACAAAAAAAGACAATAAGTTATTATATATAATATATAGAAAACCAACATTTTCGGATAATATAGTACACGCTAACGCAAATCAACCACAAAAAATTAAAATGTCAACTTTCCATAGCTATATACATAGAGCAACAAGTATACCACTAAATAAGGAAGCCTTTAATAATGAAATGAACACAATTAAAATAATAGCAAAAAATAATGGTTACAACCCAGATATCATCGATAAGCTGATAAAACATAAAGAAAGGAAAATACTTCAAAAATTGTTATACCCAGAAATAACCGAATTAAAGAAACCTAGTTGGCATGTAATCACTTATATCCCTCCCATAACACAGAAAATAAACAAATTACTAAAGAAACTCAACATTAACATAGTGTGGATAAATAAAGTAAATTTAGGTACATTGTTGAATAATACTAAAGATAAAATAGATAACTTAGATAAATCAGGAGTATATTCCATAAAATGCCAGAATTGTGAAGCTATTTATATCGGACAAAATCGAGTTATCACAAACACGCAATTAGAATTCATAAATACCCCCTATATCGCTGCAATTTTAAATATCAATTACCCACATTCTCCCACCCATAATGAACACAGGTATATAAGTTAACCTTAAGTAGAGTAAGTTTAGTTTTGGATAGCTCTTTGATAATGGCCTAATAGCCGAAACAATTGTTAGTATATCTAATAAAGAAGTCGTGAAACTAAGCCAAGTGTTTTATTTTCGAATAATTAATCAAGTTATTACAAGAATGTTTCACCAAGAAATATCTGCGAAGTCAACCAATGAAATATTATTTTTGTTAATATACCGTATGGCAACTAAAATATTAAAACTGGTCAAAGCTCAAGCATTAATTTATATCTAAAATCTTATATTTAGGTACCTAGGCCCGGTATTTCCACCTCCCTATAAACTCCCAAATAGTTATGAGTCGAATAAACTTATTAGGAACTTTTATTTGCCGAACATCCGAAATGCGTCTTTCCAAGCCTACTTTACTCGTCGAATAGTTATTCGACACATCTACGTACTTTATTATATTGGCGACACTGCTATTTAAAATCAAAGTAGGGAAGTTTAATGTTTGAAATTAAAGTAGGAGGAACTTACGTAAGTTTACCTAATAAAAGAGAAACGGAAAATAACCCATTTCTTTGTGTAGTTTCGAGTTGTGCAGTATATGATAATAATAATTTATAATAATAAGATGGGGGATAGTAATAAGCGATTAAGATCGATAAATTTTACCTACATTGAAACTTGATTATTAGTAAAACTCGCCTTAAAATATAAAAATATTATCGAAAACAAATGTACGGACGCGATCACATGAAAAAAAAAAACGAGGCTTGGAGCTTAATTGCTACCAAATTTAATTCGTGTGGGCACGGATATCGTGAAGCAAAGGCACTGCGCCTAAAATACGATATCATAAAAAGGCAGTTGAAAAAAAAGGAAACAAACAAAAAACTTGAAATATTCAAGACAGGCGGTGGAAGCCTGACTGAAATACAGTTGGACGACTCTGAGGAAGATTTGAGAGAGGTAATAATTAGAGAACAGACGCAATTTCCATAAAACGCAATCGGCAATTGGAATTGTGTATAACGTCGCTCAGTACATCCCGGCGTAATTCAATGAAGTATTTGTTTGACTTACTCGGACACCTGGTCTCGCCGCGATAACAATGGGCAAGCCAGCTATTGTATTCGAAGAATATAGTGTTTTTTAAAGTGTTTTCATGAGCGTAGATAGAAGCGGGGTTTTTATAATGTATTTTATTTATTAGTTTATATTTCGTAAGATAAATAAAGTGCTGTGAGTAAGTTTCTTGTTTTCATAGCTTTAACTGTTAATTACATCGTAATTTTTGTGATAGATCCTGTTTAATATCGTTTGATTGAATCTATTTCTACCAATTATTTCGACGTAAGAGTGTGCATTGAATTTCGTCCCGTTTCAATAACTTACGCACACATTTTTAGTTTTCGTTTATTTAGATCTAGAGCATTGTTTAAGTTACTTTTTCAGACATGATATGGAAGAATGTCGAGAACGGCATTGTAAAACAATGGCGAGTTGGATTGACGGTCATACTGATTGTATGTCCATTGTCAGTGATTCGGAAATTTATTACGAAATCTGTAAAATATCGTCAAAAATTCGTCACTTAGGATCGCAAACACATCTGAACTCTGTAAAACTTTTATGGCGGCTAATATTCCATTAAATAAACTTAGCAATCCCACTTTAAAAATATTTCTGAAAAAATATACTGGTCGAAATGTTCCTGATGAATCAACTTTACGCAAATATTATGTTTCTAGGTGCTATACGAGAACAATAGAACGCATTAGAAGCCATCTTTTAAATCAATACATATGGATAAGCGCCGACGAAACGGTGGATATGTTAGGACGCTGTGTGGTAAATGTTGTAGCTGGTGTACTACATCCAACTATTCCCTATAATTCATATGTAATAGCAACAAGTGTTATAAATGCAAAAAATGCTTCATTCGGACGCCACGTACAAAGAAAAAATACTTTTATTTGTCAGTGATAGTGCTGCGTATCTGTTAAAAACAGGCAGACTATTGAAGAAAACATATCCTAATATGCTGCATATTACTTGTGTAGCACATGCTCTCCACAGAATCTGTGAATATATCAGAGACACTTTTCCGGAAGTTGATAGACTTGTATCAGCTTTTAAAAAAGTTTTCAGAAAAGCTCCATTGAGAGTAGCTCTTTTCAGGGAAAAATTTCCATCTCTGTCACTGCCTCTCACTCCAGTAATAACTAGATGGGGAGCATGGCTGGAAGCTACTAGTTATTATGCTGAGAATTTCGATAGTCTAAAACATTTCGTAACACTGCTAAAGGAGGATGCTAGAAGTATTGGTGAGTGCAAGGAGCTCACACAAATCCCAAATTTAAAAAATCAGTTGTACTTTCTTCACGAACACGTGGGAAAATTGCCAAAACTAATCACTTATTTTGAAAATCGAAATCTCAAATTAAATGACGGATTAACCACATTAGATGTGGCTGTTAATAATTTGAAAAGTATTCCAAGTGACTTCGGATGTGGCCTTCGGCAAAAGTTTGAAGCAATTCTTAATAGAAATCCAGATTTAATTACATTGCAGCAATTATGTATGGAGACAATTCCACAAAATCTAACGGCTAAATATGAAGAAATAAAAGAATATTTCCAGTATGCACCTATAACCAGTTGCGATGTAGAAAGGACGTTTTCTATTTATAAGGATGTACTTAATTCAAAGAGAACAAAATTGACAGAAGAAAACCTTGAGAAACTATTGCTAGTCAATATTAATACTCCTTTACTCAACTTGAACGACAAAATGAACAAATAAAAATGTTCCAATTATAGAAATAAAATTAAAAACTTTAAAAATACAACTTTTCAACAAATATATATGTATTTCGTAATTTTATAGATCACCACCCGTTTGTTTTCCAATTATATAAATAAAATTAAAAACTTTATAAATACAACTTTTCAACAAATAAATATGTATTTCGTAATTTTATAGATCACCACCCGTTCGCTTTCCAATTATATAAATAAAATTAAATATTTTAGAAATACAGCCTTTCGCCAGTACTGCACTGGGTGGTGAGCGTGTCCGTTCTCTAGTAATAATATTACCTATAACCGGGTTACCATCCAGGAATTATTCGGGTAATTTGCTGGAGTTTGTGTTTATGTACATTACATTATTTTGATACATAACCAGGTTTAAAATATTTGTTAACAGACAATGACCCCGAGGACATTCCAACACAATTTTTTGAAGTAGGTACTATCGAAAAGGGAGTAATAGTACATATAGATGAAGTCATATCTCCCAATGATGACCAAAAAGGTTCAGTTTCTCAGGTATTTCAATGATTTAAACTTAATTTTTAAACAACTTATAATAATAATGTACTTTATTTGACGAATAAGCCCATAATCGCAAGTTCACCTTACTAATAAGTTATTTGTCGAATAACTACTCTTATCTCTCGAATAACCATTGGAAATACAGAATAACAAAGATATTCCACGAATACTCTTATTGCGAACTTTATTCGGAGGTGGAAATACCGGGCCTTAATGTCTAAAATTCACCCAATAGTTTTTCCAATTGTGTAAAATATTACACAAACATACATACTCAATATACTAAACAAACTCGTATGGTTTGGTCCTATTGAGTCATCTATATCAGAGAAGTTTAACTGCTTCAACATTATGTTAATTTATTTTACATTATGTTAATTTAACCTTTAAACTTCTTGTTTCGGTACCAAAGTGCGTTAACAATATTACGTAAAACTTTATGTTGAAATTTTCATATACGTGGGATATTTAAAATGTTTTCGGCCTTTTTAACAAAAACAAAACAATAGTATATTAAAAAACAAGTTTCATAAGGCACAATTTTGCCGCACGAGATCAGTTTAGAAAACGAGCCGCGTTAGCGGCGAGTTTTCTAAAGAGCGAGTGCGGCAAAAGGCCTCATGAAACGAGTTTTTTATACTATTTTTTCTATTTTGCGTTTTTTACATTAATAAATTGCTTAAATTGGAATTATTTAATTTGAAAGTTCAGAGTTTAATTTTTATATAAAGCATGCAGTTGGTCACATTGATACTTGACATTTTCAAATTTAAATCTTGCTATCCGCGAAGTATATTATATTACATATTATTTACTAATTTTCGTTAACATTACTTGATACTTCATTGAAAACATTGAAAAATGAAAAAAAGCGTATCGAAATGAAGCTCATTTCGATACTGTTTTGGGTTTCATAATGAGTTCATTTCGAACGCAAAATAGAAAAAATTTATTTTTCGACGTAATCTCCTTGCAACTCGACACATTTGGTCCAACGTTTTTCCCATCCCTTCAAACCGCCAGAAGAAAAATGATTATCCATACCTGAAAAATACTGATTTACAGAGTCCTCAACCTCAGTATTTGAGAGATACTTTTTCAAATTAGAGAACAGGAAACAGTCGCTGGGAGCTACATCTGGCGAATAGGGTGGATGTGGAAGCAATTCAAACTTCAATTCGTTAAATTTTTTACATTGCCACCATGCACGTGTAAACTCGAGCGTTATCCTAGTGAAACAGGATTTTCTTTATCGAAAAATGTGGACGTTTTTTCATAATTGTAGCCTTCAATTTATCTAGCAATGCAGCGTAGTACTGTCCGTTGATTGTCGAACAATTTGCAAGGTAGTCGAGATGAGTGATTCCTCAGCTATCCCACAAAACTGTCACCATCACTTTCCCTGCAGAGAGAACGCCCTTTGCCTTCTTCGGAGTTGGTTCTCCCACCGCAATCCACTGTATTGATTGCTGTTTGGTCTCGGGCGTATGGTGTTGTACCCAGGTTTGATCGATGGTTATTAATCGTCGCAAAAATTCCAACGGTTTTTTTTTAATACAGACTAAGAAACACGCCCCACATGTCCGTCCGAATGCGATTTTGGCCGATCGTCCACAAACGCGGGCACCCATTGCGCGGATAATTTTCTCATATCTAAAACTTGATCTAAAATCTTGTGCACCCATTCAGATGATATCTCACAAAACTTAGCTATATCGATAACAGTCAGTCGACGATCTTCCATCACAGTTTGACGTACTAAATCGACCATTTCGTCAGTTGTAGCAGTTTTCGGACGACCTGAAAGTTTCTCGGCTAAAATGCTCGTACAACCACGTTTGTACTCGGCCATCCAATGTTTTACCGTTGCAAATGAAGAGGAAGGCCTCATCGTATACAGGGTCTAACTCATATTTTATTTCCTAAGCTTCTTTTTCTCTTTAAAACAAAGGAATTTTATCACTGCCCGGTACTCAAGTTTCTCCATTGTTGAACGAGAATGTAAACTGACAACTTTAGAAGCGTACCATAGACAAGAAAATGATCAGTATGACTTGTAATTTTGACAGTTTACATATGTCGGGGTCATCTATTGGACGGCGAAAGAATTTTTTTTCTACAATTAATTACTTTATGTCGGTAAGGCCGGAAACATTTCAAATATCCCACGTATTTCTAATAAGGCACGATTTCGCACAACTCCGAAGTTGTATATCATGCACTAGGCACTATTTTAGTGGTTTCAAGACTTGATTGTAAACCAAAACTTGAATTGCATTGAGATACATTGAAACTTGAGAATTATGTCCCAATATCCAGAAAAGCTTTATATATGTTAGGCCTAAATCTAGTTTCGTCTTAATGGGCTTTTTATTCTTTAATTTAACATTGAGCGTCATACCTAGATACTTGGCTGTGTTCTCGTAGGGTACAATATTAGCATTTATTCTGCCGGGTTTCATATCTTCTATGACTCTATAGGTAAATGTGACATGAGTTGATTTTAGGTTGTTAAGTTTCATTTTCCAATCCTTAGTCCAGCTACATATACTATCAGGCTTTTTACAGCTTATTTGTTGTTTTTTCTATGCATTACCTACTGTTAAGATCGCCGTATTCTCAGCAAACGTAGCAATATAAGGAAATTTTTTTTATTCATACGATATTTATAGTTATATTGAACTAATTGCATTCTCAAGATCTGGTAGATCAGCTGCATAAAGTAAATAAATAATTTCTTTTAGCTCTAAATACTTTTGTTCTACTTTTACTCTAAAGAATCTGTTAGAGATATAGGACTTCAAAAGGTCTACATAGGACTTTGGCAGAAAATTGCCCAATTTCCAGATGAGATCTTCGTGCCAGACCCTATCAAAAGCTTGAGCTAAATCCAAGAACATAGTTGAACATATACGTTTTTGTCTGATGATTTGGAAATTATTGTTCGGAACGAGTTCTCTTTTTTTAATAATAGGATCCAACTCTTTTCAATAATAGTTTCTCGAATAATTTAGAAATAATAGGAAAGAGTATTATGGATCTGTACGATGCAGCTACACTTGGAGGCTTACCCGGTTTTTGCAACATTATCATTTCTGCGACTTTCTACATGTTTCAATTTAAAAGATGCATTAAATAATTGTGTAAGGATGACGATAGCTTTCTTCGAAGGTTATTTCAGGATTTCCCTTGTAATCAAATCAAACTCAGGGACCTTCTTAGGGTTAAAATTGTTTTTAATTGTATCTAATGTTTCTTTTAGTATTACTGGGCTTATCTGTTCGTTAATGTTATTTGGAATATCGTGTAGTTGCATACTATCGCATTTTCAAGGTGTTTCTCAAATGTCTTGACTTTTTGCTTATTTATTTCGTATGAGAGGCAATTTAAGAAAAACGAAAAGTAGATATTAGTGTATAAATGATTTTTATGACAAAAAGGCCAAAAAATAATTTATACACTAATATCTAAATTTTGCAACCAGTCCAATGCCGCAAAAGTTGCCTTGCTAAGCTCGTGGAAGCCACCAGGGAAACTTCTTCTGGGGCAGTCGTTTATTATGTGAGTCATAGTTTGTTCCACATCTCCGCAGTCGTAGAGGCCAGTATCTGCTAGTTTCCATTTATGCAGCATTGAGTTGCACCTTCCGTGGCGTGTGCGGAATCTATTTAATTGAGAACATTGCCTACGTGGAAGGGTTCCGCCCGGCAGAGGTTCTGAAGGATTAGAAATTAAATCTCTTTTCCTTAATTCAGGGTATTGTTCGAGGAAGGCTATCCAGTAATCACTTACGCTCATGGGATGCCGAACTTCCGTATCCAGCCAAATCGGTCACTTAGATTTCAGGCGGGTTCTGGGGACGCTCTCCAAGTCATCGTCTATAGGAAGATCAATGTTGTTGGTAATCTTAGCCCATTCATTCTGTGTTGCAGCGAGACGTCTTATATCAGGCGGGGCAATGTTACTGTCCCTAGCCTTCTGCCTTTCTTGTAGATGCTATATGGTGAATTGGTCTTTCTAAATTTCTGGTGAGTTTCCATAGTGAATACTCGGTGTCATCGTCCGCCGTTATTAAAGGGCTATTAATTGAATCTTGTTTTAGTTTTATATTATGTCTTTTCAGATGTTGTGTGTCATTATTTAAAATTGCTTTGTTAGATGGATCTCTAGTTTGTTGCCATCTTCTTTAAGCTTGCCTTTTTTCTCTTACGAAAACTTTAATTTCTTTTGGATAATTAATACTAATTCTTTTGTGTGAAATTTCTCTAGTATTGTCGCAAGTATAATTTTCTATGATCTTGATAAGGTGTTTTTAAGAGAATTAAATTGTAACTTTTATTCTAGTTGTAGACTAGATTGGGAAACTTTTAAAACAAAATCCATGTCAACGTACTTCAAAAAATTAAAGATGAATTTGAAACAGCAATTTATGAAATTATTAAATTAAACAGTTTCAAATATTGAAATAAAAGTAGTGCTTGGCAGCAACGCGTGCTAGAATATATATCTTAACTGTGGGGTTATGTGATGTCGGAAATTTTTGCATATAGTGTGCAACCATTGCATAATTCGACTGAAATATGTAACCATGATAAATATCTTTCTTGAAGTCAGGTACTTCTTTGAGTATTCAACATTTTTGAAGACTGAAGAATACATGTAGAAAATGGACGATCACGAAAACGAAAACGCAGTTAATAGTCTTATTCAGCAAGAGAAGCGGGTAACAGTGAAAATGTAAGAACAGGGCAAAACAGCATAAGGTTTGTGCCAAATAGATTCCATGATTGTTGACCGAAGTTAGTTTATAAATCGCTTCTTTGTTGCTACAACGATATGAGAGAGAAGGAGATGATTTTTTCGACTTCTGTGTTAATACCTGATAAAGTTATGATACTATTTTTTTGAAATTCTTCTAGGTGGGTTTATGCTAAGTCGTTCAGTTATTGGCGAGTATTATTCGATACTTTTTCGTGGTAAACAGATGATTAGGTACAAGTGGAAGAGGAGACAAAATCTGCTTGGTTTTTCCAAAACAAAGTTAGTCCTCATGTCGCCGCAAAAATACTTAAAACCATAAATAAACTTCAGTGGGACATTATTCTGCATTGAGCTACATTCCCTATCTTGCTCTATTTTTATGTGTTTGGTCCTTTAAAAAAATGAATGGGGTGTTTTACTCAAAGACGGTTGGTCTACCTGATGATTAAAAATACAGCTACGCGCAATTTATTAGCGCGAAATTACTATAACATTGGAAGTTCTTTTTTATTTTTAGAATTATTTAACATGACATGGTGTTAAGTAGCAAATTGTATACAAGAAGGGTTTATACTTCATGAATAGCGCAGACCAATTTCCGTGCGCGCCATGTGCGCCGATGTGAGGATGATTGTATTGTATCAGAACTTATAAAAAGCATTCAGTATGTGTTTGGTACTTGCTTAGACTGCATGTAAGTGTAAGCATACGTAATAAAATGTCGTCGACACATAAATCGAGAAGGCGACCGTTGTCAGGCGAAGTGAATAAGTTTGTTAGCGATTTCCCGGACTTAATATACGATGGCTCAAAAATTAAATGTTTAGTGTGCAATACATATCTAATGTGTTGGTCAAAACACATTGTAAAGAACACGTAAGCAGTTCGAAGCACAATAATAACAAAATTTATCGACAATAGTTTATACATGAACTATGTGTAACTATGATTGTGTGTACACTGCCGTTTACCTTGTTAAGTAATGATTCATTTATTTCATTTTGGAATAAATATGCGAATCAAACATTACCTTGCACGACAACGTTACGAAGGAATTTACCATCGGTGCGTAAACAGGTTGAAAATAAAATCAAAGCCGAACTGAAAAATAAAAAACTGTGTATATTTAATTATTTCTGATAGAATAAATGTCTCTACTTCTATACTTATATCGGTAACAAGCTCATGTTGCGTCCCTATTCTATCGCATATTCTAATATATTACGAATTACACTCCCATACCGGCGCTCATGGCGCGCACGGAAATTGGTCTGCTCTAATTATAACTGAATATTTACAGTATTTTTCGTATGTTAACCGTAATATGAGAATTTGGCAACAATGTTTATAGTTATGTCATCTTCAAAGAGTGATGTGCATGCATTGTTTAAAAAATATAGTAATGATCTTCTACGGAAGAAATAGTCAAGTTAGATATGGCGTACCTATTTCTAGTAATATAAAAAGTAATTGTTTGTGAGTTTGACATACTTTGTTGAAGTAAAATTGTTGTTGTAGCAATATAATTTGTTAGAATGTCGACAAAGCAAATTGAAATACGAAAAAAGACATCAAACGCATACAACCAAAATAAGGATATTTCTCAAACAAATAATAAAGTTAGTAAAATCTTTAGGAATTGAAAAGTTCAACAGGTCAACAATTTTCTGTTGTACATCAACGAGGGGATGTTGACGAAAAATTTTAAAACAAAGAAACTGGATCAATTCGCTGTAAAATTTCTCGTATAGCAGATAATTTCCTCTTACGGCCATTTGTTGTTACCGGTATAATTAATCAGCAAGTATCCATTAAAGAGCTATTGGGAAAACGTTTTTTACAATTAATTGAAAGTCACAGTGGCTCACTGATACTTTGGCTCGATTTATCGACGGTACATTATGCTTAAACAACGCTGGCTTGTTATTCATACAATAATGTTGAAATTATATTCAAAATTGCTAATTCTACTAATTGTGCGGAATTACGTCCTATCGAAGAATACAGAGCAATTATTAAACGCAAAATGAAGACACTAAAAACTGGAGCGGATGAATAAAATTTTGAAACAAAAATATTTTTATTGCTATCTAAATATTATTAAAAATCGGTTATAAAGAACACAAGTTCATATTTGTGCGAAAATTGTTATCCAAATTGCAGACACGTGTTTTGTCTTGCTATAGACTCGTCAGTGTATGATGCTGGTATAGACAAAATTCACAAAAATAACTTCCTTACTACGTACAATCAATTCCTAAAAGACAGCATAGAAGCATATTCAGCGCCGCTCATTGACTAATGTCAACATCACGAATGCAAAACCAACCATCGCCGTGCTCAGGATAAGTGGAAGACTAGGCAAGTGGTTTCCATTGGACGATCGCAGCCACAACCGACGGAAACTGTGTTAAAGTGTCTCCACTATAACGGACAGCTCTTACAGCGTACATAACAAAACAGTTTAAATGTATGCTAATGTGTTTTCTAAATTGTATTCAAAAATTACTTGACTTTAGTTTGTCTTAAAAAAAAGATTAATAAACATTAAGCAGTACTAAAAAATTTTGACAAGTTAGGTTATACTAGATTTATGTGAGCTTAACTGTACAAATATTGATGGGGGGTATCAACAGAAAAGTAACGGATTCTCCCAAGCTTTGTCCCTCTTACGGTATAACATTTGTTTTTCAAAATTTTTTAGTTGTGTGTTGCTAAAATTAAAATAAAGTTATAGTTAGTCTTTATTTGGCTAATATTTTCACTTTTTGTTAAATCCGGTTGTCGTGGGCAATCTTTAATATAGTAATAAAATATGGAACGACTGAATTTTCAAATATGGTTCTCTTTTTGAGAAATACAAAAAAGTGGCAAATATTCTTATTCGTTTTTAAACTATTGTATTTTTACTGTCAACAAAAATATTTACATTTCAATAATCCTTTTTGTTATATCCTTAGAACTATTTGAAGATTTAGATATAAAATCAAAATTAAATACATGTATTAATTTTATTATTTTATAGATAAAAATATGTAAATAAAAAAATAAATGAATAATGAATTTATTTTTGTTTATTGCGAATATTTCAGCTTGCCCAGTAGGTACTTAATTATGTATAAAGAGAGGCCATCGGCAGGTTTCTTTTAAAATTACTGTTGTAACTTTGATCTCTATTGAAAAGAGTATATAATTTCATTCAAATAACTGCCCCTTTGGCTTTGCAGCAATATATCTTGTAAACCCAATTTTCAATCGTTTGATATCTATTTAACGAATAGCTCGATTAATATTGTGCCTGAATCGTTTCAGAATTGTCAGTGCAACACTGATCTTTAACAGCACCCCGCAAAAGAGTCTAATGGCGTTAAATCGCAGTTCCACTCAGGTTAAAAAACATTAACAAAACAGCTGAATACACGACTATTAAACTTAGTGCGCAAAAGATTGATTGCTGCACGGCAAAGTGACATCTAGGGCCATCGCACTAGAATTAGAGCTCGCCCAAGTCTTATACGCTGTTCACGATTCGATGACGTGCATGTCATCAACGGAATTTTCGGAATCACCAACACAACAACAATAAACGAAGTATAATATTTATTTTAACATCACTGCGAATGCATATTTATGTTGGCGCGATGGTTCAGTGTTGACACATATCGTTCTGTCATATTTTGCGTCTATTTGCTCTTGGTTTGCAATGCCGAAAGCGTTTTGCCGCCAATGTAAGAGACTTATTGCCTGCTCGATTACAAACAGTGAAGTAGAACGCGATAATGATGCACTGTTGCTGCCTTGATCAGCTGTGCGAGATGTAAGATCGTATTTATATTTTGCTATAATTTCATATTACATATTGCACTTATAACCTTAATATTGCAAGTTTGACATAAGCGTTTACTACCCTAACCTAAAATGTAAACAAATCGATTTTGCAAATGGATTTTGCAACATTGTTTTGACATCATTGATAACGTGCACGTCTTCGAATCGTGAACCGTGAATCGTATTAATAATTTCCGGTAAAAAAACGGTAATGATGTCTTCGTAACGCTCTTCGTTGACCTGTTAACCACATTGAACGGCCACACGCTGAGTATGCATTGGCTTTTCTACAACTATGTCTGGGTTTAACGAGCCGCAAATTAGATAGTTTTGCTTGTTTACATAGTTACCGAGTTGAAAGTGCGCCTCATCCGACAAGATTTTAAATTTTACAAGACTTTTTTGTAAAATCGATGTCAAACTGCTGTTCTATAGCTCAAGTAGAGATGTGATAACGAAGCGGGTGATTAGTTTGCTTCAATGAGATTTTCAGGCAAAGGCGCCCATTTTCGGCGGTAATTTCCTATTTGTCGTAAGTGTTACCAATGTCAAAATAAAACGTAATTAGAAAAGAAATCAGTCGATGGCCACCCTTAAGTGGCCTTGAAATTGATTATATTTTTACTAATTTCAGTAATTTATTCTAATACTATGTTCAGGCAGTTTTATTTATGTGTTATTACTTCCAATACATGTCTTTGTTTAATTTTAATAATAGCGTGGTGTTTTAGTCATGTAGATATTGTCCTGTAATTGCTTTTCTTCAGAAAATTGATATTTACTTATACTTCTGGTCATTTTTGAATTCCCGGATGGGCCAGTCTTCGACATTCCTATAATTTTCCAGTGCATCTTTTCTATATTCACATATGTCTTGGTATCATGTATATAAATTTATAAAACGATTTATAAACGATAAAACGATCGAGCATTGTTCATTTATTAAAATGAATTAAATCGAATAGATAGCTGATATACAATGTCTCACAAAACAAGGATAGACTCCAAAAATTATTCTTGATGAAGTGTTGGCTGTATACGGAAATGGTAGTAATAGGAAGTAAATTACTAACGAGTGGTCAAAATCGTTTAAATGTGGCCGAGAATCCTTGCGCGATGATCCCTGTCTAAGTCGCATCGTTGTGGTAAAGCAGGTGGTAATAGGTGGAACATTATTGAAGAAGCGCCAATTGGCAGAGTCAATAGGAGTTTCGCCGTTCCAAATGCATGTTCTTAGAGAGATGTGTGAATAATTTTATGGAGACGAATTAAATTTAATCGTCAACCCACTTGTCACAGGTTATAGGTTCATCATTATCGTTCAGAATTGACGCAAGAGTCCTTGCAATGACATGATATAGGTTCTAGCCCTCTCAAGGAGTTTAAGCTCTTGTGCATGAATATGGCGACTATTTTTTGGGACTGTCAGTGAACCCTAGCAGTAACAGGAGAGTAGTGTATGAGCTTAGTGCATCGTGTTTTATTGCTCAATGCAAAAAAAAATGCACAAGTCAAGACTAGAAAAAGCTTATATTGTTGATTCTTGCTCCGAAGAAATTGAGCATCGCCTTATACTACACTACTTATACTTTTTGAGAACTTTTTGTGTAGAAATCGAAGCAATTTTTTACATTAGATTAATGTTGTATTTAAAGGGGAGGGAACTATATTGAAAAGTTAATTTTCGTTTTAAAACTTTGCACTTTGCAATAAAACATATGCAAATGGCTCTTCGTACAATGAAAAAAAGTGGCGCAGAATTTTTACTTTCAGATCTTATAAATTTATTTATTCTAATGAAAATTTCTAAGGAAGACGTTTCGAGATTTTGTTCTATAATTTTATCTTCCTATCTGTCAATATCACAGGCACTGAAATTATCGAGACACCAGAAATCAGCCAAAATTTCAGATGTCTTCTTTCTTCCATGATCCTTATACTTCTAAGGGGTGTCGGATCAGATGTCTTAAGACCTTTGGAAATAAATATTGGATTGCAACATAATTTACGAGTTTATGCATTTTACTATTTTCCGTTTGGACACTTTATTTACACTACTGCGATTTTCAAAACAAATGTCAGAAATTCATCAAATTTTACCTGTCACCATAAATAGATAGATGAAAATATTTCCGAAAGATGGTGCTAGTAATCGAGTATCTTGTCCTTTTTTGAAGTAAATCGGCGATCCCGTAAATTTTCCTTCACGTAAAAGAATAAACTGAAGTGAAACATTGTGAAATCGAATGGGTATGGTGTGTATTCCATGACTTAAGCCTATTTTCCCTTAGAAGGTTTACAATTATTGCGGCAGTATAGGGAATATGTTTTTATGAAATTAAAGCCCATATTGTTAAACCTTGAAGAACTGCAGACAGATAATGTAATAAGAATCGCAATGCTTTTTTCGAGTTTTTAGCGATTTTTGGTCGGCCCTGGTATATTTCGTTTTAATATAACGTATCGCTACGTCATCAGCTTTTTGGGGAAGAATTTTAGAGAAAGAAATGCGCACGATGTCTAACGGACACATCTGTTGTAGACCTCAGGGAGATTAGTGGTAGTACCTGTGTATGTACTCGATACCGTTTAGTAGCTTGAATATGTTTCATTGAATGAGTTGGATTACTAGAGTTTGTGAAGGTTGTTTAACCGCAATTCTAAATGTTAGTGCGTCGTGTTTGATTAGGCTGTATATTCATTGTACCCTTCGACTATCTGAAGGTGAGTATAGACTAAAGATTTTTTGTAGAAACTTTTATCTCCATTTTCGTAGTTACTTTCTTTTACCGCCTAATTTCCGTCTACAGGGTTTTTTTTTGGTCCGAAGGTAACACCAGAAGGGTTGAGATCGCGTGGAACCTTTACGTTCCACGTGTTTTGGATCCGACTGCATTTTGCAGAAGGGACTCTTTGGAGCGACATCTGAACAGCAAAAGCTGAGAGCAGCTAAGTAAAATAATGCCGCTTAATTACTTCGAAACGGCTGTTTATTCATTCCTCTAACAACAAAAAAACTTGCGTCGGGCCATAAGGCGATAAGAGGCAAAAAAACAAACGTTAGCTACATAAAATGTTTAAATTCCCTAAGTCATATCGTCTTTTTCTTACTTACTTTTTTTTTTGCTTTACTGGTCGTAATTCTTATGTACGAATATTTTTATTAAATTAGTTCACATTATCTTTAAATTATCAGATTAATTTATCATAAATACGATTGAGGACTTATCACGTAATTTGTTTTTGCTATAATTTATCTGTGTTTCCAAATATGTATTATTAAGTTTATGTAATTAAGTAAAGAAATAATTATTTTGTGAACGTTTTGCATAAGATCTTGTGTACACGTATTCCGATTCTTGTAATTTTTAGTACTTTTTTTTGTTTGATATTTAATGCTTATATCAAATCCGTATACAGGCTGATTCAAATTAAGTGCGCACTATTGCTATCTCTGTTATTATTGATTCTAAAAAGTAGGTTAAATTAGCAAAGTATCATTGATTAGCATGCAGTTCATGAAAAAAATTGAATAACGCATTTTCGAGAAATTTTGAAATTTATAATTTTTTTAAATGGAATAGGCTGTATATTTTTTAAAATTCTGAATGCTAATTTGTAATATAAAAGTTTCAATACACTATTGTCCTAAAACAAATAATAAAGTATTTACGGTGGAATTTAGTTGATGTCAATGATACTCTTTCATTCTGTAAAATCAGTAGTAGGCTTTTTCACTTTAAACAGAACAAATAGTATGCCTTTTGTAAATGTCAATAACGTACTGAATATAAATCTTTCGCACGTTTAGTTATTAAAAATACTTTTTTTTTATTTTGTGTTGTGTTCATTAGTTCTCTATTTATTTTTCTAAACATTTTGGTTTTACTTTCGTTACTTAGTGTTTGACAATATTTCACTATGGTATTTCCTCATTTGGAGAAATGCGATATATTGGAAGCATACATTTTATGTCGTAAAAATTCAATAAGGACTAGCGAATATTATGCTGAACACTATCCTTTACGACAGCAGTCAGATCGACGTTACTTTCGAAAACTTTACAATCAGTTTAGACTACATGATTGCTTATTTAGAAAGAAAAGAACATAGAAAAATATCGTCGTCAACGAAGAAGTAGAAATTACAGTGTTAGCATATTTTGAAACCCATCACGAATTTTTCATTAGGGATGCTACTAAGGAATTGGCATTAAGTTATTCATCAGTTCAAAGAATTTTGAAAAAGCATAAGTATATCCCCTTTAAGTTCAGAATCTCTCAAACATTACAGCCAGGAGATTAGCTTTCTGTCATTGGTTTGTTAGCTTTTGTGATGAAAATTAGAGTCGTAAAAAATAGAGGCACGTTTAATAAGAAAAAAAGTCACTACTAAGGAATTGGCATTAAGTTATTCATCAGTTCAAAGAATTTTGAAACAGCATAAGTGTATCACCTTTAAGTTCAGAATCTCTCAAACATTACAGCCAGGAGATTAGCTTTCTGTCATTGGTTTGTTAGTTTTTGTGATGAAAATTAGAGTCGTAAAAAATAGAGGCATGTTTAATAAGAAAAATAGTCACTACTGGTCTCAAGAAAATTTATTAATAGTTCGTCCACATGCTGCACAAGTTCGATTTAGTTTTAACGTTTGGTGCGGATTAATTGGTTCGGTAGTCGTTGGTCCACTGTTCTACAATAGTACGTTGATAGGAAACAGATATCTGGAATTTATTCGTAACGTTCTAAAGGATTTCCTTGATAACGCCAATTACCTGATGCGCCAAAATTTATACTTTCAGCAGGACGGTGCTCCTGCACACAACTATCACCTAGTGCAAACCTACCTCGACACCATCTTTGCCGAAAATTGGATTGGTACAAATGGTCCAATTCAATGGGCAGCACGCTCCCCTGACCTCTCACCTTTAGACTTTTTTCTTTAGGGATACTTAAAAAATGAGGTGTACAAAACGCGATACGACAACGTGCGCGAATTGCAAGACAAGGTCAGAGAAGTTTTTCGCCAATTAGATAGAAGAACAATCTTAAGAGCCACCCAGAGTGTACTGAAGCGGGCACGAAAATATATTGAGCAGGAAGGTGACACCTTTAAGTAGTATTTATAAATTATACATGTACTTTCTTCTTTTTAATTTAATTTTGTAAGCTGCAATATGTTAAAATAAACATTAAACACAAAATATGTATCTGTTTTGTCAAAAGTTAGCGGAGCAATGACAACATTTAGAAGGAAATAGAAACTGCAAACTATTTTATTATTCGTTTTAGGACAATAGTGTATTGAAACTTTTATATTACAAAGAACATTAGCATTCAGAATTTTAAAAAATATATAGGCTGTTCCATTTAAAAAAATTATAAATTTCAAAATTTCTCGAAAATGCGTTATTCAATTTTTTTTTCATGAACTGCATGCTAATCAATGTTAAAAACACTAATACTTTGCTAATTTAACCTACTTTCTAGAATCAATAATAACAGAGATAGCAATAGTCCGCACTTAATTTGAATCAGCCTGTATACACTATCATTCAAGAATTTACACTCGTATTTAAATAATTCATTTAAATTTGGTATTAATTAATTTAATGACTATATACCGAGCCTCACACGTCATTTATTTAGTGGGGCATACTTTACAGGTTTGTCTCTGTTTGTATAGTTGGAGAATATTACTCAGTTTCACCACGTTTTTCAAATAAACTTGGCTCTTTTTCTTTAATATGAAACGTTTTCTTTTATTTGACATTACCTCCTGTCTTTCCGTAATTACTTTAGACCTTTTGTGGTGGGTGCGTTAACACGAATACGAACTCCGTGTGTCGACAAGGTTTTTACGTCGTTGGTACTGGCTGGCTGTTTTGTCAATTTAAGTTCAACCCACCCACGCAAGGTAAGTCCCAGGAAGGTGTTTGTATTGAGCAACTTTTTAACAAGCCAGTTTTTCGTGGATTTTTATTGCTTGCACCTTTTGTAGGTAGCATGCTATGAGACCTTCTGTTTGTCTTACCTAATAGTTTTTACCAAAACTGACTAATAGGTTTGGAACCCAACGCCAAACAATTTTGTAACGCTGAACTCTTCGTTAGTTATGAAGTCTTTATTTAGTGAATGTATCGATTCTCGGTTGTTTTTGTTTTGTGAACGCGTATTGTCGTCATTATCGTGTACTGATCCTAAAAATGCTGTCTGTAATATTATTGCATACGTTTTTCTTTATATAAAGCTATTTTATCTAAAAGATCGTAGCGTAGTGCTCTTGCTGCGCTGGAATTTCATAATTAGTAACAATAAAATGTACCTCACAGCTTCTAAATGATGATATTTAGCTTAATTTTAGCATTAAAATATAGAGCTTTTTATTCTTTCCGATTCCAGGTCGACTAGAGCTTTTTGTGGTTGGTTAATTAATCATCCAGAAATATTACCGCCCCCTTACTTGGAAGAAAAGGGAATGCTAGATATCGATTACTTGTTAGCTCCACATTACTCAGTAGAGGATTTAGCGGAACAAACCGTGGATCTGGGTGGTATTGGAGAAAAAATAGGTGGTGCTGACCCTGCGACTTCAACTGCTGCACCGACCACTGACACTAAAGCAGATGAAGTAAAAGATAATAGAAATTCCGAAGCGAGCTATATGTAGTAATAACATAAATGAATAAATAATTTTGAACCTCATCAGTGTTTTTAATTTAAAATAGTTTAATGAGAGTACACAATATGTATATATTTAGTGAATGTGCAAAACTTCTCTTCTTGGATAGAAATAAAGATAAAATTATAACATGTTCACTTTCAGAATAAGTTAAAGTTCATAAGATATTTCTTTGCAGTCCAAGGCCAAATTTAAGGCATAAGAATACCCTAAAATGACGTAACGTTTGTGTAAAATATTGATACTACCTCTAAAATTAAATCCCTAGAATAAAACCCCGATAAAAAGGATAATCCACATGTAGTATTACAGCGCGAATTTGTTTGTGTTAGAAAGAGATAAAGTACAATTTGCGTTTTGCACGTTGAGCAGTACAAACTGCAAACAAATGCTTAATCATGTGTATCATGTATTTTTCTTAAATTTCCATCAGCTTCAAACAATAAATAATTTAAATGTGATCGATTTGTTACTTTTCTATTTACTCATCAGAATTGGAAGTTTGAGATAACATATGATTTGGATTAAAGAATAACGCAAAAGATATTAGAATAAATTCAGTAACCCATTTAGAAGAATTAATTTCTCATCTAAAAATAATCTATGATAACATCTGCAAAGTGGACCTTCCTTCTGTCCATATTATTTTGATTCAAATCGATTGGTCCTCTTTCTTATTTATACAGATCAAAGAGCATTTCTTTGTCATGTTCTATATTTCATTCTCCAAAGCTCGGACGAAAATCAATTTATAATATTCGTCCATAATCTTAAATAATAATAATTCTTGTATCAGTTGGCCACGTTTAAATTATAAAAGTATTATCAACCATTTCAAGATAATATGATTTGTCATTATTTAGTAATCGAAAAATTTATGGAAGATATAAAAATGATTATATAACTCATTTGAAATTTAGCCAATAGCAATTACAAATTTTACATAGTTACCATGTATTGATAAGTGAATATACTCTTGACGACGTGATATAACCGTTTTGGTGTTTCGCTTCCTCCAACAATATTAATTTTGTCATGGTAACAAGTGTTTTGAAGTTTGTTGATAAACGTCAAAAATATATTCAGCAATTTTCAAAAGGTTTTTTAAATTTTTTCGACATGGAACGCTTTGGTATAAGCTCGGGGACCGAAATAGATAAAGAAATTGAAGATTTGACACAGCAAAATACCGTTAAAACACATAAATATGTTTGGAAACAGTTCACCGAATTTTGTGAAGAGCGAAATTATAAACTTTGTGCTCAAACTTCTGACGAACAATTAGCATGTATTTTGAAAGATTGGGCATTCAACATGAAACGTGCAGTCGGCACCGAATACAAAGAAGGTACCGTGAAAGTAATTTGGAATATTTCCGCTAAACTTGTCCAGAAAAAGTTTTATGAAGAGTTTAATCGAGAAACAAATCCATTCAGAGGCGTAATTTTTGAAGATGCAAGAAAGGCGCGGGCAGCTAAAAGGAAGAAGTTACAAGCAATTCCTGAAAAAAGAAAAACAAGTTCTGTCGCCCTTAAAGCGGAAGAAATTAGCAAAATTGTGTAATTTTTTGACGAAAATACGCCAGACGGTTTACAAAAAAAATTCTATCAAATTTGTTCTGTGGAACTGGCCTGGCATGGAAATGAAGCAGTCTTTTGCTTAATTGACTATTTCAAAGCAGAATGTGATAATTATGGTCAACCCACAGGACGTATTGAGTACAATACCATATTTTCAAAGACAGCGCAAGGTTGCGAAAAACATACAGCTGAATCTTAATGGTTGACATCGAATAAAAAGATCAGTGTCCAGTACGTCTGTTGAAGAAAATGTTAAGCAAAAGAACAACCATTAAAACCAATCGTCTATATTTAACACCTAATTCTGATTGGCAGAAAACTAAAATATGGTATAAAAACTGCCCTGTAGGCCTTAATCAATTAAGTAAATGGACACGTTCAGCGGCAGAAAGTATAGGACTTGATACAAAGAAGCAAAAAATATCTAATCATTCCAATCGCTCTTCCGCTGTTAACATCTTGACACAATCTGGAGCAAACTTACAAGAAATTATTAAGATAACAGGCCACTCATCATCTGAATCTTTGAAGCCGTATCTAAAGCTTACTAATGAACACCATAGCAAGATACTTGAAAAAATGAGAAATAAACAAGATTCTGCCAACTCTACCATCACCAGCACCTCAAATTCAACTTCTAAAGATAATAAAACAAATATTTTTTATAATAATTGTAGGTACTTTTAATTTCAACCAATAAAAAAATTTCGTTAGTTAATTCTTTATATAATCGTAACGAATACCACTCGAGCAAACGAAAATAATCCATTATATAACCTCTTCACTCGACGTATATCCTTAAAACACCACTCGAGCTACGCTCTCGTGGTGTTTCGCAGAATACGTCTCGTGACTCGGAAATATAATCGATTATTTTCTATGCTCTTGTGATATTATAACTGAAAATATTTCCGAATATTGTGCTCCACCACATTTGCATGGAAAAAAATGAGTGGCTCAATTTAAATGTAATAGTAGAAGCATTTGAGATTAATGCCACCCAGAATGCTCAAAGTTTCACTTTAATAGAAATAGACATGAAAGTATGGTAAGAGTGTCTAAAGTCTTTTAAAAATAATATATTCGATGTTGTTATCCTATTTATGAGCAAATGGGCGTGAAATTTTGTCATTAAAATTATGACATTTGTTTTCCAAGATGCAAAAGATATTGAATCATAGGCCACTCTAAGCAAGAATTTAATTCAAATTCCGACAAATTTCTGAAATAGTACTATTTCATTAATTACGCTGATTGGGTCTTCTGGGCGCCACTGAAAATGATGAACCGACTGTCCCAGACCAAATTTCTTACGCAGTTAACCACTTGGAATACCATTTCGTCAGTTCTTTTTCCGCTTACATTCTAGTAAGTCATAATATTTTGCTAAAAATTTTAAGTTAAATATTTAGAAGCTTAATTCAGTATTCAGTAATCAGTCTTTATTTGTCAAAATAAAAAAAAATACAAAAGATTAACAATTCAAACAAATACATATTGCTATGAACTGTGGTTTTTATATTTACTGTACCACGGTTCACAACTAATCTACCCAACTAATCTACCCAACTAGGATCCTCAGTCGGTTTATTTCCAAAAATGGGACTGCTTTCTTCTCAGGGTTCCAATCGGAAACGTGGTTGTCTCTACGAAAATACTTGGCGCCAGTCAAAATGTATTAACAAATATAATAATCATATTTCTTTAAGTTACTTATTAGATCCGTGGTGAAAGGTTAATTAAATAATGAGCACAATATAAAATTTAAATAAATATTTAATACAAAAAAAATCAAAAAAGAAAAAAAATCTTTATAAAGTATAAGGATTGTGTAATAAATTAATTACAACCAGAGGCAAAAGAATTCATTGGATATGACAGCTAAATGAATTAAAAACCCTCTATGACTGCCGAACAAACCGAACAAAGTTTATTTTTAATTTCTCCCCAGAGCACAACATAAAATAAACAAACTTGACAACACGATCAAAAATCTACTACATGCGCGCTCACATGTAACAAAAAGTTCCCTTGAATTCCAAACGAAATAAAATTTTACAATTATATTTTTTTACGTAGAAATATTAAAAATACTCATTATCATTTATCTCAACTAATTAAGGCTAAATCCCTTAAATAACAATATTGATACAATTGAAATACAATATTCAAATCTTTTGAATTAATAAGATATCTTTTAAAAATATATATATTTTTACTTACATAAAAAAATTATATGAGACACGTAGACAAGAAAACGTTGCTTAACAAAATGCAATCAAAATTGCGAGACTACAAACTCGCAGAATAAACGGGAATTGAATAACAATCACCATCAACTAATTAACACTATCAAACCCGAAGTTACTTTCAATATAAAATTATACACTTTTTAAATAAAATTAACGCTCTTGTCTTACTGTTAAACTGTGTCTGTCCACATCAATCGCGGTGGCTTCCACCTCAAAGCGGCCTCCAAAAATACAAGTTTTTTTGTGCGACACATGAAATACATACGGATATACACAGATATCCAAAAATAATAGTACATACATTTATTTTTGAATAAATATTTAATATTAATTGGGGAAAATACCATAGCAATATGTAACGTGTGTTCATTTGAAAAGTCAATCTAGGTTACTTTGAAATTTTGATAGAATAAGACGCATATATGTTAGTATGTGTTTGTTGTTCCGTAAACGTAAATCCAAATGACATTTGATAATGTCAATCACATTTGTTATTTATTTATATGTATGGAACTGTCAAAATATACGACTTCGTAGGTTAAGTAGTAAATTTTAATTTACGACATACTTCAAAATGTTCTCAGTAAATCACATGCTACTAGATTAACTTTTCAAATGAACACCCGTTATATACACCACAAAACAAAAAAAAAACGAAAAGTAGACACTAAGAAACCGGAAGCAACAAGCTAAAAAACACTCAAGATACTCCCCAACTGTATAAAAAGAACTTAAAAAGAGGAGTTGCTTAACCCTTCTTGAAATTTTAATTGTATTTAAAGTTTTTCACTAGGAAGTCGATCGTATAGCTTTCGGATCCAGTAATCGATACCTTGCTGTGTCACTTTAAGGCGGTAGTATGAGATCGGTAACGCGTCCTTGTAGCGTGTGCCATATTCGTGATGAGTTGAATTTGCTTCAAAACGGTATAGATTCGCATGCACAAACCTCACACATTCCCAATGTACACACTTATGATGGTACGTATGCGCTCCAGTTTAAAAAAGTCCCTGAAACTGTCCCCATACTGTAGACCACACAATACCCTGAAAGCCCTCTTCTGCAGTACTAAAATACGCTGGACATCAGAGCGGTTTCCTTATATGATTATGACGTATGATGCGAGACTGAAAATTTGAGAAATAGGCCGACCTCGCCGTTTAGGAGGAAACAACATTATTCACCTGTCTTATTGTATAAATTGTTGTACTCAATGTGTGTATGTGATCTGTCTAGTTTAGCCTATCATCGATATGTAGTCCCAAAAAAGGTCGCCTTGTCTCCAGTTTGATCCAGACGTGTTGGGAAGGTAAGTACTTTCGTCTTGTCGTTGTTCAATTTTAATTTATTATTGGAGAACCATGTTTTTACTTTATCCATTTTAGCTTCTCTTTTGTTACTTAGATTGTTAGTATTTCTTTTTATCAATAAAGATGTATCATCAGCATACAAGTAAGTAACTCAGCTCAAGGTAGGTGGAAAATCATTAATGTAAATGATAAATAAAAGGCGTCCCAGTATCGAGCCATGTAGAACACCACAGTTTACTTCTTGGAATTCAGAAGTGTTGTTTTGTCACTATACCGCTTGTCGTCGATTTTGAAGATACGATCGTAGTAATTCATAGGCCACACTTCTAATTCCATCACTGTATAACTTTTCTACCAGTCTGTGATGAGGAACGCTGTCGAAGGCCCTGCTTAGATCGCACATAACCAACTCACAACTCTCCCTTTTGTCCCTTGCTGTTAAAATATCATTCACCAGTTTAATCATAACTGTCATTTTAATGATTAATGACAGCGACAGTAGAAAAATAAATTTAAAATACTAAAAAAGGCTTTAAAGTAATCGTTTGCACAAGAAATCATTAAATTAAACAAGGAGCGCTAACGAGCGGCTGTGTTTTGTACAATTTCAAGCGTGTTGAAGTCGTAAGAAATGTTTTGAGGAAATTAACCGGGTATTTGATGACAAGTTATGTTCATTAGCTACTGTAAAACACTGGTACGATAAATGAATTTCAACGTGGTCCACTTTTCTTATATTACACGTTTCGACGTTCTAAGCCCAAAACGGTTTTTATCAAGCAGAATATTGGTTTTGTTAGGATATAATTGAAGACGACTGGAATGTTATTGTACTCTTCGAGCAACCCTAGTTTGGTATGAAAACAATTAAGATCACCTTATACAAACATTTGAAGATATTTGTTTACGTTAGATTCTTTACAATTTGACTCCGGTTTAAAGTGAAGAAATAGCACAGATATACATTAGATCACTTCGCTAATTAATCGTTTCATCTAATATGCAACATTATTACAGGCAGTGAAACTTGAATATCCTGTTTTGAATTCGAAAAAAGCAACAATCGTCAAAAACAAAACTTGTTCAAAAAAAAGTCGAAACAAAAAAGTAAAGGCCACATTTTTCGGTATTAAAGACATGTTTTCATCGTAGCGCTGGGGGACCGTGGTAAACTGGCGGACAAAAAAACTGTCCGACTCATTTTTTTTGCATTGTAAAATAGGTTATCGTTCTCTCAAAAATGGCATATGAATTGTTATAGGTTATAAATAAAATATTCAAATAGATCCATATGGCAGATAATATACCTATATTGACATATACAGTGATATTTTGCATCTCAATATCCTTCAAAACTTAAAAACTGATTCACAATGTGTTAATTTTGTTAAAATGTTGTCAAACGTCAAAATGAGTCTGACAGTTTTTTTGTCCTCCAGTTTACTGTTAATGAAGAATGATAAATAATAAATCAGTTTGGCTCAAGTTCTCCAAGTATTTGAGATAAAGGGAAGATAAGAGGAAATATTATATTGCATAATGATAATGCTATGGCTTGAAAGAATTCAGTATTCAACGATTTATTTTTGTTTACATTGTAAGGGACACAAGAGAGTTTACGTTTTACATCGGCTGTAGAAATGGTTTACGCATTTAAGAATGAACAATCTAACATGGAAAGATTGAAGAAAAAAATTGGTTTTCTGGGCTTCAAAAATGCATTAGCTGTGGAGGAATATATTAATAATAATCAAAATACGAGGGGAGTCTTTTAGGGTATCTATCTAGTTATTAAACAAATATGCTATCATGACAACTTCTTACGTCAAGTTTCTGTGACATTTTATAGTATCATCTCCAAGTTTGGTTCGAATCGCTTAACATTTGTTACTTTTACATTTGTTTAAAGAAGAAAAAATATGTGATTTTAAACTCGAACATCAACTTTTTATCAAAAGGAGTAGCCCGAAGAATATTCTTGAGAGAATGGTGGCAGTGTATGGAGAAAATAGCCCGTCCTATTTCCAAGTTAAATTTTGGTGTAAATAGTTCAAATGGAGCAGAGAATTCATTCATGATGATCCAAAGTTTGGAACACCTGTGGAAGCACGAACTGAAGAAATAATCAAGAAAGTTGAAGATTTAGTGTTGACTGACCGCCTAGTAAATGTTTAATCTATTGCTAGAGAAATAGTAATATCAGAAATGAGTGTTTTTAAATTCTACACAAAGATTTGGGAATAAGCAAAATGTAGCAACGATGGATTTCCAGGCCGCTCAGTCCCGAACAAAAATTGTGTAGACGACAAATTTCTGAAGAGAATTTGACTGCTTTTTCTCAAGATGAAGACTTCTTAAATAGAATTGTAACTGGGAATAAATTCGGGTACACCACTGGGACCCTCTCACGAAACAAGAGTCCATGTAATGGGTTCATAAGGCTTCCTCACCACCCAAGAAGGCAAAAACGTAATTTTCTGCGGGAAAGGTGATTACCACTTGGATGCGGAGGGAATTCTCTTAATTGGGTATTTGCCAAAAGGAAGTACAATAACGAGAAATGTCTACAAAGACATAATTAAGAACTTGAACACGGCTACACGCAAAAAAGACCCCACAACTTTGCTCAGAAAACTCTGCTTCTGCCTGACAACTATAGGGTACATAAGACACCAATTCTTCAAAAATCATCAATGAATGCGGTTTTGAGGAATTACAACATCTACCCTACAGTCCCGACCTCGCAGACTGTGGCTATTATATCTTTCCAAATGTCAAAAAGCACTTAGAGAGCGTCGATTTTTATTTAACGACGACGTGGAAAACGCCGTGGGTTATATTTTGTGAAAGTACCAAAATAATTTTTATGAAGACTTTCCAAAAGATTTTTTTTCCAAAGGCATAGCGTTATTAAAGAAATGTTGGAATAAGTGTGTTAATGTTAATAGCTCCTGCATTGAAAAAAATGTTTTATTATTTTATTACTTTCATAACTAGGTTGATAACATATCTATGTCCAACTGTAAAAATACTATTAAATTGTCACACTATATAATAATGATTTTAGTTATTTTGGTTAATAAAAGGGGAATTATAAAAGCCTAATAATATATGTTTTCTAGCATAAAATAAATTGGAACGATTTATTTTTTTAATATGTATACGATGATGTATAATTTGAATTTAATTGTTTTTTGCTCGAACTGTAATTCTATAGAAACATTACACACGTGAAATACAATAAACTCCGGATTTGTTATCTTATCACGAGATTTTCAGAAAACCCGCGAAAGAAATCAATCTGTACTTAGTGGAGAGTCCACATTATAATAGAAAATTAATCTGTGATAAGATCATTTTTAACGAATTACAGTTTTTCATTGTTTATTAAATCTCTGCTATTCAATGCGATTTCGGTGCAGTACACATCATGTAAAATATTGCTCGGGTGTGATAAGATATTAAGCAAAGAACACATGTTTTACTAAAATGGCGCAAAATAATGAAATAGAAATTGAAAATTTTGGAAATGAAGAGAGCAGCACTGAAATGCCGAAAGAAGATACAACAGTGAAGTTTAAATCTGGCAGTCAATTCGAACCGCCGGATGATGGGTCTGAAAACCATAGTGTTACATTCAGAGAGGTTAGTTTTTGCAAGAATTTATTTTCTTGAAGAAAAATAAATATACCTATGCAGTTTTCATTAAGGTATAGAAAATTGATTTTTGTAGTTAAATGTAAACTTCTGTGAATGTTTTGGGAAATAATGATTTATTCAATGTACTGTTTCTTCAAAAGTCCAGTTTAATATTTTAAAGCAGACGTGATACACATTATGTTTCAATGCAAATATAGCGCTGTGTCTAAACATGTTACACCCGATGTGAACTTTCAATTAATAATTACATTACAAATACATTGCTATAAACAATTTAAAATTCTAAATCAATTTGAAAATATGTAACTGTGAAATATAGCATATCAATAATAACGGGTCTTTACTATCGAATAAAATATATTTATTGTAATGGCCTATTTTCGAAGCGGATTCGAAAATCAAGATTGTAATTGAATATATTCCAAGCAGTTGGTTTATAATCAATTTATCGAGATGTTTCCAGAAAAACAAAGCGAACTGAATATCGTTACTTTTCACAATACAGTGCTATAATACTCGAACGGTTTTTAAACACTGGTAGTGTGGCTAAAAGTAAATCTATTGGTTGTCCCACTGTTGTTACAACAGATATTTAGAATATGGTAATCAAATTTTTGAACAAAATCTTCATTTCTATAGGCCGTCTATTCCAACTAATAGTAATAATAAGTAAATTTAATTGTTATTAAAATGCTCCTCAAACATAATTCGCAGATTACACTATGAATGCTATTAACACCTCTATTGTGTGGACTTATTTTCGTTTATAAATCAACCATATATTACTAAAACTATATCATAAATATTGAACACTCTATAAAGAAAAACCTACAAGTTCCACACCTAGATATTAAAAGTAAAATACTGAAAATGATTTTTATATTCCTTTTTAATTTTTAGTATGTAAGCAGGTGTTTTATTTATTTATCTATCATGAGAGCAAAATGAATTGAGGTAGTAGGAGGCTGCGGTTCGTAGATCGTATTTCGTGAATTATATTCACAATATTTTTCTGTCAAACATTTAATGACAGACTGTCAGTGTGAATTATTAATTCTTTCAATACAATTTTTTTTAAAAAAAACAGTATAATCACATTCAGAATGTTTACTCAAGAACAAATGGTGTTCATTTTAGAATGCTACTTTCGTAACGGTCGACGTTTGCCAAACGGCGAATGGTATTATTCAATAGAAATGTGTAAGGAAGAATTCCAACAACGTTTTCCTGAAGTTGTGACCTATTGAGAATTATAAATAACTTTCGAACAACTGGGGTCTGTAAAAAGACAATGGAAAGGGGGAAGATCTTCTCGAGTTAGGACTCAAAATGTTATTAATAATGCAAGAAACGCAATTAGAGAACAACCTACAACATCTGTCAGAAGACTGGCACAACAGTTGGATATAAGTTATGGAACCTGCCGCAGTATTCTTAAACGCGATATTGGTATGCATCCTTACAAGGTTCAATTGTATCAAGAACTATTGCCGCCAGATTACGTTCGAAGAGTTGCCTATTGTCGTTTCTTTAATGCAAATCTTAACGACGACGATGTTTTGAATAAAACGTTTTTCACCGATGAAGCGTGGTTTCACCTGAACGGCTACATAAACGCTCAGAATATGCGTATGTGGGCAACAGACAATCCGCATTATTATAGGGAAACAACGTTGCATCCTGTAAAAATAGGGGTTTGGTGTGCCATGTCACGTAGAAGGCTTATTGGTCCGATCTTTTTCGAAGGAACTATAAATGGTGAAAGATATCGCAATAATATACTGGAAACATTCATAAATCAACTGCATGATGACGAGTTACAGTTAGGTTTCTTTCAGCAAGATTCCGCACGACCACACACTGCCCGTGAAACAATAAATTATTTACGTGAATTTTTTGATGAAAGAATTATTAGTGTTGACCGTTTCCCTCCAAGATCGTGTGACTTAACTCCTCTGGATTACTTTTTATTTCTATACTTAAAAAACTCTATTTTTAAAAATCCAGTGCATACAATAGACGATTTACGGAACAATATCGTGCGACAGTGCGAGTTAGTAGACGGATTTATTTTACAAAAGGTTTTTGAAAACATGAAGCGGCGCGTAAATTTATGTTTTAATGCTGAGGGACAACAGTTTCAACAATTATTGTAAACTTTTCAATAAAATATAAAACATGACATTTGTATGACATTTTATAAATATTTTAAGTTGTAAATTAAATTTGTATCAAGGAGACATTTAAGTGCTGTCAGTAAGATTTATTTACTTTATAATTCACGAAATACGATCAGCGAACCGCAGCCTCCTACTACCTCAATTAATTTTGCTCTCATGTTAGTAGATTTTTAATTACTGTAAGATCATAACAAAAAATCTATTTGCATAATGCATTGAATTTGATATTTTACCAGTGATTACTGTTTTCTTCCCATATGCTGTTCATGTTTTTTGTTCTTATTCTCTTTCTCCTGCAATTTCGCCGTGTGGCTCTTTTAATTTTATCTTTTCCTTCTGATATTTCACTTATCGTGAAAATATCAACAACTTTAATATATTTCGCCCTGTTTCATTACATATGGCTTCCTTTCATCATCAGATGAAGAGATTCTCAGCAATCCCCCCAACACACCATCTTCTTAGATACATTAATTTGTAGGACATTGCTATAGATAATATAAAATATAATTTATACCTGACACATTGCGTTCATTTATAAATGATTTTCTACTCATGAATGCTTAATACATGAAACAATCTAGATATCTAATAAGCTAATTTGTGAACTAAAAATAATGTTTCTAAACCTATTTTAATTTAAATCTTCTTCTTTCCTTCTTTTAATTTATCATAATTTGTCCCTTTTACTAATTTTTTTAATATAGTTTAATCAAACCCTGTTTAACAGCAAAGCACAATGTTACCCTGGTGCAGGCGCGGCTCGTGATGACGTATTTGGGGGTGCAAGTACAATGATGCGAGTGCTTCGTGTATTCTCGTGTACTAACTGTAACGTTTTCTTAGTAAACACCGAAAACACACGAGGCACTCGTATCATTGTACTTGCACTCCCAAATACGTCGTCACGAGCCGCGCCTGCCCTGGTGATCATGCCATCTCTCAGCATCACGCTCATTTTCCTATTATATCTACCTTCCGTCTTTGTGGAGATGCCTCTTCTATGGTCACTCTTCTCAGCAAGATTTTCAAAGTTTGCCTTGTATTTTCAGTAAAGCTTGGGGATGTTGTAGTCTCGAAAATAGTTTCAGGTTCTAATTACCTGTTAATATTGCATTAGATTAAATGATGGTGTGTTCTTATGTTTAAATTCTTCACTACCTGGTGGTCAGATTTAAAATTCATACTGTATTTTATTTTTATAAGCTTGTGAATGATTTATATGGATTTAGATTTCAAATTTTATCTTACATACTTAACAGGTGCACACAGGCACAACCTGTTCCAAACATGCCTTGCACACACATTTTCTCATCTTGCCTCATTTCTTTGTTTAATTTATTAATTTGTAAATACTTGATTTACGTTACCTTGGAAATAACAAAGCAATATGTTGCATTTACATACTCTGCATTATGTATTTTCGAATAAAAAAATACTCATGGCAATATACTATCGCGGCATTTGAAATCCGGACGATTATATATTTATTTTTACTACCACGAGATCAAAAATTATCTGTCTTAAGTTATATCATTTAGTGTCATACTGACATTAATATTTGTCAATATATTTTCTCTCTGACATCTTGTAGTTTTTCAATTATGGTTTACACCACGGCACACAAAACTTTCATGATTGAAGCGTATTTTAGGACAGGTGTGCTAGTTAATGGAATTTGGGAATACAGTAAGTAACAAAATAATTTGAAACATACATGAGTGGGTAAAAACCACACCAATTTGTATAATACAAAAGTATTTTTAATAATATAAAATATTATTAAAAATGGGGTGTGAAGAACACAATACAAGTTATATATTTGTGAATGTATCTCCTCTCCAGAGACGCAGATGCGTATTTCACCTTTCTACAGGATCGTCGGTACGCCCCCGCTGGAGAAGAGATACATTCAACCAAACACATCTACCTTGCCATCAACCAGAAATTACTAAGACAGAGCGTGAAAGAATATTCAGCGCTGTCCACATAATAACTGCCGAACTAAGCAACGTGTTTCTATAGACGGTAACAACCATATCTATAAAAAACTGTATTATCGTGTCTTCACTACTTGTCGGGCGAACCGAATGCGTATATAACAAAATAATTTGAAACATACATGAGTGGGTAAAAACCACACCAATTTGTATAATACAAAAGTATTTTTAATAATATAAAATATTATTAAAAATGGGGTGTGAAGAACACAATACAAGTTATATATTTGTGAATGTATCTCCTCTCCAGAGACGCAGATACGTATTTGTGTTTCCTTACTGCAAAAATAGAATTTTCAGAACTCCTGTACATAATTTGCAAGAACTGAAACAAACGATTATTGAAGTATGTGCAAAAATAACGCCACAAATGTTGCAAAATGCTCTTGATATCACGAAAAGGCGCGTAAACGTGTGCATCGAACAAGACGGGGGTCATTTCGAACATTTATTGTAATTTGTTTATTAATTTTTAATAAAATGTTATTCAAACATGTATTCTCGTTAGCAAAAAAAAACGGGACACTATTTCTGCGTGGGTTTAAATTGTGTCTATCTTATTATGACTAAAGTGTCTATCTTTGCTCATAATAAGTCAGGAATTGTCAAGAAAGATTATTTATTAAATTAAAATAATTATTACATTAAAATAATTAGTATTTCGTCATTCCACCGCTATTATTAACTGCATCTAATCTTGTAGACATTGAAGCGACAATATTTTGTGCAACATTTATAGAAATTTGATGTCAAGCATTTTGAACAATCTCCCAAGATTCTTCCTGGGTAGAAGCTCTATCTCATTAATCCCCCATACATTTTCAATGGGATTTAGATAAAGACTGTAGGGCTGGATATCTCAAGCTTAAATTTCATTCTCTTGTATGTGTTACAAGATGAGACAGGAAATTATGTTGTTCTTATAGCTTCCTTTAATGTTTTGAAAGGGTTGTGCCTAATCTCAGTAACTAATGTTTCGTCTTCCTGCGTATTCAACATTTTGTTATGTCCGGAAATTATTTTCCGATTTAAATTATCCTCTTCCCTCCATTTTTTTATATATTCTTGCGTCTGAACTTTTACCAATATTAAATTGAACTTCTTAATGATTTCCCATTTTTCAAACTAGTAACAAGTCTGGCTTTATCAGTTTTCGTAAGATGCGGCATTTTCAATTTTGAATTAGCAACTATGATTTATAATTTAACGTAGAGTTTGAAAGTTAATCAAATATCGTCAAAATTACAACGCTAAAAAATAAAGATAATTGACATACGATTTTGACACTAATACACACTTGATCTAAATAAATTGTTCGTTGCGATAAAAATTTCTAGCAACAATTTGACATTGTTTAAAATATTTATATATTTATATATTTGTGGGAATTTCTATTAATTTTTATCAGAGAACCTAATCCTCTTGTTGATATATAACCCCATACATTGATGGAAAAATATGGATATCTTCTGATTTAACATATTTGAAAGATTTTCTCAGCAGAGAAGACATTTTTTCGCCAAAGCTAATCATTATTCTTATGTTCCAGTGCAAAGCCCATTTTATGCTCCACATGTCTGCCTAATAGATAATTTTTATTGGTTGCTGTATATGAATATATATGTATATGAATATCATTTTCTCTCAATCTTCTCTGTCCAGTCCAGAAACTACTGGGAAATTGTGTTGTTCTTATAGCTTCCCATGTTCTTATGTTTTGAAAGGATTGTGCCTAATCTCAGTAGCTAATGTTTCGTCTTCCTGCGGATTCTAAATTTTGTTACTTCCGTAACCTATTTTCCCATTTAAATTATGCTTTTCCCTCCATTTTTTTATATATTCTTGCGGCTGAACTTTTGCCAATATTCAATTGCACCGCTACAGTTCCTAATGATTTCTCATTTTCCAAACTAGTAACAAGTCTGGCTTTATTAGATGATGATAGATAATTTGACGTACAGTAGGAAAATTAATGAAATATCGCCAAAATTACAGCGCTAAAAATAAAAGAAATTGACATAACGATTTTGACACTGTACCGATTTTTTGTTCACGACAGTATCTAAGAGGGCGTAATTCTGGGGTAACATTAGACAGTTGGTGCGTAGCACCTAGCTACATTATATCTCCCTAGTAGACCGTAAGGCCTAAAATTGTAACAGACAGAATAGTAGCTGTTCGTAACAGGCTTAGGGTTGCAATATAGTAATATTGCAACCCTATACCTGTTACGAACAGCTACTATTTTATTCAAAATATACCAACCTGTAGAGTATACTTATCTTCAAAACGTGTGTTTCTAGGTATATAGACTTTTACTCTATCGTCTTTATTTGATTTTGCTATTACCAACCTGTGTATAGTTATTATCCTCGCGAAAATCTAAAACAACTAAAAATATGTCAAGTTTTCAAAATTGTTTGAAGTGATTTTGCTTTTTAAGTGTAATGTGGTCTATGAAAAAGTTCCAAATATTGTATCTTTCATACAATTACAGCTGAAATAAAAAAAGGGAAGCGAAATTTTTCATATTTTAAATTCGGTTCAATTCATCAATTATCTATTTGACAATACCTATCAAAAATATTTAAATCAATGTCATTAAATTTATATCAATTTGTGCAATGCCTAATTTAAGTGAAGTAGATAAAGCCCACCTGGAAAATCGTAGGGCAATTATGAATTTAGCGGTAGATCTTGGATTGGGAAAAAGTAGTATCTGGAGAATTTTAAAAAATGGGAAAACGAGCGGATAACACAAATGAATAAGAAGCAGACGAATTAGTTAACTTTTTGAGAGAAAGGCGTATGGCCACTGCTGCAGAAGCAATCAATCTAACCAATTTTAAAGCATCACAAAGCACTGCACGTCGACAATTTCGTTCTTCTGAATTGGACAACTAGCAGCCAATAATCCATTCTTAACAGATTTCCATAAAGAACAGAGGGTAGGATTTGCATTAGAATTCCTTGAAAAAGAAAATTTCTGGAATATGGTAGTATTTTTACATGAAAAATCCTCGAATAAAATAAAGACGGTAATGTAAAAGTCTATAGACCTAGAAACACACGTTTTGAAGAAAAGTATACTCAACAGTGTAACTCTAACCGTTTCTCAGTTAATGTGTGGGGTTGGTTTAGTGCGCTAGGTCCGGGGGTACTATGTATTATAGAAGAAAGGCTTAATGCAAACTTTTATGTTAACATTCGTCAAGGTGTTATGGTACCATCAGTTGTTCTGGTCTTTCCGGACAATAAAATAAAAAATAGTGAGGTTTTACCCACTCAAGTATGTTTAAAATTATTTTTGTTAATAGACTATATATATATATACATACATATATAAAATATATATACTTTAAACGTAGTTAAACATTGATTTAAGATTATGTGCGTCCTGAAAAGCTAAAATCGTCAATAACAAAAAGTTTAAACATAGCTGAATAGCATGCTGAATGATCGTCGCGTCAAAGTATGGGACCTGGTGGAAATTATATAGATCTAAGATGAATTGGTAAGGTACATTTTGAATGAGCGTTTACGTAGGAGAAATTTCGAAAGTTCCAGTGAGATAGATACAATAGGTGCCGCATGTCGATTAACAATTGACCAAAAGCGTCAAAGGCAACATTTCAAAGTAGTATTTGGAGCTTTTCCAACATAATCCTCTCTAAATTTTTGCATTATTTCGTAACTATTGATGAGACCTGGAAACATCATTAAACACTCGAGACCTGAGATAAAACGACAATCTAGATAATGCTAGAAGCTGGTTGAAGTACTCTGGAAAATTTAAAAGTAGTTTCATCAGCTGAGAAGATAATGACTACAATTTTTGGAGATGCAAGTTGTCTAGCACTCGTCGACTATGATGCGAAAAAGGGAAACATCACAAGGTAGTATTGTCCAGCATTATTGGACAAGTTGGATATTTAAATCGAAAGTAAATGACCACATTTGGCAAGAAACAAATTTTTTTCGTTACCTCAATGTACATTATTCATTGCACAACCAAAAATGCTTTATTCGCGTTACACATTACATCCACACACAGCTTCTTACTCATCAGATTTAGCTCCTAGTGACATTTTGTTCCCCCATTGCAATGTTTGAAATTGACATCTATATTGAAGGTCTGGAAACAACATACTGTAGGCTGCGGGGGAAGGTATTAAGAGATTTGAACAACGCTGGACTAAGAGTGCAGAGCAGGAAAAGGACTATGTATAGACAAATAAATCACTTGGAAATAAACAAATACACTTTCTTTAGTCCACCCTCTTAATTTAAGCAGTGTAGTAATCAAATATCTAGTGCAAAGTTATGCAGTGTGGCACCCCTAAGCAACAGTTCATTCTTTTTAAATAAAATTGGGTATACTTTTGTAAAAAGATTCAAGGATTCTAAAAATAATATCAGATTTGTTATGTCACTTCCGGTTATACCGGACATCCAATTTGTTATTTTAAATCGAACACCCTGTATATTTTTACATTTTTAAAGGCCCTGTTAAATTATGGACACAGTATACCTTCACATTCCTATTGAGATCAAAAACATTACTTCCTGGAAATAAGTTTTCATTAGTAACATCATAAGCCATAAATGAATTGGTAAAATAGCTAACTTCCAAAAACAAGTTCTTTAAACTCGGGATTTTAACAATTTTTTTATTTTAGCAAAAGAAAAAACAATGATTTGCTTGTTTCTATCCCCACTAGTCACGCAATGGCGTTGTGGAGACCTCTCGTGTAGAAAACGTGCAACATATTAATCTTAGCACAGTGAAGCTTTCATGACCTAACTTTAGTAATTAATTCTTGATATAGATTGCACAAAGCAAATATTTTTCTAATATGAAAATCTTCCAAAAATGATTAATGCCCAAAAATATTTTGTTTTTCATTGCAGATTTCATTAACGCCTTTAATGCGTACTATTTATAATTTTTGTTAATTGTCTCTTTAAGGCACTGTTGAATATATAAATACTGTGGTAGTTATGTTCGATTCATTGGTTATTTACCATTAATATTGATATTTTCTACTTCAGCATCCCGTAGGCAGAAATTACGGACGTTCGTTTTCTCAAGAAACTCAAGGTAATAAACACGATGTCCCGAAGCAAAGACATATATCGGCTACAGTTCAGCCCAATAAGATCAAGAAAATTCCAAGTAATGCTTCTTTATCAGCAATGGCAAAACCTAAGGTAATTATTATTTTAATTTTATATCTATCACATTTAATATACGAAAAGACTGAACACTAAATGTTGGAAACGCTGAAACTATAATGTCGAAAGATCAAAGTAAGTTTTTTCGCAAAAGGATAACTTGAGTTAAAAAGACCGCTATTTTAGTAACTTGGAAATCTTCACCAAACTCATTTTTCATGAAAATGATATTTAAAAAATCTGAAAGAGAGCCGGATGATGCGCGCGATTACTCTTTTAGCAATTAGTATTAACAAAAAATATTTGTACATCATTTAAATGTTTAAAAGGTATATTAAAACTGTAGATGTAGTTACTTTAAACGTTGGAAAGGAAACTTATTTTAATCACTTTAACTTTTATCTTACAAAATGTGAAACTGACATTTACGTGACTGTAACCTTAATTTCCATTTCGTAAATTTTATATTTTTAACTTTTATACTATTCATATCGTAAAGTCAATGTAATAACGATAACGAATAGGGAAACAGCTTCTAGTAAAGTGTTTTAAATTAATTGCAAACACATCGTTAGTAATGTATTCTTATATCGTAGACCTTAAAGAGTTGACAATACGTTAATTTTTATAACAAATTAATGTCTACAGGAATTGTATAGATTCGGTGATTTATGGATTGTACAAGAGGTTAGATATTAAAGAGATAAGCCAAAATTACACTAACGTTTATAATTAAGGAAAATATTTAGTACATTCCACAAAAAACTACATACTTTTGTTTATTTATTTATCTATTTACTGTCCAACGGAATTACATATTCCAATAACAGGACAAATGTATATTACAAATATGATAAACACTTAGTAGTAAATTATGACTTCGAAATTCATAAAAAAAAAAAAAAATAGATATATGTTATAGTTGAAAGATGCCATTCCATACATACGCAGTAATGAATCGTTGCCGTAACCTCTTGTAGGATATGTGCCCTCAGCTTTAAAATAGAAATACTTGAGAAATCGATGTTGAATTTTCTCCTGGCTTACTTTATAGACTTTATAGAGAGGACACTAAATTAAAATTGCATAATCTAATCTCGATCTGACATATGAATAATATAAAGTTTTTGGTGTAGTAATGTTGGCGAAGGATTTTGAATTACGGATAATGAAACCCAACATCCTAGTAGCCGACGTCGTAATATTTAACGTGCTCAACAAAAGTTAACGTGCTATCAGAACGTACACCTAGATCTTTAACTAAATAACAACGATTCAACTCTGTTGTACTATAAGTGTAAGTATGTGTAATTTTCGGGTAAAATTGGCCTTCAAGTCGAATACATTCGTTTATTGATGCAATGGCTGTAATAATATTAAGATCATCAGCAAAGGCACAACGATAGCAATCGACCAAAGCATTGGACCAAGATTTGAACCTTGAGGAACACCCGAATATGCATAAGAACGCGTGACGAGAATCCATTGTACGTTACATACTGTGGTCTATTCAAAAGATATGTCCGGAAAAATGTCAATAGTGACCGAAGACTCTTAATTTATTTATCAATATATAATGATTTATTCGGTCGAAAGCTTTTGGTATATCTATGTATACCGCATCAATTTGACCCTGGCGATCTAGAATATTGGCGGTAAATTGTGAGAAGTATGCCAAATTAGATACTGTTCATCTTTTTTCCATAAAACCGTGCTGAAATGGTGATATATAACATCTGACTGCAGGGTAGATTCGTGAATAAATAGCTTTTTCAAACATTTCCGCAAAGTTGGATAAAATCGAAATCGGTCTGTAATTTTTAGAAGGCGGACCGTTTTTAAGAATAGGACATACCTTAGACATCTTCCACGTTTCAAGAAATTTTGACGTCTTTAATGCTAAATTAAAGACTGTTGTTAGAAGGGAAATGAGAATAATTCTATAGTCTCTTACAAGGTAACTCAGAATCCCATCATAACACGAGGTCATGCCATCTTTAACTTTTCTAATAGAGTTATCTACTTCTAGCTCCGTAAGAGTGAAAGAATTCACAAATGCTGAACCATCTGGTAAGTCAGCATAGCATAGTCAGTGCATTGTTTATTTGAGTAAATATTTTAGTAGTAAACACTCGACATAATCTCCGGAAACGTAGAGCCGTTTATTCCAGTGTGACACTAATTTGAACAAACCTTTACGATACTGCTGCATGTCAAGTTGCTTTATGTTGCCTACATTAATGTCTTGAAAATTTTTTCTAATCAACACATACAAAGAGTATACAGAGGATGTTTGGTTTGATTTGACGTGTGTTTGAAAAGTTATCGAAAGTTCAAGTCCTTCGTCTAATCGTCTCGGTTTTTTTTCTTTTAATGGTCATGTACAATTTTTCGAGAGTTTTCGCATTGTTAATGGTTTTACGCGCTTCGGATAATTTATACAACAGGCCTTCACTATCCCAAAACACGGTGGCTATAGCATACAGATGGCTGAGGTTTTACGCGCTTCGGATAATTTATACAACAGGCCTTCACTATCCCAAAACACGGTGGCTATAGCAGGCAGATGGCTGAGTTTTAAATTTTTTCGGATTTGGGGAAGCTGGATGTTTTCATATCATGGACTGTAGTTTCCTTTTGAGGTGAACTTATAAACACAAGTTTCATCTCCGGTAATGATGTTTTCAATGAAAGAATTCTCTCCCTTTTGTAACGGGTGACACGTTGAGAGTAGTATTCATTCGATTGTTTGTTTTTCATCGGAGAGCATTTTCGGCATCCAGAGAACTGAAACTTTGCAGAAGTTTGGGTCAATAATTTCAAGAACACAATTCCTAGAAATGCCAGTTATTTCAGCAATTTCACGAACTATAATACCACAGTCTTCTCTGATCAAACTTTTGACAATTTTGCAGTCACTCGTGTGTGAGGTCCTTGGTCTGCCTCGTTTCTTCTCCGGATCATCATTCAGCTTAGTTCGCTCGTATTTAAATTTTTGGCACTGACTTATTTTTGCCTTAAAATATTTAGGCTATACACGCCTTGTAATTTGCGATGAATTTGGCTATGATTAACTTCTTTGGCTTGCAGAAATCTGATAACTTCACGCACCTCACACTTGGATTACACAGCTATGTTTTTTTGCTTCTTAGGAGCTAAATTGAGTTTGAACATAACAACGCTCCAAAATCTACTACTACTCGCAATGCGGCTAGTCATGCATATGGCGCCAATATGCATATGGCATAAGCATCTAACTCGTTGATTCACAAAGTATTCTTAAAAGATTTTAAATTATTTTGATTAATGCTTATAACCTGTATCCTAAATAGTATGCTAGACAGCAGTTTATTTATCTGGCCTATTGAAGTAAGTTAAATGTTCTCTAAAACAAATATTAGTAGATCTTCTTGTTCCTCTAATATATATCCTATCATAGTCATTATATGATTATATGCGATTTCATATATTCTTGCCGTTTGTTTAATCTCAGGTTTATCCTTAGTGTTGCCTAAGATATTGTTTAATGTATTTAAAGATCTAAAACACATGTATTAATCCTATATTTTGAATATACTCTTTAAGCTTTTCGATGCATCGTGGAAAGCTATTTTTCTTGAAATTTTAAAACTATGTAATTTCTGTTGCGTTCTTTAAATATAACTATAATTATAACTATTTACAGTTCACAAAGTGTTTCTTTGCAGTTAGTACTGTCCAAGTGTTAACTGCAAATTGTATGTGTCATATTAAGGGATTCTTATGCCTTAAATTTGGTCATGTGACTGCAAAGAAACACTTTATAAACTGTAGTTATAGTTTCTAAAATAATTGAGAAGGTGCTTGCAACATTATTAGGATTGATATGTAACTTTTGTACCATGTAATGATATTGAGCGGCATTCTTAAGAACGATTCTATGTAATATTAAAAAGTGGCATACAGACTTTTGCCTGCTCTAATAGTGTTTTGTTCTTATTGGCTATTGATGGATCTGGAACCACTTCTTCAAACTATTTATTTATGTCCACGCTGTGTGATGATGCACACCCATTTTTCCTTTATCATATAATTCAGATAAACGTCGTTTGTGTATTGTCTTGAGTAGCTTTGTAACAATATAATAATACTGCTACAAAGCTTTGACAAATTTAACGCACAAATTTTTAGTGTTCGACAGTCAGCATGCATGTAATTTACCATGCGCTGAGATCTGATTCTTGAATAATTTCGAGCACATTATTAATACATCAACTTTCACTAAGAAATTTATAAATTTGCTGAATGGAATCCATCTCGTATAAGATTATATATAAGCATCTCCAAAATGAAAAGCTGGAAAGGTTTGTTCTTGGGATGGTTTTAAAAAGAGTTCTCGTCATTTTATATCATAGAATCGAAGTGGGGGCGTTTCACAACGTGATTCCGTATTTTGCCAAAATCGAAACAATGACGAAATTGTCCTTCAGAGTAAGTATTTCTTAATCTTTTTTGAAAGATTAGAATAAATAATAGAATTAGGACACAAGGCTTTTTATAGCAAAAAAAAAAACAGCTAATGATAGAGAGAAACATAATAATTAGAATATATAAAATTACGATACGGTCTTGGAGACATCGAAAGAAGAAAATAGCAAAAATAGGCTGGATAGAGAGATTGTGGATCAGGGACTAATTTTGAGTAACATAGAGGATAGACAGTTTGAGTGTAGTGGAATGGTATGGATATACCGCCAATAGCTTCAGGAAATATACGCAAAAGGGCAATCGAGGCCAGAATATTGAAGAAAATAGAATAGAACGGCCAAGAATGGAATGACCAAATTTTAGAACTGGGAAGGCGAAGTGGGAAATTTGTGGATGAAATGAGAATATTACCAAGAAATAGGAAGAAACGGAAAAAATGGGTGGAAGAAAAAAATTTTGTAAACAAATAATTCAATCTTACGCTCTGCAACAAAATTTTGTTTTGAAATATTTTGAGAAATATATTCTGAATGTTCGACTTGACTCTCGTTCAATAGAAAAATATTTGATTTACTAATTACATTGGATTACTAATTTACAATGGATATAATTGTGTAATTTAATAAGTAAGAATACAATAGTTCATTTGGCCACATCTATTTCTTTTATAACAAATAAATCTTAACCGTGTTCTCTAACCGTACTTTACGGATAGAAAATGAGTTTCTAGAGAATGTAGAATATTTCCGTTTAATAAGATTTGTGTGTTAATAGTGATTGTTTTTGTACGACGTCATGTGTCAGGATCTTAATCCTATTATAAATCATAGCAATTGTTTTGATAAAATATGAGATATAATATACGTAATACAGTTAAACTTATTCCTTTTATTAAAAAAAAAATAATAATAATGCTATTTCAGAATATTAATTTATCGTAAATACTTTTAGGTAGTCAATAAGATTAGGGTTGTATTTGTGAACTTGACTTTATTTTCATGATTATAAGGTAACATGAGTAATGTAAGTCCTGTCATTAATACGAGCTCAAATACAAATGATTCATAAAAAATAAGAACAAATGTTTTCAGAAGTAATATCACAAGAGAGTGAGAACAAATTGAAAATAATTCGACAGATTTTCGAAAACCAGGGAATAGATACGAGAGCCCGTAGGGTATTCCTGAGTTTGAGAAAGAAACTGGAGAATTATTTTTTAATTCGCACCCTCGTGTGGTATTCGAAAGATTATTTTTTAATGTTTAAATAAAAAAATGCAGCATTAAAAAAATATTTCTTTTAATTTAACAGTTTAACTCATTATAAACTAAAGAAACGAACTTATAGTGTAATATAATTAAACAGTGTTAAAGTTTTGTATGTGAAATACACAATTATTGTAAAAGTTTTGTCCGTGAGTGGTGGATTTTGCGTCTGTTCTGTTATTAAATTCGATGTAGTACAACTCTTGCATTAATTTTGCGCCTTTATTTCACATTGTTTTAATAACGGCTTCTTTATAATCTTCTCCATTGCACCTTTTCATATTAAATGCCCACTCTTTCAAAACGTTGTTCAGTTTTGTGACTGGTGTATTTTCTTCTAGTTTATAACCTTGTTCGTCGCTAAATGATTGGAATTATTTCCATATCCAATTATTATTAACCATGGTATCTTTGCACGAATTTTGTTTAATTTGTGAGTTTATATATACCGCCTAATTCTGAGCAAACGCAACGATGCGAATGTATGAATATTTCTCCCGCTTCGAATACAAATCACCTGAACGCGTTTAGCCAATCACAAAACAGTCTGTCGCGCAACGATTTGACAATTAATGTCACAAATTAGTGTCACCACTGTCACCCTATACGGAATCTCTTAAGCGTTTGAATAGTGATAATGCCGCGTTATACACTAGAAGAGAAAGCCGAAATGATGAAATGGTACCACGCTGATAATTCTTATCAAAGAATATGTGACTTATTTGCCGGAGTTCCTAATGATACGTTCATTTTAGTATGCGCTGCAATAGAACTAAATTCAAATTTGACACATAGCGATATTTCCAACGATTTAGGCATCCGTTAACCGTATACTAAAATTAAATGGTTTTCGTAATTATAAATATTCCAAACATCATCAATTATTTTACGGTGATGAGTTTAAACGGATGAATTTCCGTTATTATTTAATTAATTTCTCATTATGAACAATTTATTTTATTATCTGTAAGAGTAAATTTTTCTTTACATTACTAGAATTTAATTTAATTTTTATTTATTTCTGAAGTTTATTTAGTTTACTATGAATAGTATTTGTTACCTTTATTATTAAAATTTAATTTATTAAATCTCTTGATGCCTTATTTGCAATTTTCCTAACCGCTTATTAATAATTTTATTACGCTTTGTGTGACCATCGTCAGTATAACGTATTGCAATTTATTTATTATAAAATCATTACAATAACACAGGACTAAACAATTTGTAGTCCTTTAATAGTAATTTGGTAATCAGATAATTTTTCTTACGCGGCTCCATAATATGTAAGTATGTATGACATATGACATCGATGTTGACACGCCTACAGCATTCAGGGGAATTCTATTTGGAGCGGGAGAAATATTCATACATTCGCATCGTTGCGTTTGCTCAGAATTAGGCGGTATATATACCGCCTGATTCTGAGCAAACGCAACGATGCGAACGTATGAATATTTCTCCCGCTTCGAATACAATTCCCCTGAACGCGTTTCGCCAATCACAAACCAGTCTGTCGCGCAACCATTTAACAACTAATGTCACAAATTAGTGTCACCACTGTCACCCTATACGGAGTCTCTTAAGCGTTTGAATAGTGAAAATAAGAAAAGAAAATAGACATTACTGGTTCTGTACAAAATTTAAAACCATTATTCCCAAATCGCAGAGTTCCTAATGATACGTTCATTTTAGTATGCGCTGCAATAGAACTAAATTCAAATTTGACAGTTAGCGATATTTCCAACGATTTAGGCATATGCTGCTCTTCCGTTAACCGCATACTAAAATTAAATGGTTTTCGTAATTATAAATATTCCAAACATCATCAATTATTTTACGGTGATGAGTTTAAACGGATGAATTTCCGTTATTATATAATTAATTTCTCATTATGAACAATTTATTTTATTATCTGTAAGAGTAAATTTTTCTTAACATTTCTAGAATTTAATTTAGTTTTTATTTATTTCTGAAGTTTATTTAGTTTACTATGAACAGTTTTTGTGACCTTTATTATTAAAATTTAATTTATTAAATCTCTTGATGCTTTATTTGCAATTTTCTTAACCGCTTATTAATAATTTCATTACGCTTTGTAGAATAACGTATTGCAATTTACTCATTACCATAACACAGGACTAAACAATTTATAGTCCTTTAATAGTAATTTGGTAATCAGATAATTTTTCTTACGCGGCTCCATAATATGTAAGTATGTATGATATATGACATTGATGTTGACATGCCTACAGCAGTCAGGGGAATTGTATTCGAAGCGGGAGAAATATTCGTAACATTCAGGCCGTTGCGCTTGCTCAGAATTAGGCGGTATATATTCCATTGATGCTGCACTAAATCTCTTTTGGTTCATTTTTTACAATTTAAAATGAATACAAAGGTATTTTTAATAATATAAAATATTACTAAAAATCTGGTGTGAAGAACACAAATGCAGGTTCACTATTAATATTTTCTGTGAACGTGTCCGAATATATCCGGATATTTCCAGACACATTTACAGAAAAGAACCACCTCGCCCTATCACCTAATTATGTGGACGGTATGCGAGGTACTTCCGCTGTCTGATAACAGGTAGCGCCGAATTTACTTCTGCGCTCGGTCTGGATAATTACGGTGATAGGGCGAGGTGGTTCTTTTCTATGAATGTGTCTGGAAATATCCTTTCTCCAGCAGGGGCGTACCGATGAGCTTGTAGAAAAGCGAAATACGTATCTACGTCTCTGGGGATAGGATATATTCGGACACGTTCACAGAAAATATTAATAGTGAACCTGCATTTGTGTTCTTCACACCAGATTTTTAGTAATATTTTATATTATTAAAAATACCTTTGTATTATACAAAACTGGTGGGGTTTACCTACTCATGTATGTTTCAATTATTCTGATTTAAAATGAAATTGGTGACAGATGCCAAAACTAGAAAATGCATTGTCAAAGAAACTAGAAATTATTCTCGGGAGAATAATGTATAGATTATTCTCACTAGAATAATATGGTGATTATACAGAATTAAACACGCGTCTGCAAATACTACTAAAAGATTGGTTAATGATATAATTGAAAAATAATCACTTAAAATTATAATCAACTGAATAGTGAAGCTAATCATTAATCAATGCATTAATCAAATAGACTTTCGTAGAAAATCGTGGGGCATTTGAGAACTCATGCGTTGTAACATAAGGTAAGGAAATGTTCAAGACAAACGAGTGAAACTGTGAGAGTAAACATTGATTGTATCGATCTACACAATTTTTATTAGATTTTGATATTATTTAGTCATCGACAACTTCGTAATTTTGATATTTTATATTTTAACGGTATGTGTACGAGTATGTTCGAGAGGTTACTATTCTTGCATTATGCTGATCGTCGTTGGTGTTAGACAAATACCATATTAATAAAAAATTTAACAGTACTTAAGTCATTAGATAAGTTTATTATTAATCAGGAATAATAGTGTTATTAAAGGAAAAATCATAGTTACAATCAAAATCACAACGTTCTCTTGAAAATGTAGCCATCGAATATTTCATATTTATAATTTAATATATACTAGTTACAGTGATGTAATTATATTTGCGCGATGCGAGGGGCCTAAGGCTCGTAAGGGTTCAGAACCGAACAAATTTAAAACGTGCGAAAAACAAAGAATGTATTTTAATCGTAATAATTGCATAATGGCATAAGTACCAGCGAATGTACCTCCATTCGGAAAATATTAATATTATGCTTATCGTAACAATTGTTTATTCTCGCACTATGAGACTGAGAAGTGGTGTCGCCAGCACAGTGACGCGGGTACGCGGCATCAGTATATGGTAAAAGTGTCCGCAAGACACGTGCACCTAGCCCGGCGTCTTCAGCCGTTTCTGAAACCCTGCCCAAATATGCGTTATTAAGCTGAGCACCTGGTCAGCATAATTGCGGTTGGGTCTGAAACCAGCTTATTCAGCGGGAACAAAATCACTGCTAAGTCGGTTTGCTAGCAATCTTTCCAGAAGCTTATGAGCTTAATGACCGATTAGAATTTACTCATGCACATCCTTGTGTGTTTCCCACAGTTTTTGAGGAATTCAGGATGGATTCCTTTAAATCAAGGTGCTTTGCCAGATTTAGTGTCATTTACTGCTTTATCTACCTCCTCTACCGTGAATGGCCTGGAGTATTCAGGATGGGTTGTTGTTGTTAGGCGGCGAAGTTTCAGTTGTTTCTTAATGTCTGCGTTCTGTTCTGTACTTGGGACCTTAGACAGTGTTACAATTCGTGCAACGATTAGGTCAGCTGATACTTCCAGTGGACTACGAGCGGCTGGGTTAGAGCTGTCTAGTTTCTTCAGGAGCTTTCCTACTGGATCTTTTGAAGTCAATACTACCTGTCGTTTCTTCCCATTTTTTACGACGTTCTATGTTTAGACGATTAAGGAGTTCATCCGCTATCTCCGAGTCCCAGCTGTTCTGAAATTTCTAATGAAGCTGTTCCGTCTCATTCCTAAATCCCGGGATATATTCTCTACGGAAGCCCCGAGGTACGTACCTTTTTGCTGTTGTTAATATGGCTTAGATGAATCTATTACACAGGCCTACAAAAAAAAATTTTTTTTGGTGCATCTCTGTTTGTTTGAATTGTCGATAAAGTAGGTAATGTACGGTTGCGGCCAATATAATCTGGGCAGTGATTTGACATTTTATGACTTTTTCATGAAATTTGGTAAATCAGGCTTTGCTACAATCTACGTTACTCTGGATACGCACTTAGGGCATGAGCCATCATGTGATGGTTATCTCAATAATCAATAGTCATTAGTCATTACACTCATTACTCATTACCTTAAAAAGGGATGTCTTTAAACTGAAATTAGTTTGGTTTTGACCAACCATATTATTGATTTTAAATTAAATCTACGTTACTCTGGATACGCACTTAGGGCATGAGCCATCATGTGATGGTTATCTGAATAATCAATAGTCATTAGTAGAGCTGAGGATGTTTGCGGTATAACCATGGTTATATCATGTAACCATAGTAATTTACTATGGTTACATGATATAACCATGGTTATACCGCAAACATCCTCAGCTCTAGTCATTAGTCATTACACTCATTACTCATTACCTTAAAAAGGGATGTCTTTAAACTGAAATTAGTTTGGTTTTGACCAACCATATTATTGATTTTAAATTAAATTAAAAGTTTTGATGTTTATTTAAGAAACGAAAAACATAAACAAATGATATAAAAAATTAATATTTTGTAGCAGCTCCATTTTTTTCAATAACATTATTTAACCTTCTGGGCATTGATGCTACTAATTCTGCAGTATAATTTGGAGTTAATTCGATCCATGCTTCCTGAATTCTTTCCCATAACTGTTCTACATTTTGTGGGCGAAAGTTATTACCTCTATTAATTTTTTTTTCCCATCAAACCCCACATATTTTCAATGGGGTTCAAGTCCGGGCTACGTGAAGGCCATGGTAGAACTTGTATGTTCTGTTGATGCATCCAGTTTGAGGTCACTCTGGCTGTATGAATGGGGCAATTGTCTTGTTGATATATAAAATTATTTTGGGGAAAGACTGCATTTACTGAGGGCAGCATGATATTTTCCAATATTCCAACATAGACCTCTGCATTGCATCTACCTCTTATATGTGTTATAACTCCGGGTCCTTGGGCGCTCATCCAGGCTCAGACATTGACAGAAAAACGACCGCTTATGTGTGATTTTTGGGTATAACGTTCATCAAAGCGAGATTTCGGAGGTCTATAAACTCTAACGTGTCCGTCATAACACGATTTAAATACCTTCTCATCTGTAAAAACAACATTCTGCCAGAAATTTAACGCTTCTAAGGAGTATTCCAAAGCAAAACCTACTCTCTGCTCCTTATTTTGCGGAGTTAAAAAAGGTTTTTTCGCTGCAGAACGATTACGTAGATCAGATCCATTTTTGATACGACGCCTTGCCGTTCGAACGGACCCAGGAAAGTTTGTTTCAGCCTGTGCGCCTACCGCACACTGAAAGGGATTTTCGCGAATAAAATCAACCAAATTACCATCATCCACCTCCGTTGAAACTCTGGGCCTACCACTACCCAATCCTCTTTCAAGCGTTTGTCTCTCATACCATATTCTCTTAATGTTATGTACAGTACTCTTTGGTAATTGGAATATTAATGCGACTCGTCGTTCCGACCACCCCTCTCCCAGTAACGTCACAACCCTTAATTTCTCGGCCAAAGATAAATGTGGCATTTTTATAATTGACGTTTTTCATCAATCAATATGACAGTATAGTTTTCCAGGCGACTTTTTTTATGTAACAATTAAAATCCATTTACAGTGGGAAAAACTGCTGCCCAGATAATATTGGCCGCAACGGTACAGTATATTGACATATGTCATTTTAACTCATCAGCTCTAGTTTACCTACTACCCTCATTGTGAATTGTTGTCGGTCTTGTTATGGTCTTGTTCGTAACTAGTCATTATTACAATATCATCGATAAAGTTTGTGTTTCTATTTCATTATGGCTAGTACGTCCAGACGTTGTGTTAACGATCCTGATATATTTTGTTATGTTTGTGGTGAATACATACTGAAAAATCAGCGTAAATCGATTACAAACACAGTGCGTCGTTTGTATTTTGCTTACTTCGGTATTGAAATTCTACACCAAGATAAAGTGTGGGTGCCTCATAGTGTTTGTAAAATATGCGTTCAACTTGAAGATGGTTAATTTTTTATTGGGTCAACAGAGTGGTTACACTAAATACTCATGTTTTATTTGTCTCTGGGACAGTCGAGCTAAATCACGTCATTGGACTGCAAAAAATTGGCCTGTGAGAGATGCTCTTGTTGTTGGGGAAAGAAATGTTATAAATGAACCCTTAGTTTCAAGAGAAAAAATTATTCTTCCGCCATTGCATATAAAATTAGGGCTAATGAAGCAATTTGTTAAGGCTCTCGATAGAAATGGTCAATGTTTCCAGTTTATTTCTCACAAATTTCTTGGTTTAAGTATTGAAAAACTAAAAGCAGGTATCTTTGATGGACCTCAAACACGTAAATTGATGAAAGACACAACTAATTTTGAGACTTGTATGAATGATGTGGAGAGGCTTGCCTGGCAATCTTTTGTAGCAGTTGCACAAAATTTCCTCGGAAATCATAAGGCTGACAGCTATGTAGAACTAGTAGAGGAAATGCTGGTGCGATTCAAAGATTTAGGCTGTAATATGAGTATAAAATTACACTATCTCAATAGTCATCTACATCATTTCCAACACAATTTAGAAGATCTAAGCGAAGAACAAGGGGAACGTTTCCACCAAGAACTAAAAACAATGGAGAATAGATACCAAGGAAGGTGGGGCAGTCATATGATGGCTGACTATTGCTGGGGAATCATGCGAGATTGCCCGAGTCAGTTTCATTCTAGAAAATCACTCAAAAGACAATTTCTTGATGTTTAATGACAATAAAATATATATTTTTTCGTGAATTGTGTTTTTTTTTCTCGGGTCTAAAATCTCCAGCACCAAAATGGTTGTAGGCCAGTGTTATAATTGCTGGCGGCGGCTTTTTGGAGGGATCCATCTGACGATTTTGTCTAACTGCGCAGCAAATTTATGATATTGGGCCTTCCCATGATTCCACCTAGGCTTAGGTCTAGAGTGAATTATCCGGATTTTAATTCAAATTTCGAGCACTACCGGGCGATGTTGGTTATGTGTAAAGTCATCTAGTATGTAGACTATACTTTAGAAAAAAATGTGTTTCCTTGATCAGCATGAGAACATTTCCTTCGTCCCTCGTAGAGATAGGTTTGAAAATAATATTTTTCATTCGATAATTACCTAAAACTGCGTTTAGATACAGTTATTTATTTAGAAAAACGAAAGTAATACATATACTCGTACTTTTTAATCATGTCAATTACAATTTTTCGAACGCATTGGTACACATTACGTACGACGTAGGACAGGTGAAGCATTTCACTCCGGCTGCATTATACATACGGTCAAGCATGGCTGTTCAAGCAATATGATTTGAATACACACTAATTTGGGACTGTCGTCGTTCAGAGTCGGAGAAGTTTATTTATGCGGAGGCCGTATGAGTATCGTTTGATTCATGGCAATTATTAAAGAACTTGAAACTCTAAATATTAAAATTATTTGAAGAAGGATATTCAGACAGGATAATTTATCTTGTTACTAATGGAAAGAGGCGACACGTTGGTTTAGCGAAAATAACGTTCGAATTTTGGATGGCGGGCACAGTCCGAATACTTTATCATCAATCGAACGTTTTTGGTTTATTTCAAAATGTAATCATGCAGAACATAAATATGAAACATTAACAATTAAAAGAGAAAGTTTTAAAGCAACTCTACTTTTGGATACTTATGAGAGAAACCGATCTATTCGCATAAAAGTACGTAAATAAATTATTATTTATAGTATATATAGACATATTTATATTGATAATACTCACGGATGCCAAATGCATTATTTATTATGAGGGCGATTTGACAAACGAATATGACTTTACAAAAGTTGGCAACTCTTTCACCATAATGAATATATTGTTAACTTCAGCTATGTTTTTACATTGTTTAAAGTAAATTATTTGAAGAAAGAATTTCGTGTGTTAATTAAACATATTTTTTTACGCGGGAAAACCATTAAAGAAAATGAAGAAAAGCTGCATAAATATTATGATGAAACTGCTCCTTTCTATGGAATGATGCTTACAGAAGTGATCATATGCGCAGCATAAAGTTATGCATCTGGGTGCTGACACTATATCGGAACAAGAATCCCCCTATCCGAGGTCTCATGAACTTTAACAGGTCAACTCATAAAAACAAGAAACAAAATCACTGGGTCGCTATGTCGGTGGGTTCACCTCCTCCCCCTGTAGTTTTCATGCTAGACAGATTCCCCTGTCAACGCTGGATGGGTAACTGAAACACTACTCTACTCTTTCAATGGCCCAGGATCGCTCATTGAACAGTAGTAGTATTGATCCTATTGGGACATGGTGGATCAGGGGGTCTAAAGCTGAACTGTGCGGTTTGATCAGCTAGTCTGTGTAGGTTGTTGGAAGAAGAGTAGCCGTTGAGTCGGAGCTCCACTTCATGCTTATGATGTTAGACGACTCATTGATCTACCTATTAATACCTGGTATTGAGTACGTCTGATGCCACATAGCCGTCTCAGGTCCGGGCAAAAGCTAGCCAGTTTTGGGATGAACTATGGGGCATTCCCCAACCGAAATGGTAGGTCGCCTCGGTAAATCGAGGGCTCCTAAGACTCCCGCTCACGTTATCTATTGTTACTGGAACGCTATTTGGGTGTATGTTGTATCATATTTGACAACGTGGGAGCGCCAAATTGTTACAACATGGAAACTTGTGGCTCGTGTTGATTCTTTCCGGGCTAGCTGGAGCGTCCTAACAATACTGTCAATGTTTAAATAATTATGGTGGTGATGATAAGCATTAAAGGTCCATGACGTGTATAATAATGCTGAAATAACTATTAACTAACTTATTAACTAAATGAAACACAACAACGTTGTCCTTAAAGATTTTATTTAATATTTACATAAGAAGTTAAGATTTAAAATGTATTGAAGTGATTAAATGAAAGCAGCTATATATACCAGTACAATGAAGTAACTAAAAATTAATATAAGGAAATGTGGACTGGAAATAAAGTTAAAGCAGTAAATTGAATATGAAATAAATAAAAGAATAATATGTATATTGTAGTGGTACAAGCCTCACGAGCTTGTAAAGGAACAAGGAAAGCACACTGATTGCATGTTTGTTAAGAATTTTATATTTATTATATATTCTTATATACTTTTTGTAATTTAATTTTAAGTTTGTAATTAATTGTTTGAAACAAAGAACTATTTAAACCTAATTATATTAATGATAATATAATTAATATAATCTCTAAGCTGATAATTATAAATGAAACGAGGCCATGAAAGCATAACAATTGACAGAAGTTAAAAAAAACATTTTTTGTACTCGCTTATCAAAACCTGTCATTTCACGATTCGATTTGGGTGCGTAAAAAGTCACTTTACGCACGAGTGCGTAAAAGTAAATTGGTACTTCCTGGAACTTGATTAATTTAGTGACATTTTAAAATCATAAATCCCTAACCTTAATAATATGCTACCCAGTTCGTTGTTTTTCTATGAAAATAAAAGGAAATGAAATAGAAATTGTTATATTTGGAAGGTATGTAATTCAATGTCAGAACAGCAACAAATATTATTTTTTAAATTTATAGAAAACTAAAAAAAAAATTGTCACAAGTGGGATTCGAACCCACGCCCTCAGAGATGACCAGAACGCTCGAGAAGCCGTATAACGGGCAAGCTAAACCTTGAGTCTGGCGCCTTAGACCGCTCGGCCATACTGACACATACTAGTAAATCTGTTAAAAAGACTTATAAATATACAAATTTTGAAATTATATTTATATTTTATATAAATATTATTATTGTTTATAGTTCTCGTACAAAAAATATTGTACAAACTTCGTGCGTGAAACATTTCGCGAATTCGTGTCCATAAAGCGCTCGCCTGCGGCTCGCGCTTTAAACTGGTCACTCATTCGCGAAATATGATTTCACGCACTTGGTTCGTAAATAACTATTTTCTACAAACACCGTTAAAAGTTGATATTTTGACACGTCTGACTTCACTTAAAAATGCGATTTTATAGCGTAGCGTGTTAAAAAGGCCACTTTTAACACTTGTGTTAAAAGTAAATGACAGTTTGTCAAAAATGACAAGAGAAAATTCCGTACATATCAAATGATTTTTATTACAATGAAAATTACAAATTCTTTGGATAATTAATATTAAATGTACAGTTTGTGGAGTTGGAGATATTTATTCCATGTGTTGCTGTACTTGCAGAATTATTATTTGCAGACAAATAGTTCATAGGAACTAAAATATCGTGATTTAAATTATCATTTGCAATATAATTATTAGATAGATCTGGAAAGATGAAGTGAGCAATTTTGTTTTTATTTTCTAGAGAATCCTCTAGGTAACCTTCAGCAACGGTGGAACTTTTCCAGCCTCCATGTCGCTTAATTGAGCATAAGCTTGCACCAGAATCTGCTAGCAAAGTAGCAGATGAACGTCGGAAGCAATGTCCCGTATGATTATGGATTCGGCAATTTCAAAAACATTTCGATAATTGCAGGCATCTTGCCAAACGAATTTATTCCAACCGCTTGACTTGTGCATTTATTATTAGCGTATTTAATAAATAAACGTAGATGTTTTATATTAGATGGACGTAATGCTTTGTATTTGCGATACAAGTTTATATATGAGCCAATAACGGTAAATATTCTTTGAGTATTGGTTTTAGTATCTGGCATAGTAACTACTAACACATTTCCTCTATCTTCAATGTCATCCACAGTCATACGGGATAACTCTTCCCGGCGACAAGCGCCAAATATACCCATAACAACAGCCACTTTGAACAGCATATATTTTTCATCTGATGCTTCAGAAATAAATCTATCAATTTCTTGTCTTGTCAATATTTTTGATTTTCTTGGTTGGTAACCTTCTCCTTTCCGTTTCAAAAATGCAATAAGTTTATAATATTTACTAATATCATGGTTGTCTTTTATATTTAGCAAAAGTTTTATCATCGAAAAATGTGACCAAAGAGTAGAAGATTTCCAAATTTTAGATCTTTCTTTAAAATATGCTAGTAGAACATTTTCGCAAATTTTACCTATCACATTATTGCATCTGCACCATTCCATAAACCTTTTGTACGCAATTTCATATTGTTGCCTAGATTTTGAGGGCAACAAATCTAATGTCGCTTTATCAGCGGCTTCAATTATTGCACTCGGCATTACTTCATTTTCTTTATTAATACACGAACTCATCTTTTGTACAAATTGTGACAAATTAATTTGACGTAATTTAACGGTTGCGTCCAGTTGTGTCAAAACGTATTCATGAGCTGTCAAATTTGGTCAGTGGAGTTTCATTATATTTTATAATAAAAATTGTGTTTGTAGAAAAAATATTGTACGATACACATGTTAAAAATGCTATTTTATTTCACTCGTAAATTGCGACTTTTACTCGTGAAATAAAATCGCACTTTTAACACTTGTATCGTAAATAACTATTTAGACAGTGTGAAATAAATTAATGTCTAAAGAAAAATTAATTAGAAAACAGTAACTAAGTTAAGTTTGTGTTCGAGAAGAAAGTATAAGTATCAGAAAACGGATTCAGAGAAGTGTCCTGAAAGGGAGACCGTTGCTGAATCTGTATTTTTGGTTCAAAGTGCCCAAACTGCTTCAGTAGAAAATGGAGCATCAGAATCTTTAAGGACTAGTGTTCTGTTTGCCACATACGGTAAAAGTACGAGTATTTGTCTGCAAATATTATGAACTCAGAGTAAGTGTTTTTTTTACTTGAAACTGCACATACAGTTTGGGGAAGTTGTTTAGTGAAGCGACAATTAGATATATTTGCTGGAATTTATCCTGCCATAATTATATATGTCAATTTAAAACTTCACAGTGACAGGATTATATATATATGTTTATGGATCTTGGATGGATGCATTAATACATTAATTTAGTTATTATAACAAAAAAAAAAGAATAAATTTGGAACTTCTTTTTAAAAAACTTGTTGTTTTATTATTTATTTAATCAAGATTTTGTTGTTACTATTATTTATATTAACACACCTACAGTATTTGTACGAGAACCGACTATTACCCAGAAACTAAAACTGTTTGGTATCTTATATCAATAGACATCCATCGTGGGTGTTTGTAATGGTATTATATATCAATATATTGAACAATACAGATTACGTTTGTGTTGCGAGCAGGTCGTGATCGGACATGTGGAAAGCAAGGCCGAACGGCACTTGGATGCTGGAACAGCACCTGTCGAGTTTGAGCGATGTGTATATTACAATAGTTGGAAGAAAATGAATCTGTGTCGAAAACACTCGTGGTCGGAAAAGGTTTTTATGACCCAGTTTTTGAGAGAGGGTAATTCGAAGTTGCAATGTTTAAGAATAATGAACTAATCAAAAGTGCGAGCTGAAAAGGTGTGATATCGATTAAATAAATATCATTAAAATATCCCTTGTAAAAAAAGCTTTAAAATGATATGCGACATGATATAATTATGAAGAAGAGTTGTACGTAATTAATTAATAACTAAGTTAAAATTAAATGTATTATGGAAATTGTAACCGAACGTTATATACAGTAAATAAGTATTACATACACTGTCTACTGTACAAATTAAAATGAGACCATTCATTGATCCACTCGGCAAAATTCACCTGGTATAGGGTAAATCAACGTCGACTTTACAAGTGCCCACCAGCAGATCCATAAATGCGCTTAGTTATATGAGGAGATAAGTACAGAAAATACTAAACGTCCGGAGGCTTTATTTATAGTAACTTCAAGAAATTATTAGTAAAATTTTGATTAGCTTCTGAAAGGTTACTTTTTAAACTCCTTAACAAAATGGAAAGTCGCTGGGCTAAATGTATAAAATTGGATGAGAATTACATTGGAAAATAAAATATTTTTTTAGCCTATTATGAGTATTTCATTGAAAATTCACTCTCCCGTATTACCCTGGTGTGTATTTGTTTTATATTGCTTTAAGTTTTCTTTTATAGAATTTTTTTCTTACTACCGACACGTTTGCACTTTTTAATTTTTTATATAGAAATGGTCTAGAGAATGATGTGAGTGATATACACCTAACACGGCATTTACTTTTTTTTGATATGGAAAAAGAGTGGATCGTTTATTTCTCAGGATTTTAAATATAAAGACGGAGATATAAATAAGATTACCCTCCGCGTCTATACACCTACGTTGTTATAAGTACCGTCAAACATAATATTAAAAACTATCTAGCGTTTGTTTTCATGAAAGTTTTTAATCTCCTAGATTAAATTAAGAAGCGCTACAAATACAAGAAAGAACTAACAAATATATCCAAGGGTTAGGCAAATGTACGAATCCATTCGAATATCTTTGATATGGCTACTTAAATTTTAATAAGACTTTTCACAATTAATTAAATGTAAAATGGGGGATTCGATGAGTATAATAAAATTTTCAATAAAATTTGCATTATTAGGTTTCATTAAATATATCTGTCGTTGTTGAACAAAAAGTGTCAGACCTTATTGTTGCTGAACTCCCAGAGCAGAGGTCTACTGAAATTCGTAAAAAATATAAAGAGTGTTTCATTTAAAATAAAAAAGTTAAAATCGTTTCGGGCTAAGCTGGAAGTTTGATTCGTATATAAATATCGAGTCCCCGATTTGCATTTATATATATAATTAATTGTGGAAAGTCTTAAAATCTAAGTAGCCATAAGATATTCGAATGAATCCATACATTTGCCTAACCCTGTATATTAAAAGTCATTAAAATAAAGAAAATTAACAAAAATGTATACACTTATATCCAAATTTTCCAGTCCAGTGCTGCAGGAGTTGCTTTACGCAGATTGTGGATGCCACTAGGAAAACTTTTTCTGTGGCAGTCGTTTACTATGTGGGCCATAGTTTGTTACATATTTCCGCAGTCGCAGAGACTAGTATCTACTATTTATGCAGCATTGAGTTGCACCTTTCGTGGGCTGTGCGGAACCTCTTTATTTGATACCATTGTCTACGTGGGAGGGTTACACCCAGTAGAGGTTCCGAAGAAATAGAAATTAAATCTTTATTCCTCAATTCAGGGTGTAGTTCTAGGAGGACTATCCAGTTTCACTTACATTGATTTGCTGACGAACTTGCATATTCAGTAAAATTGATCTCCTAGATTTGAGTCGGGTCCTGAGGAAACTCTCCGAATCATCGTGTTTAGGAAGATCAGTGTTGTTGGTAATAAGATTACCATTTATTCTGTGCTGCACCGAGTCGTCTGATATCCGATTATATATCTAGATTAATAATCGATTGCGAACACGTTTCTCTGACGAAGAATTAAATAAATATCTTCAGTAAATCGTGGGTGAAACTTTCCAAAACTCAAGTTTTTATGTTGGCCGTATTCTTTAAATTTCAGTGAAAATCATAAAGGAGTTCTTTTTGAAATCCGTCTCAGTGCAGTGATTTCAGGAACACGAACATGATTTTTTGAATTAAAATAATTTCTTTGGTGTTTTAAAGCATTTATGTACAGCTATCACTGTATTTTTCCTTTCATTTATTTTTTTAAGAAACTCACTAGGATTGCGCTTGTACATATTCGATAACTCTTCGAGGCATGCTTGAAATTAAATGGTTTATGGTATCCTGGGGAATGTCATCCCAGGCTTCTTGAATTCATTGACGAAGATCATGTAGGATATTTGGTGGTTGGGGTAAATTACCAGTCGAGTACCAATCATATCCCACACATGTTTAATTGGATACAAATATGCGGAGTGAGAAGGCCATGATAGCAGGGTCACATTATTTACTCTAAGAACCTTGCTGTATGAGGAAGTGCGTTGTATTGTTGGAAAAGGGGTTGAATTAACCTTCGTGGGTATGGCAGTGCAAGAGGTTGCAGTACGTTTCGTATGTAATCATTTGCATTAAAATTTCTGTTAATTAACTATAGATGACCTGCTACGGTAGCAGGTAACATGGTATGAATAAAAGAAAAAGCACTAATATAAATTTCTTAAATGACAGTTACATCTAAATTACAGCTTTAGAGAATTGCAAGGTTAGAAAATTGCAAGGTTAATTGCTAGGTTATAATCTTCCTGTCGTGAATAACTAAAATTCCGTGTTATGGTTTTTATTAGATGACACTAATGACTTTAACATTTGACAATCCAGAAGGGTGCGGAGTTAGTTCCGACATACCTAAAAATTTGATGGCCAACTCTGAGGCTGTTTTTTTTTGAATGCACGATATAATATATACTTTTTATATTTTGCGTTCGAAATGAACTCATTATGAAACCCAAAACAGTATCGAAATGAGCTTCATTTCGATACGCTTTTATTCATTTTTCAATGTTGGCGTTGTTCGAACACAGAAATAAATATCATTTGATTTTAAGAATTTAAGTACATTTGACAGATATGATATATGTTCGTACTCTACACAAACAACGTATATTGTATACAATTGACAACAAGATATATTAGTTTCTAAGACTCATGTTTATATTTTTAAATAAAATATCAAGTAATGTTAACGAAAATTAATAAATGATATGTACTATAATATTCTTCGCGGATAGCAAGATTTAAATATGACAATGTCAAGTATCAATGTGACCAACTGCATGCTTTATATAAAAATTAAACTCTGAACTTCCAAATTAAATAATTCCAATTTATTAATGTAAAAAATGCAAAATAGAAAAAAATAGAATAAAAAACTCGATTCATAAGGCCTTTTGCCGCACCCGCTCTTTAGAAAACTCGCCGCTTCTCGTTCGCTTTCTAAACTGATCTCATGCGGCAAAATGGTGCCTTATGAAACTTGTTTTTTAATATACTATTCTAAAACATATTTTTCTATTTTGCGTTCGTAATGAACTCATTATGAAATCTAAAACTCGATACTGTTTAGAAAACAGTATCGAAATGAGCTTTATTTTGTTTTTTTTTTCCATTTTTCAACATTGGCAGTGTTCGAACACAAAAATAAATATCTTATTGCTGTCATTTGATTTTAATAATTTAAATACGTAACTGGGGTGGAGTACAAGATATAATAATTTCTGTCACTCGTGTTTATATTTTTAAATAAAATATCAAGGAATGTTATTAATGAAAATTAATAAATAATATTTCTGGTATAGCAATATTTAAATTTGAAAATGTCATTGTGACCAATTGCATACTTTATATAAAAATAAAACTCCGAGCTTCCAAATAATATCATTTTAATCTATTAATATAAAAAATGAAAAATAGAAAAACGGTATAAAAGAACTAATTTCATAAGGCTTTTTTCGCACTCATTCTTAAGGAAACTCGCCGCTGTCGCCGCTCGATTTCTAAACATGAACTTGTGCGACAAAATGTTGTCTTATGAAACTTGTGTTTCAATATACTATTTATTACCTTTTGTTAATCCAAAAATTTAATTTCTTGTTAAATTTGGAATAAATAAAAGTATTATAAATTTGTTAATAATGTAAATTTTTGGATTAACAAAAGGTAATAAATAGTATATTGAAACACAAGTTTCATACGGCAACATTTTGTCGCACAAGTTCATGTTTAGAAATCGAGCGGCGACATCGGCGAGTTTCCTTAAGAATGAGTGCGAAAAAAGCCTTATGAAATTAGTTAATTCAATGTTATTATCACCTACTTTATCAGCAACACTTAATTCCGTGGTTTCATTTGACACTATCATCGCCGAAGATGCTTCAGTATACTTTGTACCCTGATTATCATATAAAACCTTATTAGCAATCGCTTTTTTGTTAGCAATAGAATCGGCTACGTAGGTTTCCGCAATACTATTAGACTTCCAACCCCCGTACCTCTTTAGTGTGAGAACTTCTACTCCAGTATTCGCTAATAATGTTGTTGACGTTCTTCTGAACGAATGACCTGTATAGAGTTTGGGGTTGTTTAAATTCAGATATTTTGCTATCTTAGAAGGTATTTCCGCGATTGTATTTTTACCGACAGGTTGATTATAACATCTTCCTCCATGATAACGCATGAAAAAACGTACATTTGCAATTTTGGATCTAATGTTGATATATTTTTTGACAATTTGCAAATAGCAATAGTTATTTCCTTTAGAGGCTGTAATTGTAAATGTACGCGGCATTCCATTTTTCGAATCTGGTATTGTAACAATAATTATTTAATTTATTTCTTTCACATCCATCAATTTCATTTCGCATAACTCCTGGCCGCGACGTGCTCCAGCAATTCCCATTAACATCACTACCTAAAATGTTCAATTTAGAAGAGATTACAATTAAAAGTTTAGCATACCTTCATAAGTAAGTACATATCATCCGGAGAGCTTTCAAGAAATAAATTTATCTCTTCCCTTGTGAACACACATGACTTTTTAGGCCTGTATCCATCATTTTTTCTTTTCAAAAACGCACGTAATTTGGGATACTTTGATATGTCAATATTTTCATTTATAAATAATTTTTAATAATATAAAATATTATTAAAAATCTGGTGTGAAGAACACAAATGCAGGTTCACTATTAATATTTTCTGTGAACGTGTCCGAATATATCCTATCCCCAGAGACGTAGATACGTATTTCACCTTTCTACAGGCTCATCGGTACGCCCCTGCTGGAGAAAGGATATTCCCAGACACATTCACAGAAAAGAACTACATCGCCCTATCACCGTAATTATCCAGACCGAGCGCAGAAGTAAATTCGGCCCTGCCTGTTGTCAGACAGCCGAAGTACCTCGCATACCGTCCACATAATTAATGTGAAGTAACGACGCCCTTCCAAAGGTTGGCACAGCCAATCTCTCTAGAAAACTGCATTTTATTTGTGTCTTCACTCATACTACGGCTTAACCGAATGTGTAATGTATCAGAATAATTGAAACATACATGAGTAGGTAAACCCCTCCAGTTTTGTATAATACAAAGGTATTTTTAATAATATAAAATATTATTAAAAATACCTTTGTGTTATACAAAACTGGTGGGGTTTACCTACTCATGTATGTTTCAATTATTCTGATATAAATAATTTACTCTTGAGCATCGAGTATTCACACCACAAACTGGATAGAGTCTTGAATTTTTTAGATTTCTCCAGAAAATACGCTAACAACAGGGACTCCGAAACGATGGGTATCCTTAACTTGACACCATTTCTTGAACAATTTGTATCTTAACTCGTAGCGTTTCATCGACTTCTCCGGAAGCAAATCCAAACAAGCCTCTTTCGCTTCGTCTTCTACATTGGGAACACTCATTTTTAAACCACAATTAACACAACTGAATTGTCAAATTTCGTTTTATTTGTGTTCATAAACAATTGTATGTAGGAACTGCCTAGTAACGTTTCAGATGTGTCTAATTTATTAAATTCCGAGGTTGTTCACCGTTACTGTTTATCATGATTACATTTAATTTTTGAGGATTTTATTGTCTGGGGAGTGGGAAAAATGTTATAAGCAATTCGGGAGGTAACATTTACCAGTCTCGAACTCTATTGCAAGTCCTCGGGCAAGCTCTCGGACGCAAACTAGTCCTCGACTAGTAAATGTTACTTACCTCCCTTATTACTTAAATAACTATTATTAATTTCCATTAATAACATTACTTGATATTTTATTTAAAAATATAAACACGAGTGACAGAAATTAATATATCTTGTACTCCAACCCAGTTACGTATTTAAATTCTTAAAATCAAATGACAGCAATAAGATATTTATTTTTGTGTTCGAACACTGCCAATTTTGAAAAATGAAAAAAAACAAAATGAAGCTCAATTCGATACTGTTTTAGATTTAATAATGAGTTCATTATGAACGCAAAATAGAAAAATATGTTTTAGAATAGTATATTAAAAAACAAGTTTCATAAGGCACCATTTTGCCGCACGAGATCAGTTTAGAAAGCGAACGAGATAGCGGCGAGTTTTCTAAAGAGCGGGTGCGGCAAAAGGCCTTATGAAACGAGTATTTTATACTATTTTTTTCTATTTTGCATTTTTTACATTAATAAATTGGAATGATTTAATTTGGAAGTTCACAGTTTAATTTTTATATAAAGCATGCAGTTGGTCACATTGATACTTGACATTGTCATAGTTAAATCTTGCTATCCGCGAAGAATATTATATTACATATTATTTATTAATTTTCGTTAACATTACTCAATATTTTATTTAAAAATATAAACATGAGTGACTTAGAAACTAATATATCTTGTCGGCAATTGTATGCAATATACGTTGTTTGTGTAGAGTACGAACATATATCATATGCATCAAATGTACTATCGTGAGCAATTGAAAGTTAACACTTTATTATGTTGGCATGTCGAAATTTCAAAATTTATCTAATGTATACAGTACTTTTGAAGTGTCAGTGTCAGCATTTAATCATAACATAAATGACATTAGCTTGACAATTTGGTAAAATTTACGCAGCTATAATAGTGCGTTTACTTTCAATTGCTCACGATAGTACTTAAATTCTTAAAATCAAATGACAGCAATGATATTTATTTCTGTGTTCGAACAACGCCAACATTAAAAAATGAAAAAAGCGTATCGAAATGAAGCTCATTTCGATACTGTTTTGGATTTCATAATGAGTTCATTTCGAACGCAAAATAGAAAAAGTATATATTATATCGTGCATTAAAAAAAAAACAGCCTCAGAGTTGGCCATGAAATTTTTAGGTATGTCGTAACTAACTCCGCACCTTTCTGAATTGTCAAATGTTAATGTCATTAGTGTCATCTAATAAAAAAGCTAACATGGAATTTTAGTTATTCACGACAATTCTCTAAAGCTGTCATTTAGATGTAACTGTCACTTAAGAAATTCATATTAGTGTTTTTCTTTTTTTCATACCATGTTACCTGCTACCGTGGCAGGTCATCTATAGTTTTTATTAACAGAAATTTGAATGCAAGTGATTACATACGAAACGTACTGCAGCCTCTTGCACTGCCATACCCACGAAGGTTAATTCAACCCCCTTTCCAACAATACAACGCACTTACTCATACAGCAAGGTTCTTAGAGTAAATAACGTGACCCTGCTATTATGGCCTTCTCGCTCCGCAGATTTGTCTCCAAATTGAACATGTGTGGGATATGATTGGTACTCGACTGGTAATTTACCCCAACCACCAAATATCCTACATGATCTTCGTCAATGAATTCAAGAAGCCTGGGATGACATTCCCCAGGATACCATAAACCATTTAATTTCAAGCATGCCTCGAAGAGTTATCGAATATGTACAAGCGCAATCCTAGTGAGTTTCTTCGGAGTGATGAAACTGTCACTTCATGTCGGAAACTAAAAAACAGTCGAAAGAATACACTTTCGTTGGCTAACGAACACCAAAAAAAGGCAAAAATGATTCCATTTGCCGGAGAAGTTATGGAAACAGTATTTTGAAATTGCTACAGCATAATCTATACCTATTATTTGCGAGAGCGAAGAACGCTCATGACCATATTGTACTAATTTATTGGTCAATTTTAATGCTAAATGTAAAAAAGCAACTACATTTAGCGAAGAAAATAGTGTTGTTTCACCAAAATAATGTAGCAATTCATTCGTCTGCAATTGTAACTAATGTAATAATGTATATAGGTACATGATAGATGACCAACGTTAATTTGACTTTGCTGTCGGTTTGATTCAGCTGTAACAATATAATGACGTATCTAGCTTATTAACATATACAGGGTGGTCCTTAAGTTCGTAGAGAAACTTTAGGGTGCGATTACTTGGGTTATCTCGAGAGAAATAGTTCCTATAAACATTTGTCCTAAAGTTTTCCGTTGTAGAGATACAGGCTGTTTAATTTTTCACAAAAAATATTTTTTATTTCAAAAATTTAAGAAACGGTTACAATAAACCCTAAAGGTACTGTTGAAAATGACCACCAACAGCTAATATGCAGGCTTCTATCCTCCTATTCAATTGCATACTCACACGCTGAAGAAGTCCGGGAGTGTTTCGAATTGTTTCGCATCCAACAATTATGCGATTTCTTAGGTCATCGAGATCTTGAATTGGCGAAGTATAAACAAGGGATTTTAAATGTCCCCACAGAAAAAAGTCTAGAGGGTTCAAATCAGGTGACCTTGGAGGCCACGGCTGATTCGGAACATCCACTCCTCGACCTATCCATCTATTCTGATATGTCCTATTTAAAAATTGCCTAGCTTGTAAACTAAAGTGTGCTGGAGCGCCGTCATGCATAAACCAAAGTTCATTTCGGATATCTTCTATCTATATCTTGGAATATCTTCTAAAAGGCCAGGCAACTCGTTTTCAAGAAATAGCCGATATGATGCACCATTAAGTCGTATAGGAAGGAAAAAGGGACCAATTAAATAATTATTAATTATCCCCGCCCATACATTTAAGGAAAATTGCTCTTGAAAGTGCATCTCCCTTATGGCATGCGGATTTTCATCTGACCATAAATGGTTGTTGTGGAAATTCCTAATACCGTTTCTGGATAAGTTCGCCTCGTAAGTAAATAGAATGTAGGTTAGAAATTGTGCATTTTGGGCAATTTTTTGTCGGAACCAATCACAAAGGACTAAACGTTGCGGAAAGTCACGCAGAAGAAGAGCCTGTACTCTCTGAATATGGAAAGGATATAATTGTTGATCGTGTAATATCCTTAAGATGGTTTGATGGCTTGCGTTACACCAATCTTTCTTGTACTGGTTTCTGGATGTTCATCGATTATCTGCAGAACAGCTTCCTCTAAATCGGGTGTTCTTTTAGTTTGAGGTCTTCCCGGAGTATTTTTGTTTCTCTCAAATGTACCAGTTTCTGCTAGACGACGGTGAATATTACTGAAGGTTTCCGCACAAGGTACAAGTCGTCGAGGATATTTTTGTTGGTAAATACGCCTTGCTTCATAACTATTTCCATTAGCTAGACCGTACACAAAATGCATATCTGCCATTTCAGCATTTGTATAATTCACCATAATTACAAAAAAAGATTTGTAGGTACGAACTTTCAAATTAATTATTGTTTGACAATACTTATGACAGTTACGTAAGTACAAATAAATGCTGTAAACATGACAACCAACACAACAGTTTCCTAAATCGATTTCTAAATTTTTGAAATAAAAATTTTTTATGTGAAAAATTAAGAAGCCTGTATCTCTACAACGGAAAACTTTAGGACAAATGTTTATAGGAACTATTTCTCTCGAGATTACCCAAGGAATCGCACCCTAAAATTTATCGAAGAAATTAAGGACTACCCTGTATTTCAGAAATACAGATAATATTGAGTTTATAATAAAGTAATTTGAAACATACTTGATTAGGTAATACCTTTAATAATAATATATATTATTAAAAATCGGGTGTGGAGAACACAATGCAAGTTCATATTTGTGTGAAAGTATCTTTCCAGACGTGTGTTTCATCTTACTATAGAATCATTAGTACAATCTGCGGGAGAGATACTTTCACCATAAATAACACTCTTATAAAGGTTTTCTACGTGTTCTATCTTATTACTGTAAAATTGAATTTCTAATATTTTTTAAAATATTTTTATTATAATACGCATTAGAACCATTCGCCGGTTAATTTCTTTTAAAGTAAATTTAATTTTAAAATTTGAAAAACCTAATTTACAAAAATAATTTGTCGGAAATTTGAATTTAAATTAGGCACGGAGTTAAGTAAATAATATGTCGAAGAAAAAATAAAATAAAGCAAAAATAAAAGAGAAAACAGATTTTAATTTGAGGTAAGTCTATTTGTCGAATCGGGAGATAAAAGAAAATCCCAAATGAAAAGTAATCAAACGTCGAATTTCGCCCCGAAAGACATAAATACAACAACAGGGACGTTACGTTGTAGCCGCTAAGAGATTTCAATAACTAACATTAGCCCCGAACTTTTTCCCGGCCCCAACACGGTTCAGTTCGCCGGAATCTAGGATCAATCTTTGATCTATCAGTCTCCAGTGTTCGTAGCACGAGCATTTTAATATTAGCAGACCTCGCATGTTCAAATATAAATGCATAAAAAATAAGAATTTATAAAATTTTTAATTTCATACTGCTTCTTCAATAAAAATTAAAACAAGTAGTATTTTTAAGATTTTAAAACATTGAATTCAATAAAATGTGCTTAAACAAATATTAAGAGAGCCACACCTTGCTTTTACAAGCAAAATGGGGATTAATACAGGAATAATAAATTGTGCATTTGCCTTGAATTTAATGAATTTATTTATAGGTGAAAGTATACAGTTGGTTGAGTGGAATTTATTGTAAAAGTGATTTCTTCTCGGATTTAGGGTTGGATCCGCGTCCTTGGTATCACCTCTTTCTTTGCCGATGTTTTGTCCACTCTTGCAAGCGCCATTTTCAGAGCTGCTATTACTGTTGAAAATCTGTTGGTTTGAAACAGGATTATATGGTCGCTATTCCGGATCATGTTATGGTTGAGTTGTTGAGATAGAAAAGTGTGCCAGGTATTATACAGAGAATATCCGTCAACATGGTTGAGATTATTGGAATGCTTTAGAATTTCTATGGATTCATGGAATTTTGCGGTTAAAGTACTAGGGCTTCGGAATAGAATCTTGACAGATTGAAATTGAATTTGATGTCCAATTTACAACCTATGTTGAGCAAGTGTAGACACAATTACGTGCAGCGCCTTAACAAAACGCTCGTGCTCACCGATGTATCCACTGACACACGAGCATGGAATCCTGTAAACACCAGAGGTTTCTAGATGGTTGCGGTCCTTAAGAGAAAAGAGGGTAGATAATATTCAGTAGGGTTTAAATATGGTTGTGTTTGAGAAGGACTTAGTTGATATGATCAGTGAAGCTTGTAACGCCTGTGACACGTTGTAAGGTAAATGTGCTTTAGAAATGACAGAAGTAGATTGAAAAACGGAATTGGGCGGTATTGGGTTAAAATGTTGGGTTATGGCGATATCGTGTTTGGAATTATTGTTGTATTGGTAAACTGGTTAATTTCTGGGGAGAGCGAATTCCTTAGGATTAGGGCTAATTTCTTGGGAGAGATTCAGATATGGAGAAAGTTTGGATTAAAGGCTTTATGATATCAAACGGCGGTGTTCAATGGGAAAATTGATGGCATCGATTTTCTGGGACTGCGAAGTAATTCTATTGGTTAAGTGCATGAAGAAGGTCATTATTATTAACGGTGATGCTTATAAAGAGACCATTAAAAACCTTAAAGCTGCCAACTACTCGAAAATACAATTTTTACGGGAAAAATCATACTGTTACATGACATTTGCACAAGATTTTCTTCAAATGATGACTAGAAGATCATTATTGATGATTACTTTGACGAGTTACTCAAACAATTTTTTAAGGGATCTTGGTAATGCAGAAGGGTCGAAATAAGTGTATTGATGTTGAAAGCACATATGTAGCAAAATATATATTTTTTTCAGGCGTATAATAATTTCTATATTGTACTATTCACAACCTTAGATTGAAAGAGTCCGTTTTTGACAGACGGCAGTTTTGCCGTTATTATTGTACACCGGAGCTGAAAAAATACATTTAAATATCATGGGAAGTGTGTCTCCCTGGTATCTCTCGTAAATTCATTCTGACAGATATTTGGGCAACTAATCTAAAACATCAAACGCCATCATTATCATTAATGAGAATTAAATGTGTAATCTGTCATTTGAGCCTAATCTAAAAATGATTTACAAAATCCCAAAGAAATATTCTAATTAAACACAAAAGTATATAATATACGGTAGCGAAAGCCCCGTACACATTGTGAGCCGAGCAACTGTATGCTCGGCTTTAATAAGAGCTTTCTCTGTCTGGCCTATAATATACTATTTTTTATTGCTCTCTGTCTTTATTCATGTCTTGGTGGGTTACATAAATTTTTTTTTCCCTATTTATTTCCTTTTTATTTGTTAAATTTATATTTTACTTTAGTTTCAGTTCTAGCATTTATTTATTGCTCCTAAATACCTTAATGCAATTAGTTTTTGTTTTCTAATTGTGTAAGGTGAATGTCGACAGCCAAACATATTGAGTTGCCCAATGGGCGCGGATGTAATAATAAATTGCCGCTTCCAATACCCCCATACTTGGCGTTAAGCTGTTTAGTATTCATTATCTTTCATTTTTAAAATAAGCGACGTTTTTTGCCTTATTATATAAAACTATTTCAATTTTCATTCTGATAAATACCAAAGAATGAATGTAGTTTTACTTTTGAACTAATATTTATAGATTGTATACTATCATCTTCACGATTATAAATATCTTTATTTTGTTTTAGTTTGGTTATAAATTATTAAGCAATAAAAATTAATTTACTACGTGAGATAAATAGTTACTATTATTTTACTATTCTGCATCGTTTGAAAAGTGGTTTCCAAGCAGTACAATCACAGCTGATCATCATAATGTACCCTATTTTTTTGTACCCTACGGTGTCGAGGTTTTATATACTACTACTATTGTTATTTCTTGTTTACACATTCTTTTCACACTTTATTACTATTTACCTTTTCTAACGCTAAGTTCCAATTTTCTTCTTTATCTCCCAATATTGAGCCATCCCAGGTTCTTCTTGGTCTTGGTCACCTAGTTTATACTTTCCTGTTGGTCTTCATTTACAGATTCTTTTAACTTACCTTTCCTCTTTCATTCTTATCATTTATCCAAACAAGTTCAATTTTTTGTTTTCTATAACTTCCTGGATCGGTTTCACTTCTAGTTTGTTTCTAATTTCACTATTTCTCTTTTTATCCAATCTTCTTACCCCTAAGATATTTTATAACAACGACTTGAATTCCTTTTTCCTGTCGCTAAGTTAATATCGAATTTTGTCCTTCGTGCGTTAGTATAACAAATATATTGTTCTATAAATCGCTATTTTGGTTTTGTTAGTTATGTTTTTATGTCCGAGGAATTTTTTATGTAACGAATAGTAAAGTTTAGTAGCAGACTGAATTCTTTGATTTGTTTAATCTTATCTTCTTTCTGTGCTGGCAATTATACTATAATTGGTGACGTGTTCTAGTTTCATTTCCTTTTTTTATGTCTACATTCAATTCTTTTTTGCTTATTACCGTTGGATTTTTTTTTATTCTGAAATGGTAACTAATTTTAAATAAAATTTAGTAAATACATAAATTATAGCTAATTCAAGGAATTAATTTATTAATTACCTAACTCCACGAAATCCTGCTTTTATTTTCTATTGAAGATGGCAGCTTAATTGTTGGAATCAAATACAGGAACTAAATTATGTATAAAATACCATACTAGTAAATAACGTGAAGTTCGCTAAGTAAATTATTAATTAACTAAAGAACATTTTTAAAACAAAGAGTATGATTTAACAAGACAAAAGTTACGGGTACAAAACAAAATTTTATAAAACCAATTTGCAAACATAGCATTAATATTTAAATTCCGGCAACATATTCGGGCCAGTAATTAATATTTAACTATGTTTAAATTCGAATAAGATGCAAAATCAAGATTTTTGCTTAAACTAACAAACAATACCCTTGTGAAATATAGTTTTAATCTTGGATTAGAAGCTGACATAGGAGCATCACGCAAATAGGGTGTCTAACCGTTTACACTCATATATATATATATATATATATATATATATATATATATATACACACACACAAATATATATATATATATATATATATATATATATATATATATAAATTTCGTCGAATGTTTTCGCGGTCGTTTGTTGAAGCGTTGTTCTTCGGGATATTTCGCCGCGTTTGGATGATTTCGTCCTGAGAAGGACAACTTTCTTCCTGACGTTTCGGTGACATCACTTTCCCCTTTTTCTAGATGATCTTCTCGTTGCAATGGCACTCTTGAAGTTACCACGGGGGCACTGCACACACGTCGAACGTGTGTGCAGTGCCCCCGCCTTGGCGGAATACGTTAATATGGCACAAAGTGTGACCGTCGTCGACCGAAGTAGCCGCTAAGAGTGTTCCCTCGGTTGGCGATGAGCAACCCCGTGCAGGGTGCGGTTCGCTGGTCTGCGCCTTGCCTAGATGGGGCGGGGGTCGGACCGTCGAAGTACTGTATGGAAAAGTAAAGAGAAGTTGCCGGGAAAGGGTTGGCGGGACTGCGCAACGGCTGGTTATCCGATCTCTCTAAATTTACGCGACCGGTCACTAAACACACGCACGAGCGCGCCAACATACAAAACCCTACACTTACACGCTCACACAAACACAAAACCACACACCCAGAGAGAGACGCAAGCTGCCAGCACCAACCAACACACAAGTTCATACCCAGAAAGAGATACAAGCTGCTAGCAGCGAACAACACATATTTTCACACCTTGCTATCTGTTTTTGGAATACTAAGGCATGATTTATTATTATGCAATTGGAATGTATCTTTGAATAATTTAAACCATAGCAACTCAATTACTTGACATTTGTATTCTGTCATTTATATTTTATATCCTTGATAAAGGCATCATTGCCGAAACATGTAGGGTTGTTTTAAATATATATACTTTGAAGTAAACCAGACCTTTATCGCCGACTGTTTGAATTTACCATATCATACCAAGGTCACGGTCAAGGTTATATATATATATATATATATATATATAATATTTTCGTGACCTTGGTATGATATTGTAAATTCAAACAGTCGGCGATTAAAGGTCTGGTTTACTTCAGAGTATATATGTATATTTAAAACAACCCTACATGTTTCGGCAATGATGCCTTTATCAAGGATTTTGTATTCTGTCATTTATATTTTGTATCCTTGATAAAGGCATCATTGCCGAAACATGTAGGGTTGTTTTAAATATTTATACTCTGAAGTAAACCAGACCTTTAATCGCCGACTGATTGAATTTACCATATATATATATATATATATATATATAGGTTAAAATAATTTAAAAACGGGCAAGCGGTCTATTAATTAAAACTCATTTATTTATTATATCTATATTTCGCAACGAGTTTATTGCTTCTTCAGGAGATAAGAATGTAGAGTTCAAAAAATGGAAGTGACGTACACAGACATTAAAATTTCGATAATTTCTTTTTAGTTATTAATAGTTAATTGCTCTTGTTATAATAATGGCGTCGAGTTATCTCGCACTTCCTGAGCCTGTAGCCGGGACACATTTTACTCTACCCACATATCTGAGGGTATGAGCTCGCTGGTACGCGGCTGATGTAGCGGTTTTGGTATACACCATAGAACGTTATTTACTATAAGTTCTATGATGTAATTTATTGTTATTTATTTTTTCATCACATATATAATTCTTGATATTATACAAGTCTATATCGGAGTGATTCGAATTTATTCTATTTGTAAAAATTCGAGGTGTATACTACATGTGTTGAGTATTATTATCACTGCATTAATTCGTGGACTTTGGATGATAATTATTAAGACCCTTAGAGAACTGATGGAGTGGAATTTGGCTAACTCTTATAATGAAGGGCATTATACTATAATATATAATGCCCTTAATTACCGTTTCTCTGTTTCCAGATACACTGAAGTTCAGTGGTGTGTATTTTTTAGTTTTGTTTGAGTGTTTGCTGTAAATGTTATTGTTTGCTGGTACAGGTATGTTTATTAAGTATGTGATCTGTTCCACATTATCTTGAAGAACGATGTCTGGTCTATTTGCTAAAATGTTTTTGTCTGTATGTGTTGTGATATGTCAAGAGTTTTTTATCTTAGGTTTTCAAGAAAAATTTTGACAGCTGTTGACAATAAATTTATATCTTTCAAATAATGGAGTTTCTAATTTTTGGTAGAATGTTGAATAGAGATACGTTTTTTAAAAATAAGCTACTGGCGGGCCACTACAATGTCGGGTGTTTATAAACACCCGTTAGTAGGGTGTTGATGTATCAATAAAGGGGTTGTATTTTTGTGTTATTGCTTGGTGTAGTATTTTAGCTGCATTATATTCTGCTCCTGCTAGTGTTTTACAACCTATGGTAGTATGGTCTATTGTTTCTATCTTTCTGAATGTTTGTCTCTTTAATGATGTATTTCCTATAGTTTCTTGTATTTATTACTTGATCTTGTATTGCCGAGATGAAATATTCAGTTTCTTGGAAAAGTTGTCCACTTTCTAACTATTTGTAGCTATCAGCAACACTTATGTTTTCTTTTGCCATATGGGAGCAATGTTTTCCATGGAGTGTTTTTCTCTTCCCATATATTATTCTTCATTTAGATATACGTTAAATCGTTATATGAATCGTATGTGTGGTTTTTTAGTTCTAGGTTTAACGATGTGTAGTTTTGGTCTGCTTTTGTTATTGCTGTGTGTAGGTTATCGTCTTTATCGTCGCAATGTTTTCCATGGAGTTTTTTCTGTTCCCATATATTCTTTTTCATTTGGATATAAAGGGTGATTCATTTGGAGGTACTTTTTTAGGTGGGGATTTAATGGCTGAGCGCGCATGCGACGCGTCAGCGGACTGCGCATTCTGGTTCAGTACTATTTGACATTACGTAATGGAAAGACTTAGCCCGGCACAGCGTCTACAAATAGTACAGCTTTATTACGAAAATGGGCGTTCTACAAGGAATGTGTATCGTGCGCTTAGAGCAACATATGGGCCACATAATCGGCCTACCGAACGCACAATTCGTTATACCATCAATAAGTTTGAAACTCAATTTACAATAATGGATAATACGCGACCACATAGACCTCATCCAGCACGTAGTGAAGGAAATATAGCGGCGGTAGCAGCGAGTGTACGCGAAGACCGGGAGAATCAATTCGTCGCCGTTCTCAACAGCTTGGTTTGTCGTATGCAACAACCTGGCGTATTTTACGAAAGGATCTTGGTTTAAAAGCATACAAAATTCAACTAGTGTAAGAACTAAAGGCGACCGACCTTCCGAATCGTTTCCGTTTCAGCCGTTGGACTCTTGATAAACTTGCAGAAGATCCACTGTTTTCGACAAAAATTTTGTTCTCCGATGAGGCCCATTTCTGGCTTAATGGGTACGTGAATAAGCAAAATGCCCGTATTTAGGGTGATGAGCAACCTGAAGAGATTGAAGTGCTACCATTACATCCAGACAAAACAACTGTTTGGTGCGGATTATGGGCCGGTGGAATAATTGGTCCATATTTCTTCAAAACAGAAGCCGGCCGGAATGTGACTGTGAATGGCGACGGTTATCGCGCCTTGATAAGGGACTATTTGCTGCCTGAACTTGACACCCGTAGTCTACAAGACATTTACTTCCAACAAGATGGCGCCACTAGCCATACAGCTCGTGAAACTATGGCTTTACCGCGAGAACGATTCGGTGAACATTTAATTTCCCGCTTCGGACCAGTAAATTGGCCGCCTAGATCTTGTGACATCACACCATTAGACTTTTTTCTGTGGGGCTACGTGAAGTCTAAAGTCTACATGGATAAACCGGCTACAATTGAGGCATTGGAGGCCAATATTACTCGGGTCATTGGACAAATACCAATCGAAATGCTAGAACGCGTCATTGAAAATTAGAAGACCAGAATAGACTACGTTAACCACAGTCGCGGCCAACATTTGAGAGAAATAATCTTTAAAAAATAATTGTAAAGAATGGTTCTTTTGTATGATAATCAAGTTTCTTAAATAAATTGGCCTTTTTCATTTGTTCTTTGCTTTTGGAAAAAGTATCTCTAAATGAATCACCCATTACATTAGTGCTATGTTGTTTTGGTCTGCTTTTGTTATTGCGATGTCTAGGTTATCGTCTTCATTGTGAAAATATTGTCAAAGGTTGTGTATTTGTTTCGCATGGGGTGCGTGCACATCAGATATTCCTCTTCCTCCCAATTTTATACTCAGTGTTATTCTTTAAATATAAGAGTTTGGATGTAGTTTTCTGTATTTTTGCATAAGAGTTCGCGTTATGAAATTAATATTAAGGTCCGTCTGTGTCCGTCTAATTATGCCAAATGAATATGTTTAATTTTGGCTACGTTATTATGCCTATTAGTGTACGTAGCAGAGTCTAACATTTGTACGCTACATCCGCTAAATTTTTGAAATTTTGCGTAGCTATTACTTGATCGCCATTCCCAAGTCAGTCACAAAAAGATGATGTGTCAACATGAGGTTCTTTTATTTTCGTTATATATTTTGTATGCAACTCTTTGCGTATCCAAGTTTTTATAATTTCTGAGGTAGATTGGATTTTCGATACTGAATATATGTCTCATGACCTAAATTCAGGGGTGTCTATATTTTTATCTGCTATGATCATAGCAGTAAGTGAGTTTTTCCTGCTTAAGTTAGAAAGATCTTCCTTGGGTGTTTTATCTGTTGGTAATGGAAGTTGTATATATTTACTACTACTCTTCTGTCCACAGCCCTCGGTAAATGGAATTCCTCGATAGAGCTTCTTCTAGAACGAAGCATTTAATACTTCGTGAAGAGAACTCCAATTGCTCTATTTAGGTTTTTTAATTTAGTGGAACGCTATCTCATGATTTTAAACCCGTAAATAATTACCATCATAGCATAAGTATTTACGGCTCCAATTTTTTTCTTCCAGATAATTTTATACTTAGAATAATCCTTTTTCACTTTTTTCTTCTTTCTATTAATGCGGTTTTTACTTGCTTTGATCTATAACTCCTTTCTGCTCAAATTCTATATATTTGCGTAATTGTGCTTTAAGCTTAGTTCTTGTTCGTTTGGTATCTTTCAATATCCACCCCTTTGCCTTTGTTCATGGGATGAATGCGAAATTTGTCCATTCCGTAATTAAGTATGATATTTCTGGTGTTAAAAAAATAAGCAGAAGGATTAGAATTAATGAAGAGCAGAAATTTATACTATTTTTAATTTTAATTTTTTAAGTACCTCGAATATATTTTTGAATAATATTAGTCTAAATATTATTTTATTTGTCGAATGTACACCGGGTACATATATGAAATGATTACTATCAAGGAACAAAATATAAAAATCGTTTTCTGAAAACTTCCTAAAAGCCATATTGCTTCTTTATGTTCATAATATTCCGGTGTAGAAATGAATGTCATAAATTTAAGGTTAATTAAATAAACATATCATTCCGTGCAATTAAATTAAGCTTACTTTCCGAATACGCTTTGTTAATGATTTACGTAATGTCGGAATTAATAACAATAAAAGTAAACACAGAAGTGATGTAGATGTTTATCGACATTTCTGGATTTGATTTTTGCCGACCGTCGTCAGCTTAATGATATAATTTATTGCTTGTCAGATCCCTTATCTTTATGATTATCGCCAGATTCTGAGATTATAAGTTTAACAAAAAGTATTATATCTATCGTAAACCTCATTTTGAATATTATTCACGAATGGATAGCATTCTTTTTAAAGCTTAAGTATTTAACATTAATTTAATTTTTTTTTCTGTTGTTACATAACTGTTGGGAGTTATGTAACAAATGTCACAACATATTTAATCTTTATATGTAAGCAAGCTATTTGTTTAACTTCCAATGCACATTTTAAAAAATTGTAACACAGTATGTCTGCTTCCAATATAGTTAATTGGCGAAATATTTACAGACATATTTTTAAATAATAAAATTTATATATATTTATATATATAGAATTATCGACCGTACTATATTAGTTAATAATAAATTAACAACGGGCAAGCGGTCTGTCAATTAAAACTCATTTATTTTTTATCTATATATTTTACAATGAGTTTGTTGCTTCTTCAGGAGATAAGAATGTAGAGTTATAAAATGAATGTGATGTACACAGACATATTAAAATTGATTAGTTTCTAATTTTAATATGTCTGTGCAATGCCTTCGTAATTTGGTCACATGGAGAACAAAATTCGCAGCAACTCTATGAACATGTCAACAGAAACACCATTTATTCAGTTCACGATAGAAATATATGATAGAAGAACTCTTGGGAGCAATGTTATATTGCACGTAATCAGAAAACTATTGCATTCCTTGAGCAGAGAGCAGTCATTAACAAAAAAATATTGATTAGTGACGCCAAATATCTAGAAAAAAAACCATAATTGATGTATTATACAAGAAATAACGCAGCAACCCGGAGATAAAAAAGAATAATAAGAAGTTCAGGGAAAAAACACCACCGAGACGATTTGCCCATCTTCCAAACTTTTTTAGAGTCACTGACAGAAGCCAAAGGGTATTAATCTAGAAGAATGTATAAGTGATTCTGTACAATTACTGCAATGTGACCTCGCTTTTCCAGAACTACAAACGAACTATCTGGGACAAAAAGAGAGGATGTCGATAAAATAAGTTTGGTAGTAAGAGTTACAATGGACAAATAAAAGCAATTATTAAACAAAGAATAAAGAGCGACGCAGGAAGGAAAACATCGATAAATTGGTGGTTGCAGAATATGTACGTGGAACGCACATGAAATAGATCTTAAGAAAGTAGAAGTATTAGTACTAAAAATGACTATCGAAGAATTACTAGGATATAGAAGCATGGAAACTTTAACCTGGAGTATATCTACAAATTTAGTAAGACTTGAAAAACTTACTGTAGGAGACGCTAATGGCCAAAAAAGCATGAAATAAGTTTCCAATGAAATGTCTAATTTTTCCTAATATTCTCGCGGTTGTATTAAGAAGCAGTTGTCAATCGGGTGACCATGCTGCTAAGACTGTAGACGATAAACTTGCAGTTGATACTCGTCTAGATAGAAGTAGCGATTTTCATGTTGATGGTAACCTTTATCGCATACACGGAAACCTCTACTTTCACTTGCTATATCGATCTATGTATCTACATGCGTTTTTGGTCTTTTATTGTAATTGTACGTGTCCAAAATAAACTTTTTGCTGCACATTTCTTAATTATTTTGTCAAAAAATGTTATGAAATGCTTCAGATTCAAACTACCTCCCTATCTCAGTCCATTTCAGCTGTAAATACTTTCAATTTCATGTTATTGGTGATGATGAAGTTGATGTTGTTCTCCTATATCTTTTGTCTCAATATTACGATTTTATAATTTACTATTCAATACCTGTTCTTTAAGTGTTCTATCAAAAGCATCCAAGTCAATAAGTAAGTCCAAAAGTCCTGTTTCTTCCTTCTGCATTGTCTTTGTGTTATCTGCTCCAGCGTGAAGATATGATCCTACATAATTCGTTCCGCTCTAAATCTACTCTGCGATTCCTCGAATGTATTCTTGACTATGTTTCTTATTTTCGTGTCTAGGATTTTACCAAAAGTTTTCATGGTTGTGTTCAATGGTGTTATGCTACTATAGTTGTTACACTCTCTTCTATATCTTTTGTTCCAGTCCTTCTGGGAAGCCCTATTCTTTTCATATTTTGTTACATATTTTTAGGAACATTTCTCTTCCTGTTTTTTCCATGCTTTTAATCGTCTCTGTTATTTGCTCAAAATTTGGTGTTTTTTATTGTCTTTAATTTTGTTATATATTTTCCTACATTTATGGCGTTTATGTAGTTAACTGTTAGTTCAGTCAGTGAACTTGAAAGTATTCCTTTCATGTGTTGAGTTTATTTTTGAAATTAATTAATATATTCCCGTCTTCACTTTTTATGTAGTTCATATTCTGCGTTTTATTTCCTCTTATCGACTCCAATGTTTCATACAATAGCTTTTTATTTTTCAGCTACTACCACGTATACCTGCGATAGCCACATATATTATATTTGAATTCAAAAGACTGCAGTTTCCAATTCGACTGGCCATTGCGATGACAATAAATAAAACACAGGGACAATCGTTTCAAGTGTGTGGACTGAATTTACAAAATCCATGCTTCTCAGATGGACAGCCGTATGTAACCTGTTCAAGCGTTGGCAAATCGACAAATGTATTTATGTACGCACCTAGTGGCCGAACAAAAAATATTGTCTACCCGAAGGCATTACAATAACTTGAATTATTTAAATTTAGGACAAAAATAAAAAACAGTTTAATAATCATTCAATAAACACATAAAAACATCTATTTCATTTCATTAGCTGACATTGCAGCGCACGGTGAGCATTCGGTAGTGATAAAATAGTGTGATAAAATAAAGAATGATCTACACTCACCGGCAAAATAATCGATCCACTCAAAAAATTGATGAAGTTTGTTCGTTAATAAGTTTGTTATTTTAAATTCGATTTGATTAATTTTTTTTTGCATAGTGTAGGTAAATTTAAATGTAATCTATTACATTTTTTGAATTTTAAGAAAATTTGGCGTACATCATTTTATACAGGGTGACACAAAGTCTGTTTTTTTAAATCAACTTTAAAACCACATATGGATTGTCAAAGTTGCTCCACCTTGTATTTTCTTATTTTGTTAACAAGACACATCATTTCTTTATAATTTCTTTTTTTATTTATTACAATAGCTTAATTTTTGTAAAAGATACAAGGGTTTAAGGAAAATCTTACATTTTTACATTTTTCCTATGGTACTAACAATAAGTTTACGAATTTAACTTAACACCGAATTTAATGAAAAGGAATTGAAAATAAAATGAAAAACATAAAAGACTTAATACGAAGTGTTTCCTCCACGTGCACGGATAACAGCTGCAATTCGTCTTGGCATGCTCTCAATTAAGTTTTGAATGTAAGCCTGGTTGATTTGATTCCATTCTTCAGTTAGAACGTCACTAAGCTGCTGTAAATTTGCAGGCGTTGGTACACGAGATCGTATTTTCCTCCCAAGTGCATCCCAAACATGCTCAATTGGGTTTAGGTCTGGGCTTAGAGCAGGCCAATTTACTACTGAGATTTCAACCTCGGCTAAATACTCGCGTACAATTCTGACAACATGCGGTCGGGCATTATCATGCATCAGCATGAAATCATCTCCGATGAACGGTGCAAAAGGAACAATATGTGGCTCTAAAACTTCTCTTATGTATCTATCGGCTGTCATGGCTCCCCCGTTAATTATAACCAAGTCCGTCCGAGCTTCAAAATTTATGCCACCCCACACCATTATCGAACCGCCTCCATAAATTACTCTAGGAAAAAAAAGGTTTTGAAAGAAACGTTCACCAGTTCTCCGGTAAATTCTTTCACGTCCATCTGGTGATGTTGCTCCATTCTTCGTTACCCCAATTTACATGTTCCCTAGCAAATCTAAGGCGTTTAACTCGATGGTGTCTCAATAACTCTAGACCAGTTGCAGGTCTCCTAGAACGCAGTCCAATATCATACAGCCGCATTCTTATTGTTCTATCACTTACTTGAACTTGCCTTACGTCCTCTAATCTGTTTTTCATTTGCACAGAAGTAACTTTTCTGTCCCTCAAAACATTTAACGTTATAAAGCGATTATCTCGCTCACTAGTAGATTTCTTTCGACCACAATGATTTCTTCTTGTGTATACACCAAATTCATTAAACCGTTTAACAGCTCTTTGAACTTTACATCTTGAAATTCCCAACACTCTGGTCACATAATACTGTGACCTACCATCCTGAATCAAAGCAACAGCTCTCGCTGCGTCGGTTACAGAAAGATCTATATTTTAAATTACTATTCGACAAGAAACACGTTCAAAAACGTAATTGACAAGTTTTAGATTTCACAACTGACAGTATTTCAATAGCCCTCTATGCAAAAACGATAAATTCGTAAACTTATTGTTAGTACCATAGGAAAAATGTAAAAATGTAAGATTTTTCTTAAACCCTTGTATCTTTTACAAAAATTAAGCTATTGTAATAAATAAAAAAAGAAATTGTAAAGAAATGATGTGTCTTGTTAACAAAATAAGAAAATACAAGGTGGAGCAACTTTGACAATCCATATGTGGTTTTAAAGTTGATTTAAAAAAACAGACTTTGTGTCACCCTGTATAAAATGATGTACGCCAAATTTTCTTAAAATTCAAAAAATGTAATAGATTACATTTAAATTTACCTACAATATGCAAAAAAAATGAATCAAATCGAATTTAAAATAACAAACTTATTAACGAACAAACTTCATCAATTTTTTGAGTGGATCGATTATTTTGCCGGTGAGTGTAGTTTAGATGTTTTACGATGTAGAGATTCATGTATATTTTCCTTTTAATTTAGATTCAACAAGGTAAAAATGGAATGGTACTTCAACTAGTTTTGCCGAATGGTATTCATAACGGTGTTGCAAATGGAGGGATAAGTTTTGAACCAAATTTTTCTCCAGCAGATGGTAAATGCCATTCTATCAACAATAATGTAGAATTAGAAGTAATATCAGTTTAAACTTTTTTAAGGTTTGAAGCGAAGAAAACCTGAAAGTATACACGATACGAGTCCTCAAAATAGTCTTGTTTTCAATTACGGTAATGGAACTCTACCTGGTATTTATGATCATGACAATGCAGGAAGTTTCAAATGCGGAGAAACTGTTGTATCGGAAGCTATATCTCATATTACGTCTACGCCGCATGAAGAAAAGACAAGGGTAACCAGGTAAGTTTTATTTTTCGATTTTCTTCATTAAAGTACACACTTTATTTCCATATAATACAAACTTAGAACTTTAGAACTAAACACTTTTCGTTTTTGTCACATAAATGGGGTAAATATCGGTGTCTGTTAAGGTTTGAAGCTGACGGTATGTGTCAAATTTTGGTTAAGTTAGCATCACTGCACTTGACTTCGACCGCGACAATTAACATTAGCGTCCCATGCGATATGCGATAATCACTTTTGACGTAAATATAAAAATTGTTTGATAAAATGAAACACAATACCCTTACTTATAGAAATGTTTATTGCTAATAATTGCAATATAATGCAATAATGCAATTATTAAAGAAAATGGGATAGGCTGTGCACGTTCTAAACAAAAAATTGCACTATATTGTTTAACGTGTAGCCAAATTTCAAAGTGTTTTATTTATTAACTAATACCGTTTTTTTAAGGTAAGTATAGCAAGCGCCAATTAAGTTGGCGCGAGGAGGGGGTTCGCAGAAGCCGTTTTTAAAAACGTCCACCCCCACTACTCAAGTAATTGTCAGAATACATTTGTCATTGACGTTTGACGGAACATAATGTCTTTGCTAGGGGATCATAAAATGATACACGCTTAGAGGTTAGAATTATCTGACATTTGATGTAAAACCAAATACAAATCACCCCACTACTTTTAATCCTGCGCGAACTTACCCCTCCTCGAGCCAACTTAATTGGCGTTTGCTATACATTTATGTTTGAATACAGATGTGAGCAACTTGTGGCTAAAACAAATTTTTGACGGGAACACAGCTTTATGTTTAAAACCTATATGCCATTCCAAATAAGTTGGATCAGCTGGCGCTGCAATTTGAGTATAATTTACACAGGAATTTCAAGGAAATAGAACATATGGTTGCTTTCATATTTTGAGGTTATATACCTATATATCCATAAAAGATAATTTTTTGACATTAGCGTTTATTGATTGACATATTATTACTAAGAAACCTTAGTCATTCTTTAATAATTTTATTGATAATAATAATAATAATAATAATAATAATAATAATATTTATTAGAACCCAACAGCAAAGCCAAAATGGGCGCTTCAACAATATACAATAACGCACATAAAACAATAGTATACATATATAAGGCAAAGTAAGTACTCATATATAAAAGTAAAATACACTCATACACACCAACCACAAACACACTGCCCCCGTCCACGCTACCGCCTGACGGTTCGCTCCAGGAAGACATCAGCAACATTTATTCAAGCAACAAGCGACAAATATATATCAATGCAATGTACTAGGCAGATATAAAATATGTCAATCAACATCTTGCTTATTTATTGTTTTAAAGTGTTCCTTCTACAATAAATTTATGTGTAAATACAGTGATAATGTGAAGAATGCGTTAAAATTACCTCAGGAGAAATTGACATCGTACTTTGATTTTACTTGCAAACAAAACTATTGTGTAGATGTAAAACTAATAAATTTAAAAGATTAATAGTGATAGTAATGTGTATTATAATGATCATAATATTGATGTATCTCGTAAGATTAGTGTTCGCTTAACAAATATATTACATTACAAAATACGGTTATTTTAATAACACATACAGAGCAATAAAGAAACTCATTTAACAGAAGGCATCATTTCACATGTTATGGATAAAAAGTTTTCTAAACCTAGAAAATGTATTTATTTAAAAATATTTTTATTTTACATAACATACAGTAAGTACGCATAATTTAAATTACATTTGGAATTATTATTACAGCAATATGTCGTATATATTAAAAATTACTCATTTTCAAGATCAGAACCTAATCTAATGAAAATTCTAAGAATGATCCAATATTTACAATGAAAGTTAAATTGTCAACAATTCTAAATTATACATTTTGTTATTCTTCTATGGTGACGTTATTTTTCCATGCATCAGGATCAACAATATATTTTTCTATCAATATATTTTTCACTTCGCCCAATTTAAAAGACTTGTTATTGCTGGGAACATGATGCTTAACTTGAGGCCATACAAGTTCGATGGGGTTCAGATTACAGTGATTACAGGTAAACGTAAAACTGTATGACCACCTTCTCTAGTTATTTCATCAACCACGTACGAAACTGCATGACAGGATGCGTAGTTTCTTACAAGCTCAAGCAATTTAACTAAAATTCTTTTTGTTGAAAACTATTCAATAAGTGCCTTCTTTTTCTATGACAATGTGTGATTTCTCTTTTAGTAGAATGGCAATGCGTATTATCAGTGGCGTACCGAACATGGTTCCGCGGGTTCCGCGGAACCAGGGCCCGGACCTCGATAGGGCCCGGTCCTCTCTGCGCTTTTTTTTATACCTCTCGTTTTTTTACAAGAATCAATGCGCCAAACAGTTTTGTACATAATGTATGTTTGTATTTCACTAAATGGGTGCATTATTTCTCCAACGTTGAGTAATCAGAAAATAAATCCCAAAGTTATTTTATACGCTTATATTTCGACCCCGTAGGTCTTTTTCGGTGCCCACTAATCCTATCAATAAACTATTATACAAATTATAAACCATACACAGTTCACACTTTAAAAATTTTGTGTACAATCTGAAAACAATTTCATTTTTGTACACGTCTTGCATCAGAGATATCACTCTTATTTTCTATAATTAGTAAACGTCCGAGAAAAACTGCACTTTAGTGTAATTTAAAAATATATGAATGAGTCCAAACATATTTGTGATTCAATAATAAAAATATTGTGCATTAAAAAAATGTGTTAAAGTTAAAGCGATAAACAAAACTGCTGTAACGGCAGTGCCAGAGTAGCTAATAGTACTATTAAACAATGCGTTCGGAGTCTTTTGTATATAAATCGGGCGAGATGTTATCAATGGTTTTCATAACTTTTGCATTGTAAAAAGGGTGCTAATTTTATTACTTCTATCCGGCTTATGCTGGCTGCTAATTCACGATATTTGGCAATAGCGGAAAACCCCAAAACCTATTAGTTCCCACTTCTTTGTTTTTGCAGTTTGCACCCGCAACGATCATTTTTCATCTTATTTAAGTTAAAACGCCGTGATAGAACGGTATTGTCTCGTACCAATATTTGTTTTTATTTAGTGTTTTGTATAAAATGAACCAGTACAAACATAAGTCTGGAAGTGATAAACGCAAGTAAAAAGTTGAAACAGATGAAAGAAAAAATAAGCTACCAAAAATTGATAAATTTTTTAATCAAAAATGTGATCAAACTGATGAATAATCAACTTCTCGTACTGCTACTACTAGTTATAGTAGCCAAGTTGAACCGAGTAAACCCTCAACTTCTAGTTGTACCCCTGCAATGACCGAAATAATCAGTGAAATCGCTGGTAAGTTTATTTATTTATTTTATTTAGCTATCTTATAAATCTTATTTACTTGGACTCAAACTTCGAATTTGTCATTTGTCTTTACACTAATAAGTATATAATTTTCATGTTTGATTTTAATAATTTAGATTTGGAATTCCCGAATTCGCCAGCAACCGTTGAGCATGAATTAGAGACTTTATCAATTTCCAAAGAATGTAAGAACTGATATTATTTTTAATTATTGCTTAATGCATTAACTGTGTTAATTTTTAGTGAACATTGAAAATGTAACTGACCGTGGACATTTTCTTGGGTAATTAACAAATGACCAAAAACAATTTATTATTTCCAATGGCCCTTGTAAACCTAGTGGCCCTTTTCCCAAAGACAAAAATAACAGGTGTTTTTCTGATTATTACTACAAAACAACTTCGAAAGTCGGCTTTACAACGGAACGAATGTGGTTCTGTTATTCTACAATTTTAAATAAATGTTATTGTCAACCCTGTTGGTTGTTCTCGAAAAAGCAAACTTGTCTTAGTTTAGGTTTTGATGACTGGATACATTTAAATCGGGCTATAAACAGCCATGAAGCGACTAATGAGCACAATCAATATTGTGCAATTTACGACAAATGGGAAGGGAGTTGGGTTAGGGCCCGCACCACAACTGGAACCAGGGCCCGTTCATATGTCGGTAAGCTGCTGCGTATTATCCATTACTATAATGCAACTGGACTCAAGTGAAGATAATATATTTCGTATCCATGCGATGAACACCTCACTATTCACATCTTCATGATAATGTCCCATTTTCTTGGATTAAAATAACAAACCACTATTCACAAAACTAGTTTCGCAGCCAATCGGTAGCACAATTAGTAGTTTTCTTTTGCCAGATAGATGTTGTAAACCAGTAGGAAGATGTTTGCCTTGAATTAAGCACCGTTGTATCCATTTTTTGATTTTGTGTGACCTGCATTTGACCATGCTTCATCTAAATAATAGATTTTTCTGTCTTCTGCACTAAACTTACCTATATTTATCAAATAACGACGTGTCCATAAGATGATATCATTTAGTTCTATTAATATGTTGTTTCGTATGCGTTTTCTTCCACTTAATTCTAATTTTTTTAGGATTTTCCAAAGTGTTGTTCGTTTTATAGGAGGTAAACTGGCATCCCCTCTAACAACCTAGAAATAAAATACTCTTATATGGTTTACATTATAACTTTAAAAATATATAAATTACCCCACATGTTTATGCACAAGTTGATAATTAATTAAAAAAAAAGAAATGCACGTGTTTTCAAATTGTACTTAAAACTCCAGACATTTTCATTTCTTTGATAATGTCAAATACAGTATCTTCAGAAGACCAGTATTTTATTTTTAATGAATATTAATAATTAAAGGCACAATAAGCAACTAATTTTAAGCCGCAAATCGGCAGTACTGATACTAAAAGAAAATTTGACAGAAGAAAATAAAACTTGATTTTGCCTGCGTAAATTCGTTCCCTCTTTTAACCAATCACAAGCTTTTATATTAAGTATATGAGAACATAATTTGAAACATACTTGAGTGGGTAAAACCTCACTAAATTTGTATAATACAAAAGTATTTTTAATAATATAAAAAATATTATTAAAAATGGGGTGTGAAGAACACAATACAAGTTCATTTATGTATTTTTGAATGTATCTTCTCCAAAGACGTAGATACGTATTTCACATTTCTACATGTTCGTCGGTACGCCCCTGTTGGAGAAGAGACACATTCAATTATTATTATGTAGACAGCGCTGGATATTCCTTCACGCTCTGTCTGAATAATTTCCGCTAGATAGTAACGTAGTTATGTTTGTTTTGAATGTGTCTCTTCTCCAACAGGGGCGTACCGACGAACATGTAGAAATGTGAAATACGTATCTACGTCTTTGGAGAAGATACATTCAAAAATACATAAATGAACTTGTATTGTGTTCTTCACACCCCATTTTTAATAATATTTTTTATATTATTAAAAATACTTTTGTATTTTATATTAAGCCCTATCTTTCCAAACGGTCCAATCTTATTTGGAATGGCATATAGACAAATATATAATAAGGTTATGTATACCTTTCCATTTTGTTTTAAATGGTTTCATTTCAACAAAAGTTAATAATCATTTAAGGACTAACAAAATATCTGTCGCATTTTATTCACCACTGTTTTGTCGACAATATTGTTTGTTATAGTAAATAAATCTTTGTTCTGTACATTGTACTAGGAGTTTATATAGCATTAAGATATGTATTTATACTCGGATTCAAGTTATAGTGCTTTAATTAGGCACCCTGCGGTGAGGATCTAGAGAAATGTAAACAATAATTATAATATAGGCATGGAAACCAAAGAAGTATAAACTTTTTTATAGGAACTTGAGTTTTTCTATACATACTATAAATTGATTGACGAATAATATCGATTTGTTACATTGGAATTTTCCATGATGATTCCTTATCACTTTACCTTTTTCTTATTTGAATGCTATATTTGAAAATTTTGTAAATTGTTCCACAAGCCTTATAGCCCCTAATATGTTCTGTTAGTACGACCTGAGCATAACTAGCTGTAGCCGGAAATTTATTTATTAATTTATATTTATAGTTCAATAAAAATTTCTAAATAGGCATAAAAAATAATAGGTATTAAGATTTAAAAAAAGGCGTAAAAAACTTGGTCTTATTTTATTTCTTCCTAACTGATTCGTACAGATTTTTAAATATATTTTTTCTACTTTGCGTTCGTAATGAACTCATTATGACACCCAAAACTTCTTTTAATTTTTCAATGTTGACGTTGTTCGAACACAAATATAAATATCTTATTGCTACACAAACAACGTATATTGAATACAATTGACAACAAGATATATTAGTTTCTATGTTACTCACGTTTATATTTTTAAAAATATTAAGTAATGTTAACGAAAATTAATAAATAATATTTCGCGGATAGCAAGATTTAAATTTAAGAATGTCAAGTATCAATGTGACCAACTGCATACTTTATATAAAAATAAAACGCACAACTTTCCGATTTTCTGAATTAAATAATTTTAATTTATTAATGTAAAAAATGCAAAATAGAAAAAATAGTATAAAAAACTCGTTTCATAAGGCGATTTGTTGAACTCGTTCTTTAGAAAACTCGTGCCACAAAATGGTGCCTTATGAAACTTGTCTTTAAATATACTATTTTTCATGTCTTAGATTTTAAGCATAAGCATATTTTCTATAAATCCGGTCTCTAATTATTTTTATTGCATACTTCCTGCCGTGTTCAGGCAACTATAGAAGCTTATTGATCACATTATAACTTGAAACAGAATATACATATATATTTGTAATACTTCTGTGGGCATAAATAAACGTTTATAATTGCAACAATTTATTTTCAAATTATGTACAATATTAATTCTAAATGCAAATAAATCTGAAAATGGGCCATTTAGATGAAGGTGTCTTGGTCAGATATAAACACCATTGAAAAATCGATAATAAAATCTGAAATGCATGGTATTTTTAAACATAACCTGGAATTTAATATCCAATGTTACTTACGCAAAATAAAAATTTATTTTAGGAAAATAATTGATTGTGACTATTATCGGGATAAAATAAAACAAATTTTAATGAATTTCACTTCTTACTTCACAAAGTAACAACCGTTTCACTCACACAGGAGCTTCGTAAGACATATAACTATTGATTGTGAATCTAATGAAAAATTAATTGAAACAGGCACGTACGATTATGGCAAAAGATGTCAAACACCAACTCATAATAACTGTAATTCTTTGTATGTCAAATACTAAAGAATGAAATTTACAAAATTTGACAAACGTCAGCTTCAATCATTAAAGAACACCCGATATTAAGTATATACTATATTTGCCCGTTGTAAATTAACTAGAACTAGAACCTTGTACAACAATACGGAAATTGTTGTGAATCTGTTGATAATGGTTCAGTTTATCATTCAAACTGATCATAATCGTGTAATCTATATTTATATTATCGTCTCGTAAATATATATTCAACGTAATCGATAATATATCTATAAAATTTGATGCTGTCCATTTATCTTTTCTATTTTTTTAAATTTCGTAATTTCATAATAAATAGTGGCATATGCTGTCTCTTTTATAATGACTATTCTTCTTTTACTTTTTTTTATCCGCAGGTGCATTACGAATGTTAATTCTAGTAATTTATTTAATCTTCGTGCCAACAATTTATTGTTTTAATCTATTGTAATGCTCCTGTTTACGCCAAAGCTAGTAAATCTTCTGCAAACATTATTAATAACATTAAAATATTCTTTAAGCTGCTGAGTGATTTTTCGCACAAAGAAATCTTATTACGCTACGCACTTCACACTTGGCGGGATTTTCTATTGCGGCAAACATGTTTACAGGTGGAATTCGAGAACGCGCGACCGTACGATACTCCCCCTTGTACTTCTAGGAGCGTACTGAACATAGACAATCCCCAAGAAGATAGTATAACTTCATGATAAATAATTGAGGCAGCGTTTAGCCCCATCTCGAATCCATAACCGCGAACTAAAATAGAACTGACCTACCTCAACTTATATTTTGAATTTTTTGTATAAGAATTTTTTATTCTTCTTGTTATAAGTATAAAAATAAAATGATAAATAAATCTGGTTAGATTAAATATTGCATTTTATTTTTATACCTATAAAAAGATATAAGAATAAAAATTAGTGTTAAATATATGTAGATTAGAAAGTAATAAATAATGAATTTCTTCTTTGTTTCATGTATAGATGGGCGATAAATAAAAAAAAAACAAACAGCTATATTTTTTACATATTGGTTGTATTTCAAAAGTCTAGCATACGACAAAAAAATTCATACATTAAACTTATATTAATAAAAGCATTACAAATGATATACAAAACGTGAATTTACTGGAGACTATACAGAAATAATAGAGACAAAATACCTAGTCGTAAAAAAATATCTTTACCTGTCAATATAATACTTTTCTTCTTAATATTAGAGCAAGGAGTTTTTGTATTTAGTGCCATCTCGAATTCATATCCTAACATTAAAACACTATCTTAATACTTCCCATTTAACATTATACTCCCTGGTACTGAATCACTGCATACACTGATGTTAGAATGGTGGCTCTAGCCCCACTATTTATCTCGCTACACATAAACGGAGGTTACTTTGTAAGCTACACTCGTATATATCTGAGACTGCAACATAGTTTGTTATAACGGGTGTCCGTAAATGATTGAAGCTGACAGCTACTGTCAAATTTTGGTTAAGTTTGTAGCACTACATTTGATTGCGATCGCTAATTAATCGCTAATTAACATTAGCGTCCCACGGGGTACTTACTTTCAGCATAATGATTAAAATTGTTTCTTAAAATCAAGTACAATATGCTTACTTTTGGAAAAGTTTTTTTGCTAATTAACAAAAAATAATTGTAAAATCATAACTATAAATTCATTAGAATGACAAAAATACAAACATTCTTTTTAGTAATTTTTGCAATTACAAAAAATGTTGGAAATGTTGACCTTGCTGCTACAGACATAAATTAACTCTTCGTTTCATATTTTCGAAAACATTTTGAAGTTGTTGTGTAATCACTTGAATCTCGTTTTCAATTGCTTGCATTAATTCATCTAAATTATGTAACCTATTTTTATAACTATTATCTTTAATCTGTCCGAACATAAAATAATCTGGAGGGGTCAGGTCTGGTGACCTTGGTGGCCATCTACCTTGGCTAATAAGACGATCGTCATAGAATTCTCTTAAAAAGGTCAATGTCGCTTGCGCAGTATGGGCTGGAGCATTATCTTGCTGAAAAAATCCTCTTTCCAACTCGTCATCATGGAGTTCGTCCACAAATTGTTGTAATATATCTCTATAACATGCAGCATTGATCGTGTCATGGAAAAATATCGGTCCTATTATTCTACGACGTGATATTGCTGCCCAAATGCCAACTTTTATAGGGTGTAGTTCATTTTCAATAAAGGTATGTGGGTTTTCTGTTGCCCATGTTCTATAATTTTGAGAATTTACATAACCGGATAAGTGAAACTAAGCTTCATCCGTAAAAAAGATTAGATCTAATACTTCATTATTGTTTATGTTTTCATTAAACCAATTACAATAAGTTATTCTTGATTCAAAGTCAATGGGATATAATCGATGGACTACGGAAACCTTATATGGATGCATATGGAGGCTCTTCTTTAAAGCTTTTCAGCAAGATGTTTGCTTAATCCTAGAAAGAATGAAGTTAAACCTATTTCTCAGTACATTTTTATATTAGTACCTGTCTGTGCTGATAACTTTCGCAATGACTTTTTTGGACTATCTTCAATACGCTGCTGAATATCATCAACAACCGCTTGAGTAAGAAGCGAAGGTCTTCTAGATGATTTTCCCGTACAAATACAATGCTTTGTTTCAAAGCGATCCAAAACTCTTCGCTTATGTTCAACAAAGACATCATACGGAATATTTGCATCAGGAAACGCTTCATTAAACTGCGCTATGCATGATTCTACAGAATAAGTCCAGCTTCCATCAGGATTGTGTGTGGCACTCCGAAAATGGGCCATTAAAATGAAAGCGTTTTGTTCCACCGTAAAGACCATGGCAATATCGTTAATAAAATCTGAAACACATATTTCAACATAACCTCGCTGGATTTTAATATCGAATGTTACTTACGCAAATTTTACAAACTTATTTTAGTAGTTATGAAAACCAATAACTGATTGTCAATACAAGAAAAAACTAATACGGAGATGAAAATTGAACAGAAAAACTATAATAAAACCCAACGAAAAATACACACGTGCGACTATGACCATATAGGAATAAACCAACTGAAATTCTCAGGAAGGTGAACTTTAAGGACGAAAAACGCATACATTTTGACAGACGTCAGCTTCAAACATTTACGGACACGTGTTACAGTGCATTCGTAAAGTAGCGGATAAATTCAATAAAAATTAAAAGGGAAGTTTAAAAAAACCCTTCGGACCCGTCGATTTTTAATTTTTGTTTAGCATGTTCTTACGTGAAACTAAAATATGCGGGATGTCTCTAAAAACCGATATGTAATTTTTTTTCTTAAATATAAACACCCATTTTTATTACAGAATTAGAAAGGGCAGATTTTTTTACATACGATAAGGTAATTTTGGGCGATGTTCACATAAGGAAATTTGAAGTAATATTATCGTAAACATTAAAAATGAAAACATAATCATCTAAATTAAATGTACGAATTGAGCATCGCTAACAATCAGACAATAGCCAAGGCGATTAAGAAATTCTTTTTGAACGTTGTCGATGGCATCTGCGTAAAGTTTTTAACTAAAAATAAAAATCGACGGGTTCGAGGATTTTTTTGACAAACTTCCCTTTTCATTTTTATTGAATTTATTCGCTACTTTACGAATGCACTGTATAGTTAAAGTTAATGAAACATGTAAAAAATCAGGTATTGTGAATTTTATATAGTTCATTCTCACGTAACAATACATATTATTTGCATCCCTGACTAGCAGTAAATCGCAATTGAGAAAGGTTTTTGAAGTACGTCTAAAGCCCCGTAATAAGAGAGGAACGAAAAATACAGCGTTAATTTCATATAAATTATTTTTAATGATATTTTCTAGCACGTTCTTCTTTCTTAATTTAATAATATAATAATGATTTGAATTTTTCATGGTCTATATTTCTACTTTTTGTCAGATATTTCATCCTCTCGTATGGTCCAACCAACCTAAGAGCCTTTCTAGAATTATTGTATTTCCCCGTTTTATATTAAGTTTTTTTTTAATATTTTGCTTTTTATTTTATCAGGTTCTATTTCTCAACAAATTCTCATAAATGTTATTTTAATAGCGTTAATTCCATTTTTGGCACTCTGTTGACAGTCTTTTCGAGTGTAAATCATAACATTTTTTGCTATGCAAATTATTACATATATTGATATCAACCTGACTGCTTTTTTGTTACCCTCATTTTTAATTGTAGTATCATAACTTCTGTAATGCAAAAACAATTTGACACATTTGAGCCGAATTTACTATACTTTTAGCTTAAGATTGGTTGTAAATCGGACAGAAAGTTCAATTTGCCATTTCTATATTATGACAGCAAAATTTGATAATTTATATAAATCCTGAACCAGCTGAACAGTCTTACGTTTTATGGCCGATATTAAGTTAGGAAAATGTATGGATCCATTCTTTGATATGGCTACTTAGATTTTAATAAGATTTTCCACAATCAATTAAATGCAAATCGGGTATTCGATGAGTATATTTATTTCCGAAACAAACTTCCGGTTTAGCCGAAAACAATGTTAATTTTTTTATTTTAAATATATCGCTCTGTATATTTTTCCAAATTTAAATACAGCTCTGCTCTGGGAGTTCAGCAAAAATAAGGCTTGGCACCCTTTTGTTCAAGAACGCCAGAGATATTTAATTAAATCTAATAATTAGAGCTGAGGATGTTTGCGGTATAACCATGGTTATACCGCAAACATCCTCAGCTCTACTAATAATGCAAATTTTATTGTGTAAGAAAAATGAACACAAAAACTATCAACAAAATCAATATCAGATAAGAAAGTTTGCAAAATGATCGTTCATTTCCTAACAATATACAAGTCTGTGAACAAATTTGACATTTGTCAAAGCCTCCTCACGAATTAATTGCACTGCCTCAATTATTCTCTGTCGTAACTCGTCAGATTATGCGGTCGTCTAGTATAAACCCTACGTTTTAAATAACTCCAAAGGAAAAAATCTAGGGGATTTAAATATTGAGACCGTGTGGGCCATTTAATGAATCCTCTACGACCAATGCACCGATTTGGGAATGTTTCGTTTAAAAAACTTCTAACAATTAGGGCATAGTGAAAGGGTGCCCCATCTTGTTGGAATCAAATACTTACAAGTAATTTCTTATCTTCTTCAATATTAGGAACAACTGCATCACGTAAAAGATCTAAATATATATGTCTAGTTAGTGTACCATGAAAGAAAAAAGGACCAATAATACGGTTCCTGAAAATACCAGTCCAAACGTCTAATTTCTGCGGATGTTGTGTATGCGCTTCTAGCATCCAATGAGGATTATCTAATTGACCAATATCGAGAATAATGGTGATTAACGGTACTATTCAAATAAAATATAGCCTCGTCGGAAAACAGCAAATCGTATGTCAAATATAGGTCATAATCCCCGTCCAATAATTCTTGCATTAAATGTGGTTCATACGCATGGTATTTTTCGTGCTTCAATATTCTTGCTACTGATCGGCAACTTATATCATAGTTTAATGCGAGTGATGTAGTAGAAGAATTCTTCTATATCTTGAGCATTAACTTCATTAGTTGCAACTTTTGGTCGTGCGCTTTTCGCTAAATTTTAACATTTACTGTCAAGTTATACCTTCTTAAAGTTTTACCAACGACAGTTCGTGATATTGGATGTCGATCTTGATGCAAATCGTTAAATATATCCCATACTTCTTCATAAGTTCTGACGCGGTCACCAAAACCAATCATCATCAGAAGTTCAATACGTTATTTTTCAGTTAATTGAACCATTATTAATATTTGGACATCTACAAAGTTAATTCTGATTTAATTCCACGGGTTATTAAACATAAACATGATTTTAAATGTCGTTTTAATTAAATATCTTTGTCGTTTTTAAACAAAAGGGTGCCAAACCTTATTATTGCTGAACTCCTAGAGCAGAGCTTTATTGAAATTCATAAAATATCACGATGTTTTACTTAAAATAAAAAAGTTAACATCGTTTCCAGCTAAACGGGAAGTCTAATTCAGATATAAATATACGCATCGAATCCCCGATTTACATTTAATTAATTTTGAAAAATCTTTTTAAAATCTAGGTAGCCATATCAAAGATATTCGAATGGATCCATACATTTTCCTAACTCTAATATACAGGGTAACCGCTGAATAGCGCCCCATCTCTGTGAATCTGAAATATACGTATAAATGTTTAATTGAAATTCAAGAAAGAAATTTCTTTGTAATTTATCAAAAATTTTTTACGGCCAAAATGTAGTTAAAGTCGGTCCATATCTTTTTTTTTTATATTTACGGAAATACAGATGTAATTCAGGTTCATTGACCTGCAAAAGATATCGATAAAATTCCTAGACATTGGAACCCAGATTTTTTGTATGAAGGCATTACTCACATAACCTTTCACCCCTTTTTTCTTTGACACTATACACAACTAGTATTGTATAATATTTGTGCATATAAAGCTTGACACTTTCTCATAAAAATCGTACTGCAAGTGAAAAGGTCCAGTGATCCACAAATTACATGTATTTTTTTATAAATTCATCTGAGGTGAATATACCCGCGGAGTGGAAACGTCATTGGGAATGGCAAAAGAAGAAGTCTTGAAAATCTGTCGTATGTAAATGTTATAAACAAATGCCGGGCCACAGTGTGCGTTCAGAGCGTAGTTTCAGTTCGAAAATCAGGATGGTACCAATCCAATTTTAATGAACGTCAATTAGTTCATCAAAAGAAAAAAAATACTGTCTCGTTTTCGTAATTAACTAAATACTTTTCAGTAAATTTGACACGTTATTTTACATAAAAGTATGAAATACAAATATACAATGGCACGGGCTGATTACTTTTTCTAGTTCTAGCAAATTTTACTAAATCTTTGCGAATGTGAAAGTTATTGCTTAATTTTATTGGAACCATTGTTTAAATTGCGTTTTCATTTATTGTTTTATCACAGAAAATAAAATAATTGGTTCTGGTAATGGTGGTACTTCTAAGTATTCCAGAAGTTATTGGGTTGATGCGTAAGTTTATAGCGTTTTAATCGAACTCAAAATGTATTAATTTTTGAACAAATAAAATACATGAACAATGAATAATATAGTCCCCTCAGTTGTTTACGTTGCATTCCAATAATTTGGCAATTTTGAAATCCTACTCCTCAAGGAATCCAGTGGTTTCGAAGTGAAGAAGTCATCGAGCCAATTTGAAGCGCGACATCGCTATTAAACGAGATTCGTTGTAAGTGGTTTGATCGAGAGCGATAGAAATAGAAATCCCGCAGAACGAGGTCAGCAGAATAAGACGGATGTGGAATGACCTCTCAACTGAGTTCTCGAATAGCGGTTTTTGTCATGCTTGCAATATGAGGGAAGTGCTATCGTTCTGCAAAATGACTTGATGATGTTTTCCCGGTCTTCTTTCTTGAATTGTCGTCTCAGAACGACCGAATTACTAAATTTCATCAAAGCTCGATGATCTTCCCGAACGTTGAGAATCGTGTTTGTCAAGATGGTCCTCTTTAAATTGAGAAAAACATTTACTCCCCAAATATATGTCGGTAATGCTCGTTTTTTCTACTAGACGTCAATAATTTGCCAAAATTCATGAATTTGAAAACTATTGAGTTAGACAATAGTATGACATTAAAATAAATTTGACATATGTCTAACAATTCGTTTTTCAAGGCACTCTATAAACCAAAAACGCTACGAACTTATGCATCAACTTCATAGTTAATTTATTACAATCTCTTAATGCTTGGAATGTCTAATCGTGTGTTTTTCGATATAATTATTTGTGTTTTTCTATTACAATCTAAAGCAAAAATAGAAGCGACGAATTGTGTATTATTAATAGGCAACATTTTCCTTACGCATTGTGAATAATAATTCACGAGTTAAAATAATGTGTGAATATAGCAACGATTGCTTCTATATGGGGTCGTTGAGGGGAAACAACGATTATCCATCGCAATTATGAGGATTGTTACAGTAATTCAATACATAATGCAGCGAATTATAAGAGAATAACGACGGCGGTAGGTATCGTAGAATGTGAAGAATTAGTGAACGTACAACGATAATATTTACTTTTGTTAAATGTTGCCCTTATAGCATTTATAACCAAATATTTTTTTTACTTCCTTCTGACGAAAATATTTAAAATTAAGATACAGTGAATTTCTTTAAAATTGAAGGATGATATTTTATTTTGAATAAAATTAACTGAAATATAATTTGAGGATTTCGAGAACAGATGTTTGTTATGTACAATTTTAAGTTTTGGACAATATTCTGGATATTCTTACAAGATATATCAATATTGGAAACTCGAAGTAGGTCTGAAATTCTGTAAACTTTCAAGGCCGCTGTTATTAACAGTAACAGTTTTTCGAGTTTTGCAGTCGTATTAATGGATATTTCCCTGTTCATACAGCCATCCCATTCAGAGTATACTATCACGGAGATTCTCGTCAGTATTGGCTTCCTTTACATATAATAGAACTCTATGCGTTCCAATATTTGTCTGCTATAACAGAAATTTAAATAAAAGTGGGAGTCGTGTGATACACCTATGTAGATGGGACAGCAAAAACTCTACTGTTTGTTAGGGGATCTTATCTTGCACTTTATTGGGTGATATAGAATATACTGTTTTCTTCTCATTAATTACGAATTTTATTTGGTTTTCTTATTATGTGTGTTGCATTATTTCATTTAATATTTTGTATTTAAATACTAATCCTGTTTTCTTTCGATTATTTTTAATATACTGTTATATAACTGTTCGTATAATTCGATTTTAGAAGCATCTTTTTATTTTAGAATTGAATCTATTGTCAAAAATTAACCCTTAAACGGCGAATTCTTTTTTTTTTAATATGTTATGCCTGGTCATAATTATTTGTTATATAATAATTAAGTTAAGCTCTTTTAACAATTTTATAATTTTTTTGCAAAAAAAGTTCTATTACCATATGGTAACACTTGCTGGTAATGGCGGGCAAAATAATAAAAATTCAGATATCTGTCAAAATGATTTATTTATTGTGAAAAATATAGTTACAGCCTATACAAATACCAACATTACAGTTAGAACACATTGTTCGGATGCTTGAAGAACAAACTTCACTGGCACAACGTCTCTTCTTTTAACAGCCGAAACCGTGTACACGGACAATAAAATTTATTAATCAATTTTATTGTCCGTGTATAGCAAACGCCAATTAAGTTGGCGCGAGGAGGGGTAAGTTCGCGCAGGATTAGAAGTAGTGGGGAGATTTGTATTTGGTTTTACATCAAATGTCAGACAATTCTAACCTCTGAGCGTGTATCACTTTATGATTCCCTAGCAAAGACATTATGTTCCGTCAAACGTCAATGACAAATGTATTCTGACAATTACTTGAGTAGTGGGGGTGGACGTTTTTAAAAACGGCTTCTGCGCACCCCCTCCTCGCGCCAACTTAATTGGCGCTTGCTATACGTCACTTTTATTATTTTTTTTGAACTCTACATTTTTATCTCCGGAAGAAGCAACAAAGTTGTTGCGAAATATAGAGATAATTAATAAATGAGTTTTTAATTGATATATCTATATATATATATATATATATATATACATATACATACATATATATATATATATATATATATAATCAAAAATTAATTAAAATTCGGGTAAGCACTCAATTAAAAAACTCCTTTATTAAATTACCCTATATTTCGCGACACTTTGTCGTTTCTTCTGGGGTAAAAAATGTAGAGTTTAAAAATAGTAAAATTGACGTACAAAATATAAAAATGATTAATCAATCATTTTTATATTTTGTCCGTCAATTTTATTATTTTTTAACAGTAAATTTTCAAAATGGACCCCACCAACCAACTGACACTGTCCCAGCCGAGTGTAAACACTTCGTATACTGGCCTCAATTATGTCTGGGGATATTTGTGTAAGTTCTACGCGAATTCGTTCTTTTGTTAAAATACACTTTCGTTTTCAAATAACCCCACAAAAAAAAGTCTAACGGAGTCAGGTCAGGAGAACGAGATGGCCATTCTATGGCGCCTCTCCGTCCAATCCATTTATTGGGAAATATTTCGTCAAGATAGTGGCGAACCTCTACACCATAATGGGGAGGCGCCCCATCTTGTTGAAACCAAATATTTGGATGGGGTACATCACCATCCTCGTGATTTGGGAAAATAACAGCGAGCGCTGGAACCAGTTCAAATCTTAAAAATTCTAAATATTGCACAGCAGTCAAATTTCCTTAAATAAAATATGGTCCTAAAATGCGTCGTCCAATCATTCCAACCCATACGTTAACTTTTCCTCTGCGCTGAGTATGACACGCTTGAGTTCAATGCGGATTGTTCTGCGACCAATATCTGCAATTACGGCGGTGAACAGATCCATTTAGGCAGAACGTAGCTTCATCTGAGAAGACGATGTTTTCCAAGAAATTTGGATTTTGGTCACAACGTAACATTACGTCTTCACAGAACTGCAGTCGACGATCTTCGTCATCCTCATGTAATTCCTGTACAAGTTGAACTTTGTAAGGACGATAGTGTTCTTTTTTAAATAAGTTGACGACAAATGAGTGAGCCACCTGATTGGTTAACGCAAGTTGTCTGGTGGAAACATGATGCCTTTCTTCTGCTTCTAGAAGTACATTTAATTTCAGATCTTCTCCTACTTGAGGTCTACCTTGCCGTGGTCGATCTTCTACGGATCCAGTTTCGGTAAACTTTCCAACTAGTTTTGTCACCGTAGACCTGGTAATTGGTGGTCTATCAGGGTGTTCATGGTTAAACAATTCGCATGCTTCTGCATGGTTCTTTGTCTGTCCCTATACCCAATTACTTATTATACCATAATTAAAATTTCGATTCTTTTTCGCTCAGATAAATGTGCCATTTTTTATATTAGCGAAAATGAACAATTTTTACGCAATATCTCAAAAATTTAACGTCAAAAATAGAAGTAAATAGGTCATTCAAAAATGTTGTCGCCAAAGAAACAATTTTAAACTAAAATTTTTGTACATAAATTGTATAAAAAGAAGCAAGAATGTCATAAAGAAATATCTTGCAAAAAAGTGCGTGTTTTTGGTTTTGTAAATTTTTTGCATAGTAACATGAGTATTTAATGAATATTTAAGCCCTCACACAAGACAGAAGTGTGAAAAAAACTTACTTACATATTTCAGTAAATTTTGTAAGCCTAATTAGTTTTTGAAATCTTCAATTTTTGGGCGATAATTTTAATTAAGAAATGGTCTGTCACATCATGTCAATTTTTTAAATAAATTAAACTTGTTTGGCCCTTTTTTGTGAAACTATTTAATGTTAAATAAGATTTTTTAATAAGTAATTGCCCGATTGGGAAGACGAATTTCTTTTGACCTGGAGCGAATAACGCAGATTACTATTGATCGCAAAGCATTTACACTCGGCTGGGACAGTGTCAGTTGATTGGTGGGGTCCATTTTGAAAATTTACGTTAACTGTTACAATAAATTTAAGTTCAGATGTATTTTTTAATTTAATTTTAATTTTGTACAAAAATAAAATTTTCGTATTTTTTTCTAAATTTATATCATTTTTTCAAAAAAATTGTGATGCAATATACCAATTGTTTTATATCACTATTTGGTGGATATAAAGATCTACCAAAAACGAGAAAAAAATAATATGGTTGCCACTTAAAGAAAGTGTTTATAACGTCATCACTCGAAAACCAATACGTCATAGAAAAAAATTGTATGTCAAAAGATGGCGTTTTAAAAAAGAAAATTTACCTGTCCGAGCGTTTTTCCTAAAAATGTAAAATAATGCGGTTATAAGCTTGGTTCCAAACTTTATGACCACATTGTATATTCTATATCTACATATATATTATTAACTACTACTAAGTGTTATTAGTGTGTTATTTAATATTCATATTTCTTTTTCAGAGAATTTCTGTCAATCCAGTATAGTTTATTATATGCAATTTTTGTAGTCGCTTTTGGTGTTACTATATACATAGTGGATGTCTTGTATGACCAAGACCCCTTAAAAACGGTAAGTATTTTACTTTTTTGTAAAATAGATTAATGAATTAATTTTGAAAGTAATATATGGAGTATAATTAAAAAAAAAACATTTTTCTAAAATTCTCTCATATTTATTTTCTATAATTTAAGCTTTTACTCTTAATATAAGTTAATATTTATGATAATTACTTAATAAAATTTTTATAATTTTTACGGTTAGAACCAGATAGAAAGAAAAAATTAAATTTGCAGAAAGTTGTTACAAGGAAATTTTCTAAATTTTACTAAAACATGATTTTAATAATGTCCTAGTTTCTAAGGTTTCTCTTCTTGGGCATATATGAATCGATACCTAACATTGTGCTTAATTAATTACTCTTGAAGTCAATTGATGTTCAGTAGTTCCGTAGTAGTTAATTGAAATAGACTGATACATTTTCATAACACGGTTTTTACATTGATATGAACACTTACAACGAATATTTTCGCATAGTTGATGTAAAACTTAGCAGTGGAATATCTCAGTTAGAGTCATGCCCTTAAAGGAATCAGTATAGTTTTTTCAGTTACGATGGATAATATATAGTCGTTATATAGCGGTTCAATGTCTTAAGATGAAAGCTTGTGAAGACCCTAGAATCTCCTAGAGTGTATATTGTGTGCGTAGCGCGTTCCATAGTTTTGTTACTACACCTTATCGCCGCAAAAGGCGAGAAGTGTTAATTTGATTTTCACTCCTTCAACATATAAGTGTCAAAAATGACTTGCACGTTACTACAATCTACTAAAATGTTTAAAAATTTACTTTACATATAACTTCACTACTATACCACTACTTTTTGATTCGATAGTACGTGATCATTAAAAATTAAAATATACTGTTTGTTGCTGTGTCTGGACAATAACATATATATATATATATATATATATATATATATATATATATATATATATATATACATATTGCTATGAATTGTGGTTTTATATTTACTGTACCACCGTTCACGACAAATCTATCCAACTAGGATATTCAGTCGGTTTATTTCCAAAAAATGGGACTGCTTTCCTCTCAGGGTTCCAATCGGAAACGTGGAATAAAAAACAAATGTTAGGCGCCACTCAAAATTTTCTTGAGAAATGGTAAAATAATATTTCTTTAAGTTACTTATTAAACTCGAGATGAAAGGTTAATTAAATAATAATCACAAAATAAATTTAAATGAAAATTTAATACAAAATCAAAAAAAAGAAAAAAAACAATCTTTATAGAGTATAAAGATTGTGTAATAATATACTTATTACATCTGAGGTAAAAATAACACATGGAAATGACCGCTACATGCATTCAAAAACCTCAATGAATACCGAACAAACTTATATTAAAATAATAACAAAGATTATTTTTAATTTCTCCCCAGAGAACAAAATAAAAATATAAACAAACTTGACACCTCGATCAAAAATCTGACGCATGTGCAAACATCACACATGAAAAAAAATGCCCTTGAAATCCAAACGTATAAAATTTTACATATAAATTTTTTACTTAGAAATGTTAAAAAATCCTCTTTGTCATCTAACTCAATTATTAAAAATCTGGTGTGAATTATTAACTCAATTAATTAAGACTAATATATATATGGTAGATTAAATTAGTTGGCGATTTAAGGTCTGGTTTTACTTAAAAATGTATATATTTAAAACAATTTTAAATGTTTCGGCACATGATGCCTTTCTCAAAGAATTTAAAATATAAATGGTAGTATATTAATGTCATACTTATAAAATTTGTAGTTGTCATGGATAAAATTATTCAAAGATACATTCCAGTTTAATAATAATAAATCATGCCTTAGTATTCTAAAAATAGTTAGACAACAAAAACGGGGAATGGCAAGACCAATAGTATCAAACATACAAGCCCCTACTTATAATATAGCAAAATTCCGAGGCGATAGCATATCTGTTAGGAAAAACGGAATATCGAACCAAAGACTCATGGCAATTTCAAAATTTCATTAAGGATCAAAAAGTACAAACTAATCACAAAATTATATCACTTGATGTAGAATCTTTATATACTAATATTCCTACAGATTTATCTATAAACATAATAGAATCCAAATGGGATGAAATTAGTCCACGAACATCACTAAATAAAAACGAATTTATTAGAGGCACATATATTCAATACAAAAATTCTTTTTATAGTCAAACATTTGGTATTGCCATGGCTCTCCTTTAGCTGCTCCTATTAAAAATCTGGTAATGGAACATTTGGAACAAAACTTTATCAATTCATTAGACTTCCACCCCGTTTTCTTCAAATGATATGTAGATGACATCATAATTTGTAGTCCGACAAATAAAATAAACTACCTTTAAAATAAATTCACCAATTTCTACAACAAATTAAAATTCACTAGTGAAGAAGAAATTAATAACAGTATTAATTTTCTTGATATTTCTTTAAGTTATAATAGAAAGGGTACTATTTATACAAATTGGTATAATAAGCCCACAGCTTCTTTTCGATATATGAATTACCACTCAAATGCACCTACAGTATTCAATAAAATGATTATAAATAATCTGACTGATAGATCAGTAAAACTATCACATACTCAATACAGAAAAGATAACATCAAGAAAATTAAAGCGATCTTAACAGATAATAACTATCCACCACAACTTATATACCAAACAATTAAAAAAAGAACCCACCAAATATAAAACACTGCAGAAACCAATAATAATTTAAACAATGAAACAAGATATATCACGATTCCATATGTTCCACAATTATCGGAAAAAATTAAATACACTTTAAAAAAATATGACATAGCTACAACATATAAACTTAGTAATACTAATAAACATCTATTTTAAAAACTAAAACCTAAAATAGAAAAAAATTGAGAAACACATGTCATCTATAATAAAATACCATGTCGCGATTGCAATAGTTACTAAAACAATATTTATATAAAAGAATGCAAACCCACAAATACTCTAAAACAGACAAAACTGCTTTATTTACACACAAACTACATCGCGATCATAATTTCGATTTTGAAAACACACAGATAATTGATAAAGAACAACACACAATGAAAAGGGAAATTAAAGAAATTATTAGTATTAAACAGGAAAGAAATTCAATTAACAACAGAAGTGATATAAAAAATTTAAGCAGTAGATACTCTAACCTAATTATGTAACGATCTGCAATTTACCATCATAATATATGTTGCTGTTATATAAATATATATCTTATGTTATTTAAATATCTGTACATTCGCTTATTGTGCTGACAGTTCCGTGTTTAGATCCCTGACTGGCTGTCCGAATAGATTTTCGTGGTTTTCCTTCTCGTTTAAGGCGAATGCCGACAGCTTAACATCTTAAGTCGCTCCACGGGAGCATACATAATAATAACTCATGCCTTGACATTCCCCGTTTTTGTTATCTAACTATTTTTAAAATGCTAAGGCATGATTTATTATTATTAAACTGGAATGTATCTTTGAATAATTTTATCCATGACAACTACAAATGTATAAGTATGACATTCATATACTGTTATTTATATTTTAAATTCTTTGAGAAAGTTATCATATCCCGAAACATGTAAGATTGTTTTATATATATACATTTTTAAGTAAAATCAGACTTTAAATCGCCAACTAATTGAATCTACCATAACATACAAAGGTAAGTAAATAATTATATATATATATATATATATATATGTAGTAAATTCGATTTGTTGGCGATTTAAAGTCTGGTTTTACTTCAAAAAATATATATTTAAAACAACCCTACATGTTTCGGCAAATGATGCCTTTATCAAGGAATATAAAATATAAGGATAAATTTATATTCATTTTATATTTTATATTCCTTGATAAAGGCATCATTTGCCGAAACATGTAGGGTTGTTTTAAATATATATTTTTTGAAGTAAAACCAGACCTTAAATCGCCAACAAATTGAATTTACCATAACATACAAAGGTCACGAAATAATTATCTTTATATATATATATTCCTCATATATATATATGTATATATATATATATGATAAACGTAATGTTAATGAGAATTAATAATCATTAAATTCTCACATTACTGCCAATGCCGCTCTAATTCGTTGCATTGATTTCTACACCCGACAAAATCACATTTGCCTAAGAATGTAGCTGCAACGCGTCGCGGCGCCAACTGACCGGGTTGTACGGGAAAATGAAAAAATGTGTGAAAGTCGTATCCACCCTGGAATGTGCAGACGCCAGCGTTTCATGGTTTTACCAATCATCGGTGCACCTACATCCAGAAATAGACACGACTTTCATTTCTATACTGCGTGTATATATACTAATTATGATAAACGTAATGTTAATGAGAATTAATAATCATTAAATTCTCACATTACTGCCAATGCCGCTCTAATTCGTTGCATTGATTTCTACACCCGACAAAATCACATTTGCCTAAGAATGTAGCTGCAACGCGTCGCGGCGCCAACTGACCGGGTTGTACGGGAAAATGAATATATATATATATATATATATATATATATATATATATTACGTACATGGTATTAATTTGATTAGTCTTTATTATAATTGCATTTATACACGAAAACGTGTAAAATTCCTACCTCCAAATTTGAGGTTAGAACTTTTTTTTTTATAACTGTCTAATGTCAAGTAACTACATTTATTTATCGTTATGCGCTGTGATTTAAGGTTTTTGAGCTTGGTGTTGATGCGGCGATTCAACGGAATACAATTCTTACTTTTTATTCATCCATGTCAAATGTAGGTTGGCAAAAATGTGTTTTACTTCGATTAATGAATTAATGGATCTTTTTTAAAGAGGCATATATCACATAACCCCAAGAAACATGGAAAAAAGTGTTGAAATTTATTTTCTTCAAAACCAATAGTATATTGAGCAGAATAATTGGCAAAATGCTGTGAAATATCATTATTGTCTTAAGTTTAGCATTACGAGAACATCTCTCGTATAACTTTTTTATTATCCTGAAGATATATCCATGATAAGTCAATATTGGCTTATAAACAAATTTCACTATCTAATAGTATCTAGTTATGCATAGACAGTAATCCTAATCGATGGCTAATTCCTCTGGTATTAACTAAACAATCACTGCTATTATTATTATTAAGCAAACGTTTTGAGTATATTGTGTTGATAATTCAAACTGATAATGAAATCCGGAATAATAATTATAAAACACCTGAAAATATACACATACCGTGCCTTGCTTTTACATTTTGATAATATCAGAAATAATATTAAAAATCGGAAATCAGAAAATTTAATGAAGATTAATCTTTGTAATGATTACAGAGTGCAGATTACCTGCTACCGGCAAACGTAACAATAAATGATTAACATGAAATTGGCTCTTAAATTTTATAAAACTTAGTAGCGCTCCTGGAACTTACCTTGGTGGCCGAGTTGTTGTAGCCAAATACAGAACCAACGAGTTAGATCCAGACTAGTAGCGATGATCTTGCGGTTCTTTTCGAAACGTTGTCAAATATTATCCAGCTATGTTGGTTTGTATGCAGTGGTCTACACCACACTCGTAGAGAATATTAAAACCCACCTGGTGATATTAAGAGAAAGATGATTTGAGAAGGAAGCTGCTAAATTAATTGTGATGGTTTTCTTAAACTAACACAACAGAGAAAACAACTAAGTAATTAAACTGTGACAATTTAATAAACGAACGTCTATGATTTTCAAAAGTCAATTCCTTAAATAGACTTATAAGAAAATAAGAAAAAGAAAATAAATATTTGGCATAGCCTCTACTTAAAAAAAGGAACTGCCGAGATCTCTTTCGCTTCCCCTTAAGAATTTTGTCTAATTGGCCTTTACTAAAATAACATACGGTCTCAAAAGTTTTGGCCCAAAATACAACACTATGAAAAAGAATTAAAAATATCCAAATATCGGGTTGGCTTTGTAAACAAAAGTAATTCAATTTTGTTACGAGAAGTAACAAATATAATATAAAAACTATAGAGATCGTGTTTGTCTGCAATCTTCGTAATTTGGTAACAATCTATCTGTTACCAAAGTAATTTGAAACGTACTTCAAATGTCGGGTGTGGAGAACACAATACAAGTTAATAGAAGATACTTCCACATAAATATGAACTTGTATTGTGTTCTTCACACCCGATTTTGAATAATATTTTTATATTATTAAAAATGTTTTTGTTTTCTACCTGTTTCTCACATTAATAATAACACGTAAATGTAAATTATACAATGTGTCTGGGAAAATGTGGGAAATCTCTCGGATTCAGATAGAACATTAAAAAATAAGATGACAAGTTCCCATAATTTTTTTCCTAGCGGCCCTACCTACGGAGATACGGCCTCCTAAAGACGCCACTGGAAATCAATTTTTCTTGAATAACTTTTAAACTACTTATTATAATTTAATGAAAATTTAATATGATAAACAGTAGTAAGGACCTCTTAAAATACTGCCCTTAAATTTAAATTAGCCTGTTTAGTTTACCAGGGGCGGACTAGGTTGTACATTTTAATACTTACATTTTTAACACCCTGTATGATAAGAAGTTAAAAAAACAAATTTGGATACCTTGAACATTAAGCTAAAGAAAAGGTACTCTTGTTCATTGTCGATAAAATGAACCGTTTACGAGGAAAAAAATAAAAGAATTAATGTTTTATTAACGAACGATTATTAAAGAACGATGCTTTTTATTTTTTTTTGTCTGCAACAAAGTGTGATACAAAAGTCTGAAATAAAACTGTTTTCAGTACTAAAAAACGCATTGTTTTTACAAACATTACTATGGTACCAACGAATTAATAAATATCTTTCATTGACGTGTAAATTTTAAATCTTGTAATCTTTCATATTGTTAACACATTCATCCTTTACTTCGATATTAATTTATTGAATTTTGAATATCTTGGTAAATTTAATTTGATAATGGGATACACATTTAGTGAGTATGCAGATATGCATCTTATGTACGGTCTTGCATATTGCAATGCTTTGGAAGCAAGAAGGTTGTATGAAGAAAGATATCCTAATCGCAATATTCCAAATCAGAAAACATTTCAGCGACTTGACCAACGTCTAAGAGAGACTGGTGGGCGATTCCAGTTAATAAGGTAACATTATTGACTTTCTTTAATGTTTTAGGAAGTTTTGCGAAAAAAAGTATTGATGCTGGTGTGAGAAGAACAGTACGTACGGTGCAATTGGAGGAAAATATTTTGGATACTGAAGGTGATACTCCTTCAATAAGCACTCGAAGATTAGCCGCGCAGCTTAATACGTCAAAAACGACAATTCATGAAGTACTTAAAGAACAGTTGTTTTACCCTTATCACCTGCAAAAAGTGCATCTACTACTTCCTGAAGATTTTCCTCGTAGGATCCAGTTCGCAAACTGGCTGTTAGATCAGCAACGAACAAACCCAAACTTCATTAGCACTATTCTTTTTACCGATGAAGCAGGGTTTACCAAAAATGGTATTGTAAATTTACATAACTCGCATGTATGGGCTGATGAAAACCCTCATGCCACTGTCGTTCATTATTATCAACATCAGTTCCAATCAATTAATGTTTGGGCAGGAATAATTGGCAATTCTTTGATTGGACCATGCGTATTGCCGCCACGATTGAATGGTGAACTTTATTTACAGTTCCTTCAGAACGCTTTTCTGGATTCAATAGAGCATTTGCCACTTGCAACCCGCCAAAGCATGTATTTTATGCATGATGGGGCCCCACCTCATTTCAGCGTTGCTGTACGCGACCACCTGAATAACGTCTATCCAAACCGTTGTATAGGCAGAGGAGGTCTCATTGCCTGGCCTCCACGGTCTCCCGACCTAACGCCAATGGATTTTCACCTTTGGGGGTCATCTCAAAACCTTGGTGTATTCCTCTCCGGTTGATACTAGGGAGGAACTTTTACAGAGAATCACATTTCATTGTGATGTGATAAGAAACAATGCTGGGTTGTTGTGGCGAGTACAGCAGTCCCCTATTCGTCGTGCCCGCGAGTGTATCAGAGTTCACGGAGCCCATGTTGAACCCACTTATGAAGTTTTTAATTGATTATTTCTAATTAGCGTATTTAGGTTCAATCGTTGCAAGCTTTAGTGACATTTCTAAACATAATTTTTGTTAAGCTGCCTTTCTGGGACAAAACTGCATTTCTAAGAATCTTTGTAATTTTGTCGTATTAAATAACCTAAAGTAAAACTTTTTTGTTCCTGGAATGACTTTTGTATCACACTTTGTTGCAGACAAAAAAAAATAAAAAACATGGTTCTTTTTAATAGAAATAAAACATTAATTCTTTTATTTTTTTTTCCTCGAAAACGGTTCATTTTATCGACAATGAACAAGAGTACCTTTTCTTTAGCTTAATGTTCAAGGTATCCAAATTTGTTTTTTTTAACTCCTTATCACACAGGGTGTTACAAATGTAAGCTTTAAAATGTACAACCTAGTCCGCCCCTGGTAAACTAAACAAGCTAATTTAAATTTAAGGGCAGTCTTTTAAGAGGTCCTTACTACTGTTCATCATATTAAATTTTCATTAAATTATAATAAGTAGTTTAAAAGTTATTCAAGAAAAATTGATTTCCAGTGGCGTCCTTTAGGAGCCCGTATCTCCGTAGGGAGGGCCGCTAGGAAAAAAATTATGGGAACTTGTCATCTTATTTTTTAATGTTCTATCTGAATCCGAGAGATTTCCCACATTTTCCCGGACACATTGTATAGAACATGCACATATACACATGTAACGATAGAAACTGAATCGGGGAACAATTTTTTCGCTATTTAAACACTACCCCTACTCTCTATAGTAATTCGCACTCCTTCAAATGCAGTGGCGTGACAAATATTTTGTAAATATCTTTGCCAGTTTTTTCTTACTTATACGAACGAACTTTAGGAAATTATATTGAATTAATATTCTATATAATTGCGTCTTTCAATTTGTCATACGTTGTCTCTTTCTTTCAAGGACATCTTGTATAAATGGATTTTTCCTATTGAACCAGACCGATTGACCCATGCAAAAAAATAAGAAAAAACTACTTCGACCTTTTTTGTCAGACCCAAAATAAGTTAGTATTTCTGGACCCATGTGGTTTTAGTAATTAAAAAAAATGGCTAAAATCATTTTAAAAAAGTCAAAAATCATAAAAATTTTAAATTAAAAATATTAAAATCTCTCATTTCTTTGAAACCTCAAAATTCCTTTTCATTACTGTACCAAATCAATTAGATATAATGAAGAATCAATAAAAGATTACAGAAAATTAAAAAAGAGTTGAAATTCTATGAAAATCCATCCGATCCATTCATACAGCATTTCCTCGTCCACGACAGCTTATACCATTTATAAGTATGTGTCTATCGAGAAGAATAATCATCACGACCGTCACTCCTATATTAGCAGGACAGGTTTTTAATGTGTTAACATCAGCACAACTAACGCTTATTAAATTGATCGATATTAACCATTTGAAAAAAGAAAAAACATAAATTTATGTTTTTAAACAATTAATTAACGACATATTTCTTGAACGTCGATAAACGTTATGATAAATTCAAAAAAAATATTTTTTGTTACATCTATGACTTTCTTATAGAATTTAACAATAAAAGTAGTTACGAGTTACTAAGCAGACATATCGCATGGATCGTGGTATTGTGTTAGACTTCTGGGCATCAGTTAATTCTCTCAATATTGTTTAAAATGAAACAAGGTCAAACAATCTAAAGAAAAAAAGAACAAATCATCGAAAATACCAAAAAAACTCTATAATTTTCTTAGCTTATTATTCTGTTGTAATTTGGAGAACGGTTTATATTTAATTTTATAATTTTCATTCAAGATATAAATACATAATTGTTATTTCATATTGTGTAGAACTATTTTATAGAAGAAACGAATATTTAATTTCTTGTATATCAAGCCCAAAATTTTTAACTTATTTTTTTTAACTACCTTAACATCGTAAATACTGATTTAATGAAATATTAAAAAATACTTAAGTAGGTATTTATAATTTTATTATAGATTTAGGGCAGTAAAAATAAGATTACTTTCCATTACAAATTACGGATTTCAAAACTATCATTAAATAAACGGAATGTATACTAACCAACGATACACGCAATAAGGGTAGGTAACTAAAAGAGAATGATTTTTATCTCAAATATCAGAGCATTCATAGCTATCCTCTACAATTGTTTTTATTAATGTTTCTCTGTTTTGTTCATCTGATAGTGTTTTGTTGTCAAAAGTTTCTATATACCTGATAGTACCTTTGCCATTATCAGAGAGATGAAGATCCAAAAAAGTTGTGTTTAAAACTCTTCTCTGTTCTTTTCGAGTTCAAATGCCTTTTACAGTGTTCTTTTCTTTTACGCACTATTTTAGGTGCTTCTTTGCCGAATCTCAATCTCTCAATTATAATTCCTGTACAACATTTTGTAATAATAAGTAAATCAGGCTTGGGTGACCATCCCTTTTAAATTGGTAATTCTGAGAAGCAATGAGACTTCCCACAACCAACAATTGACATCCAAAAGTCACAGTGAAAATGAAAGTGAGCTTTTGGTAATTCTCGGTTGGCATACTAATTTTCCACATACTTCATAGGTTCATGCTCCTTTCCACGTCTTAAAGAGATTAGTTTTGGAATATAACTACGCATGATATATGTAGTTTATCTGTAAATGTTTCTTTCAATTCTTGATTCGAAATTGAAATAAAAATTCGAAATTCAATTCGAACTTTCCTTTTTTACAACGTTGAAGTACACACATTCTGCGAGAAACTGAAGAGCTAAGTTTACCTGGTTGTCATAGATACAAATCAAAATTGAATCAGCTAATGATTTCAGATTAGAAATATCGTGAAGCTGTATAATTTTTGTATTGATAGAAATATTGTGATCGTCTCTTATAGCAGGAAACAGTTTCTCTCGAATCTTTTCAAATTTAAATAGTCTCTTATAGCAGGAAACAGTTTCTCTCGAATCTTTTCAAATTTAAATAGTTGGCATACACATTTTGTTCCAACTGAAGCGACCCAATAATTTTTTCGTAGGAGATTCGGTAAGTAACTTGTGATAGACACAGCATTACAAATAGTTGTATCGTTATTTCCTACTGCAGTGTAACCGTTTACCAAACAGCAATTTCATCAAGAGCTACTTTTTGTCGTTGACTTTCTGTGACAATGCTTTTACCTAAAGCTTTCACTTCTTCCTTAGTAAATCTAAAAAATATATAATAATCACAATCCTCGTCCAAGAATATCCTCTGTGCAACATTGTTAGCTACTAATGAAGTCATGTCGCCTGCCTAACTGTGACACTGTGACAGAAGAAAACATTACTCGCTTAACACATTGTGCTGAGATCTCCTCTTTGCACAAGACGCATTAGACTTCGTATCAATATAAAGATATTAGTGTCTGAGTTATCATCAAATAACATATCCATGAAAGGTGTGTCGAATTCATCAATTAACACAGTCTTTCCAAATCTGGGCGGCCAAGTAAGATGTTTTCTATGTTAAATGTTTATTATCCTTCATAATAGATCGGATAAGCATAATCTAAGTTCATCGGAGAGCCTCAAAATTCAAGTCAGGATTCTGAAAATGCATAACAAATTATAATTTCATAAATTTCATTCAATTTGTTTTATGTATGGATGATATACATTAAACAAATTGTACGATAAAGTCGAGGCAAGATAAATATCAATGCACGTAAATGATCATTAATGACGTAATGTATTGCGCGTTTGCCAAGGTAATTTGACAATCATCTATGGTTTGTCCGTGTCAGTGAATAAATGAACATTAGGTTATGTTTAGCGACGTTCTCAATAATTTGACAATTAGATATGATTTGTCCTTCTCAGTGAATAGATGATGTTTAGCGACGTTCTAAATAATTTGACAATTACATATGATTTGTCCTTGTCAGTGAATAAATGAACATTAGGTTATGTTTAGCAACGTTCTCGATACGAATACGGTATTAATTAACATAAATCGAAATAAATATTGTTATTTATAAAGTAATAAGAAGTAAAATAAACAAAATTAATATTATTGATGTATAAGGATTTACAAAATAAATAAATAAAATATTATGATATATATATTCATATCTTCAATATAATATAAGTTATATGTAAGTACATATATATGCAATGACATATCCACGATCTACCTTTTAAACAAAATTTAAATTTTCTATAATACCGAACATGTTTCTCTAACGTAATATTTATTTTTATTTTATTGTAAAGACAGTGACTTCCGTATTTCATTTATAATTGTTTATTCACTCATATGACTGTCACTTGAGTCACTTTTCCGAGATGTATGATTATTGGGCAGATATCTTCTTTATCAAATCCTACCTCCCTATCCCACCACTTTAAAATTTCTTGGTCTGTGTGATGAATTGCACTTTCCCACGTTGTCTTTGTGATGGTGCTTAAGCCTTCTTCACACATCTTAATATATTTGTCAGCACCAAACCCATGTCGACTAATGTGTTTAGTATAATACGTCTTCGTAATTCCCCAAATATTTTCTATAGGGTTAAATATGCAATGATAAGGAGGTAGTCGCAGAACTTTGTGACCATAGTATTCTGCAAGGTTATCAACTACATATGATTTTTGAGGCTTGTTTCTATAATGTATTAATTAAATATACGTGCAAATGAAATAAAATAAACACACTTACAGTGAAACTAAATGAAGCAATTGTGTTTTTAACATGTCAGCTTCCAAGGAAATCTTCTAATTTCGTAGCCAGTTTTGAATGTTTTCTTTTTTCCAGCTTGTGGTAGGACATTGGATTGCTAATTTACTATGATAACTTGCGTTATCCATAATTATCATAGATGCCTCTTTAAGACGTCTTAGAAGCTAATTCTCAAACTAATTAATAAAGTTTTCATGATGCAGAAAAGTAACTCTAGCATTTGCTATATGAGGCAATTGCATCAATCCTTGTCGAGGATTATCTTTGGTCCAACGAAAACCTATTTCTTTTAAAATAGTCCCTAGAGAAGAGACACTTCCATGAAATATGTCCCTATCCCTCAAAATTTGTAGCACACTAGGCCGTGTAATGTGTTGTTCTAAAATATACAAAATATTTAGAAGTAAATTAAAAATGGTATATAATATACTTACTATAGTCTATTTTTAAAGTAGAGAGACGAGTTTCTGAACGTACGCCTGGCCCAAAGTACATGCACGAAAATCTTGAAAACAATTTGTACGCGGCAATATTCAAATAATTTTTGCATTTGTGACACGCATATATTAAGTATAGACCTATGCAGAAATCAACAACAGGAATTTATCTAGGATGACAGAAGAGGAAAGAAATTAAGTAAATATTAGAAAGTGTAAACGGAGAATAGATAAGATACATAACATTTATTTATTATAATACAAAAAATACATTAATAATACATTTATTGTAAACTTACTGGTTCAGCAAAAATTACATTCAAATATTTATTTACAGAAATGCAAATATAATAAAAATATTTATCATAAACTTATGAGCTGCTCATAACTATTAGAAGTAAAGTAATATATCTCTAAAAATTATGATGATGATATCGAACTACAATCAAAATCTTCACTGTCACTATCCTCTTCAACTCTAATGATGAATGGTTCTACTACTTCGTCAATTATTGCATCAAGATCTTTCATACGGGATTCTTCTTTTATAACATGGTTTATGCATTTTAGCCAAGTAGTAGCTGTTACATTTCCGAAGGCGTCAAGTAATAATTGTCTCACTTCAGATAATTTAAAGGTTTTGTTTTTGGCAGCCACTTCATTCTTTATTTGGGCCCAAACAAGCTCGATAGGGTGTCAGTTCGCAGTGGTAAGGAGGTAATCGTAACACAGTTTTATTTTGTGATTTTGCTAGTTCATCAATAACATAGGAATTATAAATATTCTTATGAATTTTAACCAAGCTTAACAGTTCAGCTCTGACCATATCCTCATCATATTGTATTTCCTTACTTGTTAGCCAATTTTGAATATCCACCTTTCTCCATGATGATGATGGTGGCTTTTCTATTTTACGACTATGATATGATGCATTATCTATAACTATAACAGCATTGTCAGGTAAATAGTTTAATATTCGAGAGAACCATTCCTCAAAAACAGTGGCATTCATTTCATCGTGGTAATCAGTGGTTTTCTTTCCTTCAAATAATAATAAGCCATCTTTTACAAAGCCATTATAACTTCCAATGTGCAACAAAATAAGACGACGTCCCTTTCCTGCTGGATTTTTTAATCCAGTTGTAAGCCCTTCTATAAAGGCTTGTCTACGACTGTGAATACTTGTGTCAGTCCACACTTTCTGTACTGTATGACCCTTATTCACCCAAGCTTCATCCAAATAGAAAATTGATCAGTCCTGAGCTCTATATTGTGAAATATCTCTGAGATATTGTCGCCTCCATCTTACAATATCATCTCTTTCGGTCAAAATACTATTTCTGCTCCTTTTTAAGTATCTAGAGGACATAGCACAATTATATACATGTATTTCTATATAATAAATATTTCTTACTTAAAATTCATTTGCTTTATTAGCAAATACAATGTTGATCGACTCATGTTTGGCAAATCTTCGTCATTTCTTACTTGCACCAGCACCTTATCTAATGTCGGAGGTTCATTTTGTCGAAACATATTGTGAACTATTTGGCGTATAGCAGTTTTCACAGTCTCATCAAAGGATTTCAGTAAAGAAGGCCTACCACTAATCTTTTTAGGATCTGCACATTTTCCAGAGGCTTTATACTCCTTAACCACCCGATACACTGTTGCTCTTGAAATTCCTGTAAGCATACTCTGTAAAATATAGTTCATATGTAATAAATTGTATTCACTTGCCTTCTACGTCAGAAATTTGTTTTATCATGTCAAGTTTCTTGATATTGGGTGTATCGGCTATAATATTCTTGTAAGCATTGATCAGGGTCTGCTTTTCGGTACTACGCAAATGATTCGTATTTTCACGCTTTTTCGGAGGAGAACAAGCATGTTCACGGCCAGCGGCACTTGTACTTGGTTGTGCATCCATATTGGAGACCAACTATAAAACTCTTTTAATTGTATTTATTTCAATATATTGCTTATAAATTACTTACGAGTGTATCTGATAACTATTACTGTCGAACTCCGAAAAGAACTGGTAAAGTATATAATGAAATAACGGAGAAATAATAGAAACAAGGCTTAATTATAAACAATGTCAGTTGATCAGAATCTGAGCAAGATTTGTACGGTGTCATTTGGCCTTGCTTTCAACCAATGAGATTTCACTGTCAAAGTGGTCTGTTCAGAAATTCGTCTCTCTACTTTAAAAATAGAGTATAGTACGATACATTTCATATATCACATTCCCTATAGATGTTTTTGTAGCATCATCTATACCTAACACAGGTTTAGACTTTTGTCGATTTGCTTCGGATCAGTGAGGGATTCATTGTTTTTTCACAGCTTGTGAGATTGCACTAACAGAAGATATGCTGATATTCAAAGCTGCGGCACCACGCTAAAATTACAAAAGTTTTCATTCCTTGAACACTATCTTTATGAAAATACACCACTTACTTCCCTTACTGCTTCAAAAGGTATCAAAGGTTGTCCGTAAATGCGCATACTGTCACGCTCTTGTTCAAAGAACAATGCAACCATTTCTTTAGCTTGTTTACGCATATACTTCCGCATTTTAGTGCAATAGAGTCACCAAATATCGTGAATATTTAAGAACTAATTTTGATAAAATATGTAATATCGTAGACAAAATAGGCATTGCATAAACTATTATAACCTAAACGAACGGCACAAGCACAACGCAAATGTCAGAAATGTCTGACAGATACAAAGCGACAACGATGTACTTTCATACCAATATATGGGAATAACTCGGTTTGCGTTTATTGATAATAGTGTTTTAAAATAATTTAGTTAATTATTGAAAGTGATAATATGCGCCAAAGTGTAGCAATCTCAATCATTTACGCCTTAATCTATCAATTATAAAACACAATTTACATATATTATGGACAATGGCAAATACGTATTTTAGAGTTGGTAGCGTGATGTAATAATACGTACTAAAATACGTGCTTCGATATTTATCCTGCCTCAACTATATGTTTGAAGCAAGGTATATATTTTTATTATTAATTTGAACAAATTAACAGTAAATACACCATTGTGAGTGTAAATTTATACAAGATATCTAAGCAAGCGAGTAGGAAACATAGATTTCGATTAGCGAACTTATGATGTCTGTGTAATTGAATTTTGCAATCAAATATTCATTGATAGGCGTATAATGAAAACTATGTACAGCGCGGAGATAGACATTCAGTTCTGTAGAAACCCGACTTCCACTTAAACAGCCTTGGAATAACACACTTACTTAGAAACAAAATGTCAGCAGCACCAAGATATCCATGTTCTAAAGAATCAAAACAGACACCTTGAGTCCTAACTTAACGTTCGGAGGGTAAATACTCCCTTTGTTAAGCGAAATACTTGAGCGTGGTATTTTAAAAGATTAAACAAAATCTTAAAGAAAGACTTCAAGACTATATGTGCGTTTTGAAACAATTCTCATAAAACTCTATGATGATAACTAGGTTTTTAGTTTAAAAAAATGTTCGTTTAAGGCGAATGCCTACAGCTTAACATCTTAAGTCGCTCCACGGGCGCATACATAATAATAACTCATGTCTTGTGTTTCCCTGTTTTTGTTGTCCATCTATTTTAGAATACTAAGGCATGATTTATTGTTATTAAATTGGAATGTATCTTTTAATAATTTTATCCATAACAACTACAAATGTATAACATTAATATACTGTCATTTATATTTTATATTCCTTAAAAAAGGCATCATTTGCCGAAACATATAGGATTGTTTTAAATGTATACATTTTGAAGTAAAACCAGACCTTAAATCGCCAACAAATTGAATTTGCTATAACATACAAAGGTCACAAAATAATTATCTTTATATATATATGAAAAAAACCACATCCGTCCAGAAACGTGCAGATATCGATATTTCACTGTCGTTACAGATCATCAGTACACGATATTCGGACATAGACATGATTTTTATTTGTATACTTTCGTGTATATATACGAATTATATTGAATTTAATTGGTGTGAGAGATGACAATTATTCAAATCTCATCTCACATGCAATTGTCGCTTAATTTGTTGCGTTGGTTCTACAATCTGACAAGATTACTCCTGCCGAAGAATGTAGACGCAAACACGTCGCGACGTCAGCCATCCGGGTTGTGCGGATAATGAAAATTGTATGAAAAAAACCACATCCGTCCAGAAACGTGCAGATATCGATATAATATATAATTCGTATATATACACGAAAGTATACAAATAAAAATCATGTCTATGTCCGAATATCGTGTACTGATGATCTGTAACGACAGTGAAATATCGATATCTGCACGTTTCTGGACGGATGTGGTTTTTTTTCATACAATTTTCATTATCCGCACAACCCGGATGGCTGACGTCGCGACGTGTTTGCGTCTACATTCTTCGGCAGGAGTAATCTTGTCAGATTGTAGAATCAACGCAACAAATTAAGCGACAATTGCATGTGAGATGAGATTTGAATAATTGTCATCTCTCACACCAATTAAATTCAATATAATTCGTATATATATATATATATATATATATATATATATATATACAGGTGTCCAGAAACTCTCCTGACAAACGAAGACCGGAGTTTCCTCAGATAATTTTAAGACAATTAAACCCAAATTCACCTAGTCCTAAAATGCTTCCAAAGGGAGCTAGAGTTCTTTGAAGATGGCGCCTTGTATTTATTTTTTTTTAAATTCCTCCAGAACGCTTCTATTTAGAAAAACAAAAACGGGAATGCTTATTTATCCTCCAGAGATGAATCGATTCCATCAATTGCGAATTTCTAGTACCGGTCATAGACGTCCGTTTTGGGTAGGTCAACGGTTATTTTAAGGCATAACTTTTTTGTCTTTGCATTTGTGACACTAGATTATTAAATTTTCAGGTATTCCAGTACTAAAAGGTACTCTTACTTTAAGTCGGTAGGATACACCGTTTTCTAGAAAAATCGATTTGTAAATTTTTCGTTTTTTCTTCATTAAAGTTCAATTTTTTATTTTTTGCAATAGTTAGCTCTGAACTGCCAACAGAAGTAAAACCTACGTTTTTCATTGTCAAATTGTTGTCAGTTCGCGAAGTTTATCTTTTCATTTTTTACTTTGTGTTATTCAAACACAACGATTTCAATTTAAAAAAAAATGGTTTTTACTAATGAGGAATACGCCGATATGCATTTAGTTTATGGCGAAATGAGGTGTAACGCTCGAGCGGCGCAACGTAGATATGCTGAAAAATTTCCCAATCGTCAGCATCCCACTCACTCAACATTTACAGCTCTTCATCAACGATTAAGAGAAACAGGTTCAGTGGTCCCAAAAAATAATGAAACAGGGAGACATAATGATGTAACAGCAGAACATGAAGATGTTATTTTAATGGAAGTTGAGGAAAATCCAGAAATTAGCGTTCGAAGACTATCTGCCATGTACCCCACAATTTCAAAATCTTCCGTAGGAAATATCTTACACAAAGAAAATTTATATCCTTTTCATTTTACAAAGGTGCAAGCACTGCTAGAAGGAGATTTTCCTGCTCGCGTAGAATTCGCTAGATGGTTACAAAATCAGAAAAATCAAGATGAAGATTTCTTCAGGAACATTTTGTTTGGTGACGAAGCTACATTCTCAAAAAATGGAATTTTTAATGTACATAATGCACATTATTATTCGTACGTTGGTGACAATCCCCACGTTGTTCAAGAATTTAAGCATCAGCATAGGTTTAGCATAAACGTCTGGATAGGAGTAGTTGACGATTATCTACTTGGACCTGTGGAATTACCTGCTCGTTTAAATGGTGCTGATTACTTACATTTCCTGCAAAATATTTTACCTGATTTGTTAGATGAGGTGAGTTTAAATATTCGGCAAAACCTATGGTATCTACAGGACGGCTGTCCGGCCCACTTTAGCAGGAATGTACGAGACTTTCTAGATAATAACTACGAAGACCATTGGATTGGAAGAGGCGGTCCAGTTGCTTGGCCAGCAAGGTCGCCGGATTTGAATCCTTGCGATTATTGTGTTTGGGGATACATAAATGCATTCGTTTATTCCGTTCCGATACAAAATCGCGCACAACTCTGGCTAAGGATACAAGATGCTTGCAACGAATTTAGAAATAACTTTGGAATTTTTGCAAGAATTCGGCGTTCTCTAAGCAAAAGGGTAAACTTATGCATAGAGACTAATGGTCATCACATCGAGCAACTTTTGTAACAATCTACCTTTGATACTTGTTCTTTTTTTGTTAGTTTCGTTCCATTGTAATAAATAATTTGTTTTTAATTTATTAAATTAATTTTCATCCATGCCTTGATAGTCCAAGCCAACTTCTTCGCTAAAAATAAGTAGGTACATAATAAATTGAACTTTAATGAAGAAAAAACGAAAAATTTACAAATCGATTTTTCTAGAAAACGGTGTATCCTACCGACTTAAAGTAAGAGTACAGTTTAGTACTGGAATACCTGAAAATTTAATAATCTAGTGTCACAAATGCTTAAAAGTTAAAGACAAAAAAGTTATGCCTTAAGATAACCGTTGACCTACCCAAAACGGACGCCTATGACCGGTACTAGAAATTCACAATTGATGGAATCGATTCATCTCTGGAGGATAAATAAGCATACCAGTTTTTGTTTTTGTAAATAGAAGCGTTCTGGAGGAATTAAAAAAAAATAAATACAAGGCGCCATCTTCAAAGAACTCTAGCTCCCTTTGGAAGCATTTTAGGACTAGGTGAATTTGGGTTTAATTGTCTTAAAATTATCTGAGGAAACTCCGGTCTTCGTTTGTCAGGAGAGTTTCTGGACACCTGTATATATATATATATATATATATATATATATAAATTGTTGCTTAAACTTTCTTAATGGAAATCTATATTTATTCAAACCGTTAAAATCAAATGAGTGCTGAATGTTGATGAATGATCGATGAAATGAATCCTCTTCTGACGTCGGTCTTGGTACTTTTTCTCTTCTTGGTAAAAGTTCATTTTTCTCTCCCACTTCTTGTATTTAATTTCAATTTTTCTTTATTTTCTTAAAATATTTTCATTTCAACCTTTGTATCAATCCACCTACTAATATATAGATTTGTTCTTTATTTCATTAGTTGAAGTTGCTTTATCTTCAAGATTTCTTGTTTTGTGGTAATTTATGATTTTTAAAAATATTTTTGAGATTAATTACTTTTTCCTTTGTTGAATTTCCACGAATTTTATGTCATGACCGCCTTAACACGCGAAGACGCCGTCGTTTACTGCTAGAGATCCCCAGAAGATTTGCTTTTTTTATTTCTCCAATCTTTCATGTACACTTACCGCGCCATCTTTAATATTCCAAATCTCATGTATTTAATCGCGTTGCTATTACCAAATATTTCTAAATATAGTTCGCATTTGTTATAGACATTTATTGCTTTTCAAGTTACACTGTTTCGGCTGTTAATACCAGATGTTTTTATATGAATTTGCTCTTATTCTAAAAGAATTTGACATTCTAAAATTCCTATCATAAACGATGAATATATTTCATAAGATATCAACAAATCTAAGACAAATAACAGGACTAATATATAAATAAAAACTTATTTCACATCCCTTTTAATACAGTTTTCGTACGTAAGCAATATAATATTTTCGAAATTCATTATTAACTCTAATCTATTGATATGATGTATTTAATGCAAAATTATGATGTTATATACCAGGTGCATCTAAAAACAACCTATTTAGATTTCGTTTTGATTTATGTATGCTACGTTTAATTAATTTATACTTCATTTAAAAGATTCACATATAAAATATAGTACATGCGTGTGCAGCATTCATTGCGTTTGCTCCCAAATGGGCGTCCTTACTTATTAGATCTATAGTGTTATTTTTTTAACAATAATTCTTTTCTTTTGTCGAATAGGTAGTTACCTATAGCTAGAAATGTTAACATAATGGAATTCTTAAAATAATTATAGATGGTATAGCTGCTACCATCAGTAAAACATATGCATCGAATGGGATTCTAAGACGAATTATATATGTAACCCGTTTAATAAATTTTGAAAAATATAACTTACCATTTAAATACGATGCCTTTAAAATCGACACAAAACCATGTCCAGGAAATAACGAAGCAACACCGATAGAGATAGTGGCGAAAGTCGAAACCAACTTCGCCACATTAGTATTAATGGGAACTGTATTCGTCCATCGTCGCGTAAACCACGATACGTTTCTCCTGCTCTATAGGTGGCGCTAGCCATAACATTTTAAATGCCTATTAACCGACGCCTTTTTAAAATTCGAACATTTCTGACTATTACTTAAAAAATATATATACAATACTTTCGAATAATAATGACTAAATGTATAAAGGGTTAATAGCGTAAAATTTAAAAAAATCGATTATAAATTGTGTTACAAAAAACAAATCCTAATACATAAAACAAAGTCGAGTTAGTTATACCATTTATAACTCAAGAACGGCAGGACCGATTTTAATGATCTCTGATTTGTTGAATTCGTCTCAGCCCCAAATAGCAGGATAACTATTAAAATATCGAAAAAATTCACAGAAAAAAAAATTATACAGAAAATAAATTTTTAAATAGATTAGGCTAGGAACTCCGGCATCTCCTGCAATTGGCTGCCTACGTCACGCACGCTTATAGCTTATTTGTAATAATTGCTGTCCATTGCAAATCAGTGACATAAATGTGTATTTTTTTGTTCCATGCTGTCTGTGATTTGTTTTGAAAAAAGCATATAAAGGTTACCTGTCGATTTGTTTGTTTTGTGAGAGTGTTATTAAACATCTTATTGTGCGAGCATTATTATTAACGATACCGCGACCCAAAAGATCTAATCTTTAGGAAATCTAATCAAAGGAAAATTCAAAGGTGAGGAAGTTCTCATTCCTAGGATTCCGATGATCCTAACCGATATGCCCTTTGAGTTTAAACGAATTCAATTTCCGATTCGTCTTGCATTCGCCATAACGATTAACAATCACAAGGCCAATCCTTGAATGTTTGTTGTCGCAATCTAGAAAATGCATGTTTTTGTCATTGGTAAATTGTACGTGGCATGTTCACGTGTAGGCATACCATCCGCTTTGTTTGTTCTTGCGCCTGATAACAAAACGAAAAATGTCGTATATCACAAGATCCTTCACTGAAGAGAATCGACCCGAATGTAACCCATGCAGCAAAATACTTGATTTTTGTACTTTTATTGAATTTTTATTTTCTTTATACAGGTTGTTCCCTGAGGTAACCGACAAACTTACACAATGTGTTTTAGAAGTGATTCTAAACAAAAAATTTCATTCATTTCAAACTGTTTCAGTAATGTATTCAATCATGAAATTACACAACAAGCTAATAAACTAATATTATAAAAATTGCTCGAAATGTTCGCATCTTCCTTCTGAACATGTTGCTAGTCTTTGGGCCATATTCTGTTGCCAGTTAATATCTGCAAGTTCATTTCGTAGGGAATCTACTACTGCAATTATTCTTTCGATCAATTCTTCTCGCGTATTTGGCTTACCGTTATAGAAAACACTATTTTTTAGACCACCCCAAAAGAAAAAGTCCAATGGTGAAAGGTCAGGAGAACGTGCAGGCCATAGTACAGCCTCTGCCTATCCACCGTCCAGGAAAATTTTGATTAAGAAAGTCAACTTGCCTACTAAAATGCGGTGGAGCGCCGACATGCCACGTCGACATGCCAATGATCCCGACAAAGTATCTTCTAAGAAATTCCCATAATAATTGCCGTAAGATTTCCTTGGATAAAATGTGGACTAATAATGTCTTTGTTTAACAATCTATACCATACATTTACAGAAAAACGATGTTGGTGGTTAACCAAAACTATATTATGTGGGTTTTCAATAGCCCATGTGTGAGAATTTCGAGTGTTGTTTATACCTTCTTGAGTAAATTGAGACTCGTCTGTAAAAAAGGATACGCGAAATAAGTTCTAAATTGTTCTGTAACCATTGACAATACTGTACGCGATTCACAAAATCTTTTGGTAGCATATGATGAGCTTTCTGTAGATGATAGGGAAAAAGCCCATTGTAATGTAAAATTCGCCATACCTGGGTTTGACAAACACCGGTCATGGTAGATATCCTGCACATACTTGTGGATGGATCTTGTTCAATTTCATTTGGGACAACATTAGCTTGCTGATGAAAATCTAACTTTTTTCGACAAGTGAATTTGGAGAAGATCCCGTCTTTCTCCAACACTGAAAGACATTAGAAAATGTGGAAGGGTGAGGAACTGCACGATTTGGAAAACGTTGCCGATATTCTTGTACTGCAGCACGTCCGCTTCCATCACAATACCCATACACAAACACCATGTCAGCGTATTACGTATTAGTGTACGTTCTAGGCATGATTACTGATAATATTTTGAAAATTATCACGTATCGATAAATGACATAAGTAACTAAACTGAAATCTAAAGAACGAAAAAGAAATTAAGCAAAGTGTGTGTGAACTTTTTTGTTTAAAATCACCTCTAGAATACACTGTGTAAGTTTGTCGGTTACCTCAGGGAACACCTGTATATATTATCGTAATAAACTATTGAACTTAATGAAAATTTTTTGTATTCGTTTTATTACGTTAATAAAATCCTAAATTAAGTTTAGCTAAAAGTTAACACGATATCTATTGAGTGTTAGGCGGTACGAAAGCTAGTATTTAATAAAACAAAGTTTACACTTGTAGACCATATAAAATCCTAACATTTAGCTTGTGGTGATATGTCTATTCAATTAGGTATACAAATTTTTAAGTCAGCTAAAAATTGTTGCTGTTAATTTGAGCAATAAGAGCAATCTCTATAACAGAGAGAAATTGGTTTAATAGCCTAGTTTTTGAGCAATGTTTATAAACTATACGAACGCAGGGAAACCGACCAACTTACCGTTTAGAAAGAGAGTAGCATGCTTACTCGGCTATTTGCACTGGACGCTCAAAAGTCAAAATCGATCTTTCTTATTCATTTTCAAATTAAAGGACGCACGGTCGGGTGTATTGCGTATATGTATATTTTTAGAAAAGTCATTTTAGGTATCTATTAAGTACTTATGTCCCACAAAACTTTGCAAAAATTGACTTAGAGATAATAATCATTTATATACTCAGTTAGAAATCATGTTTATTGGATCTACAATAGGTGTGTTGATACAACATTCGCCTTTTATTCAATAGGACCCGATTTTGATTCCCAACTTTTTTATTGCACAATTATATTTACGTATTATTGTACCCGTTTAGAAATTACAATGGACAAGAGTTTAATAGCTCAGTTTGTTAAGAGATAGATTGATAATTAAAAGGTTTTAGGTTCGATTTCCAACACTACTATTTTTATCGAGAATGCAGGCGTTCTTATAAATAAATAATAAACGGTTGAGATCTCGAGTGGCCATAGAGATTGATGACCCACGAAGGTTGAGTGCTGCCACATATTCTCAAAACATTTATCGGTCTTGGGACATTCACGACTTACAGTAATATCCAATAAAAACCTGTTTACTATTGAGAACGACTCCTTCTCATTAATTTCTGTTAATATAGGAATGATGGTTCTTCACGATAGACACATATCTATAAATTAATGGTATAAGCTGTCGTGAATGAGGAGGTGCTGTATAAATGCATGGGATTGTAGTCGAAACGAAAACGGGCGATATCTTACAGTTTTCTTATAAACAAATATACTTCTTAATAACTATTGGCTCGGAAATTTTAAAGACATTTATGGAATTTCAACCCTTTTCTATTTTCTGTAAACTTTTATCGATTCTTCATTTTATTCAATTGATTTGGTGCAGTAATGAAAAGGAATATTGAGGTTTCAAAAAAATGAGGGATTTTAATATGATTTTTGACTTTTTAAATGGTTCTGGCCCCTTTTTTTAAATTACTGAAACCACATTGATCCAGAAATACTAATTTATTGTAGGCCCTGCAAGAAAAGTCAGTGTTTTTTTTTTTTTAATTTTTAGAATGCCCCAATTAGTCTGGTTCAAAAATAAAAATCCATTTTAGGTGCATAAAAACAAGGAAGGTTTTTTGAGTTCTTTTCTGGTAATTATGCTTGGTTTTGGATGCTTTTCAACCATTTAATTTTTAAAGAGCCCCTCTTTGGTGTTTTTTCAATTAGTTTTGCATGTGCCAAATACCCTGGTCTAGAAGTAATATTTTATATACTACTGATACGTGTTTTGAACTCATCTTAGTTCTCGTCAGTGTACGAGAAGAAGCCCACCAACTTTGCGTCGTTGCTAATATATGCACAATTTTGTACTTCACATGTCATGTAAAAGTATCTCAAGATATCTAACGTCAAATAGAGGTACGCTGGCAACGGTTTTCGTGGGTAGCTAAGCTACTAGAACGAAAATATACGTTTAAATATGTAATCCACTACTTGTAGCTTAGCTGACGCCAATATATCATGTAAAAGATAAACATATGGATGTTTACCTAACATCAACTGTAAATACATTAACACAAAAATATTGAAAACATATCTGTATATGCATACATGGATATGCAGGGTGTGCATATACTGACATGTTTTTAACATTTTCGTATTACTGTATTTACAGTTGATGTTAGTTGCCACCTGCCTCGTGCAAATAACATAACTCGCGAAAACTGGTCTTACTTAATTTCCTAAATTCAATAGCCCTCCTCGGACTTACCTTTCGTGAGCATATAAGTCAGCCAACCAGCACCACGGACATAGTTCAGTGAAGACGGGTGGGTTCTTTGATAAAACGTTGTAAGTCTAACTGATCTATATTTAAGAAGGGTGCCGCTGCGATTTATAGGCTGCTTGTGAAAGTGGATATATACGTTACGCGGAGGACGTATTTGCCATAACGTACCCACGAAAGTTCCAGATATGCTAAAGGACAATACAACATAAAGAGAAACACAGCAACCAAATACTAAACAACAAGATTGATTGTGAACGCTGGTTCTATAACAGAGAAATGTGAACTAGCAGATATATATGTGTTAAAGTATAACGTTGAGTGAAGCCCCGTATATATAAATACGTAAATGATTACTGCAATAAATGAATACACCAAATTGAATTAGTAACAATTTATACAGGAAAATTCAATATAATAAATATACCAAAACTTTTGAGCGTGTTGGAACCGCACTGTATATTATATGACAACAAAAAAATACGTATACTAGAGATTTCGAATATGCGTTCACAAGTGATATAACCTTATGTACAAAATTTAAATGACGTTAAATATTTATAGCAAACGCCAATTAAGTTGGTGCGAGGAGGGGTAAGTTCGCGCAGAATTAAAAGTAGTGGGGAGATTTGTATTTGGTTTTACATCAAATGTCAGAGAATTCTAACCTTTGAGCGTGTATCACTTTATGATCCCTTAGCAAAGGGACGTCAAACGTCAATGACAAATGTATTCTGACAATTACTTGAGTACTGGGGGTGGACGTTTTTAAAAACGGCTTCTGCGCACCCCCTCCTCGCGCCGAATTAATTGGCGCTTGCTATACATAACTAAAAAAAACATCAACACAAAGATTCAATACAAATACAAATACATGAATGTAAAAATGGTGTAAACAATAACACATTATTCAATGCTCAAAACAGTTATAAATTACTGGAACTCATTCAACAAATTGATAATATTTACGTGACATTAAATATGATATTACGAATATATCTGACGTAAATAAAAATTTCAGCGTTATCTATTAATTAAAAAATGTAAACAAACAGAAACTTCCTTTCGATATTACGTTAAGTAATTTATTCCTCTTATTCTCGTTCCGATGGGTGTTAAAGTTATCGGAAATTAATGGCAGCAGTTAACGATAGAAACCGGTCAACAAAGCGAGTACCAAAAGCCAGTAGTAAGAGCTCTAAGATAACATTTTTGGCATTAGCAAAAGCGAAATATGTAAATGAATATACAAAAAGGTCGTAAAGAAAATGGCGTAATGCGTTACTCACGTAAGTTGGTTGAAGGCAATATAAATATCAGCATAGACGACGGCACAAATCGAATTATATATTGATGTTAATTAAGAAGCGTGTGTAGGCCACAATATCCACCTACTTCGAAGTATAATCAAAACTTACGATATTTCACACAATAATCTAAAAGCAGCGATACACAAGCACATACGTCCTAGTGACGGAAGTCAAACACGATGCCACACAACATTCCCACGCATGCCGGGCCGCGTCGATTCTCAATCAATAATTTCTCGCGGTAAGTCAATCGCGTGATCTGTTGACACCTGCATAGTACGATGGGGTACACTCAAAAGAAAAAGACAAGTACAATACGGCCCAAAACACGCAATTATTATTTTAAAATGATATGTTTAAACGTAACATAGTTAAACATCGATATGCTATCTTTTACATGAATTATCAAAGATAGAGTACTCGTAAACTATTAGTAAGAGAAACAGAAAGCTCATGCTATTGCATGTGAAAGAAAATATCAAGCTAATAGCCTCGACGATTATGCTGGTAGGTGTTCACTCTTTTAACAAAGTTTTTTAACACACTTTGGGATAAGGTCGGCCCTATTTCAGTGATGGCGTTGGATTTTATTCATTGGCTATGAAAATATTTGAGGATTGTTTTTGTAGGCCTGATTCTTAAAATATAGAAATTATTTGGCCCAGAAATTTGTTTTGCAATAATTGCATAGTCCCTCTCGCTGTTTCACCGTGTTGTTGGAAGTAAGCATCCTCCAACATCAACGTTTTTCTATTGGTGACAAAAAAGTTGGTTATCCTTTTAGGCTAAATAACACCATTAATTGTGACTGTTTCACCAGCGTCATTTTGAAAAAAAATTCGCCTAATCACGCTGCGGGACCAATTACACACCAAACATTTCACTTTTCAGGGATGTATGGATAGCCTATGATTGACATGCGGCTGTTCTTCTTCTCAAATCTAGCAACTTTGCTTATTAACGTAGCCATCCAAGTGGAAATTAGCTTCATTGGAGAAGTTAATTTTGTGATATAAATCAGTGTTACCTCGTTTCATTTCCAACATCCATTCAACAAACTGTCTTCATGCGCCATGGTCAATCGGCTTCAATTCTTGCATCAATTGAATCTTGTGCGAAATTTGATGAAGAGTTATTGGTGGCACGGCTAATTGTTAAGAAGATGGCATGTGGGGGTGTCTGGGTTCTGTAATATACTTTCCCTAACTGCGGCTACGTTTTCTTGCTGATCAGAATGTCGACGAACAAGTGGTGTTTCATCTTGAAGAGAAAACGAACGCTCAAATTTCTTCACCAAATCGCAGATAGTAGGACGATCACGTCTACCGAAGTGAGAACGTAATTTACGGTTTATGATCATAAAATTTTCCCCATTTCGATAATGCGTTTTAATAATTAATAATTGTTGATTGAGAGAATAGTGCATAATTATATAAATGGCAATGCTTCAAAATGACATTTATCAAATATAGCCGGTTAATGTTTACCATAGACCAAATTACGGGATTTTTAAGAATGAAGTTGCTATTGGAACACCTGCTAGATTACTTTAAAAATTAAAAAAAAAATCCATTATTTTCCTTAATAGAATTAGAAATGGAGCATTCTATAAATATCCATCATTTTCTACACACTCTACATATTTTACTTAATGTCAAAGTGTACATTGGAATTATGTTAATATTAATTCTTTATTATTCTTTTGTCTTCGCAATAAATGTTTATTCGTGAGATAAAAAGCATATGTATGTTAGATTATGGACTTTTGCCTCTAATGCTGTAAGTAAAATAAAATTGTCTTGGAAGAATACTGAATAAAATAGGTAGCTTATGTGGAATCAACGTAATCTAAAAAATATTCTCGAACTAATATCTTTATAAATAAACGATATTTAACTGTAATTTTCATCGCAAAGGATTTTAGAATAAATATAAACAAATAACATAATAAACCTTGACAGAAAAAAATTCACAGCTTATTACTACAAATATTAATTATAAATCAATATATACTGTCTTTCAAAAAAATTCGAACACCCAGCAGAAGTTGATCAATTTTAATAAAATTTATACATAATGTTTGTTTAATCAAACTTAAGAAATGATTATATTTTCGAACTAAAATATTAAAAAATAACAACGTTGTTTAATAACACAGGTCTACAAAATTAAACTTTTTGACAAATGTTTTTATTTTGAAAACTGATTTTTTATAATTTTGGTAGGCTGATTTCAAAAATTCTATGCATTTATTTGTATCACCTAAGGTTTTTTTGCAAATATTAAATGAAAAAAAAACGATATTTCTAAAAAAAAATATTTGTTTATTGACTAAAAAGGTGGAATACAAGTTAAAAAAGTGGAAAAAAATACTTTACTCAGTCTTTTTTAAGTGAAATCTTTTGTCTTTTTGCCAGAAAGCTGCGTTGTCCGGACATTCGGTTGTATGTTTTTAAGGGCATATCCCGATTTAACATCCAGCAGTAGTCCGCCATCATCGTTATGCCCCATCTGCCTTGGTATCGCCGTTCCATTTCCTTAATGTCTTGGTGAACCCTCTCTCCCTGTTCTTCGCTAACTGCTCCAAGATTTTCAGGAAAATAGTTCAAGTGTGAAAACAGGAAATGCACTTTCAAACTCATATTACAACCTAGACGATGAAAGTGTTGTAACATATTTTGAACAACATTTTCGTAGTTTTCGTCCTTAGAGTTCCTAAGAAACTTATCAATTACTTCTTTAAATGAAACCCAGGCGTTTTTCTTGACATTGGTCATTGTGTTTTGAAAATCCTTGTCTTTGCATAATGTTCTTATCTGCGGCCCAACAAAAATACCTTCTTTTAACTTGGCATCGGATAAGGCTGGAAATGTCTCGCACAAATATTTAAAACACTGTCCATTTTTGTCTAGGGCTTTAACAAACTGCTTCATCAAGCCAAGTTTGATATGGAGAGGAGGCAGTAAAACTTTTTTGGGGTCAACCAAGCTATCTCTTAATACATTTTTGCTACCAGGTCTAAGGCTTGTTCTAGAGGGCCATTCTATTTGAGTCTAATGTCTATCCCTTGCTCGACTATCCAACTCACAAATAAAGCATGGAAATTTTGTATAACCTCCTTGTTGTCCTAGTAGCATGCACAGCACTTTAAGGTCACCACAAAGCATCCACTGATGTTCTTGGTAGATTATTTTCTTTAAAAGAAGTTCAAAATTTTCATACGTTTCCATTAAATGTAACGAATGGGCAACGGGATCGAGGCCAGCTCGTTACCATTGTGCAATAAAACGCCTTTTAAACTACGCTTACTTGAGTCAATAAGCAGGCGCCATTCTTCTTTTACATACGGCACATTTCCTAATTTTGAAATTAAGTCAGGAATATTGTTACAATACACTAGTAAAATATTGAGTAAAATATTGACATAACTCTTTTTCGCGATCCCGGTAAAAGCTTGATGTGACACCAGGTGCCAGTAAATGTTTCTCACGAAGTCGGGAGGCTAACAATTCGGATGCATCCTTTGGAAGGTGCAAATCTCTAATTAAATCATTTAGTTCGCTCTGGTTAAACACTTCGGGCTCTCTGAAATCTGGTGTGAAATCTGAGTCATCTAGATCGCAATTAGATTCCTCTGATTCTGACGATATGACGTTTTCTAGTGCTTTTGGGGCGGTAGGTATCGGTACATTTGGTCCATGAGGAACTGGTCGAATAGCAGAGTCAAGATTGGGATACAAAATTTGTTTCTTATTTTTTTTCTGTTGAATCCTTGAACATTACACGAACAAAAATAACAATCATCACTGTGATTTCTAGGCTCTCGCCATACCATAGGAACACCAAAGCTTAAACATTTCTTCCTACCTTTTCGCCAGTTTCTTAATGCTTCAACGCAAACGGAACAAACAGTATGAGGAGCCCAGGACTTGTCTTGGTCGCCAATTTTTACACCAAAATAAGCGTGGTATACATTTTTCACAAACGAAGTTATAGTTTGCCTCTGCTTTACTACGACATAACTACCACAGATATAACAAAAGTTATTGGGATTGTTCACACAATGTCTTCTTTCCATATTTATACGCAACAACGAAGACAACAAGCGCGCGGACACAGTAGCATGACGACTAACACAACCAAACTGCACATAAGCAGGTTTCAACGTTGTATTGACGCTTCTGCGTCGACTCTGTTGCTTTGCTGAGAAATCTAATATTCACCAGTGTTACCAAATCACATTTAATTTCATAAAAATCAATTCATTTAAAAATCATGCTTAACATGGAACAAACATATTCTTGTCATAGGTATGTATATTAATAAATTAACATTTTTAAGATATAGAGCGCTATAAAAAAAAATTACGTGATAGAGCAAAAATATGGCGTTTTTTGGAATAAGGGACCCCAAACATATACAAATTAGTAAACAGCTTTCAAACATCAAAATCACTGTAGACCTGTGTAATGGGTGGGTCCGCCGCGGTTTCTTATGCATTCGATAACTCTTCGAGGCATGCTTGAAATTAAATGATTTATGGTATCCTGGGGAATGTTATTCCAGGCTTCTTGAATTAGGTGACTAAAGTCAAGGTCACCTCTAGTTTTTATTAACAGAAACGTATTACAGCCTGTTGCATTGCTATACCTGGAAAGGTTAATTCAACCCTGTTTCCAACAACACGTCTTCACGTCTTCCTATAGCAAGGGTTATTACAAGGTTCTTACAAGAAATTAATGTATGACTTTCCCGCTCTCCAGACTTGTTACCAATCGAACATGTGTGGAATATGATTGGTACTCGACTGAGTAATTTACCCTAACCACGAAATAATCTACTTCGCCTTCGTCGCCGAATTCAAGAAGACTGGGATGACATTCCCCAGGATACCATAGATCACTTAATTTTAAGCATGCCTCGAAGAATTATTGAATGCATAAAAAGCATTGTTATTTTTTAAAATTTTAGTTTGAAAGTGTAATCATTTCTTAAGAATGATTAAATTTTGCAAACCAAAATTATGTATCATATAATTTATATTCATCTCCAAATCGATGCGAGTTACACTTTTTCACTTCTTTTTAACCATTTTTAGTTCTATATAAAAATACGTTGAGGGAAGGAGAAAATGTCTATAGCCCATCTATAGAAGGAAATATTTGGATATATATATATATATATATATATATATATATATATATATATATATATATATATACATACACACAGTACTACATTTTTCAGGTCATTGATTTGGGACTCAATTCTGAGAATTGCACGTAAAAGTAGCCCCACAAAGAAGAACTTCTGCATCATTCGCTTTTTTGTCAAGTTGGCTGCATTAATAATTTAATGACTGTGGAATAAGCAACCCTTTTGTTCAGAGTGAATTACATTTTAAAACCAGAAGAACATTGAATATTTCAATATGGAAAATAACAAGTGCCCAAAATTGGATTATTTTTGTTACGTTTGTGGTCATATCGTCCCAAAAATAGGCAAACAGGATCGAAAAAACTTGTTTACTGAGGAATTTAAAACAGCGTATTGTCATTATTTTGATGAAACAGATTTAAGTGGTGCAAATTTTACGCCGAACACAGTGTGCAAAAGTTGTTATAATACCCTTATAATGTTGATACATGGAAAAGGTGTACAGTTTTCTTTTATGAAGCCAGTAATTTGGATGCAAGACCTAACTGGGCATTATGAATCCAGGTGCTACGCATGCATAAATTCCGGTTATGGATTGAACAAAAAAAAAATTGAAAACAAAAGTATACATTCCCGCTTTTACTGCTACACTTCAAGTACAACGCGCTGCTGTTACCGATCCACCTAAACCTCCGAGTCTGGATACTGTGTCCCTGCAAGCCGAAACCGTTTTCACCAATCCGACCAATGTGAATGATGCAGATTGGACACCCGATATTGAAAATAATGCACCACAACTGGTAACACAAATCGAAATGGATTACATTGTGGCTAAGATGGGACTATCACAAAAAAATTCAGAATTTTTGACATCTTTTTTGAAGCGTAAAAAACTGACAGAGCAAAATGTCAGCGCAACATCATACCGAAAACGCCAAGCTGATTTTCAGAAATTTTGTTCCGTTGACGAAGCAAATACGTTCACTTACTGTCATGATATCCCAGGTTTAGTGAAATATATGGGAATGGATTATATCGCTGGCGACTTGCGTTTATTCATCGACGGTTCAGTTTCAAGTTTGAAGGCTGTGCTGTTGCACAAAACAAACAAAAAACCGTCCATTCCATTGGGATTCAGCACAACTATGAAGGAAACATATGAAACATTGGGCGAAATTTTAGAGAAAATCAAATACAATGTACACAAATGGAAGATTTGTTGTGATCTAAAGGTTGTCAACGTAATACAAGGCATTATATTAAAGGGCGGTTTTCCAAAATACTTCTGCTTTCTTTGTAATTGGGATTCGCGATACACAGGGAATCAATATCAATGTAAAGATTGGAAAGCAAGAACTCCCGAGCTCGAGAAACAATTAAAATTTCGTAATGAACCTTTGATAAAGGATGTGATGATATTTTGTTGCCATCGCTCCACATGAAATTAGGAATAGCTGGGAAATTCGTTGAAGTGGTAGTCAAAGATATTGGGGACGCCTATGACTGTTTGAAATCCATCTTTCCAAAACTCAGTGAAGCTAAAATTAGAAAAGGTACGTATCGTTGTCTGTATTTAAATATTGTCAAATCTAAATTTGTTCACTTCGATATATTCGCATTATAATTACCAATAATTTTTTCGCAACTGATTTTTTTTTTAATTTCAAACAGGTGCTCTGAATGGACCGGATATACGAAAATTAATGAAAAGCGAATCTTTCACAAATATTCTATCGAACCATTATAACCACCTATGTGCATGGGACGCATTGAAACAAGTCATTGAAGGCGTTTTAGGAATGAACCTTGTACAGCGAGACGACATACAGACACGAGTGGACAAGTTGCTGTATTATTTTGAAAAAATCAATGCATCCATGACGTTAAAATTACATTTCATGCATTTCCACCTTGATACCTTTTTGTCATAATTACCTCAGGAATCGGACGAACAAGGAGAGAGGTTCCACCAAGTGATCATGCAAATGGAAAAGCGATTAAAAGGCAAAAAATTAGATGCATTGCTTGGGGAGGTTTGTTGGTGGAGTTCTAAAATTATGCAGTTTGAAGATGAAAGCACCGTAGATGAAGATGACACCGAAATTATGTCTAACTCGGATGATGATGCAGACTCAGAACATGAATATGAACAACCTACGAAGAAAACAAGATTATCAGAACCACAAGCGTCAACTTCAAGGAGGATGGATATTGACAATAATTGAAAATGTTCTAAATTTTGTTTCCATGCATAGATAACAAATAAAAATCTCATATTTTCTGTGTAAGAATAGCTGTAATATGAACCGGAATTTTTTTTTCATGCAAAATAAAGTTTATAAAGAAAAAAAACAGCATATTTGTGGATTTGTAATCCAGTTATTGAGCAAAAAAGGTGAAAAAATGGGGAAAGAATAGGCATTTTTGCGATTTTTAAGGCACTGGATGCACTTTTTTCGAGTAGGTTTGTTCCGCTTTTATTTTCTCCAATTCAATATCTACAACTTTGCTTCAGACACAAAAGAGATATTCCGGACGGTATACCGAGATATAACCGTGTTAAAATATAGAAAAAGTGATCAAAATCCACCTTGAGCAAAAAAATTCGTATGGCCATTAAATTATTAATGCAGCCAACTTGACAAAACGAATGATGCAGAAGTTCTTCTTTTTGGGGCTACTTTCACGTGCAATTCTCAGAATTGAGTCCCAAAAACATGTGTTGTACTGTGATATATATATATATATATACAGGGTGATTCAAATTAAGTTCGCACTATTGCTATCTCTGTTATTATTGATTCTAGAAAGTAGGTTAAATTAGCAAAGTATTAGTGTTTTTAACATTAATTAGCATGCAGTTCATGAAAAAAAAAAACGCATTATCGAGAAATTTTGAAATTTATAATTTTTTTAAATGGAACAGCCTGTATATTTTTTAAAATTCTGAATGATAATGTTCTTTGTAATATAAAAGTTTCAACACACTATTGTCCTAAAGCGAATAATAAAGTAGTTATAGCAGTTTCTATTTCATTCTAAATGTTGTCATTGCACCGCTAACTTTTGACAAAACAGATACATATTTTGTGTTTAATGTGTTTATTTTAACATATTACAGCTTACAAAATTAAATTAAAAAGAAGAAAGTACATGTATAATTTATAAATACTGCTCAAAGGTGTCACCTTCCTGCTCAAAGGTGTCACCTTCCTGCTCAATACATTTTCGTGCTCGCTTCAGTACACTCATGGTGGCTCTTAAGATTGTCCTTCTATCTAATTGGCAAAAAACTTCTCTGACCTTGTTTTGCAATTCGCGCACGTTGTCGTATCGCGTTTTGTACACCTCATTTTTTAAGTATCCCAAAGGAGAAAGTCTAAAGGTGAGAGGTCAGGGGAGCGTGCTGGTCATTGAATTGGACCATTTGTACCAATCCACTTTTCGGCAAAGATGGTGTCGAGGTAGGTTTGCACTAGGTGATAGTTGTGCGCAGGAGCACCGTCCTGCTGAAAGTATAAATTTTGGCGATCAGGTAATTGGCGTTATCAAGGAAATCCTCTAGAACGTTACGAATAAATTCCAGATATCTGTTTCATGTCAACGTACCATTGTAGAACAGTGGACCAACGACTACCGAACCAATTAATCCGCACCAAACGTTAAAACTAAATCGAACTTGTGCAGGATGTGGACGAACTATTAATATATTTTCTTGAGACCAGTAGTGACTATTTTTCTTATAAAACATGCCTCTATTTGAAAAATTTGTTCGTCACTCCATAAAATACACTGTGCTCCATTCAAATTTTCATCACAAAAACTAACAAACCAATGACAGAAAGCTAATCTCCTGGCGGAATCTCCTGGCTGTAATGTTTGAGAGATTCTGAACTTAAAGGAGATATAACAAGTGTTCATTTGAAAAGTCAATCTAGTAGCATGTGATTTACTGAGAACATTTTGAAGTATGTCGTAAATTAAAATTTACTACTTAACCTACGAAATACAAATAAATAACAAATAATAGGTATTTATTGAAAACTATAACAAATGTTGAAAATGTTGTCCTTCAAGATCAATGCACTTTAAAATCCTCCGTTCAAAATTTCTGATGATATTCTGCAACATTACTGGATTGTTATTAATTTCCATGCATTTCTGTTCGATTCTCTGTAGCATATCATTCAAATTCAATATAGGTGTTCGAAATTTTTTATTAGATAAGGCCACAAAAAGAAGTCCCAAGGTGTTAAATCGCATGAACGTGCAGGCCAGGAAATTTCAGTATTTCGACTAATTATACGCTCATCAAAAAATTCTCTTAAATAATCCAAAGATTCTGCAGTACAGTGACAAGGTGCTCCGCCTTGTTGGAAATAGGCATTTTGTAGTTCATCATCATGCAACTGATTGACAAATGGTTGTAAAATTGCCATACAGTACCTTTGAGCAGTTAACGTTCCCTGAAAAAATATTGGTCCAATGATTCGCCTTTGACTTATCGCTGCCCAAACACCAACTTTCTCTGGATGCAGCGATTCTTTATTAATTACATGTGGATTTTCACTACTCCAAATTCTTGTATTTTGTGAATTTAGGTATCTCGTTTTATAAAACCATGCTCCATCAGTAAAGATGACTCTTTGCGAAAGTTATCCATTATTGTTCATATTTACAAACCAATTACAAAACTGTAGTCTACGTGGGTAATCAATTTCTAACAATTCTTGTACTGCTGTGACACGGTATGGATAAAGTTGCATAGCTTTTTTTAATAACTTGTGAGTTGTACCAACAAAAAGTTTTATTTGTTGACTCAAATGTCGAACAGATGTTTGTGTTTCATTTTCCATTATTTATTCAACGCGATTGACAACTTGAGGTGTACGTTTCTTTACTGCTCCGCTGCCTGATTTTCTTAAGAGACTACCAGTTTCAGAAAAAAGCTTTAATGTTCTATCCAAAGTATTCTTAAATTGTATATAATCTATTACAAAATGTGGAAACTCAACTTGAAATTCTACCATGCAATCTTGAACTGAATAAACCCATAAACCATCAATTTTATTACCACTCCGAAAATAAGCCTGGACTAAAAAAGTTTTATGTTCTAAAGTGAAAGTCATTTTAAAACTGAGAAGCAATTTATTTAAACCAGAATCGACGCACGATTATTTTATGCACTAACTGATATTTGTGATTGACATTATCAAATGTCATTTGGATTTACGTTTACGGAACAACAAACACATACTAATATATTTGCGTCTTATTCTATCGACATTTCAAAGTAACCTGGATTGACTTTTCAAATGAACACTTGTTATGTGAGGTATGATAGGCTTCGTGCCTCGCACAACTTTCATTAAAATTTCATTTTTAGGAATAGCCTTACTTTATTATTACTAGACTTCAGTTCTCCTGAATGAAGTGAAGTCTAATAAATTTTAATTCGTGTACTATTCATCAAACTGTCCCTTACTTGCTCATCTATGACATGGCTTATAAATGATATTGAAATTTGTGGCCAAATCGAATGTTATAAATAAAAATGGATTACCATGTTGTAAGGTAAGAATTATGGAACATGCTCGTGCCTTACAATCTTATCACCAATTTACGTACTTTACTTTTTACTTATTTTAAATCACGTTGTTACGCGTCCGTAACGTTCAACGCTTCATTACGTTATTTTGTAATTTAATTAATGATATCTTCAATATGTTTCGTTCCATTTCCATCGAACCTACCTGTATAGGTATCGTTATTCGTTATTTTAATATATATCTAATTTCTTTTAACTTTTTTCCTTTTTTCTCGAAGCGGAGTGCTCGTTTTTTTCGAAAAGAAAAGTGCAATACTCGCTCTTTACACACTCCGTCGTTAGACGTCGATCTTTTTGAACGTGGTTATCGATCTCTCCCATCACGGACATTGATCGATGTAGTGAATTATAACCTAATGGTTATAATTACGGCCCCGTGAGGGATTTAATCGATCTTATATCCAAAATCATTCGCTAAGTGCGATATCTTCTTTGGAGGATTTGTAGTGTTGGGAGAAGTTATTTGTAGCACGTAAAACTGCATCGCTTCAATTTCATCGCCATTGAACGTATTATTCGGTATGTATAGGGCTTTTATTGACTTATTCTCCTTTCGCTTATTTCGATTGTTATTTCTTTATTTAGATGGTGAACCCGACGGGCAATAAATAACGTAACACCACCCGATTGTTCCCGCAAGTAACGCTTTTTTTTCTGGAGGGAGAAGGGACCCGATCGCCGATCTTTCCCACCAGATAAGCACTCGATTCGTTACTTTATTTTCTTTTGTCATTCGTAAATTTCCTGATTTATTTCACATATATATTTTTATTATTATTAATTAATAAATCGTCGTCGAATAGTCCCAGGTGTTTTCCTAACGAAAAAACCTGTGTGGCTTGACCTTCTTTTTTGTAGGTCATTTCTTATACTTTTTTCGTTCGCTTCACGAACTATATTAGCCGTTTCAATTTAACGTTGCGTTTACACTTTACTTATTTTTGCTAACTAATTTGGAATACTTTAATTATATGCCTATAGATTATTTTTGCTAATTGATTTGAATACTGTAATTGTAGGCATTTCATATTTTTGCTAACTAATTTGGAATACTTTCATTATATGCCTTGCTGATTTTTGTTAACTTTTTTTGAACACTTTAATCGTATGTATTTCATATTTTGCTAATTGATTAGCATACTTTCACTATATGCATTACTTATTTTGCTAAATCTTATTTTTATTTAAAAACTTCCTAGTTTAAGAACGATTAATTTCAACGAATTGTTGAACTTGTAATACATTGTGAACCAACAAGAAAGAAAGAATACGTATTGTTTTTTTTTTGGCGTACTAAGGCCATCAGCCACACTGTAAATTATTTTATTTAACGATTTATTTGAAATTACATAACATTGTTCTTAATTAAATCTTTTTCATACTTTTGACTGGCCTTCAGTCGCATAATAAAATTCACTATTTTAATTTAATTTTTGTCTTCAAATATATACCATACAGGGTCTAAGCAAATTTATAATTTAATCATAGTGCACCATTTCCAGTTTTATCACAAGTGTTTTCTCTTCATATTTACTGGTTGTCAATAAATAAGATTTGTTTGGTTGGAAACAACGAATTTTCTTTTTTTTCCTCGTCTCTCGATCCTCGAGAGTGGAACGAGACTCGGTCACGGAGCCGGCCTTCTGCCCCACGCAACCTGCCTTTTTTTTTGTTATAATAAATTTTTATCAAGTTTCCGAGTTTGCGACGTCCAGCGGCAGAAATCCGGTGGCGCCCTTATCCACCTTTTTATTTAGTTACTTACTTACCTCTGGGTCTTCCCACCCCCTGGGCTGAGGCAGCCTCAGAAGCCGGGTGGGCCGTTGGACGTTGGCAAGAACGGGCAGTGGCAGTTTTAGTTGACCGAGACCGGGTCTGCTCCGGGGAGCGTTTTCTGTTTTTTTTAAAATTTTAAGCTCGACGTAGTGATCGTAGCAACGTACGTCACGATATTTAATAGATCGTATCCGGTTTCAAGGCAGTTCTTTGGCGATTCCAGAATTTTATTGAAATTACTTTAATGATTTTCATTTGATGTCCGCTGTTTTTTGAAGTGTCCATTAAAAGCTTTGCTTGGGGCAACAAACTTCTGGTGCTTCAAAACTTAGTGGCCAATATATAAGAATTACAACCTGTTTGCGTACCAAACATAAGCGTACCGAAGAAAAGACATCCCCATTGTATGAGATTATTTAAAAATACGAAAAGCTATTCAAAATAATTCGGATATAACATACGTTAGAGTATGCAATAAAACATGAACACTGTATATTTAAATACCTGAAGAATCATAGGATAGATATTACATTTATTCTTATTAACTTATAAACTTGTTGAAACGTTCAAAAGTGACTATTTTAAGTTATATCAAATAGTGCAATCTAAATAATTATTTAAAAAATTATAGTATTTTTAAAAGGGGGTGGGTTCGATTCCTACTTAAGGGCGAATTTTTTTCTATGAAAAATTCGAATAAAATAACGTCGTAAAGTGTAGAAAGAATATTTACAATTACATTACTTCGCGAAAATGCAATAAATTTGTATAACAAGTATGTGTTGTCCATTTTTCTTTATATCACATTCGTAGAATTTTTGGGATTCGTAGTTGAACAAATCGTTCAAGTATTTTTTTTATGTCGTACTGTAAAACTTTCTATCTAAAATGTGTTAGTTATTATCTCGTCATTAAAGCAATGTTTGCTGATTCTAGTCGTTTTGTAACAGTTGTCAGTTTAAGTTTGTCCAATTAAGGGCAGTAATTATTCGAATCAATGGTTTGGCCACTGAGAACAACTCATAAAACATTACCCTTTTATATCTAGCTGAACACTGGAACTGCTATCCATACCTACTTTGGATGAATATCTGCCTTGGAGACGATTGTGGTGATTCGCTTTGAACGAGCAACTAATATTTTTGAAAATTACCCATACTTCCTCGCGAACAATGGTTGAACGAGGGATAGTATTCCCAAGTCTTAGATTTACGGTATAAATAATCTTTAGAAATATTTGCGCTTAGAATTAGGACTATCGTATCTAGTATATTTCAGATTAAGATTGCTTTTTGTTTCTAAATAAAAACCAATAAAACGTGTCCGTTTAGTTCCTCAAGGTAATCGTATGTCGTATTTGTTAAATATATTCAAGCAAAATAAACCTTTTAAATCTTAAAAACTTTTAATTCTCTACTATAAAACATATCGTTGGCACTGCGAGGTCGGTAGGTAGTGAGCGCTTCGTAAGTTCTGATTTAATGCCTTTTTAATTTTATCGCGCACTATATTTTTCTCTTAAATTGTCCGATTAGGCAATTTCCAGTTCAAGTACTCATTTTAAAACAAAAAAATAATTCGCTAACTAATAAATTAAACGGTAGATTACACGTAATTATCGTTAAAACGAAATCCAATATAAATTAACAGTTTAACTAAACTTTTTTTTTTAATTTTTGCGCTGTACACTATCCATGTGTTTCTTAAATCTAAATTAATTCCGGAACATGAAATCTTTATCATAAATTGTTTTATTTCCATCGTATATTAAATCTGGAAATTCACCGATAAACTTCGATACTTTGTGCAACATCTGCTAAACCTCTTCCACTTTATCCAAGCACATACTATTTACCGAACGTTCACAGGGCCAACTCTGTAATAAGGAAAGTCATCTATTAATAAAGAAAATATAGAACTTACTCTAATAACTACGGCATTGGATTATAACAAAATCTTATGTTTCAGATTTTTAGTTATTATATCGTATGTGTTTCGTTATTATTTATAATATATATGTTGTTGGACGTAATGTTTTACATGAGAAAACGAAGAAAATACATGGATACCTTAGAGAATAACAAAACTCACGATATAGATTATGTGGAACATCCAGAGGGTGGTATACATTTATCTATTCCGCTACCGGCAGCATCGAAACTTCAGGAGCCACTTCCTCATTACTATTGTTTGGGTACTGGAAAACATGGTGGTAGTTTATTTTTAAAAATTGGCGCCGCAAGTAATTATTTTAATTTATTATTTGATTCACTTAAAATAAATGCATGTTTCAGTTTTCTGTCTAGGACATCTAATTCATTCTGGTCTGATTTTGGGGTATCAACTTGTCTACCTTAGTTCAGATGAAGAAATGTGGCATGAATGTACTACTGTACCATTACTAGTACTAGATTTTATTTACCCTTGTTATGCATTCTTATTGCTATTTTTTATATTTAAATATTCTAATGTAAGTATTTCGTTTAATTTTGAATAAATTTTAGTAATAAACTATATTGTAGATAATTATTAGCAAAAATATTGTTTTGGTTCGGTTTGGATTTATGCATTGCATGGCTTCAGGCTTATGTTTCTGGGTTCACACAATTTTGAGAGAGACCTTCGATGCTTTAGCATTTTATGATTTTGACGATCCTTATCAAAATCACTCAGTAACAACAACGGCGAAAATATCGGAAACAAATCCTGCTTTTCCTGGAATAAGCGGCAGAATGTGGACAGGTATATGTGATGGCGAAGAAGGTATGGCTATAATATATCAGAACTTTTCGCCATATTTGTATCCATTTTCTGTGGAGTTTAATATCTTGATGGGTAAGTATTTAGTCACTATCAGTATATTATCTAGATACATGGATTTTATAGGTCGTGGTGAAAAAAAAAGAAATTTGTCGTGTGAATGAGTTGGTTAGTCTTCATATTATGTTAGATTAACTTTTATTTATTCTATTATTTACTGGCACATAATTTTCATCAGATCTCTTAACACAATGGTAAGGTTATGGTGTACGAACAAACTGTATAATGTTTCGTGCTGGATTAGAAAGTGTTTAAATGATCGTTTTTTTGTATTTGTAAAGAAACAATCGCTAATCTTTTCTCAAGTCTTCATCTCAGTCTATAATATGAAACCATTTTATGAGCGTGCTCAATCTTCTTCAATATAACAATATAGCCAATGACAACGATAGACTATTTGACTTAGTTTTTTCCAATTGAGGCGCATACGTGATATGATCACTATAGTATCTGAAGATCAGCACCATTCGGTACCTTATCTACCATCCAATTTACAACGCATTGCAAGATTTTTAATTTTAAATCTAATAATAAAGTAAAGACATCATTTTCGTAAATCTAATTTCTTAGAACTTTATATAAAATTGACTAAAACCTGATTGGTTTTTATCTTGGATTATTTTGACTCAAATCGTATTTTATTAAACTTTTTACACTATTATCGACGAATGCGTACCAAAGACCTCAAAATCTAATCAATTATAACCTGTCTGGTTCACAGCGATATAAAATATCTTTATTTCCTGAATAGAATAGAATATTATTATAGAACTAAGTTTGAATACACTCTGGAATCTGCAGATTTCTAAAAAGGCAGAATTACTTAATTTGGGAGTACTTTTTGATTATAAGGTGACGTTTGCTGATCATATATTGTCTATATTGTCCTCTTCTCCATCGATAGCCCTTGGATTTGTCATACGATCTTCGGGCAGTTTTAATAACATACAAACCATAAAAACTTTATACTGTACGCTGGTTAGAACTAAGTTTGAGTATGTATCCGTTGTTTGGATGCCATATTATATTTACCGGGAATTCCTTCTTTAGCGAAATTAGAAGAGGTTTCTAAAGTATTTATTTGTCGGACAGGATTGAGAATATCCTGTTCACGGCACATACTATGATGCTTTGCTTGAGAGACATGGTTTTCAGACACTGTCTTTGCGTCGTGATATATTGATGCTCAGTTCACGCTGAAGTTAATCCACAATGTTATTGATTCTTTATCACTCTCTTGTGACCTCCTGCAAACCTCGATCTAGTGATGTACTTTACGTCCCGAGAGCAAGAACCAATGTCATGTCGAAGTCTCCGATAGCACATATGAAATGAACATTTTGGAGGTCTTTAATAATTGAATTTCAAGTTATAATTAGAGCAGACCAATTTCCGTTCGCGCCATGACCGCCGGTATGGGAGTGTAATTCATAATATATTAGAATATGCGATAGAATAGGGACGCAACATGAGCTTGTTACCGATATAAGTATAGAAGTAGAGACATTTATTCTATCAGAAATAATTAAATATACATTTGGTTTTCTGCTATTAAAGTAATATGCATAAACACACGAAAAATAAGGATATTACATATTATAGCAGCGTTGTATGTACCTATAAATAAAATGGAAAATGTATGAAATCAGTGTGTGTGTGCACGACAGAGGATTTAAAAAACACTTACCGTTTTAAGCGTCTTCCAAGGATTGACAAACTGGAGAAACTCGATTGTATATTTTCAACATCAGGTGCGTTTCTAAGGATATTTCTGAAAAACATGTCCGCCGTGAGGAAAAAATATGTTTATATTCGGAAAACGAGCGTTCTACATCTAGTGATGTTATATTCGCATAATCAAAATACTTTTTTAAGCAACTTAACGCATCTGTAGACGTGCCCTCACAAATACGTGTTAAGGTGTCAAAATTTGCATTTCTGTCTAAAACACTTTCAAATTTAATTAGAATACTTTCACTTTTTGCGTCTTCTACAGCACACAGTTGTGCGTGAACACCTTTAACGATTTGCAGTGATTCCTCTAACGACAGCGACGAATTTTTTAATTTTGTTTTGCTTCTTCTAGTCCCAAGTAATTCTCACGAATACTTTGTATATCCATTTTAATCTGGGAATCTTGAATTTTTTTCTGGCTTGTATTGATAGCTGCACTTTCTTTCGGATCGAATGATAAAACCACGTCCTTAATTTTTTCAAAATGTTCATGATAGTAAAACCCCGCCCGTAACCATGTACCCCAACGTGTCAGAATCGGCTGTGGTGGCTCAGAGGTATGGGGACACAATTCGTGAAATTTACGAATACGTTTTGGAAATTTCAGGAATACTGCCTTTGTACTCGATATTAAAGCATCTACCTCTGGATAACATTTACGAAGGCTACAAGGTGTAGAGCATGGAGTTTACAAGTAATATGTAACAAGTTAGGACAATATTTTCTAAGAGACCGGCCTACAGAACACATGGTTGCGGCACCATCAGTCATAAACATTAATACTTGGCCTTTTGAAAGTTTAAATTTTTCCAAAGTATCTAATAGCACATTAACTACAGATTGTTTTTTGCTGTCAGTTGTTTCGTCCACACATAATCACAGTTTTTTATTTTTCAGTTCGGCTTTGATTTTATTTTCAACCTGTTTACGCACCGATTGTAAATTCCTTCGTAACGTTGTCGTGCTCGGTAATGTTTGATTCGCCTATTTATTCCAAAATTAAATAAATGAATCATTACTTAACAAGGTAAACGGCAGTGTACACAATCATAATTACCCATAGTTCATGTATAAACTGTTGTCGATTAATTTTGTTATTATTGTGCTTCGAACTGCTTACGTGTTCTTTACAATGTGTTTTTGACCAACACATTAGATATGTATTGCACACTAAACATTTAATTTTTGAGCCATTGTATATTAAATCCGGGAAATCCATAATAAATTTATTCACTTCGTCTGATTTATGTGTCGATTTATGTGTCGACGACATTTTATTACGTATGCTTACACTTACATCCAGTCTAAGCACGTACCAAACACATACTGAATGCTTTTTATTAGTTCTGATGCAGTACAATTATCCTCACATCGGCGCACATGGCGCGCACGGAAATTGGTCTGCTCTAGTTATAATGTATAAGTTACTATATTATTTTTGTTATTGCTTTGACTTATTTTACAGTTAGTATTAATTTACATTTACGAGTGTAATACATTTATTTATTCTATTCTTTAGTTACTTAATTTATTATGTTGTGCACAACGTAAAGGAATGTAAGGCCGTATTAACATTCGAGGTAGACAAATTCAGGTTGAGGCGAAGCAGAAGCTTATTGCCTGCCAAGAATGTTTATAGTCGATACATTTCGTGAGACTTATTATAGTTTTCCTGCTGCCGTCAGAAATTAATCTATATTTTTTAAGAAATCGTTTTAGTTTGTTACCTGTTTAATACTATTATGAAAATTCCTAGGATAATAATGAACAACTCATGATTCTGGTTCAAAAGTTTATTTGGAGTAAAATTAGGAATATCAAAACTGAACATTTTTATTATGAAATATATACAAAATTACGATTTTTTACGGCTTTTTCCATTTCATCAATCTCCATTTCGAATTGATTTCCAACGTTTCATGCAATTTTAAATAATCTTCTCGGTTTATTTGAAACAACTAACGAGCGATCATTAAAATTTTCACTCGCGGCTGGCCGTGTATATAAAAATTATGTCGTAGCTTTAGTCATTAAGATGTTATTTCAAACATCTGTCAGTGTCAAATATATATTTTAAAGTTTCATCAAAAGAAAAATAATGGCCTTTAATGATATGCATAAAGCGTTTATGGTAGAATGTTACTTCCTGACATCTCAAAAAATTGATGGTATTTGGCAGCATTCAATAGAAAATTGCCTTGCGGAGTTTGAAGAGAGATATCCAAATACTGTTCCTAGCTATAAAACTTTCCGTGATACGCTAATGCATTGTGTAAATCTATTTCGTCAAACAGGCAGTATTTTAAGGAAAAAAGGAAGCGGTCCTCCTCTCAAGAGAAGTCGCGGCGTAATTGAAAATGTCAGACAAATTATTAACGAATCTCCTCAAACATCTATTCGCAGAGTTTCGCAACAAGTTGGGCTTTCGTATGGAACATGTCAAAAAATTTAAAAAAAGGACTTGCACTTGCATCTATATAAATTAACTTCTGTACAAAATCTATTACCTACGGATTATGAAAAAAGATCACAATTTTGACAATGGTTTATTCAAACAATGACAGACAATATTTTAAATCATACTTTTTTCACCGATGAAGCTTGGTTTTATTTGAAAGGTTATGTTAATTCGCAAAATATGCGTATGTGGTTCAGTGAAAATCCTCATTTCTACAGAGAAGTTCCTCTACATCCAGAAAAAAATAGGCGTATGGGTAGGTATGAGTCGTCACCGATTAATAGGACCAATATTCTTTGAGGGCACGATAACATCGGAGAAATATCGTAACAAAATTCTAAGTGTTTTTACTAATCAGTTGACTAATGATGAACTCCAGGTCGGATATTTTCAACAGGATGGGGCTACATCTCACGTTACACTTGAAAATATTCATTATTTGCAACAATTTTATGGCGATAGGATAATAAGTAGAAATACAGCGATTCCATTTCCACCACGATCGTGTGATTTAACAGTCATGGATTTTTTTGTGTGGCCATATATAAAGAATATTATTTATGAAACATCAATTAATAATCTACAAGAGTTAAGACATAAAATCATTGAAAAATGTGAACACATCAATAACTCACCGCAAATACTGATCAATGTTTTCAATGCTCTACGAAATAGAGTGCGATTATGCTTGGTGGAGAATGGTCATCATTTTACACATTTTTTATAATATTCTATTACTTTGTATAAAAATTATAAATATATTTAATATAAAAGTCAGCATTTCAAATTATTTTTTAACAATCATGACTAGAGAACGGACGCAATTTCCATAAAACGCAATCGGCAATTGGAATTGTGTATAACGTCGCTCAGTACATCCCGGCGTAATTCAATGAAGTATTTGTTTGACTTACTCGGACACCTGGTCTCGCCGCGATAACAATGGACAAGCCAGCCATTGTATTCCGAGAATATAGTGCTTTTTAAAGTGTTTTCATGAGCGTAGATAGAAGTGGGGTTTTTATAATGTATGTATTTTATTTATTAGTTTATATTTCGTAAGATAAATAAACTGCTGTGAGTAAGTTTCTTGTTTTCATAGTTTTAACTGTTAATTACATCGTAATTTTTGTGATAGATCCTGTTTAATATCGTTTGATTGAATCTATTTCTACCAATTATTTCGACGTAAGAGTGTGCATTGAATTTCGTTCAGTTTCAATAACTTACGCACACATTTTTAGTTTTCATTTATTTAGATCTAGAGCATTGTTTAAGTTACAGACATGATATGGAAGAATGTCGAGAACGGCATTGTAAAACAATGGCGAGTTGGATTGACGGTCATACTGGACATAATGGACAAGCCAGCCATTGTATTCAGAGAATATAGTGCTTTTTAAAGTGTTTTCATGAGCGTAGATAGAAGTGGGGTTTTTATAATGTATGTATTTTATTTATTAGTTTATATTTCGTAAGATAAATAAACTGCTGTGAGTAAGTTTCTTGTTTTCATAGTTTTAACTGTTAATTACATCGTAATTTTTGTGATAGATCCTGTTTAATATCGTTTGATTGAATCTATTTCTACCAATTATTTCGACGTAAGAGTGTGCATTGAATTTCGTTCAGTTTCAATAACTTACGCACACATTTTTAGTTTTAATTTATTTAGATCTAGAGCATTGTTTAAGTTACAGACATGATATGGAAGAATGTCGAGAACGGCATTGTAAAACAATGGCGAGTTGGATTGACGGTCATACTGATTGTATGTCCATTGTCAGTGATTCCGAAATTTATTACAAAATCCGTAAAATATCGTCAAAAATTCGTCACTTAGGATCGCAAACACATCTGAACTCTGTAAAACTTTTATGGCGGCTAATATTCCATTAAATAAACTTAGCAACCCCACTTTAAAAATATTTCTTCAAAAATATACTTGTCGAAATGTTCCTGATGAATCAACTTACGCAAATATTATGTTTCTAGGTGCTATACGAGAACAGTAGAACGCATTAGAAGCCATCTTTTAAATCAATACATATGGATAAGCGCCGACGAAACGGTGGATATGTTAGGACGCTGTGTGGTAAATGTTGTAGCTGGTGTACTACATCCAACTATTCCATATAACTCATATGTAATAGCAACAAGTGTTATAAATAGAGTTGATGCGGAAACAGTTGCTGGAACCATTAAGGAGAATATGCAAAAAATGCTTCATTCGGACGCCACGTACAAAGAAAAAATACTTTTATTTGTCAGTGACAGTGCTGCGTATATGTTAAAAACAGGCAGACTATTGAAGAAAACATATCCTAATATGCTGCATATTACTTGTGTAGCACATGCTCTCCACAGAATCTGTGAATATATCAGAGACACTTTTCCGGAAGTTGATAGACTTGTATCAGCTTTTAAAAAAGTTTTCAGAAAAGCACCATTGAGAGTAGCTCTTTTCAGGGAAAAATGTCCATCTCTGCCACTGCCTCCCACTCCAGTAATAACTAGATGGAGAACATGGCTGGAAGCTACTAGTTATTATGCTGAGTATTTCGATAGTCTAAAACATTTCGTAACACTGCTAAAGGAGGATGCTAGAAGTATTGGTGAGTGCAAGGAGCTCACACAAATCCCAAATTTAAAAAATCAGTTGTGATTTCTTCACAAACATTTTGGAAAATTGCCAAAACTAATCACTTATTTTGAAAATCGAAATCTCAAATTAAATGACGGATTAACCACATTAGATGTGGCTGTTAATAATTTGAAAAGTATTCCAAGTGACTTCGGATGTGGCCTTCGGCAAAAGTTTGAAGCAATTCTTAATAGAAATTCAGATTTAATTACATTGCAGCAATTATGTATGGAGACAATTCCACAAAATCTAACGGCTAAATATGAAGAAATAAAAGAATATTTCCAGTATGCACCTATAACCAGTTGCGATGTAGAAAGGACGTTTTCTATTTATAAGGATGTACTTAATTCAAAGAGAACAAAATTGACAGAAGAAAACCTTGAGAAACTATTGCTAGTCAATATTAATACTCCTTTACTCAACTTGAACGACAAAATGAACAAATAAAAATGTTCCAATTATAGAAATAAAATTAAAAACTTTAAAAATACAACTTTTCAACAAAAACATATGTATTTCGTAATTTTATAGATCACCACCGTTCGTTTTCCAATTATATAAATAACATTAAATATTTTAGTTTTAGTTTACTGCACTGGGTGGTAAGCGTGTCCGTTCTCTAATCATGACTAAAGACGGCAGACTATGTGCCCACACTGTCAAAGTTAATAATATTTAATAGTATAATTTAACAGTGTATTAGATAAAAATGTAGATTTTACAAAATTAGGGCAACTTTTTACCAATACTGAAGATCCATTGTACAGATACAAAGAGCACTTTAACTATGCAAATATAACATCTTTCAACGTCGAACAATCCTTCTCTGTATATAAACATATATATACGTCGCTACGTACGAACCTTTCCGAGACTAATACAGAAACATATATTATGGCATTTTTTTGTAACAATGTAAACATGTTGGGTAAGTTATTTATGTTTTTTCTTAACGTTTTGTATAGGGATTCGATATATTTATTTTTACAAAATTTAACCGTGTATTATTAAATTTGACAGTGTGGGCACATAGTCTGCCGTCTATAAATTCATGACATTTCAAATTATAATGTCAGATCTCCTCTAATAACTTAAGTTAGGACATACTTTTTGTGTACATGGCTTACTTGAGCGAAAATTTTAATGATAACTCGTTATTTATATGACATGATAACCCAGGTAACATGGTTCGCGAAAAGGGTTTCAAATCATAATTAATTCCGTTGTTAAGACGAAACTACAAACGAATGTTATAGTCACAGTTCAGTAAAAGTATAGATGTGTAACTTAATAGTAAAAGGGACCTCTATGTACAACTTGTGGACTGGGCACCGTTCGGGGAAAAGTGATAATCGTGCAACTAATAGCCTTAGTTAAATTACCATTGTGGTTATTCAAATTTTATGTATGAAGGAAAAATAATATTTCATTCGATTCACTTCTGCATTGAAATATATACATGTAATTTAGAACCCATTACATACATTTCATAGACATATTCAAATCGAACGAAACGTTCTTTTTCTACGTACTCCATTTAATTCTTTCCCACTTTCTTGAATATCTTCAAAATATATCATAAAATGTAAATTCAAATGAATATTACAAATAAACGTAATTCGTATAAAAATAGTTGAGAACCCTGTTGTTAAGGCTACTAGTAAAATATTTTGCTTCAAAATGCAAGGAACATAAATGCACAATTTTATACAAACCATCTTTTGTTTTATCGAAAAGTATAGGTTTATTAATAAAAATCATCCATTTGTCAAATATATCTCAGAAATAAGTTCTTTTTGGTTTTGGCAGTCGACACTTTGCGTTCTCATTCTTTTATCTGCATGCATGACAGTAACTTTTAGGCATGATGAATACTAAAAATAACAAACAATTAGAATGAGTAGTACAAAGAAATATTTAGGATCTATACTGACTCTTATGTTTGATGAATTTAAAGAAATACAATAGTATTTTCAAAAATTGTATAGTTTGACTTTTCAGAATAAAACACTATCCAGTTAATAATGTTCTAAAAATCTACAACTAATAATAACAAAAAAATGGTAAAACTATACACTATTATCCTTAGTGCTTAATGCTACTTACACAAACAATAAATCCAGCGAAAGTTTATAACTTTATAACATATAGCACGGGCACGCGAATACAACATTTAAATTCTTGCAAAAATTATAGTATATTATCTACCATGTACTTTTCAAACTTCAGTTCTAAGAAATTTAATTTTATAAACTTTTGATATGTGAAGTTCTATAATTCAACAACATACGTGAGCGTGAGTCGACAAGAAGCTAGACTTAAGTAAATAAGCTAAGATATTAAGGCTTCTATTATTTTTCAACATATTTTCCTTCAACTTCAACTTGCTTGGACCAACAATGGTGAACTAGCATTATGCCATTTCTGTAATATTTCTTAAGATCCTTGTGATAACCAAATCGAGTCATGTATTGAACTACTTATCTTATTCAAGGTACGATCCCGGTCTTGTTTCTATTGTATACAAAACACGACCTCGGTACGTCCAAATTACATACACATACGACCTCGATATGTGTTACACTCTTTCACCACTTTGTTGATCTTATACTGAGGCCACTAGTCTAAAGGAGGACACGCTGAAGTATATAAGGAGATCCATTAGATCTCAAGGAAGAGAAAGACACAGAGAGACACACAGAGTCCTAGAGAGTGTATTATAGAAACCTCCTTAAGACTAGTGTCTATTTGTTACTATGTATATTGTTATTGTTGATTCTTTATAATGTGTTAATTAATTATATGTTGTTATCCAAACGCTGCCCGTCTATTATTTATTATATCGACGAATCTGCGTACCAACGCAGCAATGTGCCCTCCGGGACCGGGTCACATCACATCCTCATAATACAATAAGTTCTTCATTTGACTGAAACTTCTTTTGAGTAAGGAATAGATTTGGTTTTGGGGGAATAAGTGGAAGTCACTTAGGATCCGGTGTGAGTCAAAACCTGTCTTAATCGATTCAATTTTTCGCGAACGAGATAACAAGTGTGAGAAAACGCGTTGTCGTTTATTTTTATAAACGATTTTAGGTCGTTTTTCAAAACTATGAAAATTATTTCTTTAGAATCCCCCAAATTTCATTGCTATTGCCGACGAAAACGTTTTGGGCATTGAGGTAGGACTACCATGATGTGTTTACTGTTGAGATTGCTGATTCCATTCAAGAATATGGTGCAGAAGTCGAGATTCATCAGTCGCAAAAGTCAGCTAGCTTAGTTTATGTTAAATAGCTTCGAATTATCGCTTGGCGTTCGCATTATTTCACGGTTTTTGATCACAATTAAAGGTTCGCGGCATCTACCCTACTGACAACTTGGATATGTACGTATTCAGAGGATTTGCTTACGATGTTAGCTTATCTTCCTTGATGTCAATTCTTCAGTGCAAAACAACATTAATAATTTCATTACTGTAGTTTCGATGGTCCTGATCCCAACATTATCTTCGACAAATTGTGGCTTTCGATCATTGTTGCCTAATGTTTGTGGAATTTTACATGTGTTTAGACTTTAAAAATAAGTATTGGACTACACAATAAACTGCAAGTGTTATGCATTTAAAAATTTTCGATTTAGACATTTTATTCGCACTACTGTCTTTCGACTATAGAGCTTTCATCAATTTTAAAAAGGAACGTGGCCAAACACTATTGTGCATTAAAAGAACGCCTATGCAAAAAGCCCTTGACGAACGGAAATCAATTTTCGAGGGGTTGTTGTTTAATTTTTTAGCTAAAATGCTCAAACGCGTAAAAGTTGTTATTGAAGTAGGTGGCGGGGGTATAAAATGTATAAAGAACACCTTCTTTCCAGTTGTTTCTGTAAAGAGGGAGGAGTCTACACTACATTTGTATCTGTCATTACATATATTTACATGTACAAAATCGTTTGAACCTTATAAAAGAAAAATATAAATTTTTCACAATGTCTAAATGTTTTTTATAATTCAAGTACGAGGTGCATTCAAGTTCTAAGGCCTCCGATTTTTTTTCTCCAGACTGGAAAGAGATAGAAGCATGTGCATTGTTTTAAAATGAGCGTGCGTTCGTTGTCAATACGTCACAGAGATGGCAGCACTGTACGGCAGATGGAATTGTAGCGGCAGCGTCGAGAATGAGAACTGTTTTAGATAGTTAAAGTGGCTACGTTTTCCTTATTTGAACAGCGTGCAATCATTCGTTTTCTGAATTTGCGTGGTGTGACACCAATTGAAATTCATCGACAGTTGAAGGAGACATGTGGTGATGGAGTAATGGATATGTCGAAAGTGCGTTCTTGGGTGCGACAGTTTAATGAAGGCAGAACATCGTGTGGCAACAAACCGAAACAACATCGGGCTCGCACAAGCCGGTCTGACGACATGATCGAGAAAGTGGAGAGACTTGTTTTGGGGGATCGCCGAATGACAGTTGAACAGATCGCCTCCAGTGTTAGCATTTCCGTGGGTTCTGTGCACACAATCCTGCATGACGACCTGAAAATGCGAAAAGTGTCCTCCAGTTGGGTGCCACGAATGCTGACGGATGACCACAAGGCTGCTCGTGTGGCATGTTGCCAAGCAATGCGCAACCAAGGCACGAATGGGACTTTCTTTTCGTCGATTGTGACAATGGATGAGACGTGGATGCCTTTTTCAATCCAGAAACAAAGCGCCAGTCAGCGCAATGGAAGCACACAGATTCACCGCCGCCAAAAAAATTTCGAGTAACCGCCAGTGCTGAAAAAATTATGGTGTCCATGTTCTGGGACAGTGAGGGCGTAATCCTTACCCATTGTGTTCCAAAGGGCACTACGGTGACGGGTGCATCCTACGAAAATGTTTTGAAGAACAAGTTCCTTCCTGCACTGCAACAAAAACGTCCGGGAAAGGCTGCGCGTGTGGTGTTTCACCAAGACAACGCACCCGCACATCGGGCTAACGTTACGCAACAGTTTCTTCGTGAAAGCAACTTTGAAGTGATTTCTCATGCTCCCTACTCACCTGACCTGGCTCCTAGTGACTTTTGGCTGTTTCCAACAATGAAAGACACTGTCCGTGGCCGCACATTCACCAGCCGTGCTGCTATTGCTTCAGCGATTTTCCAGTGGTCGAAACAGACTCCTAAAGAATCCTTCGCCGCGGCCATGGAATCATGGTGTCGACGTTGTGAAAATGTGTACGTCTGCAGGGAGATTACGTCGAGAAGTAACACCAGTTTCATAGTTTTCGAGTAGTTAGTTAGAAAAAAAATCGGAGGCCTTAGAGCTTGAATGCACCTCGTAGTTCAAAGTAATATTTATAAAATCTTAGAATAATTTATTATGTACTTATTTCTTTTTGTATTTAAATTATTAGTCGAAAGAGGGTTTTGCGTCATAAAGATTATTATTAATAACAATAATTTCTTTTTACAGTGGGCATGCTATATATAGTTTGGGATGCCATAGGCAGTTGCAAGCAGAATTTTGAACATAACGATGATGCAGCCGAAAAGGCGAGGGACTGTGCATCTGATTTTGGGGAAGGTCCGGAGAAGGAAAGCAATTTAACCATTCATGTGGACTGTCATTCATCAAGCAGAGGAATTTTTTCAGGAATAATAATTGTTATTGTACTCATAGTGGCTATAATATTATTCTTCGTTGCTATAAACGATGAGTGAGTATCACCTGTATGTTATAAAATGATATATAATTATAACTTACATAAATATTTCTATACAGCTGTCCTTAAAATAACGAGACAACAATACTGAAAATTTTTATGTGAGAAATATAGTTTTGATCGCTACTTTAGCAATATATAATATGTTAAATTTCAGAAACTATATTTATAATAAAAAAAATATAGACAAAACGTAGAAAAGAGAATATTGTCCTTTACAAAACAAAAGCTTTGTTATCATTATAGTAAGAGAAATAGTTATTTATGTACCAAGGGCGAAATGAACAAATAATACTTGTTGACTCCTCCTAGTTTGAAGGAACCTTTGTTGTATTCTTCAAGCTGTCGTTATCGGAGAATACACTTGTGCACGGGTGTAAGACCGTATACACTTTTTTTCGTTCACTCGTTGGTTTGTAAGTAAAATAATAAAATGCAATATGGTATAATCTGTTTATTTATACATATATACATTTACTATAATATGATAGGTTGTACACTAGTACTTTGTTTATTGACTTATATAAGAAACTGTTATGTTGATGTCTTAAGTTTTGTATTACTCGCTAGTAAGAGCTATAGGAACTCTTCACTAGGAGAAGCTATCGAAGGTAAACTGTACTCTCTCCGGGACTGATGTCCTTAAGTAAAATCTTACTCACATCCCCACTGCTTATACGAGTAGTAGAAATTACAAAAGGTTTTTTAGATTCATGACGTATAGCAAAATAATATAAACTTTCCCAACATTTAAGGTATGGTAAACCAGTGTACAATTACTGGCATACAATTCATCTACAGGAACCCGATCTAATAACTTTTACGATAACCTTGTTGTATACCGTTAAATCCCTCGGGAAGGCTTATACTTAAAATAATTCACGAATTGGTCTTGACCGTCATAAAACTAATTACCTAAATGGCATGGTTACTTAGCAAATGCAATTAGGCTTGCTCTATGCCTTTAGAAATTATATGATTTAAGAAATTATATTTACCGGGCTATTGTTATAATTCGCATGACCTGTAAACTGTTACTGGGAATCAGACCTAACTGCCCAGAATATTCATAAGCGCCTTAAAACGGCTAATGAAATATACACAATATAAATTAAATAACGAGTCACAAAATAATGAAATATACAAATGTGAAAAATAGATGAATTGACGTTTTAACAATACTTTTATTTTTCGCTTAAGTGTTATTTGTTTATTTTACCTTGGATACGGTTACTATAAACACTGTCATATCGCCCGTGGGCGCTATAACCTGGCGATATGGCCCATAACGCCCGCTAATTTATTCACAGTTTCTAATGTTGTGTGAGTATAAATAAGGCCCGAGAAGAAAGAATATACATTTTACGGAACTAATAATTTGAATTTTTAAGAAAGTCCAAAGAAAGAAGCAAAACTTTAGCATTCTTTATTAAAATTAAGAGTATCTAAACATTGACAACTTGAAAACTTCAAAGTGTCAGCAGCTGTCATTTAAAATAAAAATAAGTTTAAATCGTTTATTCAAAGAGTCATGTAAGATGCGTAATGATGCATAACGTACCAATAATGTACCAATGTAATTTCAATTTTCCGCTTAAGAAATTAATTCTTCGTGAAAAATAAAATCTTGTACGAACCACTGGCGATATGGGTATTATATTGCTCCGAGGTCGACATTCATCCCTTGGGCTAGAGGCCCTCGGGCTGAATTAACGTCGACCTCGGAGCAATATAATACCCATAACGCTATTGGTGCATAAATAACTAAAGTGAAAAATAAAATTGTTTTTTAAAATTTTGATAGTAAGAACACACAATGCACAGGTGAATGCTGTATTTTATAATAACCATAATAATTATCATTAAGGTGGCGCAAATTCGAATAATATTCGGTAATGTTACTTTTTACATGGTTTCTTAATAAATAATTTGGTTTCATGTATTTCTGCAATGACTGCATGTGGCTTAATTGGAGTTTTAGAGTTGTATTGTGTTATGTCACTCTTATGAATCATCGACCAGTAAATCCAGATAACGCAGTAAATTTTAATGCTGTTTGGAACATTAACCTTGCCATACAAACTTTTATTTGCGTTTATCACCTCTGGATAAAGTCCCTGATAGAAATCTTCAAGATAAATATACCTGATAATTAAAATACATTTGAATTTCTTCCCCAAAAGTTATAGTTTCTTATGCGGTAGATAAGTAAGTATCTAATGGATAATGCAATCGTATAAAATGGAGACGTTGTTTAATAGTGAAGTATCTAACTTCTCTTTGTTTAATTTTTTTATAGCAAGAAAAGAGCCAATGCAGTATTTGAATTTTTGTTGACTAGCTTAGCGAGTAGAGGCATATAATTGAAACATTTATTGAGCAGTTTTCATGAATGACCGTCAGAAATTAAATTTATCATAAGAATTTCAACATTCATAAAAATTATAGAATATTCTGTAATAATACACATGAAGCTATGATTAAGAGATCTCCCATTGTTTAGAAGGTAAACGAAAATATATGAACACAGGTCTTTTCATTAGATTAACAAATTATTTTGATTCGTAAAGGAAGTTTTATTAAATACTGTAAACAGAACACAAGAAGCAAGCATGAACTAATTTAGATTATGAAAACCTCCACAAGTCCATAATCTTCTGTAACTTGAGAGTATACAAATTAAAAGAGAATGTGTCCTTACATGTATAATATTAGGGAGTACTGAGATAATAATTACTATAGATTGCTTCAATTTCAGACGCTTTGAAGAAATGGGTTTAACGATTAATAGAAGCACGCTCCTTGCAGTGAATCTAATCATGGCAATAGCTGCAGTTTGGGTTTATTTCTACACAACTAAACTGGATATTAACCATCATCATATGTCACCACTAGATGACGTTCTACTTTATGTATGTGTCCCAATGTTTTATTTGAATTTAATCTTCAGTATGGCAGCTGCTGTTTACTTTGGAAATGGTTTATATATGGCATTTTTGCTTATAGAAGTAAGTATTAAATGGTAAGACAAAATAATTGCAAATTTATTTGAGCAATGCAAAGTTTTGCAAATTAAAATAAAATATCCTCTGTAAAAATTATAAAACCAATGCTCCTATTATATTTGTTTAGTATAAATTATGTAACTAACACTAATATTATTATAATTAAAGCTAAAACACGTCCGTGTGAAATTGCAGCTATTCCTTATAAGGAACTCTATGAATCCTAGTCCATGTGGTGGATTAGTCCATTTCTTCCTGTCTGCCACTTGTTGTGTCCATCCCTCTACATTTAGCGTTTTTAAGTTTTCTTCTACTTGTTGCTTCCATCTGCTTCTGGATCGCCCTCTCAAACTATTTTGCTCCTCTCTCTCTTCTCATTATGTGATCGTACAATCTTATTCTTAAGGCCCTGATTTCTCTCACTATATTTTTCTGTACCAATAGTTTATCGATCTCATGGTTCATCAAAGCTCTGTATTAGATATTTTCCATCTTTTTTGCACCTACTATTTTTCTTAATACACGGCGTTAAAAAATCTTTAACTATTCTTCTTCTCCCACTGTGAGCGATGCCGTGTCCGCGGCGTATGTTACTATTGGCCTAATGGGTATCTTATATAATCTCAGTTTGTTCTCCATACTTAATTTTTTGTTCTTCAGCAGCTTTTTATTACAATAGTAGGCTCTGTATTTCGGATTTTTTCTTTTATATCAACCGCCTCATTCCGCCTATTGATTATGATTCCCAGATAGTTGACTTTCACCTCTTCAAAACTGTAACATCCACAGCTCCAACTCCTCATCTCTCTCTCATTTCTGCTACAACACATATATTTTGTTTTTTGCTCATTTATCTCCAGGCCTCTTTTCCTCGACTTTCGCGAGGAAAAGATTATTCCTACCACCGGTTACTGTTCTTCCCGATTCCTGGCTATTATTGCAACATCGTCTGCATATGCAAATACTTGCACAAGATGTTTATTTAAAATGCCACAGTTGCCAATTTTCTTTATTATGGCATCCAGTGCGATTATGAAATAACACACAAAACATTATACATTATTTAAATATTCTAAGATAAATAGGGAACTAACTGAAGCCATCAAAAGTATATACAGAAATAGTAAGAGAATATTTAAGAGATTCAGAATAACAGAAGGAGTGAGACAGGGTACTGTATTTAACCCCTTATTATTCTTGTGAGCAATGGATTAAGCTATAACGCAATGCCAGAAAATAATGAAAAAATACCCTGTTTTTTAATAAGAGAGAGAAACCCCGTCAATCTCCCCCGGCATCACATTAGGAATATTCCACTGACATTAATTTTGGCGGTAAATTTAAATGATAAATTCCAATGAATTGAAGTAGCACTTTCATTATTTAACTAAACTGCATTACAGATCACAGTTGCAAAAAAATGATAGTCTTAATATCTATTTTATTACTTGAATTATATTTGCAATACATAAAATAAATATTTACATAAAAATTGTATTCATTTAAGAAATTTCGTATTGGATGCGATAATCTAAAAAATATGTAAGTAAATAAGTAAAATAATTAGGTTACAACAGAAAGAATATTCGTTGTTTAATACTCTGAGACAAATTTAAATACTTGTACGTAAATAAATAATTCATTGACAACAATTTTAGATATTATTTTACAACTTACATTTAATAAGCTTAAAATTTATTGATTATACAATTTCCAATTCCAAAAGATTATTTAAATATTTCATACTGATTTACATTCAAAATATAATAATATTATTTGATTTAAATTCAATACACAGTTGAATCACTATGATTGTCCATACTAAAATCACTGTCGCTACTTCATGATTTCCAAGCGAAATAATAAACGGCTCCATTACATAATCTACTAAACCATCTAAATAACACATTTTATCTTCTTCTCTTCTTTGATTACATGTTCTTCACATTTCACCGATTACACTATTGTCAGGTAATTTTTTTTAAATGTTACTGAACCACGCCTCAAAAACATTTGCATCCATTTCATCCTGGTAATCAGCAGTTTTTCTTCTCTCAAATACCAAGAACCCATCGTGAACAACTGTTTTTAGAGCCAATATGTAAAATAATTTAACGGCTTCTTTTACCAATGGGATTTTTTAGACTGATAGTTACACCATCTATAAATGTTTATCTACGTGTTATAACATTAATATCTGTCCACATTTTTGCTTTTGTGTGTTCTTCATTAAGCCATGTTTCGTCTAAATAATAGATTCGGCGTTGTTCAGTTCTATATTTTTTAATTGAAGATAAATATCTTCCACCCTACAAAATAATATCATCACGTTCAAGCAGCAGACTTTTGCGATTGATTACCTTTTAAATACCTATGAATACATACACTATATTACATAAAACACTTATATAATTTAATACCATATTTTCATTTTTCTTTAAAATTTTGTTTAACGTAGGAAGTTCTTCATCATAAAAAAATATGTACCGTTCTTCTTATCATGTATTTAACAGTATCGTCAAATGTAGATAGCAGCGATTTCCTAACCGTTTCAATGGTGACGAACTTAGTTCTTTCGTTTAGTATTAGTGAATAATACGGTAAACACTTGACCTTGAAACACCTACTATTACTATTAAATATAAACCTAAAGTGTTTGATATTTTCAGTTTAATCGGTGTTTTCTTTATAGTAGGATCACTACGAATAATTTCCTTGTAGATGTTCAATATATCTAGCTTGCTTTTCCTGTATAGACAAATGTCCATGTCCCAAGGTAGCACGCTTTCTTGCAGGCGATATTGCTAGTCCACTTTTACGGTATGCGCCAAAATAAACAACACTGAAATTACTGAAGTATATTATTTATTACTTAAACATTATTATGTCTATAGAATACATGTTCAAAATGTGCGCCATGGCGTTGTAGGCACTGCTCATAACGGTTACGCAGATTGTCAAACATATTCGAGAACACAGGTTGCTGCATATTCCTGAAAAAGGAGACGATCTTCTCACGTAAATGATTAACAGTTCTGGGTGGGTCTGTACCGCTGAAGACTTGCTCCTTTAACATACCCCATACGTAGGCATCCGGCGGTGTAAGATCGGGGGAATGTGATGGGTAGTTGAAATTAGAATTGCGGAAAATGATGCGTCCTTCAAAAGTTTCCTGCAGCAATGCTATCGATTGTCGAGCAGTGTGACTGGTCGCCCCTTCCTGTTGAAACCACTGCTCTTCCATCCGAAGGTCCCTGACACGACAAAACCCTCTGAGATCTTAGACAAATGGCGTTACCACAATGTTTCAATAACGTTCCTGGGTAACAGTAAGAGGTGTGCCATCATCATCCTCAATGAAATACGGACCAATCACACCGTGTGCTGACACTGCACACCATATCGTCACACGGGCACTATGTAGCGGTTTTTGGATAATCACGTCTGGCTTACCGAAACCAAGGAAGCGAGTTGTTTGTTTATTGATGTAACCCTCCAAGTTAGACTTTCGTCTGAGAACCACACATTATTCAAGAAATCTGGATCCTTGTACAACATAGCCAAAGATTGTCCACAATACGCAACCCTGGCATTCATATCTTGGTTTGACAATCGTTGTCCAACTTGAATTCGGTACGGAAATCCACCTACATCTTTGAACAAACGCCGAATCGACGTACTGCTGATATTCAACTTAAATGCCGTTCGCCGAAGACTTCGGTTCGGTGATTGCAAAACCTGATTGAGGACACGTCCATGGTTCCCATTCGTTCTCACAGTTACTGGCCTACCAGACCTTCCCTTCCGTTGGCACAACACACTGCCAGAACGACGAAATTTCTCAACAATAGAAAGCATAACTTTGTTGGTAGGTGCCTCTTTATGAAATTGATCGCGATATGTTTCCGTCACTAACTTTAAACTCGGTCCACTTTGTTTGCCTTTTCCGTACGATCGAAAATAATGCTCGACGATAAACACTTTTTCCTCAGTCGTGAGACCCATTCTCAACTATAACATCACATAACAACGTTCTTTGCACTACTAAAAACACATAACGCTGCTAGTATCATACGTCAAAAAGCAGACATGGGCGCATAACAATGGCACGCATTTCAGTGTTGTTTATTTTGGCGCATACCGTACTAGGCTGTGGATCCATTTTCACAGGCAAATAGTTAAAAAGAAATATTTTATTGTCTAAATATAATAGAAACACAAAAAAAATCGGAAAATACTTAACAAAAATATTTACTCGATCAACTATGTCTACAATATGGCGGCACTAAATTATCAAATATGGGCAGTGCAAACAAGACCGGCAATTAGCCAATCGTAAGTACATATTTTGGCGGACCATTTTCAATTTTGTCTCTCTTATTAACAAGCAGAGTATAAGAGCAGTTACGATAGAAGCATGCGTATTCTAAACTGCAAGGGAAACATATGGAGACGAAGAAATAAAAAAAAGGATTATAGCTACAGAAGAAAGTTTGTCATTTATGAAGAAGTTACTAGTAAAAAATTCAATATGGAAGACTGTTGTCTTGCTAGTGCTTATATTTGGGGAGGATATTGTATACTAAATGGGAGACGACAGTAAAAGAGGTTGTAAGGGGCTGATATATAATTTTACAAAAGGATATTGGGAATAAAAAGAACATATAAGGAAAGGAACGAAGGTATAGTAAAGTAATTGGAAGTAAAATCAGTCAAGGAAAGTTTAGCAGATAAAAAGTTAATATGGTTTGAACATTTGATTAAAATGGAAGAGAACAGAGAGATTAAAAGAATAAGGAAAGCAAAATAATTAGGAAGGAATAGGATGGGAAGATCGAAGTAAAAATGAAATGCCGGAGCAGAAAAAAAATTAAGAAGAGCCGATAAAAGAAAGGAATAAAGCCAAAAAAATAGCTAGGAATTGAAAAGGATGAAGAGAATTTGTATTGATTTACTATTTTTGATTTCATTGCTTTCTTTATTGAGTAGGGGAAAATGTAGTTATTAAAACTACAAAACTTAGTGAAAAACGTTCCTTCAGTTTTGATTAAAAATTGAAGCAATTTAAAACTAGAGAAAAACAAATAAAAAATTAAATTTTGAAATTAAATTGTAATTGTGTACCATCTTTTGTTTGTATCTGCTGTTATTTTAAAATGTACGTAAATGAAAATGCAGTAAGAAATATAAAAATAAAACAGTGTAAATAGAACGATAAAGTTATATATACTTGTATTTTATATTGTATTGTATTATATATTGTATACGAAGAATAAACATTTCCTGTTTAGGAATTGTATTCATGTATAAAGTATCTACAATGTAATTTTGATAGGTTTAAACTGCACTTAACTTTCTATTGTAATGAAACATCTGCCTGTACATACCTACAAATCACTTACGCGACAAAAAAAATCATAAAATAATTGTTTAAATTTCATAAATTGAAGTCGTATACACACTATTTGATATACTAAGGGCCGGTATTATAAACGATAAAATCTGCAGGTTTTATTTACTAAGCAAGTAAATTTAATTTACTCTATAGATTAGATATTATAAATAGCGAATAAGGAAAGTAAGCAAGTAAATCTACCAATTAATTTACACCCTAGAAGATCGTGGTATTAAATGTTATTCCTTGGTTAAATGCGAACAGCTGTTTGCTCCACTGTGTTCAAAGAAACATAACCTTATTTTTAATAGCTTATATATTTTTTGTGTTTGATAACTAGACTGCGGAACCGGCGCTATCCCGTATCGGGTGTGATTCATCGGTGCCGACAACGTACAATCGATCAACTTAACAGTATATAAGAATGTTATAGCGCGATGGTATTGATAAAAGTTGTCTATTTGTGCGTTTTTCACTGCAAACAGACGGAGTGTGAAATATATTTCGCCAGAGTCGTAATAAAGCCAATGAAATGTATACACGGAAATTTATTTTTAGGAAAATAAATAAAACACTGAAGTTAAATGAATTTAAATTAACTTGAATTGAAATTACTTCAAGATATATATATATATATACACATATATATATATACAAGGTGTGTATAAATTGTCGCAAAAGCTACGCGTAGCGACATTCTTCGTTCGGTTCTGAATAAAAAATCTTAATGTTAAAATGTCGTATCATGCTTCGTAAATTCGTAAATGTCAAAATTTGACAGTAATGATTTTGATTGAACTCACTTTGAAATACAAACTTATTGTTCTACAACGTTGCCAAATGTGTTTTTCGTGGAAGTACGTTAATGAATAAATGTTAAAAACAAGCTTTTAAATCAAAAAGAAAACGTTTACGAAATAATACTAGTAAAAATTTTTTCTTTAAACTAAATTGCATCTATCTCTATTAACAGATATCGAAGAGCAAAGGTTAGTTACGCACTAAAAGTCTGAACTTCAAGAACCCCGTGAAAACAAACGAAGCATGATACGACATTTTAACATTAAGATTTTTTATTCAGAACCGAACGAAGAATGTCGCTGCGTGTAGCTTTTGCGACAATTTATACACACGTTATATATATATACACACACAAAATGCATTTACTTTATACGGTGAAAAAATTCAAAATATTGAAATAGTATAAACTCGAAATTAATTATATCACTTAATAATTAAAGTGAATGCTTTGTTACACCAAAGTAAACATTTTTTATTCACATTATTTATTACAATATACTATAAACTTTGTTCTGTAAAGTGCGTTATTTTATTGGACAATATATATTTAAATATAGACAAACTCAACATCAGAGCTAGTGAGTGGCGCATAGAAATAATAATCTTTAAATTTAATATATCTACCGATTTCCGTATTTTGAACATTACTACAAAAGCCTTTCAGGACATTAAAATTAGAGTTACGAGCGAATATAGTATCAATCTTATTATTAAGCGAAACCGACTCTGTCTCTGCGCCTGCATGACTCATTAGAGGATAGCGTCTATTCCGCAGTCTACTAATAACTTGAACTTTGATAATGCCAAATTTATCGGTTTGTATTTTATAAATATAAACAAAAAGAAATAGTAAGTATTAGGATTTTTTTGTATGCCTTCATTTTATTTAATTTTATTTAATGATCGAAACGCTAAACTGCAAAATACGTAGCTATTCAGTGTTATTCTCCAAATACTTATTTTACTTGCATGCTTTTCTTATAATACAGATTTCAATTTATTCGTTGAATACATTTATTCGTCAAGTTGTTATTCAGAGATTTATTCGCTGTTTATAATACCAGCCTTAAAAAAATTTATATATATATATATATATATATATATAATAACTTCGTGACCTTGGTATGATATGGTAATACTATATATATATATATATATATATATATATATATATATATATATATATATAAAACAAATGATAAATTATTGGCTAAGAAATTATCTAAATATATATATACATATATATATATTACACATTTTACTAATTTTTTTTTTTACTAATATATATGTTTAGATAATTTCTTAGTCGTTCATTAAATATATCAATTGATAAATTCTTGGAGTTTTTCGACTTTTATATGAAATATTTACAAATATTATCAAATTAGTATGTAATTGCGAAGTAAATCAAGATGTAAACATTGCTATCTACAAATTACAAAGCTAATCATACGAAATTTTTAATTGAAAAATTTCGTCTACGTTGGGACTTGAACCCAAATCTACGGTTTGCCGGACGGTTACTTTAACATTAAAGCCACGATAGATCTTGGTTCAAGCTATTTAGAAATGCATTATAAAGTAACAGTGTTAATGATTCAGATATCAGTTATTGAAAGCAAATGTCAGGTTTGAAAGCAGAATTCAGTTTCGAAAGCAGATGTCAGTTTTGAAAGCAGATGTCAGTTATTGAAAGCAAATGTCAGTTATTGAAAGCCGATCTGCTTTCGAAACTGACTTCTCCTTTCAAACCTGACATCTACTTTCAATAACTGACATCTGAATCATTAACGCTGTTATATTATAATGCATTTCTAACTAGCTTGAACCGAAGTCTATCGTGGCTTTAATGGTAAACCAACGGTCCGGCAAACCGTAGACTTGGGTTCAAGTCCCAACGTAGATAAAATTCTTCAATTAAAAATTTCGTATGATTTGCTCTGTAATTTGTAGACAGTAATGTTTACATCCTCATCTACTTCGCAATTACATACTAATTGGATAATATTTGTAAATATTTCATATAAAAGCCGAAAAATTCCAAGAATTTATCAATTGATGTATATATATATATATATATATATATATATATATATGTAAGTGTATGTAAGTGTAAGTGTATATGTAAGTGTTTAGATAATTTCTTAGCTGTTTATTAAATATAACAATTGATAAATTATTGGAGTTTTTCGGCTTTTATATGAAATATTTACAAATATCAAATTAGAATGTATGTAATTGCAGAGTAAGTGAGGATGTAGACAGCAATGTTTACATCATCAATCATTTATCAATTGTTATATATATATATATATATATATATATATATATACACATGCAGACTGTCCCTAACTTATGGGCCATACAGCCTTTGGAGATAATAAGCAAGACTAGTAATTTTGAACATACTTTGCCTAAGTAAAATGTTTCAGATTAAAAATATGTATATGAAAACACAATGCAGTTTATTCAATATTAAAAAATTGTTTTAATTTACTTTAATAAATATTGAAAGTGTCCACAGTTAAATTCAATACATTTTAAATACATTTTTTATCAAATGATGTTTCACATCCGGAATGATATTTTGAGATTTTCTAATAACAATGCAGCTTCTTGAATTTTTTGTTCAAGTTCTTCCCTGTATTGATTTTATCAGCGTATACTAAAGCCTTCATGTGACACCTTAGATCAAAATCTTAGGGGTTGATATCAGGGCTATGAGGTGACCAAATAAACTCACTACCACAACCAATCCATTGATGAGTAAAACGCTGTGGGTAAAGGGTAGTGGGGCATCATCTTGCATGAACTACTTATGTTGTCTTACGTTCGGAGGTATACATTCCAAAAGGTCAAGTAAATCGTTTTATAAAAATTGCAAATATTGTCTCAATTAAGTCTCTGCGGAAGTTGAAATAGGGCAATCAAGATATTGTCGATAATATCACACCAAATATTTACCCAAAACTTACGCTGGAAATGTCTTTCTCTAGGTATGAATGGATTATCCAAAGCATAGTGATGATTTCTCCAGTTACTGATTCCGCCTCTTGAATAATTACCTCGTCTCAAAATAATTTCTTTTTCAGAACCTTAGTTCAATTTGACGAAATTATAATCTGGCTTGCAAATCTCTCAGCAATAAATTTTGAACGGGCGTCAAATGGTAGGGAAACAAACTTTCTACATGTACGATTCTTGAGACGGTTGACTTACCGATTTCTGTAGAAGCTTTCAAACGCCTCCTGGTTAAATAATGATTTTCCGCTATTCTAACCAAGGTACCCTCTTCTTCGACTGTTAACTGTTAACAATTTTTGGTCGTCCGCCAGGATTTCTGTTATAAAACGAACCTGTTCCTAATTTCGAGTCTCAAAAATTCTTTTATTGTAAATCACTACAATATTGTTTCGCCATACAATGGCTTCATCAGGTGGATGAATACTGAATATGTACAATGCAAGTTAGAATATTTATGTGAAAATTATTGGGTAATGGTGGTGGAAAAATTTTTTACAATCTTAAATTTAGTAGAGGGGAGTTGTTTAAATTTAGTTGGTCATTTAAAACTAATCCTAAACTATTGTATCTATTAATTTCTAAGTTTTCTTACAGGTTAAGTTTTTTACTTTTTCCTTGAATGCGTACAATTTTGAAATCTATATTAAATCTATGATTAATTTCTAAACAATGATTTGCGAAAGTTGAATCTGTTTTCTTTACTTTATGGCTTCTCTCGTGTTCTTTCTTCCTAATTTTGAATGTCCTCCCCGTTTGTCCTATGTATACCTTATTGCAATCTTCGCATGTTAACTTATACAGACCAGAGTTTGATTCTTTGTCTATTTTATCTTTGTTATTGTTAATAATGTTCTGTATAGTATTGTCTGTTTTAAATGATATATGTTCGTTATTAACTTTTTTAATGAAAGTACCAATTTTTTCAGAAATTTTTCCTAAGTAAGTGATTGAATTGTAGGAATTAATTATCTTGTGTTTTAATTTTGGGTAAACAAGGAAAGGGTTTTAGATTTTTGTTGGCTATTCAAGATGTTATTGATAATATTTATAGAGTAACCATTGTTTAATGCTATTTTATATATTCTATTTAGTTCAAGATCTAAATTACTTTTACTCATAGATACATGAATTAATCTATATACCATTGATTGGTATGCTGACAATTTGTGTGTTATAGGATGAAAAGAATTAGCGTGTATAGTGGTATCTGTATGTGTTGGTTTATGGTATATAGCGAACTCATGCTTATTAGTTTTGTGTGATATGGTTAAATCTAGAAAATTAATGCTTTTATTTATTTCTGTTTCTATAGTAAAATTTATTTTGGGGTGAATAGTGTTGATATAATTATGTAAAGCTTTTAATTGTCTATCTGAACCGTTAAAGCAAATTAATATGTCATCAACATACCTAATCCAATATACACAATTACCAAACAAGGGAGGTGTATTAATTTTAGTTTCTAAATTATTTTAAAAATTTCTGCTAATAAGGGGCTTAGTGGGTTTCCCATTGCTAGACCCTCTGTTTGTTTATAAAATCTCCTTTTAAATTGAAAATAAATTTCAACAAGTATCTCCTTCGTCAATTCACTGTTCCTAATTGATTGAATATTCTTTGACTTTGATTTGATTTGATTGATTGATTGATTGATTTGATTGAATATTCTTTGACTTTGATTCTTTGACTTTGATTGAATATTCTTGAACTATTTTTCGGTCTGCAATGATTCTGATTGGGTAGAGTTCGTCATACCTTCAAAATGCAGCACGTCCGTTGTAATTTTCTCGGGCATAAACGCAGAACATATCTTGTAAATCACGGTTAGAAACATATTAAGTCTGGGCATTTTTAATTGGAAAGATTACGATACTTGGATAATGTAAAAACTAGTTATTGATGTACCGACCTATGGCAGGAAAAGGTAGAAAGTATTGAATGGTTTGTCAATATTAAAGGCAGACTTTGTGAATTAAATATAAATATATTAAATATTTTCCATATTTAAATATTAAATGTACAACAAACATTCAAATGCGCAAATCTGGGGAACTTTCAACACTGTATCATTTTAACATTAACATTTTACTTAGGCAAACTATGTTAAAAATAACTATTCTTATGTCTATTATCTCCAAATGTAAGTTATAAGTTATTTCTCATTTGCGAATATGCTTTACATTTTCCAGACAATTCAAGTTGTAATTCAGACATCCTTAATAGTAGATGGCCTGCGTAGGTGTAGCAATTGTAGGGAACTGCGAAAGAAAAAGCCCGGCAGGGAATTGATTGTCTTCTTAATAATAACAAACGTAGCTATGTGGGTAACAATGACTTTCGAAGTGTCAACACACGACGAACGTTACCAATTTTATGGAGTTGTCGTGTGGAGCATCTTGGGGCATGTATGGTTGCCTCTGATGATGTTTTATAGATTTCATGCCGCGGCCTGCCTTGCCGATATGTGGGAGTACTGTTATGGAAAAGCTAGTCATTAATGGCATCAAATATTAAGATATAAATTTAGATATTGTATGTATTATCTTTTAAGACATAATATTGTTAGTTTAAACATATTTTGTGTTATGTACATATATACTTTTCTTAAATATATTGTAAATATGTAAGTATAATAAACATGTTTGTAACAAATACAGATTTTACTTTTCATTTTTCTTTGTTTTTAAATTGAATGTGGTGGGTTTTTTTCGAAATTATATCTTTATTTAAATCTTTTGCACTTTTTGCATCAATTCCATAATCAAAATTTTGTATTTTTTAAATTATTTCGATTTAATTATATTTTTTGTTTGAATATTTCAGGAAATATTTTGAATATGCCTTTTTCAGTTCTATATAGTTCATCGATGCTTTTCTAAAATCAAATAAACCTTACCTAAGTAAGAACTAAGCTTCTTTCAACTTACTTTTGATTTACTAATTAAGCTCTTTTTACACATTTTGATTTTGTTTAAACTTATTAAAAAATAATGGCGGCTCGTGGCAAAACAAAAACAAAAGTGTTTGTGAAAGATTGACGTGAAACCAATATGTAGATAATTTAATATTTTAATGTAGACAATCAATTTTAACATGTTTAGTTGCGTCTTTGCTAAATTTTAACTGTTTAATTGGGCTGAGGAAATAACAAATGAGTTTTTTTATTTGGAAGACCGCTTACTTGTTCAATTAATTATTCACTTCTTCTTCTTCTTTAAGTGCCGTCTCCGCTTCGAAGGTTGGCAATTATCATAGCAATTCTTACTTTTGAAACCGCAGCTCTAAACAGTTCATTATTATTACATCCAAACCAGTCCCTAAGGTTCTTCAGCCATGAATTCCGTCTTCTTCCTATAGATCTCTTGCCCGGGATTTTTCCCTGCATAATTATTTGTAGTATTTGATATTTTTCTCCCCTCATGACATGTCCCATGTACAGCAGTTTCCTTCTCTTAATTGTCGGAATCACTTCTCTCTCCTTATGCATACGTCTCATCACTTCTACGTTGGTTTTTCTCTCTACCCATGAGATCTTCAATATTCTCCGGTATACCCACATCTCAAATGCCTCCAGTCTCCTCATGTCGGTTACCTTCAGCGTCCAGGCCTCCATCCCATAGTATAGTATAGACAGCACATAGCATCTCATCAGTCGTATTTTTAAGTTAAGGTTTAAATCTCGGCAGCAGAAAAGCCTTTTCATCCTTGTAAAGGTGCTTCTCGCCTGTTCTATTCTGACTCGTATTTCTTGGGAGCTGTCATTGTTCTCATTAATGATCGTGCCCAGGTATTTGTATTGTCTTACTCTCTCAATAGGCTGGTTCTTCACATATATCTTACGATTATCTTTAGTTGTTTTTGTTATCAGCATATATTTTGTTTTGCTTATGTTCAGCGTTAGTCCATACTCTTCGCTTACTGTGACCATTCTGTTAATTAGCGTCTGTAGGTCCTCGTGTGTTTCAGCTAAAATAACTGTATCGTCAGCGTACCTCAGATTATTTATTGTCATGCCGTTAATCTTAATGCCCATGTCCCGATCATCAAGTGCTCTATTTACTATGTCCTCCGAGTACAGATTAAAGAGGATTGGCGACAGTATACACCCCTGACGAACACCTCTTCGTATTTCTATTTTCTCTGATGTCGTGCCTTCTATTCGTACTGCTGCTTTTTGGCCATAGTACAGGTTTGAGATTAATCTTATGTCTCTGAGGTCTATCCTTCTCTTGACCAATGTTTCTATGAGTTGGTCATGTCTAACTTTATCAAATGCTTTATTGTAATCTATAAAGCAGGCGTATATGTCCTGGTTTACGTCTAGGCATCTTTGTGATAGGACATTTAGTGCAAAAAGTGCTTCCCTTGTTCCTAGGCCCTTACGGAATCCAAACTGACTATCGCTGATATCTACATCCAATTTCCTGAATATTCTATTATGGACCACCTTCAACAGGACTTTCAATGTGTGACCCATCAGGCTTATTGTGCGGTAGTCAGAGCAATGCCTGGCATTTTTCTTTTTCGGAAGGGTTATAAAAGTTGATAGCAACCAATCATTTGGTATTATTCCTGTTCTATATATGGTATTAAGTACTTCTACCAAAACATGAATCCGGTCCGCCTCTATCAGTTTAAGAATTTCCGCTGGCAGTTGGTCCGGACCTGCAGCTTTTCCGTTCTTGAGCATACCTAGTGCATATGTTACTTCATCCTTAATTATGTCCGGGCCCAACTCCCCTTCCGTATTTTCAAGAGTCGTATGCCGTCTCTCATCTTCGAACTGCTCTTTAATGTAGTTCTTCCATGTTTCTAGTTTTTGCTCTATTTCTGTGACTATTTTCCCGTTGTTATATAATATATTAAGTTGCTTTTGTTTGCTGGTGCCGACGAGTTCTTTAATCTTTTTGTGCATGTTAAAGTTGTCGTATTTGGCTTGTAGCTCCTCAATTTCTTCACATTTTTGTTTATAATAATCTTCTTTTGCTTTTCCGATTTTTGTGCGAAGTATTCGTTGTGTTTCTTTATATTGTTGTTCGTTTTTTCCCTTATAGCTTCTTCTCTTTTCCATAAGATTAAGAATTTCACCAGTAATCCATTCCTTCTTTCCTGTGGGTTTCTCTGTCTTCAGAATCTCCAATGAGGGTTCCAACAAGGCTGATTTAATTCTGTACCATTTTTCGTTTATGTTTCTGCAGTTTTGGTATTCTTCCTTGCTTTCGAGTGTTTCCAGATTTTTGTTTATTCTTGTTTGCAACTCATTCCGTATTTCTTGGTTTTTTAGGTGTTTTGTATTTATCCGAGTTTCTCTCTTCTTTGGGATTCTTTTAAGTTTGAGGTGCATCTGGGCCACCAGGGGGTTGTGGTCCGAAGAGACGTCAGCGCCCGGGTAGGTCTTAACTGATTTGATGTTGTTTCTATATCTTTCGTTTATCAAAACGTAGTCTATTTGATTTCTCATCGGGTTCTGGTCACTGTCTTGTGGGGATTTCCATGTGTAGAGTCGTCGGTTTGGAAGCTTATAAAAGGTATTGGTTATTATCATCTCTTCCTCTTGGCAAAACTGTACCAGCCTATCGCCCCTCTCATTTCTTGTCCCCAACCCATATTCACCTATATACTTGTCACATCTCCCTTTTTCCGACCTTCGCATTAAAGTCTCCAAGAATTATATTGATATCTCTTGGTTTTAGTGAATCAAGCGTTTGTGTGATTAGTTCGTAAAACAGCTCGTTTTCTTCTTCAGGTTTGTCTGCGGTAGGGGCATATATTTGTATAATGTTTAGTTTTCTTGAGTTGGTCTGTAGTTGTAAGAGTATGATACGGTCTGAGATAGGGACAAAGCTAGTAACAGACGCCACAATATCTCTTGAGACAGCGATTGCCACACCATGTCTGTGATAATTATCATCGTTACCAGAGAAGTACAGCATGCCTCCATTTGTTGGATTTGGCCATGACCAGGCCATCTTGTTTCACTGATTCCTAGGATGTTAAGTTTCAGTCTTTGCATTTCGTGTACAACGTTATGCATCTTTCCAGCTTCATACATGGATCTCACGTTCCATGTCCCAATGTTTAACTTGTTTGTTAACTTGTTTGTTGTCACAGTCTTGTTCATCACTGTTCCCCCCGGAGATCCGATTGGGGAACTTATTACTCCGGATAATTTGGTTTTGAACATTGCCATGATGATTTGTACTAAGGATATCCATAGATCTTTAATGCAGTAGTTTCCTCTTGCTTTCTGCATCCTTATGCCGTTGACTAATTCCTTAGTTCATCCGCCTTTAGGGCCATTTTCCCAACCCTAGGACAAAAGAGTGCCCTGCCATTTACTAGCTCCTCCACCCGAGGCTGTTGGCCAGTAAATGGGGTATTGCTTATACCGGCAATCACTCGGTCCCTATCTGCGTTAGCCACCAAGATTGATGTTGCCCGCCTTCTGCCACGTGGAGGTGCAGATTCGGATTTTTCCTTCATCGAGATTAAGACCTTTCGGCATTTCTTAATCTCTCCGGATTATTCACTTATATATATATATATATATGTGTGTGTGTGTGTGTGTGTGTGCCCCCACTAGCAATAGTTTCGCGCCTGCGTACATAATACCTACTTACGATTTACCAACTTACCCCAATAACATGATTGCCCCAGAGATCATCGGCTAAAGACCAACTCAGTTTAGAGGCGAGCGGAAGGGAGATTCTTATAATGTAGGCGCCACCATGTTTAAACTCTTTAGCCGTTACAGTGAACATAGACACGCCCGACGGTACCTTGACTAAATCATAGGTATATACGTGTATCGTTGTTATCATAACAATAAAACACATGTAAAGCAATAACAATAGAGTATCTATTAACAACGAAATAAATCAACAACAGAAAGAATGTTAGCATCAATGTCAAAATCTCACGTAATATGAGAACATGCCAACAAAATCAGCAAGACCAAAAGTAATACAGAAAAGGAATTTACACAGGTTTTCAAGCCACAAAATTAATGAGTACAAATAAAAATATATATATATCATTGACCAGTTCCATAATTACATTAACATAGATATATTTATTCTCATTGAAAGTAAAGTAATAACTGGACATGAGTTAAAGATTCACCCAGTATAGTAAGTTAAATAAAAGATTAAATCGGGTACAATAAATTGCTTAATAACGTCAATTTGAATTATATGCACAGAATAACACTGAGTTTTAGACAAATCCCAATAATAGTGGACAACTAAAATAAAAAATAATACAATGAAACGGCATCCAAAATATAGCATTTTAATAAAAAAATATAATATGTATATATAATATACATAAAAAATATAATAGTCAGCCATTTTGTTCGCATATTAACACACACACATATACTGATTCACATATACGGGAAGATCTTCATTGACAGAAACCTAAGGCTCATGCTATTGTCTATTGTGTCTTGTCTATTGTCTATTGTCTATTGTCTATTGTCTATTGTCTATTGTCTATTGTCTATTGTCTATTGTCTATTGTCTATTGTCTATTGTCTATTGTCTATTGTCTATTGTCTATTGTCTATTGTCTATTGTCTATTGTCTATTGTCTATTGTCTATTGTCTATTGTCTATTGTCTATTGTCTATTGTCTATTGTCTATTGTCTATTGTCTATTGTCTATTGTCTATTGTCTATTGTCTATTGCCTATTGTCTATTGTCTATTGTCTATTGTCTATTGTCTATTGTCTATTGTCTATTGTCTATTGTCTATTGTCTATTGTCTATTGTCTATTGTCTATTGTCTATTGTCTATTGTCTATTGTCTATTGTCTATTGTCTATTGTCTATTGTCTATTGTCTATTGTCTATTGTCTATTGTCTATTGTCTATTGTCTATTGTCTATTGTCTATTGTCTATTGTCTATTGTCTATTGTCTATTGTCTATTGTCTATTGTATATTGTCTATTGTCTATTGTCTATTGTCTATTGTCTATTGTCTATTGTCTATTGTCTATTGTCTATTGTCTATTGTCTATTGTCTATTGTCTATTGTCTATTGTCTATTGTCTATTGTCTATTGTCTATTGTCTATTGTCTATTGTCTATTGTCTATTGTCTATTGTCTATTGTCTATTGTCTATTGTCTATTGTCTATTGTCTATTGTCTATTGTCTATTGTCTATTGTCTATTGTCTATTGTCTATTGTCTATTGTCTATTGTCTATTGTCTATTGTCTATTGTCTATTGTCTATTGTCTATTGTCTATTGTCTATTGTCTATTGTCTATTGTCTATTGTCTATTGTCTATTGTCTATTGTCTATTGTCTATTGTCTATTGTCTATTGTCTATTGTCTATTGTCTATTGTCTATTGTCTATTGTCTATTGTCTATTGTCTATTGTCTATTGTCTATTGTCTATTGTCTATTGTCTATTGTCTATTGTCTATTGTCTATTGTCTATTGTCTATTGTCTATTGTCTATTGTCTATTGTCTATTGTCTATTGTCTATTGTCTATTGTCTATTGTCTATTGTCTATTGTCTATTGTCTATTGTCTATTGTCTATTGTCTATTGTCTATTGTCTATTGTCTATTGTCTATTGTCTATTGTCTATTGTCTATTGTCTATTGTCTATTGTCTATTGTCTATTGTCTATTGTCTATTGTCTATTGTCTATTGTCTATTGTCTATTGTCTATTGTCTATTGTCTATTGTCTATTGTCTATTGTCTATTGTCTATTGTCTATTGTCTATTGTCTATTGTCTATTGTCTATTGTCTATTGTCTATTGTCTATTGTCTATTGTCTATTGTCTATTGTCTATTGTCTATTGTCTATTGTCTATTGTCTATTGTCTATTGTCTATTGTCTATTGTCTATTGTCTATTGTCTATTGTCTATTGTCTATTGTCTATTGTCTATTGTCTATTGTCTATTGTCTATTGTCTATTGTCTATTGTCTATTGTCTATTGTCTATTGTCTATTGTCTATTGTCTATTGTCTATTGTCTATTGTCTATTGTCTATTGTCTATTGTCTATTGTCTATTGTCTATTGTCTATTGTCTATTGTCTATTGTCTATTGTCTATTGTCTATTGTCTATTGTCTATTGTCTATTGTCTATTGTCTATTGTCTATTGTCTATTGTCTATTGTCTATTGTCTATTGTCTATTGTCTATTGTCTATTGTCTATTGTCTATTGTCTATTGTCTATTGTCTATTGTCTATTGTCTATTGTCTATTGTCTATTGTCTATTGTCTATTGTCTATTGTCTATTGTCTATTGTCTATTGTCTATTGTCTATTGTCTATTGTCTATTGTCTATTGTCTATTGTCTATTGTCTATTGTCTATTGTCTATTGTCTATTGTCTATTGTCTATTGTCTATTGTCTATTGTCTATTGTCTATTGTCTATTGTCATTGTCTATTGTCTATTGTCTATTGTCTATTGTCTATTGTCTATTGTCTATTGTCTATTGTCTATTGTCTATTGTCTATTGTCTATTGTCTATTGTCTATTGTCTATTGTCTATTGTCTATTGTCTATTGTCTATTGTCTATTGTCTATTGTCTATTGTCTATTGTCTATTGTCTATTGTCTATTGTCTATTGTCTATTGTCTATTGTCTATTGTCTATTGTCTATTGTCTATTGTCTATTGTCTATTGTCTATTGTCTATTGTCTATTGTCTATTGTCTATTGTCTATTGTCTATTGTCTATTGTCTATTGTCTATTGTCTATTGTCTATTGTCTATTGTCTATTGTCTATTGTCTATTGTCTATTGTCTATTGTCTATTGTCTATTGTCTATTGTCTATTGTCTATTGTCTATTGTCTATTGTCTATTGTCTATTGTCTATTGTCTATTGTCTATTGTCTATTGTCTATTGTCTATTGTCTATTGTCTATTGTCTATTGTCTATTGTCTATTGTCTATTGTCTATTGTCTATTGTCTATTGTCTATTGTCTATTGTCTATTGTCTATTGTCTATTGTCTATTGTCTATTGTCTATTGTCTATTGTCTATTGTCTATTGTCTATTGTCTATTGTCTATTGTCTATTGTCTATTGTCTATTGTCTATTGTCTATTGTCTATTGTCTATTGTCTATTGTCTATTGTCTATTGTCTATTGTCTATTGTCTATTGTCTATTGTCTATTGTCTATTGTCTATTGTCTATTGTCTATTGTCTATTGTCTATTGTCTATTGTCTATTGTCTATTGTCTATTGTCTATTGTCTATTGTCTATTGTCTATTGTCTATTGTCTATTGTCTATTGTCTATTGTCTATTGTCTATTGTCTATTGTCTATTGTCTATTGTCTATTGTCTATTGTCTATTGTCTATTGTCTATTGTCTATTGTCTATTGTCTATTGTCTATTGTCTATTGTCTATTGTCTATTGTCTATTGTCTATTGTCTATTGTCTATTGTCTATTGTCTATTGTCTATTGTCTATTGTCTATTGTCTATTGTCTATTGTCTATTGTCTATTGTCTATTGTCTATTGTCTATTGTCTATTGTCTATTGTCTATTGTCTATTGTCTATTGTCTATTGTCTATTGTCTATTGTCTATTGTCTATTGTCTATTGTCTATTGTCTATTGTCTATTGTCTATTGTCTATTGTCTATTGTCTATTGTCTATTGTCTATTGTCTATTGTCTATTGTCTATTGTCTATTGTCTATTGTCTATTGTCTATTGTCTATTGTCTATTGTCTATTGTCTATTGTCTATTGTCTATTGTCTATTGTCTATTGTCTATTGTCTATTGTCTATTGTCTATTGTCTATTGTCTATTGTCTATTGTCTATTGTCTATTGTCTATTGTCTATTGTCTATTGTCTATTGTCTATTGTCTATTGTCTATTGTCTATTGTCTATTGTCTATTGTCTATTGTCTATTGTCTATTGTCTATTGTCTATTGTCTATTGTCTATTGTCTATTGTCTATTGTCTATTGTCTATTGTCTATTGTCTATTGTCTATTGTCTATTGTCTATTGTCTATTGTCTATTGTCTATTGTCTATTGTCTATTGTCTATTGTCTATTGTCTATTGTCTATTGTCTATTGTCTATTGTCTATTGTCTATTGTCTATTGTCTATTGTCTATTGTCTATTGTCTATTGTCTATTGTCTATTGTCTATTGTCTATTGTCTATTGTCTATTGCTATTGTCTATTGTCTATTGTCTATTGTCTATTGTCTATTGTCTATTGTCTATTGTCTATTGTCTATTGTCTATTGTCTATTGTCTATTGTCTATTGTCTATTGTCTATTGTCTATTGTCTATTGTCTATTGTCTATTGTCTATTGTCTATTGTCTATTGTCTATTGTCTATTGTCTATTGTCTATTGTCTATTGTCTATTGTCTATTGTCTATTGTCTATTGTCTATTGTCTATTGTCTATTGTCTATTGTCTATTGTCTATTGTCTATTGTCTATTGTCTATTGTCTATTGTCTATTGTCTATTGTCTATTGTCTATTGTCTATTGTCTATTGTCTATTGTCTATTGTCTATTGTCTATTGTCTATTGTCTATTGTCTATTGTCTATTGTCTATTGTCTATTGTCTATTGTCTATTGTCTATTGTCTATTGTCTATTGTCTATTGTCTATTGTCTATTGTCTATTGTCTATTGTCTATTGTCTATTGTCTATTGTCTATTGTCTATTGTCTATTGTCTATTGTCTATTGTCTATTGTCTATTGTCTATTGTCTATTGTCTATTGTCTATTGTCTATTGTCTATTGTCTATTGTCTATTGTCTATTGTCTATTGTCTATTGTCTATTGTCTATTGTCTATTGTCTATTGTCTATTGTCTATTGTCTATTGTCTATTGTCTATTGTCTATTGTCTATTGTCTATTGTCTATTGTCTATTGTCTATTGTCTATTGTCTATTGTCTATTGTCTATTGTCTATTGTCTATTGTCTATTGTCTATTGTCTATTGTCTATTGTCTATTGTCTATTGTCTATTGTCTATTGTCTATTGTCTATTGTCTATTGTCTATTGTCTATTGTCTATTGTCTATTGTCTATTGTCTATTGTCTATTGTCTATTGTCTATTGTCTATTGTCTATTGTCTATTGTCTATTGTCTATTGTCTATTGTCTATTGTCTATTGTCTATTGTCTATTGTCTATTGTCTATTGTCTATTGTCTATTGTCTATTGTCTATTGTCTATTGTCTATTGTCTATTGTCTATTGTCTATTGTCTATTGTCTATTGTCTATTGTCTATTGTCTATTGTCTATTGTCTATTGTCTATTGTCTATTGTCTATTGTCTATTGTCTATTGTCTATTGTCTATTGTCTATTGTCTATTGTCTATTGTCTATTGTCTATTGTCTATTGTCTATTGTCTATTGTCTATTGTCTATTGTCTATTGTCTATTGTCTATTGTCTATTGTCTATTGTCTATTGTCTATTGTCTATTGTCTATTGTCTATTGTCTATTGTCTATTGTCTATTGTCTATTGTCTATTGTCTATTGTCTATTGTCTATTGTCTATTGTCTATTGTCTATTGTCTATTGTCTATTGTCTATTGTCTATTGTCTATTGTCTATTGTCTATTGTCTATTGTCTATTGTCTATTGTCTATTGTCTATTGTCTATTGTCTATTGTCTATTGTCTATTGTCTATTGTCTATTGTCTATTGTCTATTGTCTATTGTCTATTGTCTATTGTCTATTGTCTATTGTCTATTGTCTATTGTCTATTGTCTATTGTCTATTGTCTATTGTCTATTGTCTATTGTCTATTGTCTATTGTCTATTGTCTATTGTCTATTGTCTATTGTCTATTGTCTATTGTCTATTGTCTATTGTCTATTGTCTATTGTCTATTGTCTATTGTCTATTGTCTATTGTCTATTGTCTATTGTCTATTGTCTATTGTCTATTGTCTATTGTCTATTGTCTATTGTCTATTGTCTATTGTCTATTGTCTATTGTCTATTGTCTATTGTCTATTGTCTATTGTCTATTGTCTATTGTCTATTGTCTATTGTCTATTGTCTATTGTCTATTGTCTATTGTCTATTGTCTATTGTCTATTGTCTATTGTCTATTGTCTATTGTCTATTGTCTATTGTCTATTGTCTATTGTCTATTGTCTATTGTCTATTGTCTATTGTCTATTGTCTATTGTCTATTGTCTATTGTCTATTGTCTATTGTCTATTGTCTATTGTCTATTGTCTATTGTCTATTGTCTATTGTCTATTGTCTATTGTCTATTGTCTATTGTCTATTGTCTATTGTCTATTGTCTATTGTCTATTGTCTATTGTCTATTGTCTATTGTCTATTGTCTATTGTCTATTGTCTATTGCCTATTGTCTATTGTCTATTGCCTATTGTCTATTGTCTATTGTCTATTGTCTATTGTCTATTGTCTATTGTCTATTGTCTATTGTCTATTGTCTATTGTCTATTGTCTATTGTCTATTGTCTATTGTCTATTGTCTATTGTCTATTGTCTATTGTCTATTGTCTATTGTCTATTGTCTATTGTCTATTGTCTATTGTCTATTGTCTATTGTCTATTATCTATTGTCTATTGTCTATTGTCTATTGTCTACTGTCTACTGTCTACTGTCTACTGTCTACTGTCTATTGTCTATTGTCTATTGTCTATTGTCTATTGTCTATTGTCTATTGTCTATTGTCTATTGTCTATTGTCTATTGTCTATTGTCTATTGTCTATTGTCTATTGTCTATTGTCTATTGTCTATTGTCTATTGTCTATTGTCTATTGTCTATTGTCTATTGTCTATTGTCTATTGTCTATTGTCTATTGTCTATTGTCTATTGTCTATTGTCTATTGTCTATTGTCTATTGTCTATTGTCTATTGTCTATTGTCTATTGTCTATTGTCTATTGTCTATTGTCTATTGTCTATTGTCTATTGTCTATTGTCTATTGTCTATTGTCTATTGTCTATTGTCTATTGTCTATTGTCTATTGTCTATTGTCTATTGTCTATTGTCTATTGTCTATTGTCTATTGTCTATTGTCTATTGTCTATTGTCTATTGTCTATTGTCTATTGTCTATTGTCTATTGTCTATTGTCTATTGTCTATTGTCTATTGTCTATTGTCTATTGTCTATTGTCTATTGTCTATTGTCTATTGTCTATTGTCTATTGTCTATTGTCTATTGTCTATTGTCTATTGTCTATTGTCTATTGTCTATTGTCTATTGTCTATTGTCTATTGTCTATTGTCTATTGTCTATTGTCTATTGTCTATTGTCTATTGTCTATTGTCTATTGTCTATTGTCTATTGTCTATTGTCTATTGTCTATTGTCTATTGTCTATTGTCTATTGTCTATTGTCTATTGTCTATTGTCTATTGTCTATTGTCTATTGTCTATTGTCTATTGTCTATTGTCTATTGTCTATTGTCTATTGTCTATTGTCTATTGTCTATTGTCTATTGTCTATTGTCTATTGTCTATTGTCTATTGTCTATTGTCTATTGTCTATTGTCTATTGTCTATTGTCTATTGTCTATTGTCTATTGTCTATTGTCTATTGTCTATTGTCTATTGTCTATTGTCTATTGTCTATTGTCTATTGTCTATTGTCTATTGTCTATTGTCTATTGTCTATTGTCTATTGTCTATTGTCTATTGTCTATTGTCTATTGTCTATTGTCTATTGTCTATTGTCTATTGTCTATTGTCTATTGTCTATTGTCTATTGTCTATTGTCTATTGTCTATTGTCTATTGTCTATTGTCTATTGTCTATTGTCTATTGTCTATTGTCTATTGTCTATTGTCTATTGTCTATTGTCTATTGTCTATTGTCTATTGTCTATTGTCTATTGTCTATTGTCTATTGTCTATTGTCTATTGTCTATTGTCTATTGTCTATTGTCTATTGTCTATTGTCTATTGTCTATTGTCTATTGTCTATTGTCTATTGTCTATTGTCTATTGTCTATTGTCTATTGTCTATTGTCTATTGTCTATTGTCTATTGTCTATTGTCTATTGTCTATTGTCTATTGTCTATTGTCTATTGTCTATTGTCTATTGTCTATTGTCTATTGTCTATTGTCTATTGTCTATTGTCTATTGTCTATTGTCTATTGTCTATTGTCTATTGTCTATTGTCTATTGTCTATTGTCTATTGTCTATTGTCTATTGTCTATTGTCTATTGTCTATTGTCTATTGTCTATTGTCTATTGTCTATTGTCTATTGTCTATTGTCTATTGTCTATTGTCTATTGTCTATTGTCTATTGTCTATTGTCTATTGTCTATTGTCTATTGTCTATTGTCTATTGTCTATTGTCTATTGTCTATTGTCTATTGTCTATTGTCTATTGTCTATTGTCTATTGTCTATTGTCTATTGTCTATTGTCTATTGTCTATTGTCTATTGTCTATTGTCTATTGTCTATTGTCTATTGTCTATTGTCTATTGTCTATTGTCTATTGTCTATTGTCTATTGTCTATTGTCTATTGTCTATTGTCTATTGTCTATTGTCTATTGTCTATTGTCTATTGTCTATTGTCTATTGTCTATTGTCTATTGTCTATTGTCTATTGTCTATTGTCTATTGTCTATTGTCTATTGTCTATTGTCTATTGTCTATTGTCTATTGTCTATTGTCTATTGTCTATTGTCTATTGTCTATTGTCTATTGTCTATTGTCTATTGTCTATTGTCTATTGTCTATTGTCTATTGTCTATTGTCTATTGTCTATTGTCTATTGTCTATTGTCTATTGTCTATTGTCTATTGTCTATTGTCTATTGTCTATTGTCTATTGTCTATTGTCTATTGTCTATTGTCTATTGTCTATTGTCTATTGTCTATTGTCTATTGTCTATTGTCTATTGTCTATTGTCTATTGTCTATTGTCTATTGTCTATTGTCTATTGTCTATTGTCTATTGTCTATTGTCTATTGTCTATTGTCTATTGTCTATTGTCTATTGTCTATTGTCTATTGTCTATTGTCTATTGTCTATTGTCTATTGTCTATTGTCTATTGTCTATTGTCTATTGTCTATTGTCTATTGTCTATTGTCTATTGTCTATTGTCTATTGTCTATTGTCTATTGTCTATTGTCTATTGTCTATTGTCTATTGTCTATTGTCTATTGTCTATTGTCTATTGTCTATTGTCTATTGTCTATTGTCTATTGTCTATTGTCTATTGTCTATTGTCTATTGTCTATTGTCTATTGTCTATTGTCTATTGTCTATTGTCTATTGTCTATTGTCTATTGTCTATTGTCTATTGTCTATTGTCTATTGTCTATTGTCTATTGTCTATTGTCTATTGTCTATTGTCTATTGTCTATTGTCTATTGTCTATTGTCTATTGTCTATTGTCTATTGTCTATTGTCTATTGTCTATTGTCTATTGTCTATTGTCTATTGTCTATTGTCTATTGTCTATTGTCTATTGTCTATTGTCTATTGTCTATTGTCTATTGTCTATTGTCTATTGTCTATTGTCTATTGTCTATTGTCTATTGTCTATTGTCTATTGTCTATTGTCTATTGTCTATTGTCTATTGTCTATTGTCTATTGTCTATTGTCTATTGTCTATTGTCTATTGTCTATTGTCTATTGTCTATTGTCTATTGTCTATTGTCTATTGTCTATTGTCTATTGTCTATTGTCTATTGTCTATTGTCTATTGTCTATTGTCTATTGTCTATTGTCTATTGTCTATTGTCTATTGTCTATTGTCTATTGTCTATTGTCTATTGTCTATTGTCTATTGTCTATTGTCTATTGTCTATTGTCTATTGTCTATTGTCTATTGTCTATTGTCTATTGTCTATTGTCTATTGTCTATTGTCTATTGTCTATTGTCTATTGTCTATTGTCTATTGTCTATTGTCTATTGTCTATTGTCTATTGTCTATTGTCTATTGTCTATTGTCTATTGTCTATTGTCTATTGTCTATTGTCTATTGTCTATTGTCTATTGTCTATTGTCTATTGTCTATTGTCTATTGTCTATTGTCTATTGTCTATTGTCTATTGTCTATTGTCTATTGTCTACTGTCTACTGTCTACTGTCTACTGTCTACTGTCTACTGTCTACTGTCTACTGTCTACTGTCTATTGTCTACTGTCTACTGTCTACTGTCTACTGTCTACTGTCTACTGTCTACTGTCTACTGTCTACTGTCTACTGTCTACTGTCTATTGTCTATTGTCTATTGTCTATTGTCTATTGTCTATTGTCTATTGTCTATTGTCTATTGTCTACTGTCTACTGTCTACTGTCTACTGTCTACTGTCTACTGTCTACTGTCTATTGTCTACTGTCTACTGTCTACTGTCTACTGTCTACTGTCTACTGTCTACTGTCTACTGTCTACTGTCTACTGTCTACTGTCTATTGTCTATTGTCTATTGTCTATTGTCTATTGTCTATTGTCTATTGTCTATTGTCTATTGTCTATTGTCTATTGTCTATTGTCTATTGTCTATTGTCTATTGTCTATTGTCTATTGTCTATTGTCTATTGTCTATTGTCTATTGTCTATTGTCTATTGTCTATTGTCTATTGTCTATTGTCTATTGTCTATTGTCTATTGTCTATTGTCTATTGTCTATTGTCTATTGTCTATTGTCTATTGTCTATTGTCTATTGTCTATTGTCTATTGTCTATTGTCTATTGTCTATTGTCTATTGTCTATTGTCTATTGTCTATTGTCTATTGTCTATTGTCTATTGTCTATTGTCTATTGTCTATTGTCTATTGTCTATTGTCTATTGTCTATTGTCTATTGTCTATTGTCTATTGTCTATTGTCTATTGTCTATTGTCTATTGTCTATTGTCTATTGTCTATTGTCTATTGTCTATTGTCTATTGTCTATTGTCTATTGTCTATTGTCTATTGTCTATTGTCTATTGTCTATTGTCTATTGTCTATTGTCTATTGTCTATTGTCTATTGTCTATTGTCTATTGTCTATTGTCTATTGTCTATTGTCTATTGTCTATTGTCTATTGTCTATTGTCTATTGTCTATTGTCTATTGTCTATTGTCTATTGTCTATTGTCTATTGTCTATTGTCTATTGTCTATTGTCTATTGTCTATTGTCTATTGTCTATTGTCTATTGTCTATTGTCTATTGTCTATTGTCTATTGTCTATTGTCTATTGTCTATTGTCTATTGTCTATTGTCTATTGTCTATTGTCTATTGTCTATTGTCTATTGTCTATTGTCTATTGTCTATTGTCTATTGTCTATTGTCTATTGTCTATTGTCTATTGTCTATTGTCTATTGTCTATTGTCTATTGTCTATTGTCTATTGTCTATTGTCTATTGTCTATTGTCTATTGTCTATTGTCTATTGTCTATTGTCTATTGTCTATTGTCTATTGTCTATTGTCTATTGTCTATTGTCTATTGTCTATTGTCTATTGTCTATTGTCTATTGTCTATTGTCTATTGTCTATTGTCTATTGTCTATTGTCTATTGTCTATTGTCTATTGTCTATTGTCTATTGTCTATTGTCTATTGTCTATTGTCTATTGTCTATTGTCTATTGTCTATTGTCTATTGTCTATTGTCTATTGTCTATTGTCTATCGTCTATCGTCTATCGTCTATCGTCTATCGTCTATCGTCTATCGTCTATCGTCTATCGTCTATCGTCTATCGTCTATCGTCTATCGTCTATCGTCTATCGTCTATCGTCTATCGTCTATCGTCTATCGTCTATCGTCTATCGTCTATCGTCTATCGTCTATCGTCTATCGTCTATCGTCTATCGTCTATCGTCTATCGTCTATCGTCTATCGTCTATCGTCTATCGTCTATCGTCTATCGTCTATCGTCTATCGTCTATCGTCTATCGTCTATCGTCTATCGTCTATCGTCTATCGTCTATCGTCTATCGTCTATCGTCTATCGTCTATCGTCTATCGTCTATCGTCTATCGTCTATCGTCTATCGTCTATCGTCTATCGTCTATCGTCTATCGTCTATCGTCTATCGTCTATCGTCTATCGTCTATCGTCTATCGTCTATCGTCTATCGTCTATCGTCTATCGTCTATCGTCTATCGTCTATCGTCTATCGTCTATCGTCTATCGTCTATCGTCTATCGTCTATCGTCTATCGTCTATCGTCTATCGTCTATCGTCTATCGTCTATCGTCTATCGTCTATCGTCTATCGTCTATCGTCTATCGTCTATCGTCTATCGTCTATCGTCTATCGTCTATCGTCTATCGTCTATCGTCTATCGTCTATCGTCTATCGTCTATCGTCTATCGTCTATCGTCTATCGTCTATCGTCTATCGTCTATCGTCTATCGTCTATCGTCTATCGTCTATCGTCTATCGTCTATCGTCTATCGTCTATCGTCTATCGTCTATCGTCTATCGTCTATCGTCTATCGTCTATCGTCTATCGTCTATCGTCTATCGTCTATCGTCTATCGTCTATCGTCTATCGTCTATCGTCTATCGTCTATCGTCTATCGTCTATCGTCTATCGTCTATCGTCTATCGTCTATCGTCTATCGTCTATCGTCTATCGTCTATCGTCTATCGTCTATCGTCTATCGTCTATCGTCTATCGTCTATCGTCTATCGTCTATCGTCTATCGTCTATCGTCTATCGTCTATCGTCTATCGTCTATCGTCTATCGTCTATCGTCTATCGTCTATCGTCTATCGTCTATCGTCTATCGTCTATCGTCTATCGTCTATCGTCTATCGTCTATCGTCTATCGTCTATCGTCTATCGTCTATCGTCTATCGTCTATCGTCTATCGTCTATCGTCTATCGTCTATCGTCTATCGTCTATCGTCTATCGTCTATCGTCTATCGTCTATCGTCTATCGTCTATCGTCTATCGTCTATCGTCTATCGTCTATCGTCTATCGTCTATCGTCTATCGTCTATCGTCTATCGTCTATCGTCTATCGTCTATCGTCTATCGTCTATCGTCTATCGTCTATCGTCTATCGTCTATCGTCTATCGTCTATCGTCTATCGTCTATCGTCTATCGTCTATCGTCTATCGTCTATCGTCTATCGTCTATCGTCTATCGTCTATCGTCTATCGTCTATCGTCTATCGTCTATCGTCTATCGTCTATCGTCTATCGTCTATCGTCTATCGTCTATCGTCTATCGTCTATCGTCTATCGTCTATCGTCTATCGTCTATCGTCTATCGTCTATCGTCTATCGTCTATCGTCTATCGTCTATCGTCTATCGTCTATCGTCTATCGTCTATCGTCTATCGTCTATCGTCTATCGTCTATCGTCTATCGTCTATCGTCTATCGTCTATCGTCTATCGTCTATCGTCTATCGTCTATCGTCTATCGTCTATCGTCTATCGTCTATCGTCTATCGTCTATCGTCTATCGTCTATCGTCTATCGTCTATCGTCTATCGTCTATCGTCTATCGTCTATCGTCTATCGTCTATCGTCTATCGTCTATCGTCTATCGTCTATCGTCTATCGTCTATCGTCTATCGTCTATCGTCTATCGTCTATCGTCTATCGTCTATCGTCTATCATCTATCGTCTATCGTCTATCGTCTATCGTCTATCGTCTATCGTCTATCGTCTATCGTCCATCGTCCAGCGTCCACCGTCCACCGTCCACCGGCCACCGTCCACCGTGAAAATTCAGACTTTTATTTTTATATGAAGTATGCAGTTGGTCACATTGACACTTGACATTTTCAAATTTAAATATTGCTATCCGCAAAAATATTATTTATTAATTATGGTTATCATTACGTGATATTTTATTTAAAAATATAAACATGAGTGACAGAAATTAATATATCTGGTACTCCATCCTAGTTACCCTAAGCAGCTGACAAAACAATTAAGAATACAAAACGTGCCTTCAAAAGTTTTCTCATTAGAGATGGCCATGCTTTTTTTAATGGTTGGTGACTGCGCATAATTTGTCACAAACGTATATTTTTGATAGTTTGGTTGTCATGTAAATGGGTATAATAATTAGTATTTAGTTTTTGAAAAAATATTTATTATAATAGTCAAAATTAAAAGAAAATAATACTAAAGCAGATGTAAATGTTGACCATTATTTTGAAGACAAAGTTGAATTCTACGCTCCATGCCTTCAAAGCCTTTTACTAGGGAATTCATAATAGCATTACGAAGCTCTTCGATTGTGTGATGTGTGGTCTTGAAAATGGTATTATTTAAATATGGAAAAATAAAATAGTCTAAAATTGTCAAATCTGGAGATTTTGGAGAAAAATTAATAATTCTCGTATCGAAAAATTCTTACAAAAAAGCTATCGTTCTTCGAGATTTGTGCGCTGGAGCATTATTTTGCTGGAAATATCCTTCATGTTCATCATCGTGTAGTTCATTAATAAACCGGCTCTAATTATTCATTTCGATATCTAACAGCAGCTATGGTTTGATTAAAAAATATAGACTCAATAATTCGTCTTCTTGAAACTGCTAGTCAGACGCCTATTTTTTGTGGATGTAGCGTAGTTTCCACAAATTCATGAGTGTTTTTTCAGACCAAATTCTCATGTTCTGCTTGTTTAAATATCCTGAAAGATGGAACCAAGCCTCATCCGAAAAGAAGCATTTGTTGAGAATGTCACTGTTATTTATGTTCAATGTGAAACAAACATGTAAATAATTTACATATCTGTAACTATGCACATGGACAATACACCTCGTATTTTCAGCATTTACTTCTGCTTAATACATATGTTTCTGCCATCTAGGCGTCCTCAGTTAAGCTAGTGAAGCAATGTATTCAAATTAATACAAACCTGTTATAAACAACTGGTTTGTATCTGTATTTAAATTTACTGAAATAGCCCGCATAGATCAAGCAAGTTCCGTCCTATAAGAAGACAACTATTTAATAATTGACATCTTACGGGCGAAAGAGACTTTGTCTGGAGGGCTACCTATCGTTCGAACAGCTAAGCTGCTACGGGAAACGATAAAATACGTATGTAGATGTAGTCCATTATCAACCAGCCAGATGGCGGTAAAAATTTACCGCCATCTGGCTGGTTGTTAATGGACTACATCTACAGACGTATTTTATCGTTTCCCTAGCTTAACTGAGGGCGCCTAGATGGCAGAAACATATGTATTAAGCAGAAGTAAATGCTGAAAATACGAGGTGTATTGTCCATGTGCATAGTTACAGATATGTAAATTATTTACATGTTTGTTTCATATTGTACAAACGCTTTATACGTGCTTAACGTATTGTCATACTTAAACAAAACCTTTTTGTATTATTTATGTTGTTCAAAAACCATAGACTCGTAACAAAATCTACCTGTTTGAGTTCAGAAACTGCTTGAATTTGATATGAAAACAACTTCAAGTCCTTTTTAAAAAATAGTATGACATGTTCCTGCTAACAAATGAACTTGCGATAGTTTTACAATTGATTTTTTTTGGGTGAGTTGTCCATTCGTCGTCGAATATCCTTTATGCAATTTGCTGCTCGTTTTATAGGTGCTCCGCCGCCAGGTTTACGAGTTATTGCCTCTGTTTCACTAAATTTAATAACACAAGCTTGAATATGTTTTTGCAGTTGTGCGTAAGTAACTAGCAGATTAGGATACTGTTCTCGGAAATCTTGTACTGATTAGTGGAATAAACTCAATCTCCATTTTCTATTTTTGACCAGTTCTATAGTAACTGTTAATAATATAGTATATTGTACAACTAGTTCTGAAAATAGGATATTTCACACGAGCATGAAGTTTGAGCCACGAGCCGTAGGCGAGTGGTTTAATTATGCGAGTGTGAAATATTTTCAGCACGTGTTGTACACTATACTTTTCCGACGACCGCTTAGTGACAAGAATTAATTTCAATGAAAATAAAAGAATGATTCACAAAATAATGATATATGATGTATTTCATAACAACAATTTGACATTTGAGAGTCATTCATTTGACAGTTTCCTATTTGTTATTTTATGATTAGTAGGTTGTCACGTCTGTTACTTTGCACACGGTTCTGCGACGATTCTAATTGGCCCTCTTGAACTTTTCAGCACAGTTTTAGTTACAAGATAACTTTTCAACACAGTTTTGGGGATACAATGCAATTTGCAATTTTCAGTGCTAGTAAATCATGCGAATTTGTTCTTTTTACATTGTGGTCGTCGGAAAAATTATGTTGTAACTTTAACATTATAATAAAATAATTTAAAAATATAATCGTTTATAATTTGAATTTATGTATGACAACTGCCAGAATTTGAAGTTTTCTACAGCTTCACATGTGCACCAATTTTTGATTACTTAATTACTTAGAAAACAGCCTACTATAATGAGGAAAGTTTTTGAAGGCCAACATTGAAAAATAAAAAAAAAAACGTATTGAAGTGAAGCTCGTTTCGATACTGTTTTAGGTTTTATAATGAATTCATTACCAACGCAAAATAGAAAAACTTGATTTTTTGGTTTTGAGAGTGATCGCCTTTGTGAAACAGCTTATTGTGAACAATCTAGTGTGCAAATTAGTTCACTCAGACACCTGTCACCAGATTCGTAAATTTTTTCTGTTTTGAAATTACGAGTATGCCGAATACACAAATCCGGAAATGGCCGACATGCATTTTACTGTTGTGTGAGCGGTCATGCTCTTGACGCACGATGTATGAATGTTGAAGGATTTCCGAATCGGTTGTTACCGAGACATTGTAACCGACTGTTCGAAACTGGTTCGAAGGTTCTAGTAGACCTATATAAATATTAGCACTCGAAGACTTGCTCCAGGACTGAACGTCAATCATCATCTGATTTGGAAAATTCTGCGCGAACAGCAGCTGTGTCCCTACCACATTCAACGCGTGCAAGTTCTTGATGCTCTCGATTTTAATGCACGTAGGGATTTTACGCCAGAAAGTCCTACTTTGCCGCTTGTATTTTATTTATTATATTTTATTTATTATATTTATATTTATTTAATCTTAAAGATCTAATCCTACTTTTTACCCACCAAGAGCAGAACTACCGCGCTACTAAGAGCTCAAATTAATTTTATGGATAATATTTATGGTGACATTTTTGCGGGAGCTGTTTAGATTACATTTTTGATTTAGTTTATGAGTGTACTTGCTTATTTTATTTCATATATTTGTATTTTGTATTTTTATATAATTCAGCACACATCTGTGCAATTTTTTTAAGAAATGGAATTATCTGTTGGGCAATAAAGAGTATTATTAGTTAGTAACGAGGCTGGGTTTATAAGAGAAAAATATTCCATTTTCATAACAATCACGTATGGAGAGATGAACATCCCCATGCTGTTGTTGAACTGCATCACAAAAACCGTTTTTCGCTGAATGTTGTCATATCTTGTTACAATGAATTAATATGGCACTAAATAAAAAGGTTATAGTTTCATTAATTTGACATAATATGAATTGTCATAAATATTTTAATTATATCCCTACATGTTTTACTTTAACTTCATAACAGTTTTATATGTAAAATGTATCTACACTAGCAAATCCTACATTAACATATCCTTTACAAATAGATTCTCTAAAACGAGAATAAAAGCATCCAAATTATGAAGAAAGACTTGAGATATGTAGTCAACGTTATTATACAAGGTGAAGATAATTACATCGATAAATTATTGTAAAGGTATTTTTTATGAACCTCGAGTTTTCAAATAATTTTTATTAGTACTTCTTTGAAAATTAATAAAGTTTATTCAAAAGAATAAAAACTCAGTAAAATATTTCTTACAACATTCATTGATGTAAATATTCTCCAAATAAAAAAAATAACGTTGAGTGCTGCTTCTTTTCCTAGTTCGCATTCTATTAATTATGCTTGTCTTAAAAAATCTACACATTAACAAATCATAATGTTAAAGAAGCATTATAAGCCTTTATTTTTGACTTTCTAATACCAAATATTAGTTTTCACTAGTAAATTTGAAAAAAAAACAGAGTTAAGTTAAATGTTTTTCGTCATACCTACCGCGTAAGTAAACAGTTATGACACATTTTTTGAAACGTAAGTGACACTTTACATACCGTATTGACAGTTGCTTTGGTAGCGGCCTGTAATATTTCATTACGACCCTAGGTAAATTATAGCAATATTATAACATTTATAACAAATTTATTTGAAACATAATTTTAATTAACAAAAACACATAACTAGTAAAAGTAGAACCTTGTACAAAAACTTATCACTTAGTAATATTAAATGTAAACGAACAATTAAGATCGTTCTGCCACGGTGGAAGATTTCCATGCGCCGTATCTTTTCAGACCAAGAACATCAATTCCTGAATCTGCTAATAATGTTGCCAATGGTTTTAGACCGTCTAAAACCATAATTTTCATGCTTCAAAAATCCTTTCAATTTAGGAAATTGTAAGATATCTTCACGACTTCTCCAGCAAAATTTCAGTACAAGCTATATAGCCTCCATCTCTATTTGATCCATATTTATAAAGCTTATTTAAAAGCAAAAACTTTTGAGAATATATTGCATGTACCTTGACATTTATTAAAAATATAAATTTATCTTGACACAAGCATGGTTACCATAGATACAACAAACATTCTGACTTGATGTTACTAATGTACATGTATGTACAGTCATGGCCAGATAAATGTAGTACAACCTTAAATTTCATATATGTCATAAATTTGATATATTATTATTGTAAGACGAGCTTCAGCTTAAGCTACTTGTCATAATAAAATCAAATGTCAGATCATACTGGAATATATTTACTTTATTATTGTTTGAGTTAAGAAATATAAGTTAAAAGTATAATAAATTAAATTTAAATTTAAAATTGAATTAAGGAATACGAAAAATTACTTTAATAATAAAATTTTTTTAACAAAAAGCTAATATTTTGTTGGACCGCCATCAGCATCAATTACTGCCCTTAACCTTCTAGGCATGGAAGCCACCAAACTTCTAAAATAATTTGGTTTGTGAATGAGAGATTGCCAAGCATTTTGAATTGCTTCCCACAATTGGTCCTGATTTTGAAATCTTATACGTGACATACTTTTGGTCATCTCGGCCCATACGTTTTCTATTGGGTTCATGTCCGCACTCTTGGCACTCCATTACAAAATCTCAATGTTATGCTCTTCCATCCATCGCGACACTATGTTTGCACTATGAACTGGGCAATTGTCATGCTGATATATAAAAATGTTTTCAGGATACACATGTTGGACTGATGGTAACATAAGATTTTCCAAAATATGAATATAATTCTGGGAATTAAATCTCCCATTTATTCTATGACACATTCCAACATTGTGGTAACTTATCCATCCCCAAATATTTATAGAGAATCTTCCTGGCCTATCTGAATTATCTATATATTGCTCCTCGTATCTTGTACCGCCAGGTCTGTAGACACGAACAGAACCATTACTTGTGGATTGATATGTTTTCTCATCAGTGAAAACTACATTTTCCCAAAACTCAGGTCCATTGTTTATATGATTTAATGCGAACAAAAGCCTGGCTTGCTTCCTTTCTTCACTAACCTGAATTTTTTTGGCTGCAACACGCGACCTTATGTCGCTATCTCTTATTCTCCTGCTTGCAGTTCTACGTGAACCAGGAAAAATGGTCTCCGTAACTGCTACTTTCACTGAATCGAAAGGATGTTCTCGGAGATGTTGAACTAGATTATGGTTCTGCTGTTCAGTCGAAATTCTTTTAAGCCCAGTACCCGGCTTTCTGTCTATGCTCTCATCAGTCTCCTATCTTTTCTTAACCTTCATCACGGTGGTTTTATTTAACTGCATTTGCTGCGCAATTTCCCTAATACTGTACTCTTCTTGTAATTTAATTAATATACGAACTTTATCAGTTGCGGTTAGCTTTCGTGCCATCGTAAAAATATGTTTGACGTTTAATAAAATTTAAAATGATTTGACATATAATTGTCAAAATACTAACTTACACCATAAAAATTTAATAAGAAAAGCTTGTACTACATTTATCTGGCCACGACTGTACATATAATAAAAGTAAAGTGCAAAATCATCAAAATTCGTTTATTAAAAAAAGCGTAGGTATGACGAAAAATCTCATATGCATCACGGTTCGAACAGTACAGTTTTATGGTCTCGAATATATGCAAACCTCGACCCTATGGGTGTCGGTTTGCAAACGTATTTTCAACGATGAACCTGTACTTACGAACCTAGGTACATAAATAACTATTAAGCTTGATATAATTTCTTTACACATTGTTAATTTGCTAATAAGAATAAAAAAAAAATTCATAGTTATTAGTATACACAAATATAAAAATAAATATTTAATTTATTTACAAAAAGGTTTTGTTTAAGTATGACAATACGTTAAGCACGTATAAAGCGTTTGTACAATAAAAGGTTAAGGTAAATTGTATTTAATTTATTGATTAAATTCTTAAAAAAAGGTATATAACCCCTTACCACAATTATTAATCGTATCATAAATACGTATTTCGACAACTAAGTTGTCATCATCAGTATTTAAAACCACTAATTAAAATGTCGCACATGGGGCACAGTAAAGCTAGCACAACTGATCACGCAACAACTTTACACGCCGTCCACGTATACACTACTTCAAAATACAAATATATCGATGAAAAATCACGACAAAATTATCACTTTTAAGGAGCGGCACCCACATGTGTTTACTCTCTTTTCGAACCGTCTACAACCTTTCTACCTCCTTTTCTAAGAATGAAAAGAGAGAGCTATAGGGGATCGGTTCCTTATCTCCGTTCATGGTGATCTGTTTGTTTTTGGCGATATGAATGCTTTCGTATGCGTCAAGTTCGCGGGGGTTATTAATGGTTTTGACAAGTTTTAACCCTTTTATCGACATATTGTGCAGTATATTTAAAGCATGGTTGGCAACGTTAGATTTTTCTGGTCTATTGTATTTAATATGTGATATGTGTTCTTTAAACCGGGTTATTATTGATCGTTTCGTTTGGCCTATATATTTCAAATTACAATCATCGCAATTAATTTCGTATATACTTGATTTCAAATTAAAATTAACTTTATCTTTGGTATTCCCTAGGAGACTTTTGATAGTATTTTCGGACCGAAAGGCAACTTCGAGACCTCGTTCTTTCACAATTCTATTAATGTCTTCCGTGATAGGGTGGTATGGTAAACACATGTACTTTTTCTCCTGGTTACTTTGAGATACCAAACTTGTGGATTCGCGGATTGTATTTTTTTAATTCGTTTTCTTAATTCATTTATTGATTATTTCTATGTCAAAGCCATTATATTTGGCGATATTTTTAATGAAATTTAGTTCTATTTTATATCTCTCTTTTGTTAACGGAAAATTTAGTAACCGATTGATTAAGAAATTAAAAGAAGCTGTCTTATCTTGAAAACTATGATTTGAATCCGCGATGACGAATCTATTAACATTGGTTTCTTTCCGGAAAATATCGATTTCTATTTTATGTTTATTTCTAATAAGTAAAATATCTGAAAATGTTATCTTGTCATTGTTTTCCTTTTCCATCGTGAATTTAATCGTCGGAAATTTAAAATATAACTGATTAACGAACATATCTTTTGATTAAATTCTTCTAAACTGTCATCACTGTCATCTCCTTCTAAATGAATAATTAATGGTTTAACATTATTTCGATCAAAGCCTATTTCCTTATTACACCATTTAATAATTGCGGACTCCGCATGAGCAATTGAATTAGACCATTGTTCAGGTGGTTACAGTTATTGCGCATGTTAATTCAATGGCATTAAAAATACAGTGGTAAGTAGTAATTCAATAACTAAATTATTTTTACATACAAAGCAACTTTTAGCAACAGCTTCCTCTTTAAACAATTTTCAGCAAAACCAATATGATGTTCTCTTAGCCATTCTTGAATTTCAGCTTTTGTAGGTGTGTTGTTTGGAACTTTCATTGTTACCATATTTTGATAAAGTGCGTTATCAATAGCAATAGCTGACTTGGTAATAATTCATATTCAAACTATTTTAAGAAATTTTGGTGATTCACTTGTCCGTGGTAGTCTGAGTATTTTGTATTTGCAGAAAATACTAATTCTGCACCTGGAATAAATTCATGCTCGTTTTTTGCATGAAGCACAATACTCGTATATCTAAACAGATTATTTTTTGTTTATTTCACACTACGCATGATAAATAAAGCATGATATGATAAGTAAAACATTTAAAATTTATTATATATTTAAAAACTACAGTTATGGGTTTGGTATGTAGACGTTTTTTTTTTGTGGGAGACTCCAGAACATTATTATTATAAATGGACTTCCATATTGTGCTTACAGTACCCACATTCAAGTTTAAAATTGTAGGTATATGTTAAAACATTCTAGAATTAATTATTTGCTTATAAATAACTTTTATTTTTATTACACCTCGAACAGCTGTTACAGGTATAAACGGCCTCCGTGATCGCGTCCTTTCTCGAAGAAGTTGATTAACGAGGCCACAAGCTCCTAACGGTGTCGGCATAATTAAATAAAACGAAGTATCAAACCAATTTGTTTAACAAAACAGTTTTTGAACATAAAAATAAGCAATAAAATATAACAAAACGTAAATCTAACTTTGCAAAACACATATATTTTTGACACATACGAAGGCCACCTTTTATATTTTTACAAAATCTGGGACGAAAACTTTTTTCCACTCTGAAGGTGGTATCTCAGACACATGGTTTTCAAAGGCTTCGACTGCTTTTTGAGGTGTTGAAAATCGCTGTCCACGTATTTTTTGTTTCACAGTTGGCAACAAAAGAAATCATTCGGCGACAAGTCAGGTGAATATGGACAATGAGACATTATTTCAACACCTTTCTTCTTCAAATAGTCAACTGTTAGACGTGTTGTATGGGAACTCGCATTGTCGTGATGAAGAATAATGCGACGTTTTTGGTTGTTCTTCCTGATTTCGTCTATAACTTTTGGCTAACAAATTATTGTATACCATTTAGCATTAACTGTATTTCGATAATCTAAAGGAATTGTTGCGATGTGTCCTGTACAGCCGAAGAAACAAGCGATCATTTTCTTAGAAGTACTCCTTGCACGAACAACTTTTGTGGGGTTCGGTTCGTCTTGGAACACCCATACAGTAGATTGTTGCTTGGTTTCCGGCTCATACGCATATATCCATGTTTGATCACCTGTGACGATGTTGTATACGGATTTTGCGGTTTCTACGTCGATTTTGCGCATCTCTTTACACCAATTGACACGAGCTGGTTTCTGTGCTTTGGCCAAGTTATGTGAAATTCATCTGGAACACATTTTTTTACAAATAAATGTTCATGTAAAATCGAATGAATTGCAGTCTACGATATGCCAAGAGATGCCTCTACCTCATTGTAAGTCACATGTCACTCGTGTCCTATCATTTTCCGAACAGCATGGATGCTTTTGGAATCACAAAAGTTTTTGTTCGAACTTTACGTGATTCATCACTCACTGAGGCACTCCTTGACAAAATTCTGTAAACCAATTAGAAACTGCTTTCTCTGATGGTGCTTCATTAGCAAAAGTTGACCTGGTGCTTCATTAGCAAAAGCTGACCGAAGCACACAATGGCAACAAACTACTGACTCAATTTCTAAGCTATCGCAGATTTCTCATTGACAAATGTCAAACTTTAAGAATGTAGTGATTACATATGTCAATAGCACCATCTAGTGGTCAATTGTAAACACATAAAAGGTGTCCCTCGTATATGTACTCTAAAACTCTCTAAAACGCGTAATATTTACTTCTTCTGTACTTGGATTTTTTGAGAAATGAATTACCCGTTCTATTGGAAGACATGCTACTTTTTAACAGATTAAACATAGGATGGACCTTCTGCAAATTTTCCATCATAGTTAAAAATATTTTTGGTTATCAAGATTACAACAGGACATGGATAGGATAGGATGGTCCAATTGTTTGGCCTCCTAGGTCTCCTAACATGGTACTTCTCGACTTTTATGTTTGCGGATATCAAAAATAATTAGTGCATGCACGACCTGTAAGCAATTTAGAGAAATTCAGACAACGAATTGTAAATTGTTATAGGGAAATTTGGAGGACTTTTCAATAGGATGCGGTGGTCCTTTAGAAGGAGGTGCGAAGCATATTTAGGGACATGAAGAGCAATTACTTTAGTTTTCTTTTAAATTATCTTTTGTTTTACGTACATTCTCGTGAATTTTATGCGATTTTTGTCTTATTATAACAATATTAAATTGACTATATGGACAGGAATAGTTGCGGTCTCAGCCTGACAGATTTTTTGCTTGTTTCCACCAGTACTATAATTTGGTAAAATATCCAACACCCGGTATTACATATCTATTACCTATCTTTTCTTAATTTATACAACAAAAGATTAAGCAATGGAAGATATTTATTAGCAGACGAGTAAATAAAAGAAAAGTGAATTTAAGTTCAATACTAGAAGATATAAGGGGATGTAGATTATATGTGCGTATACATTTAACCTGTTTACAAATGATGGAACGTAATAAATAATCTGTTATTTTAGTATTATGGCTCATTTCAAATATATTTTTACCTTTTACATGGGGTTATATTATATGACATAATACTACAAATAATATTTAAAAAATGTGGAACAATTTTCACTATTATTTCACATATAACGAAAAGTTGGGAAACGATAATGACAAGTTGCAATGAATATTGGAACAGGGAGATTACCACATGTAAATGCAGACGTATAAACATTGCGGTAGTGCACAACGTGCTCATACATGAACGACAAAATACAATTGTCTGTTGTGTTCAACGAAGCGAGCACGCAACATGTCGAAGGCCGACCAAGTTTGTACAAAAGTTTTTTTCTGTGGTTATTTTTAGTATTCCGTCTATATTACGTTTATGTAGATCAAAGTTAACACATCCGCCCATCAAACCAATCCCAGTTTCCATAAAGGTTGGACGAATAAACAGATTGACCCCGTAATGTCTGAGCTGCTGGCAATTGCCATATGTATATTGCTCATGTTATTGTTACTTTGGAGTAGAGGAAATTTAGTTTATTTAATCGAATGTTGGCCGTGCACCAATGCGTTCGCTATATCAATTCAATTAACTCTAACTCTTTATTTCCAATTAAATTCGATTCTTTTGTAAAATGCACAATTCTCACTGGTGTTCAATGATGTCTATCAACGGAAGAGGGCACCGTTGTGTTTCCGTATATTCCTTCAGCTATTGTGTTCAAGATTTTGTTTTTTGGTAATTGCTTCATGAAAAGTAATTTCAGAATGGTATTATTGTCTTTATGAGGTTATTTCTAGACTCTAGTGTAGTTATTATATTTTTATAAAAATAATTTTAATTTTTACTAGCAGAACTATAATTGTACGTAATGTAAAATAATAATTATAATTAGGGCAAGCAATATATACATGAAATTTAATAAAATATGTTTATGGTAAGTAAAGTTAGGCCCGACTAATAAACTAGTTTTTATAAGCAAATCTTTCTTTAAGAAGGGAAATTTATGAACATCAATAATGAGAGAAAATATGAGAAATGTTTATTAGCTTTTAGCATATAAAACTAAATTCTAACTAATAAAATCGAGAAATGCTATTATGTATCTAATATTACAATCAAATGAACAATCAACAAAAATGAAAGATCACGCCTTTTCGACTTATCGGCTTTTTGATTGTATCGATGCGTTTCGACCTATTGCTAATTAGGGTTTAGTAATCGATTGTTTTAAAACACCACACTCCTGAGGGAGTTTTGCCACTTCTTTGGAAGTCCCTACAATTCTGTTTTTTAGGGTTGGATTGGTCCCGTTTCTTCGCCTGGTTGCATTCTTTTCTATTGCTAGTCTTTCCTTGCCGGTTAGATATTCCCAGTCTCTTAATATCTTCCTCTACTTCGTCTTACCATCTTGTTTTTGGTCTACCTCTTTGTCTTCTATTTTCTGGTTTCCATTCCATTATTGACCATATTTTGCTTTCGGGACCCGCTTGATTTAGTAAATTTTACTATATTTTCGCCTTCCAATTCTTTTTCTATTTCATGGTTTATTCTTCTTCTCACTTCGTTTCCACTATTTTGATTGGTACTAATATAGTTCTCATGATTTTTTCTTTCAAAAACGCTCAATCCCTGCTGTTTTTTTTTTGCGTCAGCGTCATCTTTTCGGCGCCGTAAGTTATTATTGGACTTATTAGTATTTCATAGATTTTAATTTTGGTTTTGATATTGGTATTAATTGACTTACTGGTCAGCATTTTTATATTTGCGCAATAAGCTCTGCCTGCTGCTTGGATTTTTTCATTTATTATCTCCGCCTTTCCTCCAACGTTGTTATGGGGTTTCCCAGGTATTTAAAATTCGTTACTTCTTCAAAATCATAGTTACATAATTTTCGTTTTGTCTGTGTTTATTTCTAAACCCATCTTTCGCCCTTCACCACTTTCATTTAAGATTTTTCTTTGCGTTGTTATTATTACAACGTAATCCGTGCACGCCACCACCTGCGAACTTTTTGTTCTCAGGATACCTCTTTTGTCTATACTCTTGAGTAAATGTTCTAACGCCAGGTTGAAAAGCGTAGCAGACAATGCGTCGCCCTGTGTAACTCCTTTGTTAACTTTTAACTTCATTGTTTTCACTTCATCTGTTTGTATTTTTTATGGTTATTTTCATTAGTCGTATTAATTTAGGCGATGTTTTAAATTCTGTCAGTGCTAACATTAAACGTTCTCTTTTTATTGCATTAAAGCGTTGTCTAAAATCAACAAATAGCATCTCAGTGTTTATCTATTTGTTTCATAATATGTATCGAATAGGTTCTATTTGACAAAACTACACTGGTACTCTCCAATTATTTTATTAGAGTACTTACTGAGCCTTTTGTGAATTACTGCTGATAATACTTTATATGCATTATTCAGTAGTGTAATCTACCTGTGATTCTTGCATTGATTGTGTTCGGTCGCCTTTTTTATGAATTATAATTATTATTCCTTTTTCCCAGTCTTCAGGCATTTCTGCTGCTGCCAAGATTTTTTGATTAACTCGTACATTTCTTCCTGCAATTTTTCTTCTTTATACTTTATTAATACTACTAAATTGATGTTGTAGGTGTAGTACTGATTTGTTTGTAGTGCTTATTTTTCCTAAATTTCTAAAGCAATATGCGTCTTGTTTTATGAGTGTTGCATCATCGGAGAGAGCAGAAATTTCTCTTTTCATAGAAATAACTAACATTTACCTTAGATGATTTATGAGGTGTAATTCGTATATTTTTGTCGCGTTTAGTTCTTGCACCTGATATTTCTTTCTTTCATGTCTATTGTATACGAGGACTGTTGAAGTAATACTAAGATAGTACACATAAATTTATATTTATTTATTACGTTAGTACCATATTCCTGAGTCGTATTCTCACTCCGTGGCCCTATTGGTGCGTGTCACCAAGATCCCCTTGGTGTGAAGTGTATGTCCCTGTTTTTCCTTTTCTTTTTTGTTTACCTTCTTTGTTGTTTTCTCCTTAAGTAAAATGAGTCGTTGCTATGTATGTCAAGGCGAACTAAGCCCCGAGAAGGAAATAGCATGCGATATGTGTAAGCATCTTGCTCATACTACATGCTTCGGTTTGTCTCGTTCTGAGGCGCAATGCTTAAAGAATAGGGACTGGAAAGTCACGTTCTATTGTTCTGACTGCTCAAAATTTAAAGCTCAACTGAAAAATTTACGTGATCTAACCTTATTTGTTCATCACTTAAAATAGGAATTGGACCTCATCAAGGAGCAAAATGCAAATATTTCTCCAGAACCTGGACACCGAATAAATCATTCGGAAGGTCGGGAGAAACGCAAAGACAATATCATTTTGTTTAACTTATCTGAAAATAAAACTGGAACTAAGGAGGATCAAGTTGCAGCTGATACTGATGCTGCGCGAGATATTTTATCGGTTCTGGATATTTCCTTGAATGCTCCCAAACCTATAAGGTTGGGTAAATTTGATCCTTTCAAAGCTGATAGAAAAAGGCCAATAAGAATTATTCTGTCCTGCGAGGAGCATGAAAAGCCACGATGAATTGTCTGAATATAAAACGAGTGGAAAAGTATAATCTGGTTGCAGTTTCTAAGGATAAAACTCCTTACCAGCTTGAATTATTTTGTAGGGTTAAGCAGGAATTGAATGTTCGTCAAGCTATATATATATATATATATATATATATATATACACTAGGGGCGATTTTTATATTATCTACCTAGTTATGAAAGAAAGATGAGCTATATTTTATTTTTCCACATACGATCCATTGACGGTTACACACTTATTTCAGCATTCTTATAATAAGGCAATCATCTAAAGAAAAATGTTGTCCATGCCGATGGTTCTTTTTTAATTTACGAATGAGATAATAATCACTCAGTGCCAAACCTGGGCTATAGTTTTGATCTTCCATGTCTATAAAGACAACCCCACTAACGTCTTATATACTATTTCAGATCATATTGCGAAAAACCCACGAAAACCTACTCGGACAGTTTAGTCCCGGATCTCCAAATATACAACACTGCAGACACCAATAACAATTTGAACAATGAAACAACATATATCACGATTCCATATGTTCCACAATTATCATAAAAAATAAAATATACTTTAAAAAATATGATATAACTACAACATATAAACTTAGCAATACTAATAAACATCTATTTTCAAAACTAAAACCTAAAATAGAAAAAATCGAGAAACACATGTCATCTATAAAATATCATGTCGCGATTGCGATCGTTACTACATAGGCCAAACAGACAATATTTATACAAAGAACACAAGCCCAAAAATACTTCAAAATAAACAAAATTGCTTTATTTACACACGAACTGCAACGCAATCACCATTTCGATTTTGAAAACACACAGATAATCGATAAAGAATAACACACAGTGAAAAGGGAAATTAAAGAAATGATTAATATTAGACAAGAAAAAATCAACCAACAACTGATAAAAAATCTAAGCAGTATATATTATAACTTAATAATGTAAAGTAACGATTTGCAATTTACCATCATGAATATATACAATTGCTACATAAATTTCTAGCATATGTTATTAAATTCCTGCACACGGGCTTATCATGCTGGCAGCCCGAGTTTAGATCCGGGACTAGGCTGTCCGAGTAAGTTTTCGTGTTTCTCCTTCTCGTTCTAGGCAAATGCCGACAGCTGAACATCTTAAGCCGCTCCAAGGGCGCAAATATAACAATAACTCCATGGCCTGCCAATACCCCTGTACTTGGCGTCAAGCTTTTGGGGAATGCTAAGGCATGAATTATTATTAAACTTGAATGTATTTTTGACTTCACATATATAAATATGACATTAATATACTGTCACTTATAATTTCAAATTCTTTGACGAAGGCAGTAATTTCCGAAACATGTAAGATTACTTTAAATATATACATAATAAAGTAAAGCAGTCCCTAAATCGCCGACTATATAAATCTGCTATCATATACAAAGGTCAAGAAATAATTATATATATATGGTAAATCCAATTCGTTGTCGCTTTAAGGTCTGGTTTTACTTCAAAATGTATATATTCAAAACAATCCTACATGTTTCGGCAAATGATGGATTCAAGGAATATAAAATATAAATGAAAGTATATTAATGTCATACTTATACATTTGTAGTTGCCATGGATAAAATTATTCAAAGATACATTCCATGGCAACTACAAATGTATAAGTATGACATTAATATACTGTCATTTATATTTTATATTCCTTGAAAAAGGCATCATTTGCCGAAACATGTAGGATTGTTTTAAATATATACATTTTGAAGTAAAACCAGACCTCCAATCGCCAACAAATTGAATTTACTATATATATACCTATATATATATATATATATATATATATATATATATATATATATACATATATAAAGATAATTATTTCGTGACCTTTGTATGTTATGGTAAATTCAATTTGTTGGCGATCTAAGGTCTGGTTTTACTTCAAAATGTATATATTTAAAACAATCCTACATGTTTCGGCAAATTATGCCTTTTTCAAGGAATATAAAATATAAATGACAGTATATTAATGTCATACATTTGTAGTTGCTATGGATAAAATTATTCATAGATACATTCCAATTTAATAATAATAAATCTTGCTTTAGTATTCTAAAATAGGTAGACAACAAAAACAGGGAAACGCAAGACATGAGTTATTATTATATATGCGCCCGTGGAGCGACTTAAGATGTTAAGCTGTCGGCATTCGCCTTATATAAATTTACAACATCTTAATGGGTACATTAATAAAACACATCCTATGACATATTTAAAAAGAATTTTACGCTATTTAGAAGATGTGGGAGATGAGAGACAAAGAATGGAGATAATCAGAGCCACATTACGAGATAGCGCATAGGAATGGTATCAGCGAGTAGAAGACCATTGTGACACATTAGATAAATCCGTTCTTATTTTTAAACGCAATTTTTGGACGAAACCCAATAAAATAGAGCGAAAATTCGTCTACTTACCGGCAAATATAGATTGGGTCACATAACTAGAAAGGGTTATGCCTCCAAAATATTCAATCAGTGTAAGCATATCTCTGATATGGAAGAATCCACCATAGCTAGACAATTATTATATCACTTTATTTACACTGATACGCAAGCGATAATCTGCCAAAAAGTGACAGATATGGATTCATTGTAGATATCCTGAGACGTTTAGATGTCTATGCTTAGAGTAATCATGGTCATATATCTCGGAACTTTCGTCCAGCCTATAGTCGAACTCATCAACACCCAACACATCTGTTAAATAACTCATCACATCACCACCACAACAACCATCTGGATATCAGCCAAATAATTATAATCGACCAACATATAACACTCGTCCATACAATAACAACAATTATAATAATAACAATTTTAATAACAATTACCACAACAATACTCAAAGAAAAAATCCGAACAATCACACACTAATTGATAATCCAAGAAATAATTCCAGATACCGAGAAGGTCCAATACAAAATAACAATTATAACAATAATAATAATTATGTCAATGATGCACCGAGAAGAGGAGTTAATACATACAAATATAGAGGACGTGGTCAATCTAATACATACCATCGACGCCATAGATCATTATCGCTTACACATATTGTCCCAGAGGAGGTACAAAAAAAGAACTCCGATGGAGGAAGTTGATATATATTCCAATCCAAAACCGGGTACATCAACACAGAACAATTAAATAATAAAATAAACTGCAACATACTAACACCATAAACAATATTTCTTTCTATCAACCACCTGATGAATTCATTACCACCAAAGATACTAGTTTACTTATAAAAGACACATATTCATTACCAATAGTAAAAATTAAATTTACTAATATACATTTAAATTGTCTTATTGATACCGGGGCAGAGATAACTTTAATACAAGAGAATAAAGCAAAATTAATTTCAGGATATGATACTAAAATAATTAAAACAAAGAGAACTGATATAATCGCAGCAAATGGTAAGAAAATGGGTACAATAACTAAAAGAATATGCACAGAAATAATTATTAACAATGTAGAGTTTATTATTCAATGCTATGTCACAGAAAAATTACAATACGATTCCATAATCGGGATTGATAACATTACTTCATTAAAAATTAGATTAGATTTTAAACAGGGCGTAATTAATATCGGAAATAACAAGATTAATATAGAGAAAGAATTAAGTGAAGATGAATTTTTAAGTTATTATAAATATAAGAGGAAATACTAAATAAGAAAATAAATAATTTATTGCAAGGGATGTTTTAAGTAAAAGAAGTGAAAATGAGTGGAAAACTAAGGAAGTAGGGTATGAGTATAATTTAAATAATAATCCGAAATTGGTGGAGACCGTGGCTTGTAATCTGAAACAGCAATAAGAAAAACACCCTAACCACAATATATATCAATAAATACTATATAAGTATTTCGGCAACTAAGTTGCCATCTTCAGTAGAATAACCTTAAAAACTGAAAAAATGTTAAATGTAGCGTTTTTGGCTAAGGTAAACCTTAGAAGATATGCTCTAAGGTTCTTCTAAGGTTCTTCTAAGGTTTACCTTAGCCAAAAACGCTACGTTTAACATTTTTTCAGTTTTTAAGGTTATTCTACTGAAGATGGCAACTTAGTTGCCGAAATACGTATATAGTATTTATTGATATATATTGTGGTTAGGGTGTTTTTCTTATTTCTCTTTTAAATAATATATTAAATGGAGTGGATAAAAAGGCAGAATGGTTACCGATTAATACAGATAAAGATATACAAGAGATGAAAATAAAAGAGGAATCTTATACTAATGTTAATATTAATACAAAAGAAGATATTAAGAATATAATTACGTTATACTCTGAAATAATATCAGATTTAATTACGTATTAAATGATAACATACAACTAATAAATAATGATGTAACATTTGCTAAAGAATACTTACATCCGATTAACATTGATAATAACATTAATAACACACCATTAGCTAGCAAAAATTATCCAACACCTTTTCATTATCAAGATAAAGTTAACAACGAACTCGAGAGATTAGAACAAACAGGTATCATAGAAAAATCTAACACACACTTCATTAATCCTATTGTTATTGTGCAGAAAAAAGATCTATCACTTATAATTTGCTTAGATGCACGTGCTTTAAATAAAAGTATCAAACCCGAATTTGAAATGCCTCAAAATATTGACATACTTTTAACAAAATGTGGTAATAAATCATATTATAGTAAACTAGACCTTAAAAATGCTTTCTGGTTAATCAATCTCGAACCTAACTCACGTAAATATTGTGGTTTTCTTGTAAATGGAATAGTATATCAATTAAGAGTATGCCCATTTGGACCAAAAATTTCTCCAGCCGTATTAATTCGTGTCTTACACCGTATTCTAGATAAATATCATGACTTCGCATTACATTATCTTGACGATATTATCATTTTTGAGATCAACACTTGACATATATCAAAATTATTTTACATACACTTAATTCAGAAGGAATGAAATTAAACTTGAGTAAATGTCAATTTTTCCGAAACTAAATATATTATTTAGGATACATAATTAACAAAGACAATATCTTGCTCCATCACGAGATAAAGAATTTTCCGAGACCTAAAAATTTAAGAACATTGACAGGATTTTTAGGAGGACTGAATTATTATAGAAAATTATATATACAGTTCATAAAGTGTAAGTTTTCAGTTCAAGGTCAAATTCGAAGCATATTATTGAAATCAGTACTGCAGAGTCAAATGAAGTCAGTATTCAATCGCGGAAACAACCGTTTGTCATCATAAAATATAAACGTCATGTTTCAATATTGTCAAAATTTTACTATGTTACTTGCAATATAACCAAAGAGAGCATATACATAACCTACATATCAAAATAATAATAATGAGTAAAGTGGGAACATTAATAGTTCAAAAGTATTGTTTCTTTTCTAGTTCTGTATAAATATATTCAATCCAAGAAAACTATGCCGAAATTATTACTTTAATATTTGAACAAATTATTTTAAATGTTATTTATAATTATAAACTCAGGAAAATATTCGATCAAAAATTTATTTAAAAAGAAATATTTCAAGTCAGATATCAATAGTGAAATGCATAGGTATTGAAAAGATCTTTAGTGTTAAAAATGTTTGCATTATTAAGAATGACATACCTACCAAAATCATTTTCTTGCACTATATCTGGGTTAAGAAGATTGGGAATGTATTAATTTGATGAATAATTTAGATTTCTACTTAACTTATATATTGTTTATATTTTAAATAAATTTAAATATATTGGAAAAGAATGTAAAAGTTATGTTCGTAACTCTTTGAAAAAGAATTAAAACCTTTTGAAAGTTGTAAATATATGTTGTCAAATTAAATTTATAAAATTATACATAAAAGAAACATTTATATAGTCTACATTTAATATTTTATTGTTTCTTAAGAAAATAATGGTATAATAATACAATCCAAATCCATATTATCCTTTATTAGATGAAGATAATATTTAACAAACACATGAGGATTTTCTGATAACTACATTTGATAATTTTGCAGGTTAGTACACTACCAATACAAAAAAAAACAAACTACACCACCAATAAGAAAAAAACAAACTTCATTCATATAAAACTTTGCCACGAGATCTTTATCATGTAATGTTTCGTTGAACCAGTGGCAGTAATTTCTTCGCTGCTTTATATTATGTGCATGCAAATGATACACATTGATGGTTTTTATGGCAGTATTAATGTAACCATATTAAACTTCTACAAAATATAAATATAAAAATATTTTGTCAAAATAAGATAGTTACCTGCTTATTAATGTTTAGTGAACTTTTATAGAAGTAAACTTCCCTGTTTCATCCAAATAAAACCTCAAAAATATTACTTGTATTATTTGCAATAGGTATGTTATTTTTAATGTGAATGGAGTATATATTACAAAAATGAATGAAAACTATACTCTGTTCCATTTAAGAAAGGACCAGATGGCGCGGCAATCTGAGTATAATTTACACAGGAATTTCAAAAAAATAGATAATTTGTATGTGAGGTTATGTACCTACTAACTTATACAAAAGATTATTTTTGACGTTTGTTTATTAACATATGTATTTATTATTAAGAAAGCTTAAGCTTAGACTTTAAAAGTTTTATTCAAGCAAGAAGCGGCAAATATATACCATTGCAAGGTATTAGACTTATATAAAATATTTCAATCAATATCTTATAATCTGTTATTTATTGTTTGAAGGTGTTGCATCTACAATAAATTTGTGCGTAAATACAATGAGAATGTGTTAAAAGTACTACAGGAGAAATATTTACATCTTTCTTTGATTTTATTAGAGAACAAAACTTTTGTGCAAATGTGAAACTAATAAATTTAAAGAATTGATGGTGACAGTGTATTATAATTATCATAATATTTGGGTATCGTTTAGCTTAAAAAATATAGCATTTTACAAAATACAGTTATTTTAATAGTATCTATAATGAGAGAGCAATAAGGAAATTCATTTACCTGCACATCATTTCACATAATTTGGATAAACATTTTTATACATCTAAAAAAGGTATTTAAAAATATTTTCAATTTACAAAACTAAGTACATATTAAAAATGATAAAACAGCAATTTTGCACCAAAAGATTGGTAAAACGTAAGCATTTTTCCAGTTTCAGTATTTGGTTAAACATGTGTTCATTTCTTTATTTCAAGTTATTTCTAATTAATACTTACATTATTGCTTATGTATGGGATAAATTGTTACTATCGTACAATGATTTTTTTTTGCTATTAGCAGAAATATGATTTGATTAGTTTCAGATTTTAATGTAATTGAAAAAAAAATAAGAATAAATAAAAAGAGAAATTGCTTTCATGGGAAGCTCCGTGTGTTCAGTAAAAACAACTTTTTTCATAAATGTCAACACAATGAGTGTAAAACCCTCTTTTATTAGCATAATATAGGTACATTAAATCTTTTACCTTCTCTTACATAATTACATTAAAAAAATTATATAATAATTTCCTACTTAGAAATTTCATTAATATTCCGCGATTATCACAATATCTCGTAGTTACTTGAGACCCAGGACGTCGAACAATTTCTGAGGACCTAAAACAACTTACAATCTCATAAATGTATATGGTAATCATTATTATTTAATTATATTTGATTTATATTTTATTCACTATATTTTCCAAACTATACAATTTATAAGTACGAAAAAAATATATCTAACACATCACATGCACACACGAATCTAAATCAAGAACATCACACACACATAACTAAATTTAACACACCACAGTTCATTATGTTGCCTATTGTTCATTAATATATATATATTGAAAACTACTCATCTTCAAGATCAGAACCTGAATCTAATGAAAATTCTGAGGATGACCCAGTATTTACAGCAAAAGTCAAATTTTCTAATACATTTTCAACAATATTATCTAAATCATACATTTTGTTTTCTTCTGTTATAACGTGATGAATGCTATTTTTCCATGCGTCAGCATCAACCATGTCTAATCCTTCTAATAATAAATTTCTTACTTCATCCAATTTAAATGTCTTGTTATTGGCCGCAACATGATGCTTGACTTGAGCCCATATAAGTTCAATGGGGTTAAGATTACAGTGATATGGAGGTAAACGTAAAACTGTACGGCCACTTTCTCCAGCTATTTCATCGACAACGTATGAAACTGGATGACAGGATGTGTAATTTTTGCATTCACCCATGTTTCATCTAAATAATAGATTTTTCTCCCTTCTGCACGAAACTTTCTTATACTTGTCAAATAACGACGTCTCCATAAGATAATATCATTTCGTTCAATTAATATGTTACTTCGTGTGCGTTTTTCCCACTTGAATCCCAGTTTCTTTAGGATTCTCCAAAGTGATGTTCGTTTTAAAGGAGGTAAACTGGCATCCCCTTTAATAGCTTCACATATTTTTGTGCAAGTTGGTAACTCATTTTTAAAGAAAAATGAATGCACGTGCCTTCTAATTGTACTTTTTGATACTTCATCTAATTTATTGTAACCATCTCGGCAACTTCGTTTTCTTAATGGACACTGTAACTCCAGATATTTCAATTTCCTTAATAATGTCAAACATAGTATTTCTACCAATCCCTACTTCCCTTGAAGTTTGACGAACAGCAGCTGTTTTGGACATATTAGCTTTGTTCTTAAAATACACATTGTAAGCCATCTGCCTCTGTCCACTTTTTATATATTTTCCTTTACGATTTTTTGATGGACCTGGTAAAGCGGCGTCATCCATGATCTAAAACGATTGCGATTAAATAAATGAAATAAATTAATGAGTGATAAAATATGTTTAGAAAATGTTTTCACTTTATAGTCTCTATAAAGAACTATCTTTATATATATATATATATATATAATCAGTAATTCCTTCTACCATAATATGGTGTAGGAAAGTTTCCCTTATTCTTCAACTGCGAACAAACTTCTTCCATTCCTTTCTGTTTTGTGTTAGTTGTTTCGCCTCTACCCATCCCTTGTTCTTTCCTTGTAATATTCTTGCCACTGCATTGTCCCACGTTTGTCTTGGTCTTCCCCGTTGTCTACTTCGTTGTATTCTTGCTTCCCATATCCTTCTTACTGGTTTCGATTCTTCCATCCTCATGAGATGCCCCCACCATTCCAATTGTTTTTGTTCAATAAATTCAAGAACCGATTGAATTCCTAGATCTTTCCTTATGTCCTTATTTCTCATTTTTTCTCTTTTGGTCACGCCTCGTACTCTTCTCAAATACTTCATCTCAACAGCCTGAATCTTATTTTTTTGTCTATCGTTCAAAATCCATGACTCACATGCGAATGTCAACACAGGCCTGTATACCGATTTAAACACTTTCAGTTTTGTTTTCCGCGTTATTTCATTTTTGTTAATGAATTTGTTACTCATTGCATAATAAAGTTTCATCGTTTTTTCAACTCTTTTACTTATTTCAGCTTCTTGAGTACCTTCCTCATCTAGTAATACTCCTAGGTACTGAAATGTTTTCACCTGCTCTATGTTTACTCCTTCTATATCTATTTTTATTTCGGTGTGCTCCTTTCCTGTTACCATAACTTTTGTTTTGTTTTTGTTTATTTTCATACCGTGTTCTTCTAGCTCTTTATGCCATATGCTAACATTACGTTGTAAATCCCTCTCGCTTTCGGCAACAATCACAATATCATCTGCGAAAGCTCCCTCCGATATTTGTACTCTTTGCATGTTGTGGTAACCTACATTGAATTTCTTACTTTGTCTAGTGCATTTTTTTATAATTTCGCCCATAAATGTTATAAACAATAGTGGGCTCAAGCTTCCTCCTTGTCTCAGGCCGGATTGGGAAGTAAATGGGTCTGACATCGTATTATTAGTTATTACAAGCATTAATATTATTTTCATATATTTGTTTAATTACTCTGATAAACTTGTCGTTTATATTTCTTTCTTTTAGTGAATTCCACACTTTTTCTCTTGGTACCTTGTCAAATGCTTTTTCAAGATCCACAAATACCATATAAACCTTTCTCTGTTCTCGTCGTGCCTTTTCTGTTATTTGTCTAATGGAGAATATATGATCATGTATACTACCTCCACGTCTAAACCCGCTTTGTGATTCTTCTAATGTTTCCTCGATTTTGTCTTTCAATTTATTTCCCAATATCTGTTCATAAATCTTCATGGCTGTACTTATTAAGGATATACCTCTATAATTATTGCAATCCTTCCTATCTCCTTTTTTATATATTGGTACTATCAATGTCATCCTCCAGTCTTTCGGTAATTGTTCTTGGTCCCATATTTTATTATACATATCTAGCATCATTTCTTTTCCTTTTTGTCCGATATGTTTTATCATTTCTGAGCTTACTTTATCGTATCCTGGTGCTTTACCATTCTTCAACTTTTTAATTGCTTCTTCCAACTCCTGCATATTTACTTTTCCCTCGGCTTCTTTGGTTATCATTTGTTGTTCAATTGTAGTGTCTTTCTCTAATTCTTTTCCTTCCAGCAGTTTTTGAAAATATTCTTTCCATCTTTTCGTTATTTCTTCCTGTTCCATTATTAAGTTTCCCATATGATCTTTAATGTGGATCATTTCATACGTTCTTTCCTTTCTAAACGTCTTTAATATTCGATAGAACAGCTTTTGATTCTCGCTGCTGTTTATTTCCATCCTCTCTCCAAATTCTTTCCAGCTGTTTTTCTTTGACTCTATTACAAGTTCCTTTACTTTCTTCCTTTCGTTTTTGTAAAGCTCATAACTATGTATTGTCTTTGTTGATAGATACTTCTTCCATGTCTCTTTCTTTCTCTTTATTTGTTCCTTAATTTCATTTGTCCACCACACAGTCTGCTTTTTATCTTTTCTTTTCTTACTCACTCCACATATTTCTGTACTTGTTTCTATCACAGTTTCTTTAAAGTAGTTCCATAGTTGTTCTGCATTTTTATCCACACTACTTCCCTCCATCTTTTTTATCTTATCCGTTATCGCTTTTGTATATTTTCTTGCTATTTCTGGATTTCTTAATTTATACGACTTTATTGTCTCATCCTGGGGTTTCTTTTGTCCGTTTATATTCTTGTTCTTTGTGATATATTTTTTTTCTTCCCTGATCTTTGATACCACTAAGAAGTGGTCGCTGCCTATCTCTGGACCCCTTTTAACTTTAGTTTCCATTACTACTGTTCTATTGTTATTTTCCACCAATACATAATCTATTATAGACCTTTCATTTCTACTTTGAACTTCTCTAGTGTATTTGTGTATTTCCTTATGTTGGAAGTAAGTGTTCGTAATCACCAAGTCGTGCATTAGACAGAATTCCAACATTCTTTTACCATTATTATTTCTCTTGTTTTCTCCATGTATTCCTATGGACCTGTTATATACTTCGTCCTTCTTACCAACTCTACTGTTAAAATCGCCGATTATAAATATCATTCCTTTTGCTTCTTCCGTCGCTCTCGTCAGATCCTCCCAAAATCTGTCCTTGGTTTCTGCTTTCTCATCTTCATTGGGGCCATACACCACTATTACTGTTTTAATAAAAATATTCGCTTCCCTCATTTCTATTGCCAATATTCTTTCTGTCCAGGCTTTCCAGTTGAACAGTTGTTTCTCTATTCTTCTATGTATTATACATCCAACACCGGCTGCGGCTCTGCATTCCTCTGGAACTCCGCTATATATCATAGTGTTTTGTTCAGCGGTTTTAACTATTCCCTTCCCTTTTCTTTTTACTTCAGTTATACCCAGTATATCCAAACTCATTTCTTCGAATTCTTTTTCCAATTCTTTTTCTTTCCCTGTTATACTTTTAATGTTCCATGTACCTATTTTCCATTTCGTAATTTCCAGTTCGTTCCTTTCCATTTTTTTTTTTTGTGATTTTATTTTCTCGTTACCTTTTCCATATCTGTGTCCGTCATCCTTATCATCCTCCTCCACTCCGCTACTTATTAGTTTTTTTTTTCTTTATCTCCTTTATATTTCACTAGTTTGCCTTGTTCATTATTCCATATCCATTTTTGTCCATTAATAATTAATTTTCGGAAGCCGATTTGAACCCTATTACCTTCCTTTTCCTCTTCTCTCGCTTGTGTTCTGATTTTTGTCTGCATTTCTCTTTGTTCCTTGGTCATATCATCATTTATATAAATTCTATACTCCTCAATTTTCCTTAGTTTACTTTTATTTCTCATAATGTCGTATTTATCTTTTGTGTTCTGTAGCTCTATTAACCAGATTCTGTCTCCCAGTTTTTTTACAGTTCGTATGTCGATATCTACTTCCAAGTTCTTTTTTAGGAAGGTGTACATTTGCTCAGATACTGTTGTGTCTTCCTTTGTTTTTAATGGAAGACCATGGACCACTACATTATTTCTTCTTCTCTCCGATTCTATTCTATCGAGTTTATTTTTTACTTCTTGTAGTCCTTCTTTCAGTATTTTATTCTCTTTTCTAAGCTCCATATTTTCTTCTCTGATTTTTTTAATTTCTTCTTTACTTTGTCTCTGTTCATTTTTTATTTCCTGTAACTCTTCTTTTAAATCTTTATTCATTTGTAGGATTATTTCCATCAAATTTTCCAATTTGTCATCTTGTTCCTGCTTGTCTCTTCTGCTTGGAACTTTCTCTTGCTTTTGTTTACCTTTCTCATCTGGGGTTCTTTGCATTTTAGCACTTTTACTAAATATAGTGTCTAATTTACTCCTACCTTTCCTTCGTTGTCCCTCATCCGTCGTATATTCTTCTTCACTACTCATCTCTTCGGAATATTTATTCAGACCGGCCCCCTTACACACAGCTCGTCGTATCGCTCGTACGTTCGACTGCTAGGATGACCTTTGTCCGGCTTTTTGTCTCTGTCTATCGTGCGTACTGCTTCCCGCTTCAACTGCTCGGAGGTCACAGCACGGTATCGGCACTAATATTGACTTTATTTAATACCGATTTAATTGTTTATATGTCTCTATACTACTATAACAGTTATTAATCTGTGTTTAATTATTCAATCTGTAATCACTACACCATTTCACTATATTATTTGCTCGATATTGCTCGTTATTTTCGAGTTAAATATCGGAGCTGCATTAAACACGTCTCACCTCGACCGCGACACTCTCTACTTTTCAAGAACTATCTTTAACGAATATTAATAATAAATAGCACAATAAACAACTATAATAGTAAAACATATAATTGATTAGCACAGACAAAAATACCGGTCAGTACTGACAGTAAAACGATAATTTGACAGAACTAAATAAACTAAATTTCGCCAGCATAAAAGCTGCCTCTATTTTAGCCAATCACAAGCTCTTATTTTAAGCCCTATCTTTCCCAACGGTTTATTCTTATTTGGAACAGATATTAGTCAGTTTTTGATTCTGACTCAAAACTTGAGTCATTTACATTATTATTGGAGCAATCTCTGCCCTATCAAGAAATTGCTCCCGCTCATGCAATTTTTTAATAAATTTTCCGTATGCCTAGCACAATTATACCAAGTAATTTCATCACTCTGTTGCAAAGCTTCATTCCACATTTCTTTAACTCTTTCATCTGAATAACCATTTCTTCCAATATTTGAATTATAATAGTTTTTAACCTTAGTCCAAATCATTTCAATTGCGTTCAAGTCACAATGGTACAGATGTAATCTTAAAACTTCATGTCCACTCTCACATTATTTCACCTATAATAAATATCTTCTCTTCTTTATGATATTTTACTAATTGAATTAATTCATTCTTAGTCATTGCAGGTGAATAGCTTCTATCTTTTTTTCTCAACCATTCCATAATTTCTGTTTTTTTGAGGAGGTATTTGGTTGTTTATTTTGACTAGCACTATGATAAGGAGCATTATCTAATATTATAAGTGATGGTACCTCAAGATTTGGTATAAGCTGATCATTTACCCATTGCTTAAAGGAGTCACCATTCATTTCTCCATGGTAATCACCAGTGATTGTTTTTGATTGGAAAAATCAGACTAACTCCTTTAATGAAGCCATTTTCTGTGCCAATATGTATAATAATAAACCGTTTACCATCATAGTCTTTGGGTTTCCTAACACTTTTTATATTATCATTTTGCCAGCATTTCATTCTATTCTCTTTCGAAAAGATTCAAATTTCATCAAGGAACATAACCTGACGTAAAGTTGAATTTAAGTTATTCATATATTCCCTTAAAAATACATTTCTCATTCAGACTATATTTAATTTCTCTGTGAGCGCTCTCCTGTTACACTCTTTCTTATATTTATAACCAATATCTTTAAGCAATATTGCTAAAGTAGTTGTACATGTATGAACAAATTCTTTCATAGCCAAAACTACTTAAATTTTTTAAGGTAAGATGTTTTTCTGAAAAATTTTAACATGTAATAAATATTTACAATATATTAAAAACATACTTTCTTTATACATGTCATAAACAGTATTTCGAACTTCCATTTTAGTTGCTTCTGCTAAGTCCTTAGTTTTTGGCTTCTTACAAGACCTTTTTTTTGCTAGGAGACGATAAGACTGGATTCTGAATGTTACGATGTTTAATAGTGTAGACCGTTCTACTAGAAATATTAAGGGCTTCTACTACCCTCTAAAATAAAACTTATTTCATAATACCGCCTTATCTAACTGATTATGTGAATTACCTCATGAACGCGGTCGATGGACATAAATGGTCCACCATTCTCCTTTACCCGTTAATAGGCTGTAAGATTTAATACAAGCTGTTTCGCTTGAGAACCAAGAGGTTTACTTGGCATCTAAGAAATATTCTGTAAAATAAATAGGTTAGAAATGTCAAAGTAATAATCAAACAATTTCGTACTTATTGCCATTAATTGATATTACTATTTATTATCAGTATTGTTCTCAAAAAACCAGATTTTGTAATTTTTGATAAACTAAATATTCAAATTGGAAGAATGCTTAACCTAGAAGTCAGAATACCGGAAACAAAGTCAATAAACAACAATATTGAAATAATTTGACAAGTCGAATATCATAAGACTATCTCCTAGACAACCTATCCTTTTTATTTAATATAATATTTCAAAGACGTACGTCTTAACTCAAAATGACAAACGTCTGTAGTATTACAGCGCGTGTTCATGTGTGTTAGAAAGAGATAAAGTACAATTTGCAGTTTACACTTGGGCAGTACGAACTGAAAACTTATACTTTATGAACTATATAACAAGTGTTCAGTTGAAAAGTCAATCTAGTAGCATCTGATTTACTGAGAACATTTTGAAGTATGTCGTAAATTAAAATTTACTACTTAACCTACGAAATCGTATATTTTGACAGTTTCATACATACAAATAAATAACAAATAATAGGTATTTATTGAAAACTATAACAAATGTTGAAAATGTTGTCCTTCAAGATCAATGCACTTTAAAATCCTCCGTTCAAAATTTCTGATGATATTCTGCAACATTACTGGATTGTTATTAATTTCCATGCATTTCTGTTCGATTCTCTGTAGCATATCATTCAAATTCAATATAGGTGTTCCAAATATGTTATTTTTTAGATAAGGCCACAAAAAGAAGTCGCAAAGGTGTTAAATCGCATGAACGCGCAGGCCAGGCAATTTCAGTATTTCGACTAATTATACGCTCATCAAAAAATCCTCTTAAATAATCCAAAGATTCTGCAGTACAGTGACAAGGTGCTCTGTCTTGTTGGAAATATGCATTTTGAAGTTCATCATCATGCAACTGATTGACAAATGGTTGTGAAATTTCCGTCGGTACCTTTGAGCAGTTAACGTTTCCTGAAAAAATATTGGTCCAATGATTCGCCTTTGACTTGTCGCTGCCCAAACACCAATTTTCTCTGGATGTAGCGATTCTTCATTAATTACATGTGGATTTTCACTACTACAAATTCTTGTATTTTGTGAATTTAGGTATCCCGTTTTATAAAACCATGCTTGATCAGTAAAGATAACTCTTTGCGAAAGTTCTCCATTATTGTTCATATTTACAAACCAATTACAAAACTGTAGTCTACGTGGGTAATCAATTGCTAATAATTCTTGTATTGCTGTGACACGGTATGGATAAAGTTGCATATCTTTTTTTAATAACTTGTTAGTTGTACCAACAGAAAGGTTTATTTGTTGACTCAAATGTCGAACAGATGTTTGTTGTTCATTTTCCATTATTTCTTCAACACGACTGAGAACTTGAGGTGTACGTTTCTTAACTGCTCCGCTGCCTGATTTACAAGTTTCAGAAAAAAGTTTTAAAGTTCTATCCAAAGTATTCTTAAATTGTATATAATCTATTACAAAATGTGGAAACTCAACTTGAAATTCTACCATGCAATCTTGAACTGAATAAACCCATAAACCATCAATTTTATTACCACTTCGAAAATAAGCCTGGACTAAAAAAATTTTATGTTCTAAAGTGAAAGCCATTTTAAAACTGAGAAGTAATTTATTTAAACCAGAATCGACGCACGATTATTTTATGCACTAACTGATATTTGTGATTGACATTATCAAATGTCATTTGGATTTACGTTTGCGGAACAACAAACACATACTAATATCTATGCGTCTTATTCTATCAAAATTTCAAAGTAACCTAGATTGTCTTTTCAAATGAACACTTGCTATGTATATATATATATATATATATATATATATATATATATATATATATATATATATATATAACTCTCGTTTGTATAAGTAAGACCAAATTAAAAAACTTTAATTGATGGGCTAACTCGGTATTAATATTTTAAAACAATTAAAACACAATTAACCGAATTCACGTTGAAAAATAAATTTTATTTGTCGGGCTGTCAAGATTTTTAATATTTTTTTTATATAAACATATTTTGTACGTAATATCATTTTCTTGCACGAAAGAAGAACCGCCGCCATTTAATAACATTCAAATGATTTTAGAAACAGAATTTCGTATTTAACTCGCCATTGACACTGGAGAGGTCTCTTATTAGTTGAAGTGCTTCAATATTTATATATCTTAGCAAAAAGTACTCTAATTGATATTCATGAAAGCACATATTGCTGCTTCAATTAGTTTATATAAACTATGTTCATGTTCAGATGGGTTCGTGTGTTTATGTGGTGTTCTCGTATTTGAAAATTCAAGCATCAGCTAACTGCATTAATATTTTAATGTACTAGGCGGCCCAGTTAATAAAATAACCCTGTTATGAGGTTGTAATTAGATTTGAAATACCGACTAAACGTTTAAGTTTGACATTATTGCATTAAATTGACCTGCTATAGACGTATATTGTGTATTGCAATGCAGGGTACCTCGATATCGTTCGTCATAGGAGAGTACGAAAAGCAAAGTAGTACATCAATGGACGTAAACGGAATGGCCAAATTGATTTAGTCAATAATATTTTTTCAAAAAGTTCGGCGAAAAAGCATATTGCATTAATGGCTCCATACATAAAATAATTTCGTTTGAATTTAATGTTTCGAGCCTTTGTATCGTAGTGGAGAAATTGATTTGATTAGTGTATTAAAGGGGTCTCCATCAGAGTAATAATAGCCGGAGTGCAATTTTCTCCAAAATATTTGATTTTTTGTTTTGTATGTTTGTTTATGGCCATTTATAGGTCTTTCTCCCTCTTGAACATTGATTTTCTATTAAAGAAATGGTTTATTAATTATTATTACTTAATAATTAAATTTGTTATTTATATATTATTTAAAAAACATTTAATTACATCGAATAATTTTTTTTAAGTTCCTTTACTTTTTTATATAATTTTTAATTAATTGTAATTAATAATAATTTAATATTGAAACCAATTATATTCGTTTAATATTTTACAATATATGTTACTTATTTGCTCACACTTCTTGCAGTTTCAGCTTATACGTAAAATGCCCAATGTTGAACATTATATTTTTACAAAAAATTTATGATTAATAACCAAGGACCGGACACGAGAGGCCAAAATTACGATGAACCATATAAATAGCCTAAAACATCGCGAAGTACAACACGCAACTATTGAATAGCACTATTCATTCGGTTAATCGCACATCTGTTTTTTGTCGTTGAATTGTGACGCAATTACTTCAATATTAAAGTTAAATTCCTTTCTTCATGGGCGTAGATAGAAGCGTGAGGAGTTTTTATAATTTATTTTATTTATTAGATTATATTTCCCAAGATAAAAAAGTACTGTGAGTTAGTTTCTTTTTTCATTGTTTTAACTTTTAATTACCTACTTCGTAATTTTATAATAGATCCTGTTTAATATCGTTTCATCGAATCTACTTCTGCCAGTTATTTTGACGTGTCCAGTGGATTTCGTTAAGTTTCAATAACTTACGCATACATTTTTAATTTTCATTTATTTAGATCTAGAACATTGTTTAAGTTACGCTTTCAGATATGATATGGAACAACGTCGAGAATGGAATCGTGAAACAATGGCGAGTTGGATTAAGGGTCAAACTGATTGTATGTCCATTGCCAGTGATTTGGAAATTTATAGCAAAGTCTGTAAAATATCGTTAAAAATTCAAAAAAATCGCACGTAAAACGTCACTTAGCATCGCAAACACATACACGCAAGTTACACCCGTTGGAATCCGACAATTTTAACGAACTCTGTGAAACTTTAATGGCTCAAATATTCCATTAATTAAACTTAACAATCCCACCTTCAAAATATTTCTCCAAAAATATGCTGGTCGAAATGTTCCTGATGAATCCACCTTACGCCAATATTATGTTCCTAAGTGCTACACGAAAGCAGTAGAACGCATTAGAAACCATCGTTCAAATCAGTACCTATGGATAAGTGCCGACGAAACTGTCGATATATTAGGACGCTGTGTGGTAAACGTTGTAGTAGTGTACTACATCCAACTATTCCGCTATCCACTATTATGTAATTATTACTATGTAACTATTATTACTATGTAACTATTATTTCATATGTAATAGGAACAAAAGTTATAAATGCAGTTGATGCGGAAACAATAGTTAAAATCATTTACGAGAATAGGCACCAAATGCTTCATTCGGACGATAGGTACAAAAAATACTTTCATTTGTCAGTGACAGTGCTTCATATATGTTAAAAACAGGTAGACTATTAAAGGAAGCATATCTTAATATACTGGGGAAAACTTCCATATATGTCATTGCCTCCCTCTCTACTAATAATTAGATGGGGAACATGGTTGGAGGCTAATAGTTTATATGCAGAGAATTTCGACAGTACAAAATTTCGTTACATGTTTAAATGACGATGCTCGAAAAATTTTGAAAATCAAAATCTCAAATTAAATTATGGATTAACCACGTTAAATGTGGTTATTAATAATTTGAAAAATATTCCAAGTGACTTCGGATGTGGTCTTCGCGTAGTTTTAATAACATTGTGGCAATTGTGTATGGGGACAATGCCCCAAAATCTAACTGCTTAATACGCTGAAATAAAAGAACATTTCTAGTAGGCACCTATAACCGGTTACGATGTAGAAAGGACGTTTTCTATCTACAAGGATGTATTTCATTCAAAGAGAATAAATTTAAAGAAGAGAACCTTGAGAAAGTATTGCTAGTTAATATTAATGCTCTTTTACTCAAGTTGAACTACAAAATGAACAAATAAAAATGTTAACATTTGGAACTTACTGCAAGTGAGAATTAATGAATATTAAATCTCATTCTTACATGTAAATGTCGACTTATGTGATGCGTTCATAACTACAATCCGGCAAACTAAGTTTGTACCAGTATGCAGAACACACCCTTTCGCGACAACGAATTTCCTGGTAATTAGGTTAATTAAGAATTGCTGAAAAAAACAAGTCAATCAACGGGAAACGTACAGACGCGCGTTTCGTTCTGGTTGGAACTTTTCAATGCACGGAATTCCTCGAAGACGGACATTGCTTTTCATTTCTATACTTTCTGTATATATAGTTAACATTTGGAACTTACTGCAAGTGAGAATTAATGAATATTAAATATATATAATATATAATAATATTAAATATATATAATATATATATATATATATATATATATATATATATAAATATAATAAATATTAAATGAATATTAAATACATGTAAGAATGATATTTAATATTCATTAATTCTCACTTGCAGTAAGTTCCAAATGTTAACTATATATACAGAAAGTATAGAAATGAAAAGCAATGTCCGTCTTCGAGGAATGCCGTGCATTGAAAAGTTCCAACCAGAACGAAACGCGCGTCTGTACGTTTCCCGTTGATTGACTTGTTTTTTTCAGCAATTCTTAAATAAAAATGTATTTGGTATTTGGTATTTTATAGATCACCACCCGTTTGTTTTTCAATTATATAAATAAATTTAAAGTCTCATTAAAATACAAATTTTCAATAGTACGCCAGTGGGCAATGAGTCATCGGCCTCTCGTACCCGGTCCCTATTAATAACACACATTTTAATTACACTGGTTAACACGTGTTTTTGTTTTAATACATTAATACGTGTAGTTTGTGTTTTTGCATGTTGATTCTGAAACTTGTTTCAGAATCAACATGCAAAAACACAAACTTGTTTCAAAATTTCTCCCCTAGATGAAGATTTTGGGATTTAGATAGTTTTAACTAAATTTGTAATAGCAATAATAACATTAGTGATAGTTAAAAATCACTAGAAAGTGAACAGCTTTCTCCAGAGACCGAAGGATTTATCTCATCAATACAGTATCAAGTAATATGTACAATAAACTATAGGAAATACATCATTGAAGACAAAAACACTGCAGGAGAGCTGCAGGAGATTCAATTTACACTCAAAAACAATACACCATATTACTACAGGATGTAAATCACTAGCAGAAAAGTAACACCTGCTACATAAGTTTTGCAAAAATATTATTGCTCTCTGTAGTATAGTAATAGATTTAGTCAGCCATGAAGAAATTTGTTGATCAGTGTCTTGTTAATTTATTTGACATTTCACATTAGTCTCTGTCAGTTTTATAATGTCGTCCATTTACAACCTGGTTGGATAGCTACCTAAACGAGATATAAGGTTCGTTCCAACACACCGTTTGATCGTTACTCGGCCGAACGGGTCTCTGCGCAGAATGAATTTAGTGTCCCAACACAACGTCTGACCGTGATATGTACTAACAGCAGTTGGTTCCAACACACTGTTAGGGGGTACATGAATCGGTACTTGTACGATCAAACGAGTACGTAGATTTTTATCGAACCGTTTAGCCCCGGCTATACCAGACATGCGCAGAACGTAATAACTTCAAATGATTTGGAGTCCCTCGACTGTCAACAACTGTTAGTATCTCTTTTGATCCGTACTTGATTTTAGTGTGTTATTACTGTTATTTGTTATTTTGTATTATCAAATATGAGTGATTCAGATACGGAGGGATTCTCTGATGACATTGAGTCCGTATCTAATAGCGAAGATGAAGATTTAGAACTTGAATTAACGAAGAAACCTTCTTTATCTACGTGCTAGTCGAAACTGTTGACAGCTAGCCAAAAAAGACCGTTCCAACACAAAGCGATGAACGGATCAGTCAACTGTAATACAATGTTAACGCATGCGCATAAAGTGGTTCATGAACAATACATTGTACGATACACAAACTGCGTGTTGGAACATTTTTAGTAAATGAAACATATCAAAAAGCGCTATATATCGTAAATTTTCAAGTCAACATTTTCTGATAAAATTTTGTGTCGTGTGTCATATCTGAATTGGAAATATCTAGACTTTATGTAGGCCGTGTAAGAGGGCATGCAGTGGACGCTGAATTATATATCCACAACTGTCTGACAGATCTAATGAATTTCACTAATGTACTATCGCGGCATTTAAAAATCGGACACTTAATTTGTTTGGTTTGAATATGGCTTTTTAAGAGTAGATAGGTATTGATTTGCTTCTGTTTATAGATCCGCCAGTGTCATATTCAGGTTTGTCAAAATGTAAGCTTAACATGCCACATTTGAATATTCAAACTAAAACTCAATAATTACGTTACTAGAAGAAGGATTGTCACTTAGAACATTAGCGAATAGATTTTGCGTGGGGAAGAGTATAATTTCAGATAGCAAAATGAAAAGGCAGCGTCGGGGAGTTATTAATAGAAAACGAAGCTCCGATTGTATCCGTGTGTCAACGCTCGAACAGGATGAAAATCGTATTAATTTTATAAGAAACGATCTGTTCGAAACAATGGTAAATGCAGTAACCGCAACATATTTCCCCGGGTGTATCCACATGGCAAGAAAACGGCTGAGACAAATTTCAGACTTGAGAAATCTTGAGAGCGTAGGTAAAAAAATCATGTCTTAATGCGCAGAATAAAGAAATTAGGATTGGTTTTGCGTTGGAATCTATACCGCATAATTTTAATTTTTGGGAAAATAGATGAAAAAGTTGTTTAGTTGTCTCATAATGGCCGAATCCGTGTTTATAGACCACCACCTAATTCACGATTTGACGAGAAGTATACTCAAACATCACAAACGAGCGGAATATTCTCAGTAAACGTCTGGGTCTGGATTTGCGCATATTGGCCAGGTGTTTGTTGGATTATAGGGGAAAGATTTAATAGTAAGAATTATATTAGAGTATTAGAAATTGTATAAGTATCCTGAAAGAAATTTAATCTTTCAACACGACAATTGTCCAGTCCATACGGGAAGAGTCGTTTCTCAGTTGTTTAGAGAAAATAATATAGTGTTTGCCGTGGTGTTCTACAAGTCAAGATATGAACCCCATCGAGAACGTGTGGGGTTACATTGTTAAGACTATGATCAGGAATAATTTTAGGCCAGCAAATGTCCAAGAATTATCTAACAAGATCGAGGAAATTTGGAATGATCTGTCATCAGAATTTATACATAATGTCATAACATCTATTCCTAGACGATTACAAGAGGTGTTAGACAGAAACGGTGCTGAAATAAAGTATTAAAAATTAAAACCAAATAATTGTAGTTTTCTGATTAATAAATTCTTGTCTTTTATTTATTCACTCAGTAATATAGCAAATTATTATAAGCCACTTGCCTTTTATTTATAACTAACTATTTGTATAATGTAATTTTGACATTTGTCATTTTGTGACTAGCAATATAATTTTTTCTTACAAATATTTTTTTACTTAATAAACAATTCTACTAAATAATGTACACATTGCAAGAAAATATTTTTATTGTTGAAGCATATTTCCGTAGTGCACAATTTCTTAACGGAGAATGGTAATATTCCTACACGGAATGTAAGCGACAGTTTCACTTGCAGTTTGCTAATAGAGTTGTAGATAATACCTCTTGGCATCATCATATTCGTCTAGTCGTGAAGAAGTTTCGGGCTACAAAATCTGTGTTAAAAGGCAAAAGTTCTGGTAGATCACGTACACAGCAAAATGTTGTTGAACACGTGGAAAACCTTGTTGGAGAAAACCCACATACATCAGTTTGTCGTTTATCAGTTCAAATGAACGTATCTTCTAGTACCGTTCATAGAATTTTTAAGCGTCGTTTACATATACATATATCCATACAGAGTATCGATTGTTCAACAAATCTTACCTAGAGATCACGTCAGTAGGCTTAATTATTGCAATTTATTTCAAGAAACTTAAAATAATGATGAAATTCTTGATCTAAGTTTTTTTTACTGATGAGGCATGGTTTAATTTAAGCGGGTTTGCAAATAAGCAAAATTATAGGACATGGTCTATAAACAATCCAAACAATCACATTAAAGTTCCTTTACATCCTGTTAATGTTTTTCACAATAACATTAATAGCCAACAATACCGAGAACAGTTATTAACACCATTTTTAACTCAAGTGCAACGAGACGAATTCAATGGGTGATACTTTCAGCTGCACATACAACTCGTGAAGATTTAGCGCTTTTAGAAGATTACTTCCTCATCGAGTTATAAGCAGAGGTGTTTGGCCAGCGTGGTTACCAGATCTTACTCCATTAGATTTTCTATTTTCGGAATGCTAAAAAATGAAGTATATAAGTCAATAAGGAATATCTTAAATGACTTGATAAACACAAGAACAATTACATGTAAGAAAATAACACCTAATGAAGTGCAGAATATGTTTGACAACATGAAATGGCGTATTGTAGGTATTGTATTGTATTATGCATTCAATAAAATGGTGACCATTTTGAACACTTATATAAATTATAATTAAAATTTCCTCAAATCAGTTATTTACCTTCGTTGTTCAATTTAGTATCCCGTCTTTAAAGTTCCCTTATTAAATAAATTAATAATCTAATTGTACTTGTTATTGATTTCATCACCATATCTCTTGATGATAAATTTTGACAGTGACAGGTAGATAACCTTTATATCATTTTTCCACTTCTATTACATAATATGCACATAAACAAATTGATTTCTGTTAATTTATGTCACTCATTACTCACTGACATTCATAAGTCACGGACAAAACCTCATAAGTCACAGAAAAATCTCATAAGTCACGGGTTGTTAGCCAATCAGACGCACGATTCAGGTAAATGCTTATCAACCCATGGTAACGAATAAACTCAAATGGAAATAATCTTGATAATAATTCAACACATCTATGGAATTGTAATGGCAAAATAAATTTGTATAATACATTTTTATAAATATGTGTAACCTTATTTGAAAATTAATTAATTATAACACTCACTTCATATATAGAAGTGGAAAAAGTATAGTATTCTACTCTCGTCTAAAGGGACATTAGTCACTCGGATAACTTAAGACACTCGCTTGGCGGCTCGTGCCTTAAACATCATCCTTGTGACTAACATCCATCTTTAGACGCTCGTTGAATAATATACTATTAATCTATATCCGCATTTCAATGATGCAGACATCATAATTTATAGGAGAAGTTTATGGACAACTAGATGTAATTCTTTTTGAAACACGTTGTATTTCAAAATTGTTAGAAGATATATCAAAACTGGCTAATTACTAGAAACGTTAAAAAATAAATACGTTTAAACTAAATCATGGTTGGATATCTACATATATTAGATAAATAAAATTTTCATGAATTCGAGTACTTATCGTCTGTACGAGGGATTTTTTATCTTGTTATCCTATGCAGCTTTATTAATAGTTTTACTAAATCCATTATAAATAATCCTCTTGTGCGAGCTACACATATCTGACAGTCCGGATTTGCTTTACGGTACACTATAAAAGCGCTCAAAGCAACGATGTCGATCATGTTATATAATTGTGTCAACGAACAACGTTTTATTAATCGTTTACTGTGTATGCATATAGGTATATTAGACGTTCTATTCATTAGCATCGTTTTTGTAGTGATGCATCATACTACTTCCTAACGTTATGTAACTTTTTTAGATAGAGATTTTTGTCATTAATTTAAGCTATAGGTAATATGCACTAAATACAAAACTAAAGTTTGACAAAAATTGCTTCTTCAGCTCTCTATAATTTTTTTAATATAACAGAAAATAACGTGCAGCAATATAGTGTTGTAAGAAAATAAGTTAATAAATAAATTAATTAAACAAGTTAATTAAAGTTTAACTTAGGAATTTTAAAGTAACTGAAAGGCAACCAATAAGAAAAATTAATGTACAAATGACAATACATTACTACGTAGGGTCCTTTTCAAATAACAAACAAATAGCTTTCTGATTTGTAAATACTTTAACTAGAGTAATGCAAACAGTGATTATAATATCGGCATGAAAACCAGAGCAGTATTACGTATTAATTTTTATTCAATATAGGGTGATAAAAAAAATTGGAGCTTTATTTTTAACTAAAAATAGTACACACAAAATAATGACAAATGAAAAAAATGTGAGAAAAGTTGTAAAGTAACAGAGATATTCATACTGATGCGAGCAACACAGGAACACCTCCTAGAGCAAATGTTCGAGGTTACCGCCTCCTGCTGGAATACAAGATTGTGTTCGTCGTATCCACGAGTTATAACACGCTCGGATATATTGCCTGCTTATTATGTTTGCAGGATCTTGAAGACGTATGGTCAATAATTGAATGCTTTCAATTTCATTATCGTTATTGTACACCACATTTTTCGTGTGTCCCCATACATAAAAGTCCATCGGCTTCAAGTCGTGTGACTTAAGAGGCCATGGAATAGACCCACTTCTACCTTTCCATCGGTAACCAAACGTATTATTTAAATTCTCACGCACTTTGTAACTGTTATGAGGTGGAGTACCATCATGCAAAAACCACATATGTTGATGAACGTTGCTCTAGGAGGTGCTCCTGTGTTGCTCGCATAATTCTCGCTTTTATCACAATTTCTTTTTCATTTGTCATTTTTTTGTCTGTACTATTTTGAGTTAAAAATGAAGCTTCTATTTTTTTATCACCCTGTATAGATTAATAATAAATGTTCCTCACGTTTACTTTGAAAATATGGAAACTCCATAAAGTCTATTTCAAAGCAAGGGATTAGTCTAAGAAGGGTGTGTGCACGATTGCGGCAACAAAAATCGGATAATTAAGATGATTTAGTTTAAATCTGGTTCTCACCTTGTTAAACCTTATTTCATGTCAAATTATTGACTTAGTACCTACATATTGCTGTGTATCTCTCCAAAGCAAGATAAATTCAATAGAGGTAATAGCAATGAAACGGGCTGTATTTTAAATTCACCCTGTATGACATCTATTGATAGAAAAAATTTAGTGTTTTCACGTAAAGATTTAATATTTATATCAATAGGTTATTGTTTTCATTATTTAGCTTTATAGATATTTAAAATTCAGAATAAAAACATGCATTCCGTACCACAATTAACTTAAAAAGGATATAAAACACCATTTACGGTAGAATAATTTCATGACTAATATGTATAATAAGTAAGTTCTATTTATAAAAGTATCCATTGTTCATATTGTGTACTAGAGATATGTTTAATTTAAAATAGTAAGGTTTTTATTTGAAACTAAATAAAAACAAACTCATATCTGACAATCTAATGTATACAATGAACCAGAATAACCTAAAAGACAATAGAAGTTTGTAACGAACGTGAACATGATGTGAAATGTGTTTTAATAACATGTTGTTATACCTACGTTTACAAAATATCAAATATTATATCTAATATTCATTTAACGGATCGATAATATTGACAAACCTTCGGAAGACTTTACAATGTTTAAATAAAACTTTACATGGTATTTGATGCCTATCGAGAAGATGTACATTCATTTAAAACAATGTAAATAAAACAAACGTCAACATTTTACTATGCACTTTGAGGTTATGTATCACTTGTATACATGCTGTCAGGAATAGTGCATTAGAAGAAGAGCGGTCATTTGACCTAGTTTCAAATGTGACCTAGTAGTTTTTAGAAAATGGAAAGATATACTATATTACGAACAGGATAAAGATAGTACATGTACGATAGAAATACGATATTTTTATTTAAATTTTAGAGGATTTAAAAACTAATGAAAATATACGTGTTATTCGCTATAGAATGAAATTGATTGGTCACTAGATGCAACAAAACATTTGACATTGGCAAAAGAACACAGTTTTTGAAATGCAAAATATAAAATTGAGAAGGGGCTTAAGAGAAGATAATCTACGTCTGAAAAAGTTGTTGGCGTTACCAAATTTATATAAGGGCGAGGGCATCGAAGAAAAGGGATCCGAATGGATAAGTCTCTATCATGAGCAACATTCACTGTTAATTTTGAAAAATCATTCTTATTTTAAAACTTTGCATTGAATTGTTAATCTTCAAAGCATTGAAGTTTAATTATTTGTAGTGCATTCATGTTTTATTTAATTCAAATCAATCATCAATTTCCTTTTAAATTAATTATCTTTTATTTCGTGATTTACAAAACATGTATCGCGTTGAATTCGACAACCTACACAACGAAGTATGAGATTCCGTGAGATAATCTGTATGAGATCCCGTAATACGGTAAATCTTGAAGTCCGTAAAATAAAGAATTGAAATTTTAAGCGTATAATGATCATTAATTAGTAGTAAATTAATTATAATTCCTGTTTATATAACAGAGTGATAACGCAAGATACTTTAGAAAGCGCGTACAGATATAGTCTCACAAGTATCTAAAGATATCTGTATTAATTGTAATTAAAGATTAATTAATTCAGGATTAAATAAAATTGTATAGTGCGAAGATAAATATCTCGTGTGGTAGGTATTATTTCTCACCAAGTCAATATTGAATAGCACACTTATTGAATACAACAATATCAGTAAAATTTAAAATTCATAAAGCTTCAAGGTATTGTAAATTAAATAAACGCGTTTTGCCACAGCTTGTTATTTGGAGAGTATTACATCCCAAAAGCTAAGATAATACACAAGCGTGCTAATTGCAAAATTTATAAATCCCTCAAGGTTATTTATATGTATATTTTTGACAATTCACATAAACTTATATGTTTATGATTCCATTTAAATTAATAAATAAGCAATAATGTTTACTGGGTTCATAATTCATTACTGTATAACGAGGTATGAGCAATAAATGTATCTTAATGCCTTATTTCTTTACCTTTTACATTGGATGCTAGGCCTAGTTACAAAGAACCCAAAAATGAATCCTGAGAACAACACATATTAAAAGAGTTGAACAATATATAAGTGTAACGATTTACATTTTAATAACGAGCCATCGAAAAAATTCGTAATTGGAGTAGACTGTGAAACTGGGTTGGTACTTTAGCCACTTCCACATAATGACATTTATTATTTGACATTGAAACTATAAGTTTGTGTCAAATTTTTCAAAACTCTTATTAAGAAAATTAAATTTGTTTAGATGTAATTGGACAACATTTTCAACAACTTCTGTAGCTATATGTAAATTTTGATTATGATTTCGATATTAAATAAATAATTTGTATTCTTTTTTGTTGTAGTATCATTTCAATGCCATAACCTTTTTTTACAATGAAACCAAATGAAACTGTCAAGCATCAAGTAATGTGTCATTATGTGGAAGTGGCTAAAGTACCAACCCAATTTCACAGTCTACTCCAATTATGATTTTTTTCGATGGCTCGTTATAATTACAGCCAAATTTTAGAATCAAACTACACGGCAATATGTCACTATGACGCATTTAAGTGTTACTGAAAAAATACTATTAATTGCATTATTTCAGGACGGATGATTAATAAGACATTTTAATAACGAGCCATCGAAAAAATTCGTAATTGGAGTAGACTGTGAAATTGGGTTGGTACTTTAGCCACTTCCACATAATGACATTTATTATTTGACATTGAAACTATAAGTTTCAATGTCAAAAAGTGTCCAAAAGCACTATTCATGATATTAAAAATAAATGATTATATAGAGGAACTGTAGAAAGGCAAACAGATTCCGGTCATAAATATGTATCAAATCCCTTTGAAAATGAAAATCTTATGGAGTTTTTAGGGAAGAATCCATTTGATTCAGCAGTAAATGAACGAAGCGTGATGCAATTTCCGGGTTGTACTGCAAGAAATAGAATTAGAAAATTCTCAGAATTAAGAAGTCGGGTGCTGTCATAAAACCATTTATTAATGCCTGGAATAAATAACAAAGAATTGGCTTCGCATTAAAATTTTTGCCTTACAATTTAAATTATTGGAAAAACGTTATTTTTCGGACGAAACAATATTTCAGTCTTCTAATAATGGTCGCATGCGAGTATTTAGACGGCCAAATTCTCGATTCAATGAAATTTATACGCTGAAATCTTATAAGAGCTGTAGATTGTCGACGAATATATGAGCTTGGATTTGTGCACGCTGATCAGGTGTTTGTTGGAATATAGAGGGAAGATTTAATTCTCACACATATGCTACAATTTTAGCAAATATGTTCTATCTTATCTTCGGTAGAACTAATGATTCCAGATAAAAATTTCCGATTTTACAGAATAATTGTGTTATTAGTCAGTGGTTTAAGGAAAATAATATAACACGTTTACCATAGTGCTCGAGAAGTCCAGATCTAAATCCAATTGAAAATGCGTAGGAATATATCGTCAAGAAAATGAATCATAGTAATTTCAGCCCCGCCGAGGAACTAAAGGATAAAATTGGCGAAATTTGGAATCGTCTCACACAGAATTTATTTATTTCCTTACATCTTCCATGCCGAGGCGTTTGCGTAAAGTATTAGATAGTAATGGTGCTATTAAAAAATATTAAGTAAATATTATTTTTTTACTTATTATTAGAGCTGAGGATGTTTGCGGTATAACCATGGTTATATCATGTAACCATAGTAATTTACTATGGTTACATGATATAACCATGGTTATACCGCAAACATCCTCAGCTCTACTTATTATATACAGGCTGATTCATTTTCGGCCCTCACCATGGGGATCTCTCTTATTATTGGAGATAGAGTATAGGTTTAAATTTGGCAAAGTTGTTAAATTTTGTGTTTGTTATAAATCCGTAAAGAAAATAGACCTGTGACAAATGACTTTCGTTATTTAAATAAAAAACGCGAAAACCCCATTTTCTTCTTTTACCTGTAGCACCGACATTTGGCCTTGTAGAGAAAAAATAAAAACACATCCTTGTTGCCATTTCTAAACCTCTATCCAGTGGCGTACTCTAAATTTTTATACGACGTTTCGTTTCTTTCTGGCCATCATCAACTATCTAATTTCTTATAGGCGCCATATTGGATTTAGACATCCTCAGAAACAGTTTCTTTTTCTGATTTCAACCATGTACCACATGCTGACTATAGTTTTTGACATTAGGTTTTATTTGAAAGAATAAATTATAAGATTAAATAAGGTAGCCTTTGGAATTTCAATCTGTCAAACATTTCATTTATTGTTCATTAATAATACAAAAATGTCATACACTAACGAAGAGAAACGAGATATGATAAGTATTTTTTATTCTTCGACGAAATTCAACAGTAGCGAGTACAAGATAACAAAAACATTAATAAAAATACATAGAAAAGTAAACAATAAACAATTACAGTAAATGTTCAATTATCTGGCCATCTTCGGTAATGCACAATTGGGCACGCCTTCTGGCATTTTGTACTGCCCTTTGTATAGTTCTTCTAGGAACTGCATCGAAAGCATTCTGAAGTCTGTCTCGTAATTCTTCAATATTTTGTGGCGCATCTACTTTATAAATATAATTTTTAACATATCCCCATAAAAAAAAATCTAGCGGACTTAAATCAGGTGATCTCGCATGCCATTCAACAACTCCCCTATTTCCAATCCAACGGTTTGCAAACTCTTGATTTAAGAAATTTCTAACAACAGCTGCATTGTGTGCTGGAGCGCCATTTTGTTGCCACCACAAATATTGTAATTGATTTAATGGGATATTGTCGTCAAGATAGTCAGATACGTATGTACGTAAAATGTTTAAATATCTTTCTCCATTTAAATGTTCTTCATACATAACTGGTCCTAAGAGACGATTTGCCAAAATACCCATCCAAAAGTTTATTCCAAAACGATGTTGTGGTCTTCTAGCCCTGTTTTGTCGGGGATTTTGTACTGCCCAATAGTGCTCCGTATTTCTGTTGAACATTCCAGAATTTGTAAATTTTGTTTCATCTGACCAGATGATTTTGCTTAAAAAATTTTCGCCATTTTCTATCCTTCCCATTAACCAAATACAATATTCTAGCCTTCTCAAACTATCTCCAGGCAGTAAAGAGTGACTAACATGGATCCTGTATGGTTTAAACCTACTTTTATGTAAAGTTCTCCAAACTCTGGACTGGCACAAATTTAATTCTGACGCTACTTCGCGTGTAGAAATTGATGGATTATTATTTATCTATAAAAATACAAGATTAACATGAAATTTGAAAACACGCTTTTAATTTACCATTTGTAAAATATCTTGTCGATTTTCATTTAAATTCCTGTTGTCTTGACCACCACACGGCTTAGTAAACGATCCATTCTCGACCAAATTTCTGTCGAGATCTAGAAAAATGGTACGATGAGGCTGTTGTCGTTCTGGATATAATTATAGATATAGAAATACTTATCATATCTCGTTTCTCTTCGTTAGTGTATGACATTTTTGTATTATTAATGAACAATAAATGAAATGTTTGACAGATTGAAATTCCATGGCTACCTTATTTAATCTTATAATTTATTCCTTCAAATAAAACATAATGTCAAAAACTTTAGTGAGCATGTAGTGCATAGTTGAAATCAGAAAAAAAACTCTTTCTGAAGATGTCTAAATCCAATATGGCGCCTATAAAAAATTAGATAGTTGATGATGGCCAGAAAGAAATGAAACGTCGTATAAAAATTTAGAGTACGCCACTGGATAGAGTGAAATGGCCACAAGGATGTGTTTTTATATTTTCTCTACAAGGCCAAATGTCGGTGCTACAGGTAAAAGAAGAAAATGGGGTTTTCGCGTTTTTTTTTAAATAACGAAGGTCATTTGTCACAGGTCTATTTTCTTTACGGATTTATAACAAACACAAAATTTAACAACTTTGCCAAATTTAAACCTATACTCTATCTCCAATAATAAGCGAGATCCCCATGCTGAGGGCCGAAAATGAATCAGCCTGTATATGATATCAATTGATAAATTCTTGGAGTTTTCGGCTTTTTTTTTAATGAAATATTTACAAATATCAAATTAGTATGTAATTAGTATAAATTACAAAGCAAATCATACGAAATTTTTAATTGAAAAATATTGTCTACGTTGGGACTTGAACCCAAGTCTACGGTTTGCCGGACCGTTGTTTTACCGCTTATTTAATGAACGGCTAAGAAATAATCTAAACACACTTATATATATATATATATATATATATATATATGAAGGTGTAGTTTCTCGGGTTCTTGGCCGCGTGTGAGAACCCGAGAAACTACACCTTCATCATACGTCCGCGAAAACATCAAGAGTAACATATATATATATATATATATATATATATATATATATATATATATAACCGATATAAGTTTTACTTTAAATAAGTAAATGTGCTTAATAAAATTTCTTTAATTAATAAGTAGATTATTATTTTTAACATGTGATAAGATGCCTTAGCATTGCAATTGAGACTGGTTTACTATGACCAAAAACATTCAAAATAACTTTCAAGATATGACCGGATTTTTATTGCCGCAATAGATTTACAATGATACCGAAATTGATAGAGGGCATTTTGCAGCTCTGGTTTATGTATATCCCTAAACATGCCACGAAATATCAAACTTCATTAACAACAACTTCGAAGTTAGCAAATAAACGTATTTAAGTCAGGTATGCCAAATGCCCTCAATCAATTTAGCTCTCATTGTACATACCTGCATTAATCTTCTCCGGATCTTCAATACTCGTTTCATCATTATCAGTTAAATGATTGTATTTTTTTATGGTTCGCCATAATGTTGTAATAGAGCACTGCATCTTGAATAAGCCTCTCCCATAAAGTCGAAAAGGTAAGAACTTAATTTTATGAATACATATTATAAATTGTTTGATGAATAACATCGCTTTGCCAAATTGAAATTTTTATAGGATCCTTTATTTAAATTGTTCAAAATGGCACTTTTGTTAATTTTAATGTCCTTCTTATATTATCTGACTTAGGTGTAGATTCGTTATTTTCCGATTTTAACGTATAGTAAACATTCACAACTATTAATACAAAGGTATTTTTAATAATATAAAATATTATTAAAAATCTGGTGTGAAGAACACAAATGCAGGTTCACTATTAATATTTTCTGTGAACGTGTCCGAATATATCCTATCCCCAGAGAGGTAGATACGTATTTCGCTTTTCTACAAGCTTATCGGTACGCCCCTGCTGGAGAAAGGATATTTCCAGACACATTCACAGAAAAAAACCACCTCGCCCTATCACCGTAATTATCCAGACCGAGCGCAGAAGTAAATTCGGCGCTACCTGTTGTCAGACAGCCGAAGTACCTCGCATACCGTCCACATAATTAATGTGAAGTAACGACGCCCTTCCAAAGGTTAGCACAACCAAACTCTCTAGAAAACTGCATTTTGTTTGTGCCTTCACTCATGAGAGACCTGACAGAATAAGTTTGTGATTACTTACGAACGCGAACCATAAGACGTCACTTTGCAAATTCGCACTGATGAGACCAATTAAGATCGGAACGCATGGAGTATGTCCATGTGTACAGATACAGATATGTTTTATACATGTTTGTATTATTTGTAAACAAAATGTGGGTGATAAAGAAAATCCAAGGTCAATTTCTGCTTTCTCGTCAAATTTTACATAACAGGTCATAAGTTCATTTTTGTTTACCAGTGATTATTGCGAGTTTCTTTAAGTTTTGTTGTTATAAACCAATTTTGATCTGCTTATCGCCATTTTGGTTTTCTTCAACATCTCCTTTTTCGTTATAAAATATTTATTGTATAATTTGGAATAATTCTATATATTACTACAGGAAAATTTTTAACGACTTGTTGGACAGAATGTATTCAGAGTTATTGGTTTTTCATTGTACACTCAATATTTTCGTTGAGAGTATCATATTTAAAACAAATCAAAAAGTATTCGATACTATTTCTTGTCCTCTTTCCGATACTGTGAAACAGAGTGCTACCAGTCGAAAAACAAAAGATGATTTAATAAAATAATTTTTTTTTCGTTGGGCAATGAATAACGTTTTCATAATAACAACAAAAAGAAATACATAAGTAGGATATATGTATTGGTTAAAGAACAATAGAAAAACAAAATACTATTGAAGAAATTGTTCAAAACGTCCACCATTTTTGTTTCGATTAAGTGCAAGAGACCTTATTTTTGATAAATCCCCAGACAAAAAATCTAATAATGAAAGGTCAGGCGATCTCGGAGGCCATAAATGTGTTCCTTTTATTCCCAATCCACCTATTTTCAAGTTCTAATTGTAGAAAATTTGTTACCAATTGGGCGCTATGCGATGGTGCGCCGTCATGTTGGAACCACATTTGTCCCCGGATAGCTTTAGGTAGATGGTCTAAATATTCTTGAAATTCAGTTTCAAGAAAGTTTAAATATCGGTTTTGATTAAGTGTGCTGTTATAAAAATAAGGTCCCGATAACTGATCCCCTATCACACCTATCCAGATGTTTGTAGAAAAACGTATTGGACATCGAGTTTGCTGGATTCTACGAGGATTCACGTCATCCCAAAAGTTATTATTATGTTTATTAAACACACCATTTCAATGAAAATTTACTTCATCCGTCCATAAAATGATAAATTGTGTCACCTCATCAACTGGTATACGAACTGACATTTAAATAATATTTTGTTTTTTACTCGGTCACATTTTCAAAGGAAACTTTTTCTTTTTTTCTTTTTATTATTATTATGGCGTTATTTATTGACCAACGAAAAAAAATATCCACTGTATTCAAAATTGAATAACCTAGCTAAATATCCAATAACATATAGGGTGTTAAATTAAAAAGAAATCATTAGATCATCTTTTGTGATAGCATACTATTTCACAGGATCGGAAAGAGGGGAAAAATAGTATCAAATACGTTTCAATTAATTTCTTTAAAATATGATACTTTCAATGCAAATATTGAGTGTACGATGAAAAACCAACCACTCTGTATATACGATAATATTTTTATTTTAATAATAAATTATATTCTGTCCATTTCCTGAAATGTAAGGGCATTTTTCGTTTTATATACATAATTAATTATACGCTTTGTAAAAGTAATTTCTTGATAAGCACACAAAATTAAATGTGATATCGACAATTTTATATGTTATATGAACAAGTGCGTAAATAATTAATCTTCATTAGCAATTTATAAAAACCATTTTATTGAAAAAAGTAAATGAGCAATGTAAAAATTTCTGCTACATGTACATATAAGCAAACCAATAGATCCATGAATGCGGAAGTAAATTTAAAACACATTACATATCTGTTTATGCCTGGATAAATTAGTGAACGGAAGGAAGGGCGCGGGGATGGAGATTCGCTTCAGCGACGAGGGCGTGACACCACTCAATGGCTCGGGCTCTGGAAGCCCCTCCGGCCAACTTGATTACCTGAATCAACTGCGATTTGATTTTAGTCGTGATGATGGAAGCGTCCGAAGCGGCGCCCTATGAAATTCAGGAAAACAAGAAAAAGAAGAGAACTAAATAAACTCGGATGGAAAGTAAAAAACGTTCCTAGTAGTGGAAGATTGGATTTTGAGAAATTAGTCAAAAATAATTTGTGAGTACATTTTGAATTTCCACACAGATGTTGCAGCACTCCAGCCTATTAGAAATACGGTTTAAAGCACTTCTCACTAAGATATCTTAATTGTAGATAGCTATAGGATAAGATGTTGGATCTCACAAAGTTAAAACTCTTAAATTTATCGTTATATTCGTTAGAAAAAAGTTACATAAGCTTTTGTAAGAAATGTATAGCTTTGCGCAACAAATATTTTAATTAAAATGCAATTACTGGTGTAATAATTGAAGTTATAGATAAAACGGTTTTTTCTAACATTTGCGATCTAGAAAAATTAAATAATTTAAGTCTTTTATATAATAACTAGGTACTGTGTTTGTATCAATTGTTTATTGCATATTATCACCGCTGACGATATTTTCTACTGAAACTTCGTTATAAAGAGAGCAACGGGAATGTATTTTCAATTCTATGCTTATAAGAAAATTATTAAAGTTTGCAATCATATAGTCTTTAATCATAGGTCTTTAATAATTCATTTAACAATAACAGCGTCAGTAATAGCTTACTATCTATCAGTGATAAACTTCAATTAATATTAAGGAAGATTTCTTTCCATTAAAGATGACAACTTTGTTGACGAAATACGTATTTAGGATGCGAATATGAATGTCGTAAAGGGCTTTATGCTTTTTTTAAGTTTTTACTTAAGTTTACTATTAAGCCACAGTCTACAATAAAATATTTTTAACAAAATATTAAAAATCTATGAAATGTGGCCAAATCAAAATAATATTAAATGCAACGAATAAAAAACATATTTGTAATATTTGACACCATAAACGGCAACTAGAATATATTAGTTATAAGTGGAATTATGTGTCAGATTGTTGCTTATGACGCACATTTAACGGAAACATGACTTTAAAATGAAAAATGTTGGTATAAAAAATATTTTGTTATTTTTCTACATAATCGCCTTTCAATTCTATACACATAGATCAGCAATATTTTATCTTTTTTTTTGCCTTTCAAGAAGTAGTATTTTAGAAATTCTACCAAATAGGCTTCTGTTTAAGCGATAATCTCCAGATGGGACTTAGGTGAATATGGGGAATTTGAACTGTAATTAAACCAACTTAGCGGTTAGAATTGTACACTGATGAGTTGGTAATCATGATAAAATTACACTTCGTTCTTTGCGAAATGTGGTTGTTCTTTGTTTAATTCAGCATTGAACTGATCCAATAAATTACCATAATATGATACTCTGATAATTCATCTGTTTTCCAGATAATAGATGTAGATTATGTCTTGTCGAAATCCTAACCTTTCCAGCAAATGGAAGCACTTTTGGCTTTATTTCATGTTTCGTTCACAGTAACAAAACGCCATTAATACTCGTTTGGATTGCATTGGTACATACTCAGACAATGCGTTGAAATCATCAAGCGATTTCGATTTTTGTCGTCTGACAGTAAACATGACAGCCATCTTGGCAACAACTCTTTCATACCTAAATATTCGCGCAAGATATTGAATACATATTTACCTGAGCTTTTCAACTCATCTTCAATTGGTGATCTTTTAGTAAATGAAGGATCAAAGCGTTTAGCGCTATTCGTAATCATATGAGCACAAACCACTCCACGCGATGTGGCAAAATCCTCGTAATATTTCAAAATTTTTCTTCAGTTTTTTTTTATAGTTTTTCTACGCAAAATGTAGTATTTTTACACAAGGAATTCGTTATTTTTTTATATTCACAAGAAATTACGAAAATATTCCCTTTCGGAGGGTGCGGGGCAATAACTATTTGATGTATCTGCTTGAAATCTAGTATGTAACCTTAATGGAGTTATTGAATGCTAATAAAAATTTTCGTCTTGATTATCTTAGCGCTTTCTATTGAAGTCACAGTACCGTCAAACGGATCTCGTATTTTAAGCTAGAACAACAAAACTTACTCAAACTCAAGCAAAAAAAAAATCGGAAGAATCTATATTCATTTTAAGAAACGTGGAAATAATATTCTTTCTCCTCTTGATTAACGACTGAATGGGTGTGTGTCAGTGTCTTGAGGAGAGTAAAAGCTATCTCTCTGTTAATTTATGTGTTTTAGGAAGTGTCAAACTAATAAAATTTTCATATATGTTGACTGCGAATATTTATGTTACTTAATTGTTTCATTGATGTGATTGATAAAATGTGGCTAACTAAAATTTCTTCTTCGAAATTAAGCAAATATTTTCGATCAGATTGGCATTAGGCGATGAATTAAATTATGTCCAATCGAATGTCGTAATGATTTTTTTCTTGAAATCGCATAGAACCGACTTCAGAGTTTTGAATTTTCCCCAAACTGTCTTACCACTTAAGACAAAAGAACATTTTGATTGAATTCAATATCTTTTATATTCTGTGAAAATGAATATCATTCCAATCTGTGCATTCATTGATATAACAAATTGGCTAGGATAAATAGTTTTCAGAATCTATCTGTTTGTATCCATTTACTCAACAGTTATGATGCTGGTTCAACAAATTAACAATCTTGAGAATATTAATTTCGACAATGTTAGTTTAAAATTATACTTAATCGAACGTATAATTCAAATTGTTAAATGAACGTTTGAAAGTGTTGTGTTAAAATTGAGAATACGTTTATTGAAGAGAAATGAATCCATAAGTCAACAAGTTAGATTCTTCTTGGGATTCTTTACTACGATAATATTCTCTTATAGTAGTGAAAAGGTTCCTTTAAGATTGCGACTATTTAGCAGAAAAAAATTCCTTGTCTTCATTTAATACGTTTGCTTAGTTTCTAGCTAGGGCAGAGTCTTTCTAGAAATATTTTTAGTAATAACAATAACAATTCAGGCCTCAGCACCTCCCAACAGCTTAACGCCAATTACAGGAGGCATTGGCAGGCTATGAGTTACTATTACACCCACACTCGTGAAGCAACTTAAGATACTTGGATGTAGGCATTAACCTCAAACGAGAAGAAAAACCACGGCAACCTTTTGGCAAGGCAACCACGGCAACAAACCCCGAATTCAATCTTAGAATCATTGACATGATAAGTCAGTGTGTAACCAGTGTGCTATCAGACCGATTAGGTTGGGTTGTTATTAAAATTAATACAATGGTTTCTCTAGTAAATTACTAAAATGGATTGCAATAAATTGGGATTCACTGTGGAGGTATGGATTTGCATTAATATTTTAACAATGAAAACACCTTGTGTTTCTTACCTGATGATCCTATTACATCTTGAAACAATGTCCGATTATCAAGACGATGATAACATAATTTATTTTTGTTGCTTCTAATTAGCTTGGCTAAAAACTTAGCATCCAGCTCTTCTAATCGTATGGAATTGACTTTCCATTAGCCTCTATTTATGTGCATGTTCTCTTGTTAGCCATTACTAAATCTGGCTTCTGGTGGACTTCCTAGAGAGCTCACATACAGGATGAAGTTTCTTCTTGAATTCTCCTTAGTCAGCTCATAAGCAATCTCATTGCCTTTAAGTTCTTCATTTTCTGACACCCATATCAGTAACACAGTATTCTACTCTATTTTATTCTAATTATTTGGGCGCCAGTAAGTCCAGGCACTCGAGCATAGTGTTCTTTGTACCACCCCCAAAAGATTTCTCAGAGTCTTGTGTCCTCGTAAAAGCCACTATCCTCCTCAGGGGAAATTTTAGTACCCTCGTAGAATCCAATAGATTTCTTTCGAAATATCCTTCAGTTTCTCACGAGTGTATATTACATGGCTTACATGAAGGCTCGTTTCCTCCTGTTTTTCATAAATTGTACGAATTAGTTTGGCTAAAAGCCTTGTGTTCAGCACCACTAGTAGGGTCTTATTATGGAGTTGACCTTCCATTAGCCTCCATTTCTTTTGATGTTCTCTTTCTAGCCATAATCAATTCTCCCTTCTAGCGGAATCCTTGTCGATTTCACATACAGGCTCTGGCCCTATGAAGTTCCTCTTGGAACTTTCCTTAGCTAGTTCGTCTCATTGCCTTTAATCTTCTCATATCCTGACATCCATGCCAGTGGCACAGGATTATCTGGTGCCAGGCTATTTAGGACCTATTTACAATGTTTCACTAGTTTAGACTTGGTACATACATTCATAGCAGTCTTAATAGCCGCGTGACTATCAGTCATTATGTGGATTTTTTAATTTGCGCAGCCGGCTTCTTGAATTTCCTTGGCGCGGACTGCCATTGGGCTGGAAAAATGTCGTATATTACCTCATACTTAATGATATCTTCCTTCCAAGGCACATTTCACATATACCTGCATCTGTGCTCCGATTGGATTGTGATTCAGCCGTATACTAGGTACTAACACTCCAATCGCTTGAGCGACTTTTTGCCTGTTCTCTGCTTGGCATAGCTTAGCTGTAAACATAATCTCAGGTGCCATACTATCTGCCGGCATTTTTAATATCGGCTCTTCCAGTACAGTTCCCGGTATCTGTATGGTCCTCTACAACATTATTACGACACCATAAGCCATTAGCCTTGGCCCTCATGATCGCAGTCATGGCCTCTGCTTTTGGAATAGATCCAGCGGAGGGATACCTACATGTGCCTCTGTTGAACCGGTTTCCGTGCTGTTCATGGCTTCCATGATTCTCAACAGAATGTATCGTTGAAGAGTCGTAAGGAGCCCTATTGCCGATGTCAGCTCCGTCCTCCTCCACCAGACAACTGCCCCGTAGGTAACCGTTGGTCTTATTACTACAGTGTACAACCAGTATACCACACTTTGTTTTAGACCCCAGTGTCTTGCCAACAGTTCTACATCTCCAAGAGAGCAACGTCGCCCTGTCTGTCCTTTTGACTAGATGTCTCTTCCAAGTCTGTTTCGCAACAAGTGTTATGCCTTCATTGGTTAGTTCGAACTCTTGTCCGAACAGTTGTATGTTGCATATATCATTTAATTTTCTCGTGTTTGTAAAATCTACAAATCTTGTTTTCTGTGGATTGACACAGTATTGTTTTGTGCTAGTCTATTATGGTCTTGTCAATTGGATTCATCGTAGTCATGACGACCATTAGCGCCTTAGTTTTTTAAAATATATTTAAACTACTCTTTAGGTTTCTGAAACTAAGTTATTCATTTTGATAAAACTAAAATTAATATTTTCGCATACGATATAGGCGAATAGTTGGAAGGCAACTATCTACCGCGATAAAGAAAGAGCATTTATGTTGGACCATAAAATACAGTGGCGGTTGGCTATGGAGGTGTATGGCGGCGAGTGGCTTTGGGTTATTAAGTGCATATTATAGGCGGTATTAGGGATAAGTATATGTATTTCTTTATTTTAAAGAGCTATTCACTTAAAAGTGATACTAAATTAGGTTTAGAAAAGAACTCTTCCCTCCAATATAACTATAACCAAAGGTGCTGTCGCGGTTGTCAAGAAATGGCTGTTGTATAAAGTCCCAATAAGTCTCTAACGGCTCATCCTTCAGAACACAAAATTTAGAACGTTATTAATTGTAAAGGTTATCCAACTGTATACTAAAATTTTATAGATATAATATTAGTTTAAAAATGTTAGTGAAAACTAGAAACCATTTATTACAAAAATATCACAAAGAACTTTCTTCAAATCGAGATAGATAATACTTGCTTTGGAAAGCCAAGAGACAAGTAAAATACCCAGAGTCTGCAATACTACTTGTATGAAGCTCTACTAGAAAGTGAGCAGGAAATAACATAGAGTAGGCATACACCATTCGTAGTCACTTAAGTAGTCATTTAAGATAAACTCGACTCCTGAAGAAATCGAGGAAATAGGTGTGAAAATAAGCGAGTCTTTTTAAGTGGATCTACCTTTCCAAAGAATCACATCCGATGACATAAAATGTGTCATTATGAAAGAAATAAATCATCGCAAAACTCCGGAAAATCCTGTTATAAACGGGAAGATAGTTCAAACAATTACCAAAAAATCCTACACGGCAATCTTGCAGGTATACAATGCAACACTGAAACTAAATTACCTTCACCACCAATGGATAAATTATCTCCACCACCAATAGCATACATTATAGTAATTTCCAAACCAAGTAAAAGTATTTAAACTTAATACGGATCTATAAGGCCCATACCAGTTTTGGAATAATAACATTCCAAACTACCAGTTTGTATTTTGTAATGAACACGGTACTTTTGAACTACTACATAGGGTAATCAAACAAATTGATGACGCTCTGGAGAATTAAAGGTATTAAGAGACTTATATCCAGGTGTTTGAAAAGAACAGTTTCAGAAAGGTTTCGTACAAAGGTTTATTCTACAAACTGAAAAAAAAAACACATGCCGCATCAGTTCTGTGAAATTTAGAATGTTATCTATAAGATAGATTCTCCTTAGTGAAATTACAGACAAAATATATTGACCTGTACTCCATAAAAATAGACGTACCCCTTAATCGAGTGCTCTACTTGTTACATATCTCAGATCTACCTACATCTAGTCCAACCGAAGCTACTCTTGCGAATGATACTAGCACGGGATTATCACATTGTGATCCAATTTTTGCTTCAAGAAATCTAGAGCATACTTGGACAAAGTATACCAGTGGTTGAGAAAGTAGCAACTAAGACCAAAGAAATAAATTTAGTACATGTGCCATTTACTTTGAGAAGGGGCTTTTGTCCAGCAGTAAAATTAAACAATCAACAGCTTATCTAAGTTAATGAGGTAAAATATCTTGGACTCCATCTCGACAAGAGAATGACATGACGAACTCATGTTTTTAGTAAGTCTAATTTTCAAGAAATCTCAATTGAAGTTGCAAATAATTTACAAATACATAAATCAATACTTAAAGCGATATATATTTATGGAATTCAACCCTGGGGAGCAGCCAACAGTTACAATTTATAAATCCTGCAACGCTTTCATAGTAAAGGATTACCTATTATAACTAACGCTCCCTGGTATATTTCTATCGAGAAAGATCTCCAAATTCCCACTGTAAAAACAAAAGTTACTAGATGCATCTTAAAATAGAGAGACAAAATCACTGACCATTCAAATGTATGAATGCGTGTATTATTTGAAACAAGGCGTGAAGTGCGATGTTTACATAATGCACAATGGCGCATAAAAAATCGTAAGAAGCATTTGATTGAACATGGCAAGCTTTACGTGGAAACGAACGGCCATTGCGCTAATATTATTAACAGGCGATTTTCGGAAGACATTACATGTTATTCCACGTTCAAAATCATAACATTTGTGGGGACATATTAATAAACAAACATACGTGTTAAGTTACAAAACGATCAGAGAATTTTGGGATACAATTATTGCATTTTGGAAATAGGAAAATTACAATTGAGGAAACGACAGGCTGCATTACATTACCAAACGATTTTTACAGTATCATTCACTCACGAGAAGAATTGGTTTAATGCGTTTTCTAGATATCAAGCAAAATTAAATGGTTAAGTGATCGTGAAATATTAAAAAATGTGGATATAAATTTCATTAATATCAGGTCTAAAAGTTGTAAACATCGCGCAATATTAACTGCAAAAAATTTGGATGTAAATTTCATTAATATTAGGTCTAAAATGTAGACCTAATATTAATGAAATTTACATCCAAATTTTTTGCAGTTAATATTGCGCGATGTTTACAACTTTTAGACCTGATATTAATGAAATTTATATCCACATTTTTTAATATTGCACGATCACTTAACCATTTAATTTTGCTTGATATCTAGAAAACGCATTAAACCAATTCTTCTCGTGAGTGAATGATACTGTAAAAATCGTTTGGTAATGTAATGCAGCCTGTCGTTTCCTCAATTGTAATTTTCCTATTTCCAAAATGCAATAATTGTATCCCAAAATTCTCTGATCGTTTTGTAACTTAACACGTATGTTTGTTTATTAATATGTCCCCACAAATGTTATGATTTTGAACGTGGAATAACATGTAATGTCTTCCGAAAATCGCCTGTTAATAATATTAGCGCAATGGCCGTTCGTTTCCACGTAAAGCTTGCCATGTTCAATCAAATGCTTCTTACGATTTTTTATGCGCCATTGTGCATTATCTTGCAATTATCTAGCATTGCTAGAGCTACTTTACTCATTCCTGATGTTCTTGAAATGATGCGAGTTGGCGTTTCACTATTTGGAATATTCAATGGCAATTTTAAGTGCTGGATGTGCTATTCCACATCCATCCAAAAGAATCGCCGCAATTCCTGATGATGCGATTGCTAATGCGATATTATTTTCTACACATATGATTGCTCGTACCACAATAAGGAATGTTTTTCCTGTGTCTCCTGGGGCGTCCAAGAAATAGGTACTATCGAATGCAAAAAAAGTGGTACAGTCATATTTTAATCGGTTTAAATTAGGCTGCGTGAATGTAGATATATATTAAATGTAGGCGTCAAATTTAAATATTCAAATAGCCTATAAGTGTCAAGAAACATATAACGGGTGTTCAGAAACATTCGAAGTCAAAGTAGTCCTTGAGAATATGATGAATGAAGTCATGTCTGAGATAGATTGATTTTTGACAGACAACAGTTGACATTTAATAATTATTACAAATAAGATACTTAAGTAAAGATATACGATTTTTTGTTGAGAGCCCACTTGACTTCGAATGTTTCTGAACACCCGTTACGTTGATATACAGATAGGTGTAAGTGTCAAAAATGATTTTTGCACGTTACTACAATCTTAAGTACCTTAGCAACGTCACAATACTAAAATGTTTAAAAATTGACTTTAGATATAACTTCACTACTGTACCACTTTTTTTTTGCATTCGATAGTACATTCCACTACTCTCATCGTTCGTTACTCGCATTATCGCATCATAAACGTGTTTTTGTTTTTGAAGTAATTTTTGAATATTTGATTGTACAAATATATTTAATTCATTCATGTCGAAGTATAAAATATGTTTGTCATTAGCTAGTCGGTTAGGTGATGTCCTTCCCTAATGTCATTGTGACAATACTTACGCCCTGTCTCGTGGCGTCATGTAATCTGACATTTGACAATATTTTAACAAAATTAACACGTGAAACAGTTTTTAAGTTTTGAAGGTTATTGAAATACAAAATGTCATTGTAGGTATATTATCTGTCAGATGGATGTATTTAAATACTTTATTTATAACCTATAAGAATTCATATGCTATTTTTGAAAGATCGATAACCCATTTTGCAATGCAAAAAAATAAGTTGGACAGTTTTCTTGTCCTTCAGTTTACATTTAAATAATGATACTGCTACTATTGATATTATCTCATTAGGCTCCTAACTTTCTTTCTACTGATCAGATCGTGAGTTGCAATAGCTTTAAACCTGCTCCGGACAACCCGCATCATTTTGCAAAAACCGCGCGTAAATCGGTCCAGTAGCTTTTTAGTTTATAACGGACACACATACGAACATTGCGTTTTATATTTAGAGAGACTAGATACAGTTCTGTGTAATAAAATTGACTACAATAAATTTGTTATACATTAAAGGGCACTAAGTATGACATTTGTCATTTTTTGTATTGAAGTTATCTATCAAAAGTAAATACTTTAAACTGCGCCATGTAAATGAGCACGAAAAGATGAAAATTATTAGTAAAACAGAAGATGGTGGTCTATTAGACAAGTAGCTTTAGAAATGAACGTAAGTTTTAAAACAGTCTTTAAAATTAAGAAACACTGGGAATCAGATATGACTATTAAAAGAAAAGCAGGATCTTATCATCCTAGAGTCTCTGCAAATGAAGAAGACTATTGTCGACTATTTAAGACAAAATCCATTCGATTCTGCTCGAGTTGCAGATTTTCCTGGTTGTAAATCAACGGCATGCAGAAGAATTAAATTATCCGATATTCAAAATAGAGTGGCCGCCAAGAAACAAATATTGACTGAAGAAAATATTATATTTTCATCAAATTATATTTATTTTATAGGAATGTACAATTTTGGAAACAGACGAAAAAAAGTCGACATTCGATGGCAAGATCAGAGTGTATAGACCGCAAAATTTACGGTTCGATGAAAAATATGTGCTAGGTGTTGAAAAATGTGGAAGATTTAGTATCAATATATGGGGATGGCTCAATTATAATAGAATGGCCATATGTTGGATAATCGATGGACGTTTTAATGCTGAAAACTACTTGTGTATACTGGATAACCTGATGCTGCCCTCGGTAGTACAATTGTATCCGAACAATAATTTCATTTTTCAGCAGGACAATTGTCCAGTTCACATTGCGTTTGTCATGCGTGAATGGTTTCAAAATAAAAATATTAAAGTACTACCTTGGCCTACAAGTAGCCCTGATATAAATCCTATCGCAAATCTTTGGGGAAAAATGACAAAATGAATATACAAAAGAAATTTTCGTGTTCAAAATTCAGAGACATTATGGGATATAATTCAAAATGTTTGGGAAGAACTAGCAGAAGATGAGAATTATGTTATAGGTTTTGTTCGGTTCCAAATAGATTAAATTCGATATTTGAACGGGATGGCAGTATGACGAAGTATTAAATATGTTTCTCTTCTTTATTTTTATTTATTTTATTATTTTGTTCAGATTTGTTTTACCTTATTTCATAATTTCATAATAGTTGCATCTTTTGTATTTTCAATAAAAGTTTCCTATCTAATGATCTTTCAATTAAAAGTATTGATAATAATAATTTCTTAATAATACTATCTTATACTATCATGATCATTAATATTTGCATTTTGTTGATATGCTGAAAGTTGAAAGCAGTTACTGATTACAACTAAAATACTCAATCATATCGCAGAACTATGCATGACATTTGTCATTTACGTAATCTAAAAATATCTGTCAAAGTTAAATTATTAACCTTTATCGATAAAAGTTGCTAAGAAAGCGACTTACACAACTAAAATATTGCAAAAATTTATCATAAGACTTGTAGTCAATTTTATTGCACATAACTGTAGATAGACAGTACCTTCTTAAACTATTACTAATTAGTAAATAAAGGAAATCTTTCACTGAATATAATTTCTACATTCCTACATTATGTTGTCAAATACTTAACTTATTGTTCCAAAGTAAGAGACAGATTGTACATAAATAGTTCAAAAATGTTCCTAAATAGAGAGAATACTTCCTGCTTATTAAATATATTATTTGTTTTCAAGGGCGCCTTTGACTTCTATTGAATACCATTTATAAGATTAAAGGAAGCTATTTTAAGATTTAGAATGTATATTATATGAATAAATTATTTTGTATTATACCAACATAATTATTAGTTACGCATTGCATACGCAAATTTACCTCTGACGGAAGACTTATATGATTTATGTACGCTGTGAGTAACATTTGTCGCGAGTTGCTCATTCTTAATGGATAAATAACGTACATGTTGAAATAATAACCGACCGAAATGGATTTTGAAGAGTAAATATCATAGTCATACATTTCATAACAACAAATTTTGAGATATTTTCTAAATAGTTTTTTCAAAAATGCATTAAATTTTTCAAAATTTCAAAGTTACTTTTATATATGGAAGATATTACTAAAATTATTGTTCTGTCGAATATTGACTCAATAAACTACGCCTATTTTTGCTCTGGAACGAATTAAATTAAGAATTGGTAGATATCTGGCTATGTGGGTATGTAAAGAGCTACACACGACTCTTTCGATTCAATGTAATTCAATTTGTGTTAGTGGAATGTCTTCATTTCATAGTGTTGCGTACGTGTAAAATAATGCAAAGAGTTTCTATTATGCATGTGGAGAATTCACTACCCATCAGCATTAGCGGAATATTATACCTTTAATAGAAAAGTTATATTTTCACTACATTGGTTTAACCATCAAGACAAGCCATTGGTTACTAGCATTTCCTGCGCATGCTGTGCTGTTACTCTCAGGAGGCTGGTCAAACGGTATGAAAGGGGCGATGCCATTTGCAAAACCTATGATTTGGCGTTAATAAACGGACCATTCGACTGATTGCTACTTTTGCTGCACGAAAATTTTTGGGTTTTCCAACAAAAATAAGAAAAATAATAGTTTTGCTAATCTGCCCTCTGCTACTCGTCCAGTACCTCATTCGAAAGCCTTGCTAGTACCAAGACCCATAGGTGTTTCGAGTGAAGAATATGATGTTACAGAACCGGAAGAAGCAAGTGCCAAATTATCGGCGAACGTTGATAAGTATTTGCAATCTGAAGAGGACGGACTACACCTAATAAATGAGTTATAATTAAATGATCTTATTTGAGACCCGAATTTGTCAAAAACTAAAGCAGAAATACTAGGATCTAGATAGACTCCAAGGATGGAAACTGTTAGCTACAAGCCCAAATGTTTCTGTGTATCGTAATCGTCAGAAAGAACTATTTTCCAACCGACGAGGGTCTTTCATACTACAATAATGTCGACGATTTAATGTCGGCATTAGGTCACCAACATCATCCTGAAGAATGGCGTCTTTTTATTGATGCTTCGAAATTGAGTTTGAAAACTGTCCTTCTTCACATAGGAAATGTTTATCCATCCATCACCCTACGCGGCGAAAGGTTCCATCAAGACATTTTTGTTATTGAAAAACGTTATCAAAGCAAGTGAAATGCTTGCTGATAATTGTTGGACATTGATATTAGAAAGTGCCGAAGAACAGTATAAAGGAAAAGTAAAAAGAAAAACATTTTAAACAGGACGATACCATACAACCCCATATAATGTACATTTACTTTTTAATATTTTTTTACAAACCCTGACGTGGCAGAATAAATTTGTTATTACTATTGTTGGAATTCTAAAAGAATACATAAATTTTAAAAACTGAAAATTTGTTAACCGGTGATAATTGGATACATACAATAAGACAGTTTACTAGCAGAAATAATTTTTAATTTATTTATAAAAATACTTCGTATCATTTATAAATATTAAAAATAATAAACGACCCAAGTTAGAACCATGAGGCACTACTCCTGAAGTTGATTCAAACGACAGGGATATGTGGTTACGATATTTTATATAGAACTTTCTACCAATCAAATAGGATTTCAGAAGTGTGAGCAGTGAGTCGGAGGAACTGTTGAAATACAACTTATGAATTAAGACATAGTGGTTGATTTAATCAGAAGCTTTCTGAAAGTCCAAGTACATTGCATCAACCTATCCTCCATCATTAATAACCTCGAAAACAAAATAAGTGAAGCAAGTCAGGTTTGTGACCGTTGATCTACTTCCCGGAATCATGTTGATAAAGTGATATATACAACCTTAGTTTTCTATGGCGACAGAGAAAAAAAAGGGGTGAAAAATACATATGAGAATGCCTTCATACAAGAAATCGCGGTCCAATGTTCGCGCAGTAACGAGAAAATTATTCCTTTTTATTTGAGTCCGGCCCTGTCGCAGGTAAATATTCGCACGGCAATATGGGCTGCCACCTCTTATACATCAGTAATTCTCTTAATCGACAAGTTATTTTGTCGTGGTTGCCTGCACTAGTATTTGGTTGTAAGATAAATTCCCTGGTTACAGTGTCATATGCAAGATATTGAAAATAACATGAGAGCAAAATGAATTGAGGTAGTAGGAGGCTGCGGTTCGTAGATCGTATTTCGTGAATTATATTCACAATATTTTTCTGTCAAACATTTAATGACAGACTGTCAGTGTGAATTATTAATTCTTTCAATACAATTTTTTTTTAAAAAAACAGTATAATTACATTCAGAATGTTTACTCAAGAACAAATGGTGTTCATTTTAGAATGTTACTTTCGTAACGGTCGACGTTTGCCAAACGGCGAATGGTATTATTCAATAGAAATGTGCAAGGAAGAATTCCAGCAACGTTTTCCTGAAGTTGTTTTAGTAAATAAGAACTTTTCTCGTGATCTATTGAGAATTATAAATAACTTTCGAACAACTGGGTCTGTAAAAAGACAATGGAAAGGGGGAAGATCTTCTCGAGTTAGGACCCAAAATGTTGTTAATAATGCAAGAAACGCAATTAGAGAACAACCTACAACATCTGTCAGAAGACTGGCACAACAGTTGGATATAAGTTATGGAACCTGCCGCAGTATTCTTAAACGCGATATTGGTATGCATCCTTACAAGGTTCAATTGTATCAAGAACTATTGCCGCCAGATTACGTTCGAAGAGTTGCCTATTGTCGTTTCTTTAATGCAAATCTTAACGACGACGATGTTTTGGATAAAACGTTTTTCACCGACGAAGCGTGGTTTCACCTGAACGGCTACATAAACGCTCAGAATATGCGTATGTGGGCAACAGACAATCCGCATTATTATAGGGAAACAACGTTGCATCCTGTAAAAATAGGGGTTTGGTGTGCCATGTCACGTAGAAGGCTTATTGGTCTGATCTTTTTCGAAGGAACTATAAATGGTGAAAGATATCGCAATAATATACTGAAAACATTCATAAATCAACTGCATGATGACGAGTTACAGTTAGGTTTCTTTCAGCAAGATTCCGCACGACCACACACTGCCCGTGAAACAATAAATTATTTACGTGAATTTTTTATGAAAGAATGATTAGTGTTGACCGTTTCCCACCAAGATCGTGTGACTTAACTCCTCTGGATTACTTTTTATTTCCATACTTAAAAAACTCTATTTTTAAAAATCCAGTGCATACAATAGACGATTTACGGAACAATATCGTGCGACAGTGCGAGTTAGTAGACGGATTTATTTTACAAAAGGTTTTTGAAAACATGAAGCGGCGCGTAAATTTATGTTTGAATGCCGAGGGACAACAGTTTCAACAATTATTGTAAACTTTTCAATAAAATATAAAACATGACATTTGTATGACATTTTATAAATATTTTAAGTTGTAAATTAAATTTGTATCAAGGAGACATTTAAGTGCTGTCAGTAAGATTTATTTACTTTATAATTCACGAAATACGATCAGCGAACCGCAGCCTCCTACTACCTCAATTCATTTTGCTCTCATGTTATTAAGAAAGACTATTTATTCTCTGTTTAATAAGTTTGAGTAAATTACGCTTAAACTATTGGTGTCAATTTTAAAATTTAACGTGCTTTTTTCTTTATTAATATGTATCATTTTAAGTATTATCATGTTTTTATAGTGATTTTATTTTCCAAAATTTGAACATTGTAATAATTAAAAGTGTGACTATGATTATTAAAATGTAATGACTACTAATGACAAAGCACAAGATCTATTTCCGATTCTGCAATCACTCTTATGTTGACTAATCCGTTGTTTGAGTAGTTGCCAAGCTTGCCCTATGTAACAATCCCCACACTCTTGACATGGTATTTTATAAACGACATTATTTTGATTTAAAACGGGCTTTATCTTTGGTTCGTGTAAATAAAGTTTGTGAAGTTGTTATGTTACATTTAACTAATTGTAACATTAATTTACTAGTACTTGAAATGATACATATTAATAAAGAAAAAAGCACATTAAATTTTAAGACGGACACCAATAGTATAAGTGTAATTTACTCAAACTTATTAAAGAGAGAATAAATAGTCTCTTTTAATATTTTGAATATCTTACATATGACACTGAAACCAGGAAATTTATCTTATTTACTAAAACATTATGTATATAGATATATATTAGTAGATAGATTTAAAAAGACAAACTTTTAGTTTTATTTATTAAATAGTAATGGATTTTCACATTTGTTAAGTTTACTAAAACTAATACAAAAATCGTTGCTTGTGTATTGTTCAATATGGGGCTAAAATATTCAAATATTTAAATAACTCCCTACGGGTATGCCTCCGTGCCACGCCTGCAATGACCCTAATAATTCTCTTCTAGGAAAGAAATACTGTCTTTGTCATAGATGACGAACCTTAAAGACTAATCACATACGTAATACCTGAGACGCATTGAAGCTAATACATAATAATTAATTGGTCCGAGTAAAAAAAATAATAAAAACAAAAAATAAGAGAATTTTGTTTACTCATTAAGAAGTCAAATAATTAAGGTATAATACGATGAGCATATGTAGCCAAATACGTACTTTTATTTGTTATATTGTATGTATTTATTTGTTATGTTGTATAAGTATTAAATATTAGGAAAAAAGAATTGGTTTATCGGTCAATACTTTGCGCGAAATCGGCGGTGCATTCTCTCTTATCACCAGATAGATTTTTTCAGCTAATCCTGGCGTTATTAAGGAAGTACGCAATCACACATCGTTGAAAACGTCATATTCGTGTTTATCATGTAATTGTGGATTAATTTTACATATAGTGCAATAGTTACGTATAGTGTCATAATAGTTCTCTCTTCTGACCAGATCGATTTTACAGCGAAGGTTGGCGTTATTAAGGATATGTGCTATCGTACATCGCTGAAAACGTTATATTCGTATTCATCATCTAAAGACTACTCGCCGGTGCCTTTTCTCTTATTACTTATCACGTATTAAATATTAGGGAAAAGAACAAGTTCAAACACGCACCTTTGAGAGACCTCTGCTGCAGTGTATATAAATTAACTGAACATGCAATTTAAAGAACTTGTTATTTGACATAGCGGAAACATGTTACATACGATTATGTACAGAAAATTTTACCGATTTTTACGTAATAATAGGAATGCTATATTCTTAAGTACCCAAGCAACATTATCATCGACGTAGTCGAATATCTTCTTAAGTATCAAATAGTGATGTACCGGGTCCTAAAAAATGCCGGGTGCAATGCCGGTAACAATAGGAATGCCATATTCTTAAGTACCCAAGCAACATTTAATCATCGACGTAGTCGAATATCTTCTTAAGTATCCAATAGTGATGTACCGGGTCCTAAAAAATGCCGGGTGCCGCGTATCGGGTATTGAGAAAGAAAAAAAACGTACCCGGCCGGGTAACCGAGTACTCGGACGATATGTGAAAGGCTGCGTATGTAAACAAAACCGGGAAATCCCCTGAGTTTTCACTGGAGCTGCCGCTGTTTTGTTTATAATGTACTCTCAGTTCGCATTTAATTTCAGTTGCATATGGGTCGAATTATAATTTTTTAGTTTCTTACGTATGTACCCTTTCAATATTGAGTTCAGTTTGGAGTTATTTTAAAGTATTTTCTGAAGACGAAACGAAAGCAGTGTGGAGTTTATGTAATGCAGTTTTATCCAGAGGTGGCACAAATACAAAATCCTAAGGAACGTCAACGTTATTGAAGCATTTACGTTTAAAACATTCAGATGAGTTTAGTAATTGTGACATTGTTAATATTAAGAAAAAGAAATTAGACGATCCGACACAAACAACAGACGTTGTACAGTGTTTAGACAAAATTATCACATGGGACATTAATAATATCAAAGCAAAAAAAATCCATGATAAAATTGGCGAATTGATAGCTGTGGATAACCAACCCATTGCAATAGTCGAGAATGTTGGATTTATTAATCTTTTGAAAACATTAGAGCCCCGATATCAAATATCTTTACGAAAATATTTCTCAGAAATGATTATTCCTACTACATACGATAAATGTGGTTCGAAAATTTTGATTTAATCGATATTGAAAAATCACAACTGAATTTAATCTCCTTGACATCAGACATATGGACCTGCTCTGAGAATAACGAAAGCTTTATAAGCCTCAGTGGACATTGGCTTAATAAAAAATTTGAAAAAAAGTGCGTGGTTCTAAATGCTCGCCATTTTCCTGGAAGCCATACAGGTACTGCCACTAGTGATTCATTAAGCGAAATGCTACAATTCTGGAAATTAGACGGTGAAAACCACATACAGGTATTGCTACGAGATGGTGCTTGTAATATGATCAGTGGATCAAACATTTCCCATTTGAGAAATGAGTAATGTTTTATTCATAGCCTCCAATTGGTAATTTATGATAGCATATATTCTCAAAAATCTATTTCCGACATAATTGCAAAGTGTCGCAATATAGTAACCCATTTTAATCACTCGCGAGTAGCTAGTACTAAGTTGAAAGAAATACAAACCAAATGATCGCTTCCACAACACAAATTAGTACAAGACGTAGTCACGTGATGGAATTCGACGTATCATATGCTCAAGAGGATATTAGAACAAACAGATGCCATTGCACTGTATTCATCTGATCATGATATATCAAACTTGATTGCAGCAAATTTGAAGTTAATTGAAAAGATGGTTATCTTATTGGAACAATTTTACATTGTTACAGTTGAAGCCAGTTCAGAGGAAGCTCTTATTTCGATGGTAATCCCAAATGTAGTTGCTTTGAGCGCTTTCTCTGTAAAAAACTACACGAAGAAGGAACAGTAACCATGAAAAAAGAAATGCTAAATTCTTTAAAGGGTCGATTTGAAAATGTGGAAAAAAATAAGTTGTATGTAATAGCTACGGTATTAGATCTCCGTTACAAACTAAAATTTTTAAAACCCGATACACAAGTTATTGCTAAAAATTGCATTATAGAAGAAATGAAAAGTATTTCTCCGATAAGTATTGATAAAAACAATGACAATAAACAAAGAGAATCTGCAGAACATGGAAAACATAATCATGATAAAAATGAAGAGGTGTGTGTGGGTTTGCATAGATGAAATTTTATTTGAAAATAAATCCAGTGAAGAAGAATCCTATAATGTGGGAAATTCAACAGATAATATTCAACTTTTAAATTTTTTTAAACATCCAAACATTCCTCGTACCGAAAATTCGTTGGTTTGGTGGGCAAAAAATGCAAATATTTATCCAACATTATCAAAATTGGCTAGATAATACCTAGCAGCATACCCAGTGAAAGAATGTTCGGCGAGGCGGGTATTATTTACGAGGAGAGAACAAATAGACTTCTTCCCCGAAACACAGAGAAATCATTATTTCTGCATTATAATCTCCCATTATTGATATTTAATTATTAAATTTAATTTTTTGTTTTGTATTTTTTAATAAAATGTCTAGTTAAAATAAATTTTGTGTAATTTATTTTCATTCACTTTATTATCTTATCTTCTTTTCAAGTTTCAGATAAGAAACCCATTACCCGGCAATATTTGCTGGATCCGGGTAATTTGCGGGTACTGAAAATTTTGCCTAGTATGCCGGGTACCGAGTAATTTCCGGGTACCCGGTACATCACTAGTATCCAAATAACATTCGATAATCGACGCAACTTAAAGTCTTTCTAAATCACAAAAAAATCCAACAGAACACTTGCTAGCCTCTGTACCTTTTATTATTTGACGATCTACAAGGGGGATTAAATAGGTTCGTGAAAACACTAAGAAGACTATTTTTTGTCTGAAAACATAATTTCCTCTAAAGTTTACATGCTTTGTCTAACAAAACTGTAGTTTTAATGCCATCCATAGAGTCCCATTTATTTTGAATCGAAGTAGCCTTTACTTGATGAAATTCATACTAATTAATACTAATTAATGAAATAGAAATTAAAAACCATTTCAGGGACAAAATGTAGTTTAATAGTTTGTTACTTAAACATGGATATACGCCCAAAAAAACTTCACAATTTTGCTCAGAAAACTCTGCTTCTGCACGACAACTGCAACGTGCATAAGGTTTAAATTGTTTAAGCAGTAATCAATGAATGCGGCTTTGAGGCATTACAACATTTACCCTACAGTCCCGATCTCGCGAGACTATCATCTCTTTCCAAAACTAAAAAAATACGTCGATATTTATCGAATGACGACGAGGAAAACGCTGTGACGTCGTATTTTGCGGAATTACCAAAATAATTTGTTTTCAATGGCGTAACGCTATTATAAACAAACGTTGGAGTAAGTGTTAATGATTCTTACGTTGAAAAAGGTTTCTTTTGTTCTCTAACTCGTTTCTTTTATAGCTAGATAGGTAAATAAAGAACTCTCCACGTATAATTTACTGTAGATTTTATAATTTTTAAATGAAATTTTTCTGGAACGTTTTTAATTTTAAATTTCTCTTTTTCTGGGAACAAAAAATATCCAGGAAATGTTACCCACTACCTGCAAGTCATTGAGAAATCAGCACTACAGCTATTTCTGAATGAATCGAAGACTGTGACTTATTATGTAAAAGATATTAAAAAAAATCTTACAATACAACTTTAAATAGGGCATACGTCATTATCAGCAGTAGAAAAGGTATTGGAGTCCTAGCACACACTTTATACAAGCAAAGCACATCATATGTCAGTGGTATAGTGATGTACTTTGCTTGTGTAACATGCGTGCTAGGGCTCCTAGTATAATAATTTTCTATAGCCGAAGATGACGACTTAGTTATCGAAATGTATAACTAGGATTTCCATTAAAGCTACAGTGTTGTAAGGGTTTTCTAAATAATTTTTTTTTAAATTTATTTATTTGATAAGCATATTCTGTAATTCAAACTGAATGTTGTAGAGTTGTATACTTTCAAAATAATCAGAATTCGATAACTATACTAACTTTAACTCAAAAAAATGAAAAAAAGTATTTATTTACAATTTCTTGTATATTTTATTTAACTTATTTTACAATAACTGTCATTCTGGTATATACATATATACATATATGAACAGGATGCAATTTAGGCTTTTATTCATGATTCACGGTTATCCTCTGTTGATTTGGTGACACTAAATTAATCCGCACAACAATAGAAGAGAAGAGATAAAATTATGAATGCATTGGAAATGAAAAATATATTTTTAAATTGAATGTATTAAAGTTTTCATTTTATGTTCTACTACTAAAATCTTTTCATAACGTATACTGGATGGATCAATATTTCAATATCCTTTCACGTACCATTACACGTGTCGAACATTATCCTAATACAGTAAATGTTAACGGATAAGCCAGTTCGGAATCCGAATTGTAATTCTTTATGACAACGTGTTTTTAATTTCTATCGTTAAATAGCACTTAAGTATATAACTTAGTAGTGAAGTACTCATAATTTTATTGCTACTAAAAAAAAGAAAAATATATATAATAAATCCGAATAAAAAATAATTAATAAATAAAAATAAAGGTAATAATATTTCATGTTTTGTTAACTAAAAAGGGTTAATAGCAAACTATACATATAATATAATTATTGTTTTTATTATTTCTTGCCTTCTTCTGTTTCTTCTTCCGACTAATTTCTGTTTTGTTTACCAGCTTCTTTAGATGATTTCCTTCGATTTTTATCGCTAGCTTTGTTGCTCTTTTAGTCAACCTTTCCATTGAACTTCTTTGTTATTTACGTATCATCTTTTTGTGTAGGTTCTAGCTTTTCTTCTGATTTTTGTACACGAACATTTGTGAGAATGAGTCTCTTTGGTGGACAGTTAGTTTATCCACCAGGATATCATACCGATTGTCTTTGAAATAAAACGACAACGTATAAAAAATGTAAAAGTGTAATTACGGGGGATGCTTCCAAAGTTCTGGAAATTTAGCTATATTTTCTGATTTTGTCAATTTTCGTCAAAATTACATTGTAGTTTTTCAACATAATCGCCATTTAATTGAATATATTTATCCCGACGATAAATTATTTTTTTAAGCCATCCTCAAAGAACTCTTTCGGTGTCTCCTCAATCCACCTATTTATGGCACATTTTACGTCAGTTAAACTCCCAAAACGAACACCCCGTAAAGGTTTTTTCAAATTTGGGAACAGATGAAAATTACTCGGTGCGAGATCCGGTGAATAAGGTAGATGCGGAAGCAATTGCCATTGTAAATTGTTCAAAACATCCCTAGTTTTGTTTGCGGTGTGCCGTCTGGCATTATCCTGTTGAAATAACGGACTCTTATGCAACTTCCCAGGCCGTTTTCTAATAAGTTCCGCATTAATTGTAGTACCTTTTACCAGATAATCCATAAAAATAATCCCATCGCAATCTCAGAACACAGTAAGCATTACCTTTCCAACAGATGGAACTGCACGTGCCTTAAGTGGAAGCCCTTCTTCGGGTTTACGTCATTCTTTGGATTGACTTTTTGTCTCAGGATTTAAATAAGGAATCCATGTTTCGTCAGTGGTTATTATCCGTTGCCAAAATTCATCACCATAACGGGCTAACAGCTCTTGAAGTTGACGACAAGTGTTAGACCTATTGAGTTTCTGTTTTGGTCCCATCAGCATTGGCACCCAGCGGGCTGAAATCTTGCTTACGCCAAAACGATCACGTAAGATCTCATGAACTTGTCGTATACCTATTCCTAGGCATACACTAATTTGAGAAATAGTCATTCGTCTGTCCTCTTTCAGTAGGTTCTTCACGACAGTAATGTTTCTTTCATTTACCGACGAAGCTCGGGAGGCCACTGCGTGGATCGTCTTCTAATTATGTTCTACCACTTTTAAAGGGATCGATCCACCGATATACAGTACTTTTGGTTGCAGACTCACCAAACACTCCTTGCAGACGTTTAATAATTTTTGAAATTTTCACACCCTCTTTCCACAAAAAGAAAATTTTTGCTCTTTAAGATTTAGCCGCGTCTTCCATGGTTACACAAACAGTGCTACGAAAATGCGTCTATATCGATCTAACACCTGAATCAGAGTGAAAGATATTGTACTGGATAGCTGTATAAACATGTCAAAACTTGTCTATCACCAATAGCATTGCCTATAAGTTCTGCATAATTTAATTAGAGCACAATTCCCAGAACTTTGGAACTTCCCTCGTATATAGAATATTAATCCAAAATATTCTCCCAAAATTCCCTTTCATAAGGGGGACAAAAATGACAAAAATATTTTTTAAAAAATTTTCACGCCACTGTGCGACCGACTAGATAATAGCGTATCGGAGACGATATTTTAAAGCTGACTGATAATAACAAAAAGAGTACAAATTTTGTTATTGTTGACCCCACTTTACCCCGATTACCGATTTATCCCGATTGACGTTTATTTCTTCGATTAAAGATAGATTGTTATCAAATAGGACGTTAAATGCCTGTAGAACACAAATCTTACAGGTTCTTTTAATGTATCTGCTTTAAAAATTCACAAGCAAGTATAAATTTAGCAGCTGACTTTCGTATCAGGTTATTGAACCCTGAGCATACAAAGCTAATTCTTCAATGTTATCTTCTAGAGTTTCTATAAACATAAACATTGCAGCGTTTGTATTCAATAGCGGAATTCTAAATTCATATTAATATTTTACATTTGGTTTTACTTCTCCTAAGAGAAAAAACATTCAAGTAATTCACAAGAAAGAAGGATGATTTGGGTCAATTCTAAATAGCTTCGTCCACGAATGATTCACGGCAGATATATTCATACGTAATGGTTTTGAGGGTAATGAACCCTAAATAAACAAAGTTGCCCCATTGCGGAGTTTTCATAACGTCGACAGCCGTTTCGACAATGTTATTTGTTATAATTTTTATAAACATTGCAGCGTATGTGTAAATTAAGAGTAGGTATTTATACTATACATCCTGATACATAGGTGGTACATGTTTGAAATTTTCAGAGGGTTTTTAATTTTAGGGTTCGCGTTATAATTGGGTGACAATTTTTTGTATATATATTCTATATAATTGAATCTTTCCATTTCTCATATGTTGTCTCTTTATTTTAAGGACATCTGTATCTAGATATGAATATAGTAACATGAATAAGTGAAAGAAATACGAGGGCGGATTGGTAAACAAGGTCTCCAACTAAAAAAGAATAAGAAAAGAAAAAGAGCAAGAAAGAAAATAACGAAATCTGTCTTAAAATGTAAATTTATTGTACTACCAATGTACATAATTATTTTTCCACATAATCACCATTTAGTGCAACACATTCCTCCAGACGCTGAATCCATATATTTATTCAATCGATGAAAAAATTTTGTTGTCTACTGTTGAGCCAATTGCGAACAGCAGCCCGAATTTTAGTATCTGATGAAAAATGTTGACCTTTCAATATCTCCTTCAACTTTGGGAACAACCAGAAATCTGAAGGGGCTAAATCAGGACTGTATAGAAGGTGTGAAGCAACCGTAAATTTCAGGCTCGTCATTGTCTTCATCGCTTCGTTACTGCAATGTGGTCTGGTCGCGGTGCAAGAAAAAAATCGTTCTTACAGAAATAATCGTTGATCCCTTCGGCAGATATTCGGTATGAATACTGCCTTTGCATCCCGGAAAATGGTAAGCATAACTTTCTGCGCTGGCAGAACTCTTGAATTTTCGTACACCTAGAGAATCAGGACGACGTTATACCATTGACTGCTGTTCATGAGAAAACAATCTACTTTACGTCGATACTGGTTAAGAAGTTCTTGACAAATATGTTTTCTTTGTTCTACATCCGTTAATTACTGTGGAACTCCTCTGGCATAAATTTTTCTATAAATCGACGCCTGAACAATGTACAGGACTCTTTCTTGACTAATGCCCTATTGCCAAACAATTTGCTTTTGGGTGATTCGAGGATTTCCTTGAACTAGCGCATTCACTTTTTTTTTAATTTTTTCCATGTCTTACTAATACCGATCTGCCGATCTGATCGCTTTTCGTGAAACAGCTTCATTTCGTCTCTATGATAGAGTTTTGCACGTCGAACCCACTGGCGAACGTTCTTCATATCCATACAATCGTTGTCATAAACAGTTTTCATACGCTTGTAAATTTCGACAAGCGCGTAACTTTGCAACCTTAAAAATTTTATCGCAGATCGTTGTTTGGTACGTATCTCAGAAATCCATCCTATGATAAATGACTCCGTTACTGAACGACGGCACACAGGAAAATGAAACTTTGCATGCTCAGATAAGATAATCGAAATTATTGTTTCCTGGTTAGAACTTGTTTCTATTCTCACTACTCACACAATAGCGTTTTTTGAGACCTTATACGTCAAATCGCTCTCGCACATTAGACAAACAACACAACAGCGTTGACTTAAAAAGTTTTATTTAATATTGACACAAAAGAAATCGATATTTAAAATAGATTAAAATTAGTGAATGGGAAAATATATGTACGAGGATAACAAATAATTAGTACTCGACTGGAAATTAAATAATTTGTATACGTAATTAAAATAATACATAGGCATCGAACGATATAATATACTTGTACTTTGAATGAGGTTAGGTGAGTAAAAAACCACTGAATAGCATGGTTTACTATCTGAGATAGAGCTCACGGTGTCGATTGACGAGTAGTTGTTTTATTGATGGCGGTTGAAACGTAAGAGTACGTGTTCTCAACGGATCGGTAGAGTGCAGGATAGTTTTTGTAATCGAATTAAGGACAATAAACTACATTACAAATAGTGACGTCCAAGAATTTAAGATCTAATTATAAGACACAGCGAAAAGGATTGTGACGACAATAAAATTAATATTATTAAAAGATATTTTAAAATTATACGCCATACGATATGGTTTCAAATAACTATTACTATAGCGCATTAAAAGGCGGCTAATAAATTATGTTAATTGATAGAAAGCCGGTATAATTTAGAGGTGTAGAACATATTGTTTAATAATGATTAAAATTAATGATAGGAGATAATCGCAATATAATTGTGGCAGATAGATTTCGTTTACGATTCATCCGATGCTACACAAAAGGAAATAATTTTTCTTTAACTATTTGTCTACAAAGTGGTCTAACAAAATTTCTTTAATATCTTTGAACTTAATTTACTCGTATATATAAATAATATAATGAAATAAAACACGATAAAAAAATTTTAATTTATGCTGAACGTAACAGTTCACTTCAAAAATCATATAACATTTTTCCAGTTTCTATAGCAAACCTGAAAGTCTATTTCCGAATAGATTGAAACCAGAGTTTACGGAGCGGTCCCTTGAGCCGTGAAAATAGAAAATGTGGTTATCCACACGTATCAATCATCTATTATTACCTCAGGCTAATTCTGTGGTACTAGCTTTACATCAGCTTGAGTGATAATGGAGTTAACAAAGTACCGTAGATGTTCAAGGTGATGCGGGTATTGACTCCAGGGCCTTCGGGCCTGGAGCTTAGTAATAATAATTTATGCCTTAGCATCCCCCAACAGCTTAACGCTAATTACAAATGTGAGGCATTAGCAGGCCATGAGTTACTATTCCCTCCCCTATGGAGCGACTGAAAGATATTTGGATTTTGAAATTCATCTTAAACTAGAAAAAACTATCTCGGACAGCAAACACCAGATTTTACGCCGCGACCCTCGATATGTTCAACCAGACTTACTGCTGCGCTTTCGGCCGGTCAAAGTTTTAGTCACCTAGCCACTAGACTAATACGACCTTCGATAGCTTGATAAGCATAGTAGTAGTAGCAATCCTTTCATTCCCTTTGGGAGCATAGAGTATCTACATATACATGTTTCATGACTTTTTTGTTGAAGTCAATCTGTCAGTCTTGTTCATTTCTTTTTCCATTTCTGCTCCTTTCTTGTGTCGAGATTAAGTTGCTTCTATGTTACAAATTGATTCGATAAAGTGTTCAATTCTTTTTCATTTAAGCCCTATTCTTTTCAAATCGTTTAAATTCTTATTTACGCTTTTACATTCTCTTAACCTTATTATCCTACATGTCTCCCTTGCTCCGCGGCTTCGTCCTTTACCTTTCAGGCTGTATTCTCAGCTCTTGTAGATAATAACCCAGTTTTCCTTCTTCATTGTATGTCCAATCTACCTCCACCACTTCTGACTGATGGTTATTTCTATTTGATCTTGATAACTACTATGCTACAGGTCTTTATTGCATTACATTTGGCCAATTATTTTCAAAGATCCTTCGAAGGCATTTATTAGTAAATACTTGCATTTTATTGGTATCAGTTTTGGTAATTACCAACGTTTCGCTTCCGTAGGATAATACGCTATTAACATTAGTCTTAAATATTCTTAATTTAGTGTTCGTCCTCAGTTCTTTCGAGATCCATATTTTACGTATCATATTGTATTCTATTTTGAATGTCTTTTTGCAATTGGATTTCGTTTCCAGCACATTGAGCAGATAAGTGAATTCATGTACTGTCTCAATTACAGTATTATATTTCTTCACTTTTCTTCAATGCTTCTATTTATCGACATCATTATGATTTTAACTACATTTATTTCTGGTCCGATTCTTTGATCATATTTCCTAACTTTATTTTTTCCTTGCAAGTAATTATTTTTCTGTTACTAAAGTTATGTCGTCTGAGATTTAAATATTCACCAAATGTCATCTAAATCTTCAAATTAGTTTTTTTTATAGTATTTTTTATTGTCCATAGTTTTTTGATTACCAATCTGTTGTAATTAGGAAGGGAGAAGTTGATAACATAGAGTTTTATCTCACCCCTATTTTATTCTTGTTCTACAACTGCCCATTGATATCTATATACTGACTCCGTAATCCCGGTATGAAAGCCTAGTCATGCGTATAAGTTTCTAAGGTATCTTATATTATTTCAGTATAAGCAACAGTTCTTTTTGGTTATTAATATAATATAATATAATTATATAAATTATAAAATATAAAATATAAAAATAAAATATTTACGTCTTACTTTGATTTTACTAGCAAACAAAACTATTGTGTAGATGTAAAACCAATAAATTTAAACGATTAATAGTGACAGTGGTGTGATCATTATTATAATACATATATATCGCTTAACATTAGCACTTGCTAAATAAATATAGCATTTTACAAAACACAGTAATTTTAATAGCACCTATAATGAGAGAGCGATGAGGAAATTCATTAACTGCGTATAATTTCACATAATTTGGATAAACATTTTTACACATCTAAAAAGGTATTTATTAAACAATATTTTTATTACAAAAAACATATTGAAAAGGTTAAATCAACAATATTATTCGAATCATACATTTTGTGTTCGTCTGGAATGACGTGAAAAATATTATTTTCTCATACATCAGCATCAACCATGTCTAATTCTTCTAACAATAATTTTTTTACTTCGTCCAATTTAAATGACTTATTGGTCGCAGCATGATGTTTAACTCGCATCCATACAAGTATGAGGTTCAGATTACAATCATATGGAGGTAAACGTAGCATTGTACGACTACTTTCTCTAGATATTTCATCAACCACCTATGAAACTGGATGACAGGATGCGTAATTTTTTATAAGCTCAAACAATTCAACCTTTAGATAGTGTTTTCAGCCAATATTCCTTTTGTTAAAAGCGATTCAATAAGTGTCTTCTTTTTCCATGATGAAGCATGTGAGTTTTCAGTTTTAATAGGATGATAGATTACTAATAACAGTAATAACACAATTGGGCTTAAGAGAAGGTAATATTAGTACCGTTGAAATTTACGCACTCGCCGCGCAGCGGCGAGTGCCTAAATTTCAAGAGTGCGTAATGGGCTTACAACTCGTGTAACGTACTATACTTTTTCTATGCCCACTCATTTTCTTCTACTAAATAAAAGACATCGGAATTATTTAAACTTTATTATAATAGTTGTTAATAACAATTGAACAATTATTGTAAATCGATTGTGCCTTATTACTTAATGGTGATGAACGGTTATTTATAATTGTAGTACTGCACGGTACATCAAAAGACGAAGATTGATAATTGGTAATCGCCTCCAATATTCGTAATGCGTTGTCATTTTTATTTTTAAGAGATTGATTCACATAGCCTTCCGCCACTGTAGAAGATTGCCAGCCACCAAGTCGCTTTAATGATAGCATATCACCTCCTGCATCAACTAACATAGTGGCTGATGATCTCCTAAAACAATGGCCAGTATATTGCTTTGGTTCCGGCAGTTCGAGATATTCAGCAATTTTACGTAGTGTACTACCGATTGTGTTTATCCCCACAACCTGTTTCATGCATTTTCCATTTCTGTAATTAAGAAATAAAGGAAGTTCCATTTCAGCAGGACGCAAATTCATGTATTTTTGACATGTGATATAAAACGTTTCTGGTACTACAAATGAACGTCTCGTTTTAGTTTTAGAATCTGGAATATCAATTATCAAGGATTTTCCCGTGTCCTGAATGTGTTCCATTTTTATATTTCTAAGTTCTTGTTTACGGCAAGCTCCGCTTAATCCAATAATGAGGATAACCTGAAAACAAAAAAACAAAAACTCATTTTTATGTGATGATAACTATACAACATATTAATTCTTTACCTTTGACAAATGTTTATCGTCTGGAGCATCTTTCAGAAACTTATTAATTTGTTCTGTAGAAAGAATTTTCGATTTTTTACTTCTAAATCCATCCGATTTCCGCTTCAGTAGGTCGATTAGTTTTGGATAATCTGCTATGTTAATGTTATTATTAATGTTTAGTGTAGTTCTTAGCATCGAATAAATGGCCCATAGAGAAGATGGCTTCATAGTTTTTGATAATTCTTCAAAATAGGCAAGTAAAACATTCTCCGAAAAGGATTTAACGTTATGCTTGTGTCGCCAATCCATAAATTTTTTATAGGTAATTTCGTACCTTTCTTTGGATTTTAGCGGTAACAAATTATGTGTGGCAGCTTGAGCTTTTTCTAAAATCTCCGGTGGAGTGCTTTCATAACTTTCACTACTATCCGACATATTCGTAGATAATTTGAGAAAATGTTCGGATACAATCATATTTTGTTAAAGAAATTGACAATATAAATGGCATGACATTTATTTCCATAGCATGTTACTTAAGAAAACGTGTCCGATTTTTAAAGAAATTGCATAATGTGCTGCCTACATTTAGGGGCATCACTCTCTTAATCCAAAATATATCTCGCTAATGCTAAAAGTTTTTATGTTTTTCAATTGACAAAATTTGTGTAAATAGACCAAATAAAGTTTTACGTAGATAAAAATTTGATTGCAATTTGATTAAACCAAGAAGTTTAATGAAGCAGATATGCAAAATACATATCCGTAACTGTAAACATGGACAAACACCTCGTATTTTTAGCATTTACTTCTGTTCAATACATATGTTTCAGCCATCTAGGCCTCATCGGTTGAACTAGTGAAGCAATGTATATACAAATTAATACAGATCTGTTAAACAACGGATCTGTATCTACATTTACGCTAAAATCGTCTCCAAGCCATAACCAGTTTCGTTCTATCAGGCGACACCAATATAATCAGTGACATCTGACGGAAGAAAGCGACCAGGCCAGAAAAGGCGACCTTCCGCTCGAATAGCAAGGCTATTACGAAAAAGCGGAAAAATACGTATATTGGTGCTGTCCATTAACACGCGCCAGATGGCGGTAAATATACAAAAAAGGGATATTTATCAATACGTTTTGCACGTATTACGCCGTTGTTATATAATGAAACAGATATGCAAAATACATATCCGTCACTGTAAACATGGACAAACACCTCGTATTTTTAGCATTTACTTCTGTTCAATACATATGTTTCAGCCATCTAGGCCTCATCGATGAGGCCTAGATGGCTGAAACATATGTATTGAACAGAAGTAAATGCTAAAAATACGAGGTGTTTGTCCATGTTTACAGTTACGGATATGTACTTTGCATATCTGTTTCATTATATAACAACGGCGTAATACGTGCAAAACGTATTGATAAATATCCCTTTTTTGTACAAGAAGTTTAAGTTTTCTTCTCAAAACACACGTGCATGTTATGAGATCTCATTACGTGCATGCTATTGTTAAATGTCATTTACAAGGAATGTTGACAGCGCGATTTTTGACGTTTACAGACATGGGCGTAGAAAACACACTATACATTTCAATTTCCTTGATAATGTAAAACACAATATTATTGTTAATGCTTACTTTCCTTGATGTTTGACGAACAGCCATGTTCTAAAACGTTTACGATTATATAAAGAAAAACTTATTAAATGTGATCAAATATCTCTAGAAAATGAGTATTTCATTTTACGATGTCTATAACAAATTATGTTTAATGAATTTTAATAATAAATAGTATAATAAACAACTAATAGAACACGTAATTCAATTATACTGACAGAACTAACTGACAGTAAAAGAAAATTTTTGCAGAACAAAATAAACTTGATATTGCTTGCGTAAATTCGCTCCTCTTTTATCAGTCAACAGCGTTTATTTTAACCCCTATCTTTCCCAACGCTCCAATCTTATTTGGAATGCAATATAGTTCTCCCAGGTTTGTTACCATACAGCAATAAAGAAAATATATTTTAATAATTTTAACAAGAATTAATGAAACCAAATATTTATTTACATTGTTTTTTGCTATTTTAAAGTCGCGCTCATCAAAATAAATGTACAGATGTATTTTATAACTTCTTAAAATTAAGTATAATAACTTTTATAACCTTATATCGCATACACTTACTACTAACACTATTCGACGACGTGATATGGCACACCAAATTCCAATTTTCTGACAATGCAAGGGTTTGCATGAAAGATATGAGGATTCTCGGCTGATCAATTCTTGTATTTTGACTATTCACATATCCACTAAGGTGGAACCACGCATCAGAAAAAAACATGGTCAAGCTCTTCAATTCTATGGTTGTCGACGAATGTCCGAAATCATCTACAGTACACTAGGCGCTTTTGTTTACTCGGCTTTTTAAATTCCTAAACACTACGAACATGATATGCACGAAATTTTAACTTCTTCAACGCTTTCTGAGCACTAACATACGAAATCTGAGTGTGGCCTAATAGTCTCCTCAAACTTCTTGAAGGCGAACGCAGCATCGCATTTCTAATCTCAACCAGTTTAGCGTCAGTCAAAATGGTCGGTCTGGTTCTCTTTTCGTCTGTAACTGATCCGCATTCACGGAAACGGGTGATTAATCTCGTTATTGTTGATCTATAGGACCTGCGACATCTAAATATTTCTCACGAAATTCGTCTACAACACATGCACGTGAACGACTGGAAGAATATTGTTCAGCAACGAAATCTCGTTGCTCTTGAAAAACAACATGTTTACGAAACAGTGAACCCCACTATACTAAAGACGTCATGTGTCAAATTTCCATTATAATGGCGTCCAAGTTTGTTATCGGTAATACCTGTGGTGCTATCTTGCGGTAGCCGATAGAAATAATTTAACGAAACTAACTACTATTTACAGAAACATTTATTTTGACGCGCGCGACTTTTAGATCTTTCTGTACCTAACAGAGTTAAATTTTTAACATTAATATTATACATATCACGTGTTTCAAATAGATTTAATTTAAAAATAAAAAAAAAATGTAAGCAAAATTTTCTCTTTTCATGTGTATAGTCAAAGTGTTGTAAGGTGTTTTCATTTTAGTCCATGAAAATTGATGCAATAGATAATAACAGAGTAAAAGTTTCAAAACATTTTGGCTATGGAATCAGTAATAATTGTATTTTGATATTTAAAAAACCGTTGGTGTTTTGGTATTATCTTACAAATCCCTAGCTTGATTCTAACTTTGTTATCGATTGTTGTTATAAATTCACAAACGATTATCATACATTCCTGCTAACAATGTATAGAGGCCAAATAATGGAAGCTTGAACATATACTGTCGAGTGATAAGACTGTTTTGTGAAACTTTACGTTTCGCGTATGAACTGGTTTATACATTGTTTAACGACAGAATATTGAATGTCAAACGAATTGTCGCCCAACAACCCTCTTTTTAGTGTGTATGTCGCAAATTTCATTCAAATATTAGATTCGATGCTTTATATTTTATGAACATAATAAATAAAATCTCTCGAAGCTCTATTAATTAACAAGATCTATCCCGAGGACAGCTTTAGTGCGATTTTCTTCACTAGGGGACTGATTTTTAATATTTGACGGAAACATGACTTTTAAATGGAAAAATATTATTGCTAAAAAGGTTTATTATTATTATTATTATTATATAGAAAAAGCCTTTCAACTCTACATATAGTGCATTTAAAATTATAAGAAACTAACTTTTAATGTGTTTACAACTGTTGTTGCATCCCCTGTGGCGATAATTCTCTCATTGTTATTGAATGGATACGGTTCACCTAGTACGAATCCACTGGCCGTATTGATTAAAAATTAGATTCCTATATTTAATTACCATTATTTATTATTTATGATTTTGTTATTGTTATTGTATTACTCTGCACTATAAGTATTACATACCCCTTGACAGGATTATCTGTTACGTCATATACGTAATAAGTAAATACATATGTAATAAACATACCTATTATGTCCCAAATTGTAATAATTCATACAATTCAAGTAAGTAGTGGGGTATGTTTGTAATACATTTAATATTTAGTGTATTAATAATTTATTGTTAGTATTTATTGCTGCATTAATATTTGAAGGTTATAGTTTTTTGCCATTTCTTTCTTGTTTTCATTACCATGTGGCGACCTTTTAGTGATAGTGAGAATGATGTAAATAATGATGGTGGTATTGAAAGACACCAGAGAAAGTATTTATCACAAAACGCAAAACAGCGCATTCTCAATATCTATGGAAGAAAATAACATCGACAAACCTAAAATATTTAATGGGCGTGGTAATTAACAAAAGTGCCTACAGGAACAATATATAAGGTAATTAAAGTGACGGAGGCCCTCGTAAGCAAAGAAGTGACAAAGGAACGTCGAGAAAAGTTAATGATTATGGTATCGATACCAATTAGGTATTAAATATACTCTATGTACAGACATAATGTTGTACCTACTTTTGAGTGCTTGCATAAAAGAATAATCATCTCATCAATATTCACTGTTGTAAAACAATCTTGTGGCTGACATTAAGGAAAGCTGGATTTAAGTTTGGCATTATAGACAAACGTTTTACAATTATAGAAAGCTCGAGGTTGCAAAAACTTCGGTGTGGCTACTTAATGGCAGTTAAAAAATATAGAGAGGAAGGACGATTAATATGCTAGTTAGAAGAAACGTGGTATGATACTCATGATACTGTTACCAAAGGTTGGGTGGACAGTTCAAGTATGTGTCAGATGGACGTACCTGTTTCGAGAGAGAAGAGAATTATTATTTGCCATACTGAGACAGACAAAGGATGGACAGAGTCTATTTTCTGCAAAAAAAGTAAAATCATGAATTTTAGATTACCATGAAGATATAACTTCATCTTTATTTGAAGGGTGGTTTTGTGAATCTTTGTTACCTAGTTTACCAAAAGGTAGTGACGGACAATGCTCCATATCATTGGCGACAACAAAGTTAAGTTCCTACAAATTGTAGTACTAAGAAAAGAAGAATTCTTAAAAGCCAATGATTTATTTTATGAAGATCATTATACGAAAAACCAATTATTGGAGGTGAAAAACACAACAGAATATGTGAAGGGTTATTATGTAGATAATAGAGCCAAAGAAGCAGGACATACAGTTTTAGCTTTACCGCCGTATCATTGCGTTTTCAAACCAATAGAATTGATATGGATCCAACTTAAAAGCACCATAAGGCGAACTAATAAAACAACGAACTTTAGTGAAACTATCATAACGTACATTAACAATGCTATGGAACATACGTCCTGAAAATTGGAAAAATGCCGTCAAACACGCAATTACAAAAGACAAGAAATATTTAGACATGTATAATATTGTAGCACTTTTAATTATAAACTTGGAATACGATTCAGACACAGACGTTAATTTACCAGACGATTCAAGTACATGAAAGAAGGTTCTACCCCGAGACAATGTTCGTTTGTTAACTTAATGTTATTTTACATTTAATACTTATGTATATACGGAACATGACTTATATACAATTATGTACCTGTGTTTGATATATCTATATTACCACACGTCTTCTAATATTTTTTTACAAATAAAGCTGACTTTTTTTATATTTTACATTTTCTTACTTAATTAGAGAATCCTAATTTGTAGTCAGTATGGCCAATTGATTCGTATACTGCAGGTAGATGAACCGTATCCATTGAATAATAAAGAAGGAATTATCGCCACATGGGGTGCAACAACAGTTGTAAACACATTAAAAGTTAGTTTCTTATAATTCGGAATCACTATATTTAGACCAATTGCATTTGCTGGAGTGATGACCTTCTCGTTTGGTGCAAATCTTCGCTCATTCTGTTTTTTCATAAGGTTCAGGAATAAAAGGAATTTTAGGAGGGCTAGATTAAAGCAAATGTAGGAGATCATACAGCAAATCCAAACGTAATTTGACCAATTTAACAGTTACAAATGCTGTTGTATTATCATGGTGAAATAATAATTTTTCTTTGCCAAATATAGCCGCTTCTTAATTCAGTATTCATGTGGTCTAATAAATTAACATAATATGATCCTGTGATCATTTTTCCCTTGCGAAATAATCGATATATCGAGTGAATTCCAAAACACTAGCTATAAACTTTTCGGAAAATAAAACCACTGTTTTCTTTGGTGTTCTTTCTCCAACGTCCAAAATCCATTGTTTCGACTATTCTTTCGCTTCTGGCGTGAAATGATAGATTTGTATTTTGTCCAGTTATACCGTTTGGAAACGTGGTAAATTAACGACACCACTGCGACACTGCTGCGTGGTAAGTTAACGACACGTCTCCGCCATTAACTTACCACGTTTACATATGGTATAATATCGCGAAAGCTCACTCAGTTTGCGTTTATAACAGGTAAATATGATTGAAATTTTTTTCTTAAGCTCAAAATAATTTTGCAATTTTATGGTCACATGCCTATTTTTTAAATTCAAATTTGTCAAAAATTTGCAAATTAATTGTCAAACAAATAAATAAATAAAATAATTTGTTGTTTTTACTTTCTAAATGGTCTTTACTGTTAAACAAAATACATTTATTGTAATGTAATGGCCTATTTTTGAAGTCTCTTGTAAACCAGTAAACCTATTGTTTAGCCTAATTTATTTAATTTTATTTAATTAAATGTAGTTTAGCCCTAATTTATCGAAATATATACAGAAGAATAAATTTAATACCATTACTTTTCACTGATCACCGTTCGAATCATCGAGCGATTTTTAAACATTGGTAATATGATTAAAGGTAAATCTACTAGTCGTCCCATTGTTGTTACATATAATATTTTGAAAAATTTGAATCAAACTTTCATGTTTTACGTCATTTATTCCAACTAATGGGTAAGCTCCACTTAAAAATTAATCTGTTCTTTTAGCCTATCCTACATCCATTCTAGAAGTCTCCTGTGAATCCTTTCGTAAGATCCTGAGAAAAACGGCTAAAAAACAGGTATAATGATCATCTGCATAATAATATTGACTAGTAAAATATTACTTTCTATTCTGATCAAACATGGCTTCACCTCTCTGGTTATGTTAATTTGCGGAATAATAGAACTTGGTCGGCAGATAATCCACACTATTTAATCGTAGGTACATCACAATTTGATGCACGAAATCGACCATTTCGTCAGCTGTAGCAATCTTTTGTTTCCTGAGTATTTTTCCCTTTCAAATTAAGGAATTTTATCACTGCGCGATGCTCAAGTTTCTCCATTGAAGAACGACAGTGTGAACTGACTACTTTCAAAGCTCAGTATAACTTGCAATTTCGACAGTTTACAAATGTCGAGGTCATCTATTGGACGGCGAAAGAAGTTTTTTTCTGCAATTACTTTATGTCGGTAAGGCCGGAAACATTAAAAATATCAAATAACGGGTGTTCAGAAACATTCGAAGTCAAAGTAGTCCTTGAAAATATGAAGTCATGTCTGAGATAGATTGATTTTTGACAGACAACAGTTGACATTTAATAATATTACACATCAGATACTTAAGTAAAGATATACGATTTTTTGTTCAGAGCCCACTTGACTTCGAATGTTTCTTAACACCGGTTAGAAAACGCAATTTTGTTTGGTTTCAAAAAATATATTGTATTGTACACACACTACATATAACGTGTGTTCATTTGAAAAGTCAATCTAGGTTACTTTGAAATTTTGATCGAATAAGGCGCATATATATTAGTATGTGTTTGTTGTTCCGTAAACGTAAATCCAAATGACATTTGATGTCAATCACAAATATCAGTTAGTGCATAAAATAATCGTGCGTCGATTCTGGTTTAAATAAATTGCTTCTCAGTTTTAAAATGGCTTTCACTTTAGAACATAAAATTTTTTTAGTTCAGGCTTATTTTCGAAGTGGTAATAAAATTGATGGTTTAGGGGTTTATTCAGTTCAAGATTGCATGGTAGGATTTCAAGTTGAGTTTCCACATTTTGTAATAGATTATATACTATTTAAGAATACTTTGGATAGAACTTTAAAACTTTTTTCTGAAACTGGTAGTCTCTTAACAAAATCAGGCAGCGGAACAGTTAAGAAACGTAAACCTCAAGTTCTCAGTCGTGTTGAAGAAATAATGGAAAATGAACCACAAACATCTGTTCGACATTTGAGTCAAAAATAAACCTTTCTGTTGGTACAACTCATAAGTTATTAAAAAAAGTTATGCAACTTTATCCATACCGTGTCACAGCAGTACAAGAATTGTTAGAAATTGATTACCCACGTAGAGTACAGTTTTGTAATTGGTTTGTAAGTATGAACAATAATGGAGAACTTTCGCAAAGAGTCATCTTTACTGATGAAGCATGGTTTTATAAAACGGGATACTTAAATTCACAAAATACAAGAATTTGGAGTAGTCAAAATCCACATGTAATTAATGAAGAATCGCTACATCCAGAGAAAATTGGTGTTTGGGCAGCGATAAGCCAAGGGCGAATCATTGGACCAATATTTTTTCAGGGAACGTTAACTGCTCAAAGGTACCGGACGGAAATTTTACAACCATTTGTCAATCAGTAGCATGATGATGAACTTCAAAATGCATATTTCCAACAACTGTCACTGTACTGCAGAATCTTTGGATTATTTAAGAGAATTTTTTGATGAGCGTATAATTAGTCGAAATACTGAAATTGCCTGGGCTGCACGTTCATGCGATTTAACACCTTTGCGACTTCTTTTTGTGGCCTTATCTAAAAAATAACATATTTCGAACACCTATATTGAATTTGAATGATATGCTGCACAGAATCGAACAGAAATGCATGGAAATTAATAACAATCCAGTAATGTTGCAGAATATCATCAGAAATTTTGAACGGAGGATTTTAAAGTGCATTGATCTTGAAGGACAACATTTTCAACATTTGTTATAGTTTTCAATAAATACCTATTATTTGTTATTTATTTGTATGTATGAAACTGTCAAAATATACGACTTCGTAGGTTAAGTAGTAAATTTTAATTTACGACATACTTCAAAATGTTCTCAGTAAATCACATGCTTCTAGATTGACTTTTCAAATGAACACCCGTTATATTTCACCACACTGTGGCTTCATATATGTAGTGTGTGTACAATACAATATATTTTTTGAAACTAAACAAAATAGGGTTTGCTATTTAATATAATGAAGTTCCAACATGTATCTCCTACGACGATTATTAATTTGAAATATTCCTCGTAGGTTCGTAAAATATGTTTCAACCCCAATTTTGTATAAATTTCACTTCCAATATCAGTTAATTTTGATTTATGAGAAATTTAACCAAACACTTCCGCTCAAAAGTATTTGGACACCCTCGTTTTCTCGCAGTCAATATAGTACAAATGTACTATATTGAAGAGATACATTTTGTTAATACTAGATAGTACTCAGATATGTACTTTAAAACTAATGAAATAATAATTGTTAAAGTATTTACCCTATTTACTGCAATAATCCCATAATCCATTTTTCTTCATAAGAAATTGGTCGATTTTCCGGGATTAGAAATTCCTGGAATCTAGGTAATGATCCTTTATCGTTTTTAGAAACAAATTTTAGGATAAAAGGTCTCAATTACTATCATTTAATTACTTGGTTGGTTTCCGTATTCATATTAACAACATTGTGATTTGTGATTTGCGAGATAGTGGTATACAATTGTCAGAAATAGTAAAACGAAAGCGTTAAACATTGAAACACCTGCGCTTATAATAGGATAACATAATGCTGGAAAAATTAATAGTGCAATTGCCAAACAATTAAATATAAATAATTCTAGCGTAGATTACAATATAAAAAATATCGAGAAAGTAGCAGTTTTCTCTATAAAAGAGAGAAGTAGGAAATCAAGAAGCATCAATTGAAGATCTTAACATAGTATGATAGTATAAAAAATGCACTGATTTTAAGTTTCAAATAATTTGATCTAACTTTCCACTACAATATCGTTTCATCACACTGTGACTTCATCAGGTGGATGAATAAATGGTGAATTTACAAAAGTACAAGGTATATATACAAAGCTCTCTATACAATAATTATAAATCAGATTCAACTTTTGCTAATCATTGTATAGAGAATAACCACAACTTTAATACGAACTTCAAAATTCTTCATATTCAAGATAAAAGTAAAAAACTAGATTTGCTAGAATCATTAGAAATTTCTAGATATAAGAAATTAGGGTTAGTATTAAACGACCAAACAGAAATTTGTAATTCCCCCCTACTTTCATTAAATTTATAATTATCAGGGTTTGTATATATACCTTGTACTTTTGAAAATTCACCATTTATTCATCCACCTGATGAAGTCACAGTGTGATGAAACGATATTGTAGTGGAAAGTTAGATTAAATTATTTGAAACTTAAAATCAGTGCATTTTTTATACTATCATAGTTATGGAGTTTCAACAAGTGTCTCCCTTATCAATTAATTACTTAACATAGTAATTACCAGCAAACGAAACAGCACCGGAAATAGAAGTCGAAATAAATACAAATCGCCTGCGTTTCTACTGTAAAACGTCGCTTATAGAAGGCCGATCTTCATGGATGAATATCGATGAAGAAAATTGGAATAAAGTGAAGTACGATTATTGCCAATTTATTGCCAAATAAATCGGTTAAGTTGTATGAAAACCAACACAAAAAATTCTCATTTCATGGAATGACATTACCTAAAATCAAAACGTCAAAAGTTTAAAATTTCCTTCGATTTCGGAAAAAATCTAATATGCACTTCGGCCCTAAAGTTATTTTTCATTATTCGCGTGTTTCATTTGCCTCGGCTATCGCTATTTCATTTGTAATGAAAAATGAAACTTTAGTGCCTTGATACATAAATAACTATTTCAAACTAAAATATTCGTGCAATAATAAGCGTTCAGTAGAGATGTTAATAGCCTCATCTACTTCACGGACTTTCTATCAGCGATCATGATATCATTGAGGTTTTTAATCATTCCTTCGTAGCCACTGTACTCGTACACGAAGAATGTGGCTTTTCAATTTCGTCCGTGCTCATATGACCTCAGCAAAGTGCAACGAATCACTTTCGAATTATTTCATGCGAACGTCTGTTTATAATGTTCTTTATCCATGCAAGAAGTAGTCTTTTATCAAAACACAATTTTTTTTCCGTGTCATCAATAAACAGCGCAGCTATTCGCTTTCGAACCCTGTGAAATAATAACTATAAGGTGAGCGCGTTAGTGCGTATCCTAATATATTTGGCACAACGAAAAATTTGTATCATCCTGAATCTCAGCAACCAGTAAAGCTTTCTTGATGCGGTGTTTTTCAAAATAATCCTCATATATACGTTATAACTGACGGCGATCAGCGTTTTTCACGAAACTACACTGGGGCTCTGCCAAGGCATCTTCAATGGTATAATAGGTGGTGTAAGACCTTAAGCTTTGGAACCTCCTAAACCAATCAATTTTGAAGCGTCGCGGATACTAATTTGGTACAAATCGATTCCTTTCGGCGAGATATACTTATAGAAAAAACGCGTTAAGTCCAATTGTACGTCATTGATTACGTTTACATGTTGTCGTAACTGTACTAGAGAAATTAAAAAGTTAGTTCGTTAAACTATATTTGAAAGCTTTTATTTCATTAATTTAAATACAAAATGTTATAAATTGATGATAATATAGACATTCATGTCAAATAAAGACATAATTTCCGTTTTAATACTAAATGTTTCTTGTATATATTTTTAGCAGGGTAATAGTAACTTGCGGTGTTGGAAGATAACATATCTGTCAAATAAGCCTAGTTTATTTTGATTGTTTAAAAACAGTTCATTTTAGAACTACATTGTCTTTATTATCTAGTTTCATCATTTGGATATAATGCCGAAAGTTTTCTGTAAACAGTCGAAGCAATTAATTTCTTCACTATTGACCTTTTTATAGTTGACATCTTGTATAATATTATAATTGACATCTTGCCGGAACATATATAGAACGTGTCGTCAAGGATCTAGTATGACCTACAATTGGGTATAACGCGTTTTTTCTATAGGTAAGTCTTGACTATGGCTAATTACAAACCCATAGAACAGCTGTTTTAAAAAAAGTGCAGAAAAGTACCTTTGCCTCCAACTTCTTTTTACAGGGAAATAGATATTACTCGACGGTATGATTTTCAGAATCTCCATGGCCGATAGCGTTGAACATATTTTTTCGCATTGTAAAGCATGTGTGTCAAGAGGTATATACAAATATATGCAAATTTGGAAGGTAAAGTTCGCCCGAATGAAGAATCCTGGCTATTATAAGTAAATGGTTGAGAGTTTGTGAAAGAAATCTAAATTATGCGCTTCAGATAACACTTTTTTCCATTTAATTGAATCGGCCGATACTTGCTGGAAATCCATAATATGTAAATGGGATTTAAGTAAAACACTTATACTAATTTCCATTATATATTACACTTTATTATATGTATTAATAAATTGACGACATGTTTCGTAGTAGTAGTAGTAATATAAGATCTGAAGAAGCTACATCGTAGCGAAACATGTCGTCAATTTATTAATACATATAATAAAGTGTAATATATACTTTTTTCCATTTTAAAAATCTTTATTAGAAGCTGAACTATTAAACGATTTTCGTGAACTAGCGCTAGAAAAGTTTTCAAATTGTGCGCGGTCATGTTTAGCTGTGGACACCATGATCCGAGTTCAAGCCCATTGAGCCGAAAATTTTTTTTATTTTTTGTTTTCATGTTTTATTATGTGAAGTGAGTAAAAGATTTCAAATTTTAACTTTCTTTTACTCTCCAGCGAAGTTTTCGTTACAAAAAAATTAATTAATCCGTTGTAATTATCAATTTATTTGAAAGCTGTAAAATCCATAAATTAAACCCAAGAATAGCTTTTGGGTTCATCCTTCCCAACTATCTGTCTGCATAAACTTAAGATAGCGTCAAAACATTTTCTTTGTCAAAGTGCAATGTATTCCCAAAAAAAAAGTTGCGGACTAGTTTATTGCGAACCGTCTTTAAGCAAATAAGAGTGGTGAACAAGAAGATGTCAAGCTGATATAAGTTGTGGATTCCAGAGCCTAAAAACAGTCCTGAAAAAATCTTATAAATGATGCCAAAGAAAATATTTTATCAATCATTCATAAGTTGTTATGTACACTTATAGTACAATCTTTTTGCGGGTTTCGCCATGTCGTCGTAATTTCACTCGACGTTTCGCTGTCCATACTGACGTCTTCTTCTGGATCTGGTATCAGACTGATATTGGTTTGTTATTAGTCTGATACCAAATCCTAGAGAAGCTGGCAGTATGAACAGCGAAGTTTCGAGTGAAAATACGACAACACGGCGAAACTCGCAAGAACATTGTATTACATCATTCATAAGATTTTTTGGGACTTTTTTGGGACCCAAGGGTCTGGAATCCATAACTTTTATCAGCTTCACTCCTTATCGTCCACCACTCTTATTTGCTTAAAGTCTCAAGCACGTGAAATATATTTACTTTTTTTTCTGTCCCATCGGGGCATTTTGCAACAAATTACTTTCTTATATATTTGAAATTTTGTATGTAACTTTGTTGGAGTTATCAAATGTCAAAAACGTATTAATCTTGATAAATCTTTACAGCGCCCTTTATCGAAAAGTCACGGTACCCGTCAATGGACCTCATAATAATTATGAAAGCATTGTTATTTGATGGTGGTGGTTTAGTTGAAATTTTTTAAAACTTACGCTGTCTAAATTGTTTTTGGAATGTATAAATTTGATATGAAACACTTACAAAATATTGAAGTCAGTATCACTTAAATTATTCGTTTTTTCTCTTTCTTTTTAATAGAAGGACATATTATGCTGTTTTATATAGCAGTAGTGAGTTCTTAACAAGATTACTAGTCCGGCATAATGTTTGGTGAATAGATCCCATTTATGTCTTAAAGCACATACAAAATAGAAGTCATTGAATAATTATATAGATTTTTTTAATAAAAAAATTATCACGATAGCGTTATAAATCTATGATAAAAGACACCTACAAAAAATATGGTAGAAATGTTCAGGAATGTCGTGTTTAATTAAAGAGAATTCTGGTTCTTTTCACATAGGGGTAGAACTACTCATACAATTCCCAAAACATTGTGATATAATGAAGTGTCAGAAGCGCATGGTATATGTAACTTGCTTTCCGATTATTTCACGTCAATACAAGAGTGATGACCATTAATGCAATGTAGAGGTAATTTTATTCAACGGCATTCGTTGGTACTTGTCACCATCCTTGAGTTTATCATCTTAGATAAAATTAACACACATGTTATTAAGAGAGGTATTTGTTTCCAAATATTCCGTTCTACTAGAAACTCCAGGAAGAGATAAAATTCTAGAGATAAAAGTAATGTATCTATTGTTTTACTTATAAGTTTTTTTATTAGAGATTAAGGATCTGCTTTACATGAATCCTTAGCAGTCATATTTAATTTAATTATCTCTCCTGGTTCTTTTCCTGAATTTTGGAAAATTGGAAGACTTATGCCTGTTCATAAAGATGGCGACCGTAATAATATCTGAAATTACCGACCAGTTACCGGTTAAGTAATTTTGCTAAAGTCTTTAATATATCAGCAAAAAGTATTTGAAGTAAAGCATCTGCTGTTTACTAACGAAAATGGATTTGTTAATGGGCGTTCCACCATCATTAACTTTTGGTTTCTCTTCTTTATTATTGAATCTTATTTCTTCTTATTTAGAAAATAATAAAATAAAATAAAACAATAACTTTGTTATACCACTTTATTCACATGGAATAGTGACCGCGGTTTCGACATACAATGTCATTATCAAACAGCAAAAGTTACAGGACTACATAGATCTTATAGATGACACAAAAATATATGGGGGTGGTTTATGATTTGTTTAAAATTACTACTATATACTTAACTATTATATACAACATTGGAAAAGAGGTGTATATATAAGATCCAACTGGTCGTTAAGAACAATATCTATTGTGTTGTTTCCGCTTTTAAAAATTTCTAGTGACTCTAAAAGATTTAATTTACGACCTTTCTCGGCCAAATGCAATATTTTATGATGACCAAATATATACCTTTCTGTAATAAGATGGTTTGCGAATGTTGAATCTGTCTTCTTTAGATTATATGACCTCATGTGTTCTTTTACCAGTATAATAAAACTTCGACCAGTCTGACCTATATATATATATACACTTTTACAATCATTACAATATAATTTGTACACTCCTGATTTATTATTGATATCTGTTTTAGGTTTTGCGTTAAAAATGAAATTACATGTTTTTACATATGGTTTGTAAGCTATACTAATATTACTATTATTTTTTGAAATTATATTTCCAATTTGCTCGCTTATTTTACCGAAGTAAGTTAACGAGACAAATTGTTTCAAATTAGCACTATCTTTAGGATAGACTAAACTAAGGGCCACTTGTAACTGTTTTTTCTTTAGTATACTGTCAACTACGCTACTTTTATAACTATTGTTGTAGCGTAATTGACAGTATACTAAAGAAAAAACAGTTACAAGTGGCCCTTAGTTTAGTATATCCTAAAGATAGTGCTAATTTGAAACAATTTGTCTCGTTAACTTACTTCGGTAAAATAAGCGAGCAAATTGGAAATATAATTTCAAAAAATAAAAGTATAGCTTACAAACCATATGTAAAAACAAGTCATTTCATTTTTAACGCAAAACCTAAAACAGGTATCAATAATAAATCAGGAGTGTACAAATTATATTGTAATGATTGTAAAGGTGTATATATAGGTCAGACTGGTGGAAGTTTTATTATACTGGTAAAAGAACACATGAGGTCATATAAGCTAAAGATGACAGATTCAACATTCGCAAACCATCTTATTACAGAAAGGCATACATTTGGTCATCATAAAATATTGAATTTGACCGAGAAAGGTCGTAAATTAAATCTTTTAGAGTCACTAGAAATTTTTAAAAGCGGAAACAACACAATAGGTATTGTTCTTAACGACCAGTTGGATCTTATATATACACTTCTTTTCCAATGTTGTATATAATAGTTAAGTATATAGTAGTAATTTTAAATAACATCATAAACCACCCCCATATATTTTTGTGTCATTTATAAGATCTATGTAGGCCTGTAACTTTTGCAGTTTGATAATGACATTGTATGTCGAAACCGCGGTCACTATTACATGTGAATAAAGTGGTATAACAAAGTCATTGTTTTATTTTATTTTATTATTTTCAAAATGAATTACCACAAAGTTACGGCTACCAGTATTAATTTTCTTCTTATTTAAGTTCTAGATCATGTCATGTTCATTTCAATGGCCTTCACTCTCGACATTTAAAATATTTGTTGTACGCCAAAGGCCTAATTTGGAGCCTTTACTTTTTAATATATCTCGTAATGATCTACTTGTTTACTGGATTGTGGAGTTTTAGCCTGCAAGGATGACCTGAAAAGCTATATGAAAGTTACAAATATAGAAGACTGCTACGACTTGGATAACATCTTGAGGCTGGTGCACAAATGGTGTAATGGAAACAAGATTTCTATAAATAATGACAAATGTGCCATGTGACATGTTCGTGGAATACCGATCCATATAACTTTGTTTATAGTCTAGATCAAATTAGAATTGTGTTTGACGAGTCTCTTCAATTACTGCCCATATTTTTTCTGTTTGTAATATTGCCTCAAAGTCGCTGAGGTTCTTGATATGAACGTGAGTTCGGTAATCTCCTGACTTTAAAGTGTCTGTGCTAAACTGATGTGCGGAGTAGACTGGATTTTGGCAGGCGCGGCTCGTGATGACGTACTATAGGGGCACATACAATGATGCGAGTGCTTCGTGTGCCTTCGGTGTTTACTAAGAAAACGCTGCAATTAGTACACGAGAATACACGAAGCACTCGCATCATTGTACGTGCTCCAATAGTACGTCATCACGAGCCGCGCCTGAAGTTTGATGCAGTTGCATGACATAATCCACATTACGTCTGCCAACAAATTGCTTCAGAAAGAATTGAAAAACGTTTTCTTAAATAATATCTCAGCTTCAAGTGTGATGGAATTTATTCTGTATCTGCGATGGATGTCACTATTTGCTCTACTAGCTCTCTCACTAGTAGTGGAGAAAAAGCGCATGCTACCTTTCTTCTGATACATATCAGCAACTTCATGGATGTGTCAAGTCTACTATCATAAGTTGATTTTCTTGCCATCTTACTGTACGCGTTCGGCTGCCACGTTTCTATTTATTATTATTCTGTAAATGGATTTTTGTTGGATAAGAAAAGTTATTATTATTATTATTATTATTATTTTTATTATTATTATGTATCTGACATTATATTTTCGCGACGATCTTATGTGTAAGTGTAAATATATATTTTTTTTTTTTTTTTTTTTTTTGTGAGAGGAAACCGCTTGGCACCAGGGCACAGGTTCCAGGTGCCCCGGTAGTGTCGGGCGCTACTCCGACTAAAACCTCTCTATTGGCCTTCTCTGGCATCCCGGAATCGTCGTTGGGACATAACGTCAGGATGCCAGCGGTCTTTCTCTTCATATCCTTCTGCCTCTATATTACACTCTCAAGACTCTCTCAAGACCATTGGGGTGTGCATGTCTACGATCTACCTCTGCTTCTTTGCGTTTCTTTCCTCCGACTCTCTTACTGCCATTACCCGCGCAATGAAAGTCGTCACGGCATCCCATTTCGCTTTGTCTTCTATCATGACATTAACGATGGCATTGGTATTTATTTCTCTGTTCAGTCTCATCGATAGCTCGTGCCTCTTCGCAGCCCAACTATCACATAGCAAGACAGCATGCTCCGGAGAATCGAAAAGCCCACAGCTCCGACATGTGTCATGTTCCGACAGCCCGAACCTCTTCAGGTAAGCACGAAAATGGCCGTGCCCCGATATGAACTGAGTAAGGTGATAGTCAGTTCTCCTGTGCGCACATTTCAACCACGGGATGAGATCCGGGATCAGGGTCTTCGTCCAGACAGAAGTTGCATCGCAGCGGCTCCACATAACCTGCCACTTTCCCCATGTGAGTTCTCTAGATTTCTTTCGCGCTATATCCTCCTTTTTCGCCCCAAACAGGGTGCGTTGCTCCTCCGCTAGTAGACGTATCGGGGGGACCCCAGCTATCACCTGAACTGTCCCGGTAGCTACAGTTCTATATCCACTTGTGACCCTTAATAGTGCTCTGCGCTGCAGTCGCTCAGCCGCTTCACCATACTTCTTGACCTCCAGTACCCGCCCCCACACCGGCACAGCATACAGCATCTGTGATTGAAGAATCCCGTACAGCATCACTCTCTTCCGGCTGCTTGGTCCTCCTATATTTGGCATGATTTCAGTAATGCTGCCAGGGTTGCCTCGGTCTTCTCTGTAATGTATCGCACATGAGCACTAAAGGTCAGTCTGAAGTTTAAAACCACTCCTAGGTACTTGAGCTCCTTTCCTGGGAGTATCTGTTCCCCGGCCAGCTCAAAATGAAAGTCCCATCCCTTCCGAGGGGCCCTCAGCACTGCTGCCTCGGTTTTCTGTGGTGCTATCTCGAGGCCATTCTCCGTCATCCAGTCACCGATTTGTTCGAGGGATTCATTTGTTTTAAAGACGAGGTCACTGGAGTCTTGCGCCTCCACAATCAGTGCCAGGTCATCGGCATACGCATACGTCGATACGCCTTCCATGCAATCCAAATCGAGGACCCCATCGTACAGGACGTTCCAAAGTGTAGGCCCAATTACGGAGCCCTGTGGAACACCTGCATCTACTCTCATTTTATTCTCTCTGTTAATTATAATCCACCTGTCGTAAAAGTAGTCCACTATGATATTGATTAGGTATTGGGAGATATTTTTTTTTTCTCATCGCCTGCAGGATTCTAGTCCAAGACGCCGTATTAAAGGCGTTTTTAACGTCAATGGTTACCATCAGCACCCACTTCTCACATGATTTTTCGACTTTCTCCATCACAGCCTTTATCGCATGCACAGTTGATTTCCCTTTCACAAACCCAAACTGTCTATCTGAAAGTCCGCCTCTCTCATCCAGTTCCTTCTCAATCCTGTCCTTAATTATACCCTCGTATACCTTCCCTAGGATACTCAAAAGGCAAATGGGCCTGTACGCGTCCATGGAGACGGCTGATTTGCCCTTCCCTATTAGGGCGACCCTCGCCTCCTTCCACTGCGCCGGAAAAATCTGCTGGCTCAGGAACTGGTTCAATACATTCAACAATACCTCCGGGATCAAGTTGGTCGTCAATAGAATAGCCTCACTGGTAAGAAAGTCGGGCCCGGGTGCTTTACCCCGCTTCACTTTCGACGTCGCATTCATCAGTTCCTCTACGCTGAATAAGGTTATGTGTGGGTCTCTGCTTCCGCTCCTGTTAATATGCTCGTTTTTCATAGGGAAGAGGCCCCTTACTATCTGTATCTTCCGCTCCAGGGGCGGATTGTATGGGGGCGGCAATCTACCCAGTCGCTTCATGGCGACCTTAAATCCTCCGCCCCACACGTCCGTCTCCAAATCCATAAGGAGTTTATATCAGTGCGCTCGCTTTGAGTTTAGTATCATATTTTTCAGCTCCTTTTTCCGTTCTTTATATTCCACTCTTTCCTGTGCTTGAGATCCATTTTGCTTTCTGTTCATTCTGGTTATCCTACGTCGTAATTTATTACATTCCTGCCTTTTTTTATGTATTTCCTCGTCCCACCAATACGGTACGGTTGGTCGATCACTAAGGATCAGAGTCGTACTGTTTTTGTTTATTTTATTGATTTTTGAGAGGAAGATCATGGGATCTATACTTCCATTCCCGAGCCCGTTTCCAAATTCATCCCTTATCATACGCGCAAAAACTTGCCCTTGTCCAAGAAACTCCTCACATTTTTCTGCCCTGCATCGGTCCCACGATTCGTTCGTATTTCGAAATGTATGTGGTTATGATATGTGAACACCTCCTCCTGTAGAACTTCCCACTTATAAACCCATCTGGACATTTTTTCCGTAGTCCAAGTAATGTCAATATAAGATTTACTCTCTCCTCTCTCGAAGGTTGGGGTATCCCCGGTGTTCGCGACGCTCAAATGCAGCTCAGCCGCCCATTCCAGGAGGTACGCCCCTCTTTCATCTGTCACTGGGGAGCCCCATAACCGGGCCTTCGAGTTAAAATCCCCTGCGATTACCGCTTCTCTTTTGGAGCTCCTGACCTCTTGCATCAGGTTATTTATGTAGGATTTAAAAACCCCAATTGTGACATTTGGCGAACAATAGCATCCAAACAAACACCAGTCCTTCCAATACGCACACACATAGCCATCCCCCGCCGACGTAGCAGTAATTCCAACATTTTTATTTCTTACATAAATTGCCACGTTCTGTTTCTTGTCTGTGATGTAACCCTGCGTAGCTGAGATCTTTTTGTTCGGTTCACTTATAACAATAACGTCTATGTCCCTTTCACACGCAATCTTGTATGCCATATCATGAGCCGCTCTTCCTCTGCCCAAGTTCACCTGCAGGATCCTGATGCTATTTTGGGTTTTCATTGACGCTCTTAGTGGTTCTTTTCGCCTCCGTCAGGGCTTTCAGCATCTGTCTGAATTTCAGGCATCTAGTTGTATCAGAACGATGTTCGTTCGTCTGACAATTTAAGCAGAAATGTCTATTTATGCAGTCTCTAGCCCTGTGCCCAGTGTAAATATATTGTTATTACTAACATTATTATTAGTGATTATTCATTTCTAAACATCGGATTATATTCAAATTAGGCTTCTTTTAATTGCCTTATTTTATTAAAAGAACATTTAATAAACCAAGAAAACTCATAATTTTGCTGATACACCTTTTAACAACAAAATTATGAATTTTCTGGGTTTATTTAATGTTTGTTGAATAAAATAAGGCAATTAAAAAGGCATATTTTACATATAATCCAAGGTTTACTCATTACTATTCGCTAGATTCCCTTACAGATTAACTATATAGATTATCGATGGCAATATGACTAGAAAATATTATTTTTAAGATTTTTATATTAGATTTAAAATCCTTTGATACATAATTTAACTAATAAAATTTTATATCTGGAATAATAGTTACTATGAAATATCCAAACCTTTTATGAAATAATATTGTAGTGCGGTTTTAATAAAATTGGATTTCCAACCTTGATTCGTACGCAACATCAAACCATAACGGACATCCGCATGAAATTCATCCGACCTACGCGTTCACCGCCATCTACGCTGCCAACTATCATTGAATAATCAAAAAATCTATTGTAATGATTATCAACGAATAAAAAAAATATCTAGAACAAAATCATTATTAATTTTGTTTTCCGTATTTTTTTTTAATCATTCAAGTTTCGATATACACAATATTATGAAAATTTACATATTTGGCGCATTTGCCACAGATCTTGATAAAAATTATGATCGTACTTATTTCACTTTGACCTACCTATTGATTAACTGCGTCATTTTCACAGTATCTACACTTCATTTTGAAATGAAATCATTGTTTCAAGCGGTTTGTTAAATGTAAAAGTATCGGAATAGAATAAACAATTTAACTGATTTTGTACATAATGAATGTTGTTACATCTGCATTATTAATATGTCTATTACAAAAGTTTTCACTAACATCTAAAAATAATGACAATTCTATTGGATCGCCAAGAAAAATTTGTTCTTCACCAAACTAACTGGCTGTTGTGGCGTTACTTGGTCTATATTTTGATTATATAAATCTAAATTATTGAAATTTTAAATAAAGTTGTCGAATTCATAAAGAAAAATTTCGAGCGAATTCTCTCTTTTAGCAACAGGTCTTGATTATTAAAAACTCAAATATGCAACATATTAAACTTTATTAACAGTAGTAAACAAGTACTGACATTATTATTATTGATTATTTTGAGTACACGTCAGGCAAACTTTTCGATTACAGATTGGTTTGAAACGAATGCAAACAATAATTCGTTTTTCTCATTTTCGACAAATACTGTAAACTCTTCCCTTGGCAAGCTTATCATCTGGAACAGTATTTTTGCGATTGTGGAATAGATGTGCAATAGCAACTCTCAAATGATCTTCGACATTGGTTCGCAGTTCACGAGGAAGGTTTGTTGTTAGTCTTTGCCTAAGTTTAGGTTCTAACAGTTTAAGAGCTAACTCCTTAACACATTTAAAACGTTGTATCATTTTGTTACCATGATAACACAGATTTAAAATGAAACTGTTACTGATATTCACTAGGGTATAAAATACCGCTAATGGCCAACGTCTTGTTCTGTGGTTAGCGCTGTAATTGACGCATTTCATATCAATTGTTACCGGCTGAATTTGCTCGTCTCTTTTTTAGGTCAGCGTTTATATATATTTGAAATGTTTGGTAGTACCGTTTGATTAACCCTATCTGCATCAGTTTGTTTCCTTGTTGTTTACTTATGGATGACTAGGTTAATATGGTGGGAATTCCCATATGATATGTGTTTTTCCTGCATCAGAGATTTGTTTAATGCTTTAATTTTGTCTCCATAAACATCTATTTGAACTGTTTTTGTATAGGTATTTTGTCATCAACTAGCGCGATTGCTTCTGTATTTTGTTATTTCAATACGTACTAAACCTAGATTTTTATTTACATCATCATACACCAAGAACTTTGTTTATTACATTGTTCTCCTTTGGTTAGATTTGAATTACGTATTTTCCGTAGCATAAAATATCTGTTTGTGAATAGAATATTTTATTTCTCTAGTTATTTACCTCTCTATGGATTGTCTGAAGTTTTACCTTAATTAAAGGATGGTTTGACATTGTTATATATATAGCTCAATTTCATTTTGATGTCGTACAGGCTTTCCAGTTCATTTATAAAAATATCTGTTTAGTATTGTCAGTTAAGTAAGGTTAAAGTTATTTTGTTTACTTTTCTCTAACATTCACACGTATGTGTGTGCATGTGTACAAGTGTATGCTTTATAAAATGGTGGGCTAGAATATTGCAGACAATTAAATAAAATATATGGAGCAGTTTCTTGGTTGAATCCTTTAATTTTCAGATAATTAAAATTGTGATATGGTATTTCCTTTTTAATATCTCTTTTGTTGTTTTAAAGTGTCAGACATTTTTTTATTAAAATTCTTCATAATAAAATATATTTAATTGAAATTCTTTTCTAGTTGGGTTTGTGTTTTATTGCCTGAATTTTGGATGTAGCAAAATGTTTTTCCATGTACGTAATTCTTATTTAAATTCTTCTTTACAATGGCTTCCTCTGTCGGCTGTTTTAAGAACTGCGTATCTTATCATATAAAAGCATCAAGTTTGCAAAATCTCGCTCTCTTGCAATTTAGTCATCAAGTGGGAACTCGTAGAACATCCGAGAATCTAATTCATTTGAGAATAAAATTATAATGACTTATTAAAAGTACATAGTTACTTCGCTCATGCGGTTTTTCAGTCATTATAATTAATATAAGTGACAGAAAAAGTATATTGAGGTATCGAAAGTGTCGTTTTTCGTTGTTAGAGGTTTTAAAGTTTCCATTTGGAGCACGTGTTCGTGGGTTTTCCAATTTATTTTCGACGCAAGACTATTTATTACCCTCTCGTAGGCGAGTCTATCTTTTGATTTTCATATTTATGGTATTGTTCTTTCCCTGGTGTGGGCATACAATTCCTCGAATGAGCTTAAATTTACACCTGCCCCATGTAGATTGTGCTGTTACTGGATAAACCCTTGGTAGAAGTTGAGCTGATTGATTACCATTTTCGAAGAGGAGTTGTAGGCCGGTTCCAAGAAAAGAATTTAACTAACTAGTCAGGAATCGTAATATCGTAAAATCGTAATGTAATAGACAAGGTGTGATAGGTTTGACGTATTACAAGAAGGTAGGATTCAAATGTTTTACATTCGTCTGAGAACTACAGACATGATCCAAACTCACTACTTGGAATTCGTTATTGTACAATATGTATTTAACTGTCAATTAATTAGGGCCAGAGTATAGTTAACTGCCATCGATAGCCCTAATTTTGCCTGCATAGGGTAGTCGAACTTACAATACTGTAGCAGGGCCATGCCTAAATTTTACTTTGAATTATTGTTGCTAACGTAAGAAATATTTCTTACGTTACGTATTTGTCCACATATTACCTGTAAATTATTTGGCTTATTGCGTTTGTGTTCGCTGTACCGGTTTGAGATTATAAACACGGTGGCGCCTATTATTAAAACGAACCTCTCCCTAGCTCGCCTCTTAACTGACTTAACATCTCAACCGAAGATCTCCGGCGCAATTGTGTTTGTTGGGTAAGTTAGTAAGTTAACTAGATAGTACGTTGTATGGAAGGCAGGTGCACTAGTGCTTGGGAAAGCACGTAGCAGAACATCAATTCTTAACTTGGTATGGTTATAATATTTAATTACATCTGGTTCTTCAGGTTCATTGTCTTTGGCATGATGCATAGATGGAATTGACACCTTCTTGTCCACCACTCTTACTTGCCTAAAGACTCAAACACATGAAGTATTCCATCGCGACATTTTGTAATAAACTAGTTATATAATATGCATGGATGTCTATTATCACTTTGTGGAAACTTTCAGTAGCAGCTGTATAAAAAATAATTGAAATGACATTGAAACGAAAATGAGGAACTAATAGAGATCTCATTATGAGCAACCCAATATTCACATTATATTTCATAATCTATATATTTCTCAATCGTTCTGCTTGCGTCGAGAAAATATAGGCTACGATATATAAAAGCCGTCGAGGAAGGGATGGGACATTCATTGAATCCTACAGTCTCGCAAAGTAAACATAAATATAGTTACATAAATATAGAATACATAAATGTACTTATTGTTGTTAATAGTTAGTTTTATATTGTTATACGTTTTAATATTAATATAGTGTGTGTGTCTAAAGTTATTGTTAGTTTTATTTAAGAACCCGAAAAAACAAACTTTACAATAACTTGAACAGAACTATAACTACAAACATTTACTTTCTAATATCTAATGCACAAGACTTATTTCAGCTCTAACTACTTAATTAAACACAATTATACTCGGAAATTAATAGAGTATATTAAATTATTTTTAGAAGTTTTGAAAGTTCATAATTTACTTTAAATTAAATTCTGATAATTCTTGTATATTAGAGATATAATTATAATTTATTGTTTGTTTATTTATTTAAAATGTTAACCCAAAAGGAAACATTTAGATTATTAATTAATTGACTTAATAATTTAATTAATTTAATAATAATGATTTTATGCCAGCTTGATTCTCTGTAAATATGTATATTTCTGGAAAATAAATTAAAGTCAATATTAAACTTTTGAATTCGCAGTCTTTCGTATTTGTAGGAAAATGTGAGAAGTCAAAATTATACATTTCTATACATAAAGGCTTAATTAACAATATCACATTTGCAAATGCGTTTATTGTGTATTAGCGATTAGTGATTAGCCCCATTAGCTTTTGGATTTCGAATAAAGTCACTAAATTTTTAGTTGCTATTGATTGCTATGTGGTAAACAATAAAATTAAGCAGAAATAGTCAAGGTAAAAGATTTGATTCTTTTACAGACAAATTTTCATTCATTAAACAATCAAAATCACACCAGGATATTGATTCTAATTACAGTGATTTCTAATCATATACAGAATAATATAAATATATCGCCAAATTTAAAAGAAGAGTGTTAGAAGTCTACTATATCCATAATCTATACTAGGGTGATATGATGAGAAGGTGACGTTTCAAAAGTTGGCAGTACTTTCGCATGATCAGTATATTGCTGATTTTAGCCATGTTGAACATCCCACTGTCAAAATTTCCACCAACTCGGTTAGATAGATAAGTGTTTACAATTGTTTGAAGTAAACTATTTGCTGTTTTTGTATGTTACTATTTTTTACGTGGAAAAACTATTAAAGAAAGTGAAGAAAAGTTACATAAATATTATGATGAATCTGTTCTTTTCCATTGAATGATTTGTAAGTGATCATATGAGCAAAGAAGATTCTAAACGATCGGGACCTTCATTTACTGTAGTTTCAGAAACTTTAATAAAGCGTTCGAAACGACCACAAACCTTTTATGTTACGCTTTCGTCCAAATACACATAAAACGTCTATTTTTGGGTATTGTATAATATTTGTTAAACACAAGTTGGCAGTTCTGAAGCGAATTATTGTTGAGATATCGTTCCCTTTGACAGTAAAATTTTCGATTTCATTATGCGCAAAATTAGCGATTAATTAAAGCGAATATACTGAAAATATAAACGTAAATGGCATTAGCATAAATCAAGAATATCATATAATGGCCGAAAATAGATATTTTATGTGTATTTGTACAAAAACGTAACGTAAAAGATTAGTCATCGTTTTTAATGTCTTTTATTCTTTTGTAAATTAATTTTATAAATTGCGGCTAAAACTTTATTAGGATAAGTTGATTCCTCAAAGGCCATCTAGACGCCAAAATTTCACATTATGAATTGGGTCTTTAAAAAAACCGCACCCGATGAGTGCCAAAATATTAATGACTACTCAGTAAAGTGTCAGATATATCGCCACTGAAGCAAATTTATGACAAAATAATACAGATCAGGAAAAGTTTTTGGAAAACTTAGATCCAGAGTTAAAGCACAAAGTATGGAGTAGAATTATAAAAGCTCACAGTCTCTATGAAAATTTCAGGTTACTTCTTTCATTGGTAAGTTCATGACCTCAGGTTTGCTTTTTTGTTAATTATTTACAATGTGCGCGCATCATTATCTATTTTGCTTCAGCAGGATTACGCTCCGGACAACAATAGTTGCAGTTCAAAAGCTGTCGGCCACAGTACTAGTTTCGAAATTTTGGATCAGATTACCTATTCTCCAGGTACGATTCTGTTCTCTAATCAAAGAATATTTACGAAAACTCATTTTTCTGGTAGTTAATAATTGAATAGATGAGACTGTTACTTGGTGAAGATCCATATTAATACGATGTAAAATAAAACAAAACAATTAATTAGTTTAATCTTCACTATGTAAAACGTATATTTACTAAACATTTACAAAAATGTGACGTGTTTCGCTAACACTGTAGCTTTATCAAACGACGATGGTACCTATAATGATTATTCTACAAATGAAATGAGTGTATGCACATAAATTTGGTAATTACAGGTATATAAAGAAAGAAACGATAAGCTGTTAACAAACAAAGGAAGAGATTAGGCATTCAAACACAATAATCACATGGAAAACCCTAGTTAAATAAGTTTAGTAAAGGAGAACTATTTATATCTAGTTGGTCATTCAGTAAATTCCCAGACTCTTATTTTTATTTATTTCCAGGGCTTCTAAGAGGTCTAATTTATGGGATTTATTTTGTACATGCAAGAATCAATAGTAAATATGATTTTTCCATATTTCATAAACCATGACATACTGATATAACAATTCATAATAGCTCAGTCCACCCATATAACCATAAAATAGCAGCTTACAATAGTATGATACACAGACTTTTAACAATTCCTTTAACGACTAATAATTACAACAAAGAATTGAATATTATTAAACAAATAGCTGTCAATAATAACTATGACCCAAATTTAATTGTAATATTATAGCTAAGAAAATGTACAAGCAAACGTTAGAACAAGTATTTCCTTCTGATAAGAGTAAAAATAAAAATAATCAATTTAAAAGTTTAACGTATATAGGAAAACCTTCAATTAAAATTAAAAAATGTTTACAAACTTCAGACCTAAATACATGCTTTAAAACAGACAACAATTTAGCCAGGTTAATTAAAAACAATAAATCCAAATCTTCTCCAAATAGTTCTCCTTTACTAAACTTATTTAATTAGGGTTTTCCCATGTGATTATTGTGTTTGAATGCCTAATCTCTTCCTTTCTTTGTTAACACCTTATCGTTTCTTTCTTTATATACCTGAAATTACCAAATTTATGTGCACACACTCATTTAATTTGTAGAATAATCATTATACCATCGTCGTTTGATAAAGCTACAGTGTTAGCGAAACACGTCACATTTTTCTAAACGTTTACTAAATATACGTTTTATATAGTGAAGATTAAACAAATTCATTGTTTTGTTTTATTTTACATCGTATTAGTTAATAATTAATGTGTGATTGACAGCACAAGGAAATGATCGTACTTTAAAAGTATGGAAGCCTAAACTAAAAACAAGACTATGATTATGGATTGATGAACAAGACTAATTAAAACATCTCAGTTGTTTCCCTCTGTGTTGAGGATAATAATTCTTGAGCTTTCCTCGTAAATCAGTGGAGGCAGATTTTCATGTTTTCGATTGTGATTGTCTTAACCTCTGTCTGTCATATTTACTATATATGTACGAGGGTATATCAGATATAAACGAGACTGATTTTTTTAAACTATTAATGCTTTATTGAACAAGATTAATACAAATGTACTATTTTTCTACATAATCTCCCGCCCGCGCTATACATTTTTCCCAACGGATTGGAAGCTTTTTAATCCCGTTATCGTAAAAACTTTTAGGCCGGTCACACAGCCACTGGAGCACAAATGTCTCTACCGCTTGGTCGCTGTCGAAACGCTGGCCTCCAAGAGCTTCTTTTAGAGGTCCAAAGAAATGGTAGTCACAAGGTGACAAGTCTGGACTGTAAGCAGGATGTTCCAAGATTTCCCAGCCGAATTGTTCCACTTTTTGCCTCGTAATGTTTGCCGAATGTGGTCTGGCGTTGTCGTGAAGGAGAATGACATTTTTAACGGATTGCGTCTTTCTTTTTAGTCGTAAAGACAATTTTGCGGCATCCAAAACGTCGCAATAATATTGGGCATTAATTGTGCGGCGATCATGATGAAAATCAAGCCTCAATGTTGGCTTCGGTAACGCTCGTCCGTGGGCGTCGAACGTGGCTCTGGTTTTCAACTTTCTCCCGGCCTCCAGAAAATTGTTTATGCCATGCAAACACGCGAGGTCGTGAAAGGGTGTTCTCCCCGAACTGTGCGTGCAATCTGCGTAAAATGTCACTCATGGTCACTGCACTACTGAACGGTCGACGGAATTTCAGACGTTGCTCTCCCCATCCTAAGTGCTTTGTCTACATAGCCACCTACTTCGCCGATTCAAAAAACTTTTGTACGAGTCATTAAAAAATCAGTCTCGTTAATATCTGATATACCCTCGTACTTGTATCGTTTGGGTCAATATGACCCATATCATACAAAAAAAAGGAAATCGCACAAGTTACTAGTATTTGTTTATTTAATGCAAAAGTAACAAATAATTATTATTATTTGTTAAAACTAATGAAATATTGCTATAAAAAGCCATTTTTATGTTTTACAATTTGGCCAAAAGTATGTACACTGAGTTTTACAAACATATTTATGACAATTATTACACACTATATTTGTTTCATTGTCATTAGCTGAAGGACAAAATTTAGAACGTCTGCGCTTTACAGTATGTGACACATTTATAATGGAACAAGATCCACTTACGATGTTTCGAATTTTTTGCACAATTTTTCGCGATTCCTCTGTTCTTGGCATATGTGTTCTGCTTCTATGTGGTTTTGTATGAGAGATTTTCCTAATTTTCTAAAAATATTCTTCTTATAGAATACTATCATAGATAAGCGATTTGTTCTACGCTTACAAGTCTGTGTGGTTATAAGTTGATCTAGAGTATCAACAGTTCCTTTTGCAGCGTTATAGTCTAATATTATCTGCAGTTTTTTATCATCCTTGGTACTAATTTGTTTGTCGTGGTGTAAGGAAACATCACAACTACGTTCTTATTTTTTTAGGAATATAGTTGATTGCGGTAGTGTCACTCGTAAAATAAAAGGGAGAGCTATATACTTCTTTATTTATATTAAGCTTTGGAAACAGGCTTGTTTTTCTTATAGTACCTAATATCGTTATATTTCGTTTCAGAAGTAACTTCCTCAGATTATAGGACGTAAAGAAATTATCGCAAGTTACATCATGACCTCTGAGTTTGTAATAAGATCATATACAACCCGCATGGCTTGATTATTTTCAGGAGCTGCACCCGGTACTTTTCCTGTATCTATTTGTAATTTCAACGCATAGGAATCTTCACCATCAAAAAGGGGCCCAAATTTTAATTCCATACTTTGCCGGTTTGCTGGGAGTGTACTATTTAAAAGGACAGCGCCCTCTAAATGCCATTGACTGTTCGTCAACCGTAACATTTACTCCAGCATTATACAATTTTAGTAATATATCTAACCCTCTCCCAGATTTCTGGAATAGAGCAATTAGTACGCATTCTCTCTTGCCTTGTATTTCTGTCAATAAATCGAATTACACAAGATACCATGGAAAATGTTCCAATGACATACTAGTTCTAAATATATTTCTTCCAGTTTCTTTATCTCATAAGCCTTTCATAGATTCTCCATATGACCAATAAACCCTAGTAAGTGACAACAATCCTACGTAAGCTTCATAAACAGTATTATCTGAATTTTTCCAATCTTCGTCGTAAACTCTTCGACCTTCGCGATTTGTCATTTAAATTATTTTAGTTTCTACAGCATTATGAAATATAACTTGAAATGACGACTTGATGTCATCAATGCCGCTAGTGGCATATCTTGTAATTTCTGGTGTTTTGATTTATTACATTGGCAGCAGAAAGCGACCACGTTGCTGTGGTTGTTCCGACTTTCATTCTATTCTTCCATCCTTTGAAGAAAAATTTTGCACATTTGTACTTAGAGGCATATTATTGACTTCACTTTCAGAACTATCACTTTAAGACGCTTAACTTGTATCATCTTAATATTCGGAAATATGTTCATTACTGTCAGATGCTTCAATATCCACTAGTAACTCTTTGTCAAGTCTACGATTTTCCGTGTTGAATGTACGAGGGTGGATCCATAAATACCCGTGTTAGGAAAGAAGACGCAAGATTTTCACAAATTTTTTATTTATTTTTCAACGTAATCACCTTTTAGTACAATACACTTTTCCCAACGTTTCTGCCATTTCTTTAACCCCTCCAAAAAATACGATTTGTCAAACTCTGCAAAATACGCTTCTGTCTCGACGATAACCTCCTCGTTTGAGCTGAATCTTTTTCCCCCGAGCCACGTTTTCATGTTGGGGAACAGAAAGAAGTCGCAGGGAGCCAAGTCAGGCGAGTACGGTGGGTGCGGCAGCAATTCGTAGTGCAGTTCATGCAACTTTGCCGCGACAATTCTGTATGAATGTACTGGTGCATTATCGTGGTGAAACAGCACTTTTTTCTTAGCCAAATGGGGCCGTGTCTCCTTCAATTTTATATCGAATCGGTCCAATAATTCACTGTAGTACTGCCTCGTGACCGTTCTTCCTTTCTGCTAAAAGTCCATGAGGATTATTCCGTTGGAATCCCAAAAAATCGTGGCCATGACCTTTCCGGCTGATGGGACCGTCTTTACCTTCTTCAGAGCAGATTCACCCCGAAAAATCCATTGTTTTGACTGTCGCTTGGACTCTGGCGTATAATAATGGATCCAGGTTTCATCAACGGTGACGACTCGACGCAAAAACTCCTGCGAATTTCTCTTAAAGAGGTCCAAACACTGCTTCGACATTGACAACCGTATTCGCTTGTTGTCCACCGTAAGCAATCGCGGCACCCATCGGGCCGACACCTTTCCCACCGATAACTTATCATGTAAAATATTAATTGCCGTTTCGTACGACACGCCTACGGCCTTTGCTACTTCGCGCACTTTCGTTCGGCGATCAGCGAGAATCATGTCGTGGACCTTTTCAACGATTTCCTCGGTAACCACGTCTGCCGGGCGGCCTGGGCGCTCCTCATCAAAAACAGATGTACGACCTCGTTTAAATTCGTTGAACCAATATCTTACGGTTGTCATAGATGGTGAAGGGTCCCCATAGACAGCATCTAACTTCGCTTTTATTTCTTCGCATGTTTTTCCATCCAAAAATAAAAAGCGAATTACGGATCGATATTGCTCTTTTTCCATTTTATCGAGAAACACGAAACACGTGTGATACAACTGGCTGCCAAATAAAAACTAACCTATGAATCAGTCTGAAATTTATTATGGTGTTGTCTGACAGACGGTAGTACACGACGGTAATGCCAACTTCCCTCAGCAGCGCCACCTGTCTTCAAACACGGGTCGAATACTGAATCATAACTGCATCGATGCTTTGTTTTATAGTTTCAACATTGTTAATAAGCACAGATTTGTCAGCGATACGTATAGTGAACCCTTATGGATATACGCTATAAGAATCTATCGTCACAGATACAATCATAAACTTGTTACTGTTTTCAAAAACCGAGACGGTTTTGAATCCTTTGGTAAATTTTTTTTTGTCAGTTGGCGACATTATTTTGTATTGTGTCGACATCTATAAACATTCCGATTGTTGTCTCAGTTTGTGTCTAGCCATGGATCAGTTTACTATTGCATAACGTGTGCCAATAGTGAAAAGGTTTTATCAAAACGGAGAAAGTTACGCAATAACTGTCAGGTGACTTCGCACGATAAAGGGTGCGATAGGGCGATAGGGCGTGATAAAACACCGAATGAATCAACAGTTCGTAGACTTATGAAAAAAATCAATGAAACGGGTTCTACAGTGAACGTTAAAAGTCCTGGACGTCATCGTTCTGGCCGATAGGAGCAAAACATTGCGATTGTTCGTGACAGTGTAGTTGTTACTTCAACGAAATCGGTTCTTCGTCGTTCTCAAGAGTTGGGCATAGGATGTTGTTCAGTACGGAGAATTCTCCAGTATGATCTTCATTACCTCCCATACAAAATTCAGTTGACGCAGCTGTTAAAAGTGGACAATCACGAGAGAAGGCGACAGTTTATTGATTGGTTTTTGAGAAAAAGACAGGCGGAAGTCGGCTTTGCGAGCAAAATTATCTTCAGTGACGAAGCGCACTTCCACTTAAATGGATTTATGAATAAGCAGAACTGCCGCATCTGAGGGTAACAAAATCCCTGTAGTCCAAGTTAATCCAGTTAATGGAAACCGATACCGTGCAATGATATGAATTTTTTTGTGGCCTCATTTGGATGCAATGGACAGTCAAGAGTTGTGGTTTCAGCAAGATGGTGCCACGTGCCACGCTTCTCGCAAAACAATTCAGTTGCTCCATGAACGGTTCCCGGATCGTCTCATTTCGCGTAATGCTGACCACCAATGGGCACCAAGGTCATGTGACTTAACTCCGGACTTTTTTTCTTTGCGGTGCTCTTAAATCATTGGTGTATGTCAATAAACCCCGAAACATCCTTGACTTGAAAGAGGAAATTCTGTGAGTTGTTGGCGAGGTCCAAGTGGAAACTTGTGAAGCAGTCATAGCAAATTTTACAGACGGAGTTCTTGCATGTCAGCATAATAGAGGTGCTGATATGCCCGACATCCTTTTCCATACTTGAAATGGGAAGATGTGATGAAAATGTTTATGAGAGATAAGCTGAATTTATTGAGAATAAGAAAGTCTAGTAGACTGTGCAAAACAATCATACAATGTTTATTTAGAACAACTCTTTATCTGTAATTTGACGTTTTGTTGTTGAAGTTACGTTCGTTATAACTCAGCTACCTATTTTTTGAAAATAAAATAAAATGGAATTAACCAGAGAGCGCTTTCGAATCATAATTTATTATGATTTTGAAGAAGGTTTAAGCACTTATGAGTCCAAAGGAGACTTTAGTTTTTATTGAACAAGCACCTTCTTTGGCTACAATTTGCCGATGGTATAAGGCATTTGAACGCGAAATGATTTCTGTTGAGCATCAAAAGACGAGCAGGGCGGCTTCCTACGGCTGTTACCGACAAAAACATTGCTGCTGTTAAAAAATAATTGAAGTGGGCAATAAAGTCACTTATGCGGTAATAGAGCATCAACTCAAGGTTGGATCCTCAGCAGTTAAGTCATACACGATCACCTGCATTTAAAAAAATGGGGTAAGTCGTTTCGCGCCGCCTCATCCTTCTGATTTCCAAAAAGCAGAGAGTGCAAGAATTTGCCATGAAACTTTAAATTTATTAAATAATGGCGGGCACCAAATTTTTTCCAAAATAGTGACAGGTGACGAAACTTATATTCCCTTTTTCAACCTTCCTACCTGCCAAGAGAGTCGTGTATGGATTCACCAAGATGAGGAACTTCTACAATGACCATGAAGCAGTGAGCTATGGAAAAGGTTATGTATGCGGAATTCTTCAGAAGTACGGGCTTAGTAAATTCCAGATAAGGGAAGCGAATTCACACAAAAAACAAAATCGCGACTTTTCAGCGGAAAATCGTTGAGACAGTGTTCTCTAGTGCTCCCGAAAACCTTAGGGTGGATTTTGTGTAGAAATTCGAGATTGGAAATTTTCAAAATCGTGAAAATTTCGCCGAAATATGGCGTCAGATTTCGACGCCTCTCCGTATTTTGGAAACCAGCTGCCTCTGGAAGACCTATCCTATCGTTCCATACGGCAGTTTTAACTCTCCAGTTATTGACTGGAAAAAGAATAAAAGTAATAGAAGATCCACCGTACTCGCCTGATTTAGCAATGTGTGACTTTTGGCAATTTTTTGGGCTTAAAGGTAGAAGGTTTTCGTCTGAAGAAGAGATAAATACCGCAGTTCACGGTTATTTTGATGGTATTCCGAAAGAAGATTTGTTGGGAGCTTTTAAATAATGGAAAGAAATAATGGTCAAGTGTATCATTGTTGAAGGGATCTACTTTCAGCATATTGAAAATCAAATCCTTGAAAATATTAACCGTGTGTTTTTCTTCTCAGTAATTTCAGCTTGTCCCTCGTATTTTATTAATGTGTTTTGTAAAGATAAAGTTCATAATTCGATATATCAAAACCGGCGCGCTTTTTGAATGACCCTTTACATATATGTATATCAAAAGTTTTCACTATATTTTCACTTGAAACGATATATTTCAGTTGAAAATCTAATAAAATAAAATTCAGGTCGTATTGACTCGAACGTGTATATGCGTAACATTTTGGAGTGTACTCAAAAGAATACATAACATTAAAAAATGTAATATGAAATAACAAAGCCCTAATATTGACAAATAAAGTCACCTGTGTCAAAAAAGAAAACAAAATAAACAAAATCACGATTTAGGATTACAATTTTCTTTCGGGTCAAATAGACCGACCTAAACAGCAGAGTTAATTAAAATTGGAAAGTGATTTACGAAAAGTAATTTTATTTGATAATATAATTTCATATTTTGTTTTTCATTTCTTGGGTGGAAAATATTTTTTTATACCTACGTGCTCTATATATATATATATATATATATATATATATATATATATATATTCCAGATTAGAACCGTATTGGCGTCATCTCACATTGATTCCTATTCTATATGTACAGTAAAAGAAGACAGAAAGGCGATTAGAGTGGCATCGACCAACTCAAAAAGATCGTCATAACATAATCCGGATACACAATTTTCACTGAAATAGATTCTTTATACAAGTTCAATGATATCTGCATCCTATTAGCTCCGTTCTGAATTCGAGCCCTAAGGCCTTGCGTCCAATCACTCAATACGAATCTCCGCCAAGAAGATTAGATTGACATGATATCGAGTAAATTGGTCCGCAACTTCGGCGAGTTCATCATGCGTTTCGCTACTCCTATGCGGAACCTTTCGCATTTATCCCCGTCTTCTTCTCTTTAAACGTCTCTGTCTCTTTCTGCTCGCGTCCGGGCAACGGTGTCAGAGTTAACTTAAAATGGAAATTGGATTGTAGAGACACGATTTCGGAAATAGGTCCCCTATATGCAAAGGGACATACATGTAGGATATCAGAAACCTATGGACTTACATACCTAAAGCTTTGAAACTAAAACATGTTACTGGACGATAGATCCGATTGTGTTTTATCTTGTGTATATTACAGATTTTAAACTTATAAGTCCACGCTACTACCTGTTTCCGACAGATATTTTAGTATACAATTGCTGCTTTTTACATAACAAATATAACGTAGAAACGAATATGTAGAATTTAGGAAAAAAATAGTAGAATAAATATAATAATATCGATATTAAAATATAAATTTTGTGCTATTATCAATTTACAAATAATAAATACAAATCTAGCGACTTTTGAAATTGTACCCAATAAAGAAAATTGCGGAAGAATGCAAAATGTCGAACTGTGGCCAATTAGTACAAATATAGGACCATTTAGAAATAAAAATTTTCAGAGAAATCAGAAATACTGAATAAAAAAGTAAAAGGTATATACGAGGTGCAACCCAGAAATTCCCGGAATGTGAAAAAACACAATAAATTGTTCTTACAACTTATTCAGTACCATCCACTTTAAAGTACTATTCTTTCCCATGACTGTCCATGACTTGTCCATGACTGGAAGCAGTGCTGGAAGTCTTTGTGTGTTAACGTGTTCAACACTACCTGCGATTCGGTCTGGATCTGCTCAATCGTCGGTGCTCCTAGCGCTTTAGTTTTAACTTCGAAAACAGAAAGAAGCCGCAAGGGGCAATATTTAAGGATTAGGGAGGGAGGGTGTGGTAGTATTGCCGTCTTCATTGAGACTAGAAACTGGCGTACGACAAGTGACGTGTGGGTTGGTGCATTGTCATGGTGTAGGACCCACGAATTGTTGCACCACTTGTCAGACCGCTTGCCTCTAATGTTTTCCCTTAGTCGGCGAAGAACATCGCAATAAAATCGTCCATTAAGTGTTTCACTTGGTGGGAGAAATTCCTTGTACACGATGCCATCAGCGTCAAAGAAGAAAATTAATACCGACTTGACGTTGCCGTGCTTTTTTCGGTCGTGGTGACGATGGCGTCTTCCTTTGCGATGGCTTCTGCCTTGTTTCGGGATCATACCCGTACACCCATGATTCGTCGCCAATAATGTAGTTCGCATCTCTTTCGGCAGTTTCTTTCAGCTCTGTGTACACATGAACACGGTGACGTTTTTGTTCAATGCTGAATAACCTTGCAAATGTCATGGATTGTTTTTCTTGGGTCTTGCAGGATAACATCACACACTTTTACAACATTTCCGTCGATGGATGACCGAAACGCTCGACATCTACCGAGACACGTCCATTATTAAAACGGTTGTACCACTCTTCTAGCCTAAAGCATTCCTCACCAAACGCTTGTTTAAGAATTTTAGAGTTTCTGTTGCCATTTTACCAAGTTACAAGCAGAATTTTATGTACATTGCTCTTGACTATCAGATATTGTAGTGTTGCAGAATAACTCAACACACAACTCAACAAATGTAAACTGTTTGTCACCACTTAGCAAAGTACAGTTGAACAAATTGATTTAGTATAGACGTAGCTCATACGAACTAGCTCTATATAGCTGTACTACCATCCCTTCGCGCGAATATTCAATTCCGGGAATTTCTGAATAGCACCTCGTAGAATGGAAACTCCATGTTTACTGTTGTACATCAAAACATACAACAAAACCAATAACTACAAATATTTGTTAAGGGTGTTTCATTGGGCGATTAATTTTTCAAGTTCACGATACTTGTTATTGACAAACACGATAACAGAAAAAAACTTTTAGTTAAAGATAATTTGATCTTGATAAGCAGTTTTGGAATATATTATAAATTAATTTTCGGCAAAAGTGGACTTAATTTGCAATTGTGATTTCAAAACAAAATATTTTTTGATAGCACTTGGTTAAAATGTCAAGTGAAGTCCAACGCCAACTTACAATACAATTAGTAAACTAAAAGTAAACGCTATTTTAGAATTAAAAGAAAAAACGTAATGGTGCGTAAATTTTGTCCAGGAGTGCATATTATATATCCACCTTCTGGAAATATTAGAAAATTCATTGAGGCTCTGAAATCTATACTGGAAGAATCTATGGTCAATGATCGTTTGGCAGTATTACTAAGTCAAGATTTCAATAATGATTTAATTACACAAAATAATGAGGCCACAAAGTTCTTGGATATATTAAGAACGTATAGTTTATAGAAATATATAAATGAATCAACTAGAATAACTGCGACTAATAAAACTAATATTGTTAATATATTTACGAATCTATACATCTTTGAAAATGACACAATTATATCTGGTCTATCTCATTATTTGGCGATATATTTGTCCCTAAATTTAAAAGAAGCCAAATCGGTATCAACTGAAATTACAAAACAAATATTTACAAATGAAAACTTACACATAATTAAACAAGAACTTTCTGAAGTTAACTGGGATCTAATTTTAAAAACAGATTACGTTGATAAATTACAAGAAATGATAACTGCAATGAATAAAAATACCAACAAAAAGTAACGAAGCTGCGGAAAATAGCAAGCCGTGGCTTACTGACGAAATTAAATAGACGTCCGCAATGAAACGGGAACTTGATGAAGGTGTCTTAGAAAACAGAATATATACAGATATAAACTTCTGTAGCATAGGAATGTGAAAGAATTAGGAAATATAACTGAAATGGAAATAAGGGCTATGAACGCACACTACACAGATATATCAAAGACCTACAGGTTCGAATCAGTGAATGTCTATACAGTAAAATCAATTTCATTAACTTTTATCTTGTACTTGACAGATCCTATGGAAGTACTTAACACCATAAATAACTTGGAAAACACATCGTCTGTTGGAGCAGATCAATGCCGTCTCGTCTACTAAAAGTCTGTGTAGATATACTAGCTGTTCCTCTTAATTATATTACTAACACCTCATTCCAGTCAGGAAAGCTTCCTGAAAAACTAAAGCTAACAATCATAAAACTTATTAACAAAAATTGGGACAAAAGTGACTTTGAAAATTATAGCCATATCGCTTTAATATCTAATATATCAAAAGTCTTTCAAAAAATTATGTTCATGCGAATTAAAAATTTCGTATAACTGCAAAACATTCTTCATAAAAATTAAATTGGATATGTAAAATTAAGAACGACGAACAGAGCAGTGTTTCAAAGAAAAAGTGGTATGTCTATTTACCGATTTGTTAAAAACGTTTGACTGTACGCACCATGAAATATTATGTACCAAACTTGAAAATTTGGGATCTCGCAATGTTGCGCTTACATGGATTGAGTCATACTTGTCTGACAGAAAACAGCTTATTTTATCAGAATAATTGAAACATACATGAGTAGGTAAACCCCACCAGTTTTGTATAATACAAAGGTATTTTTAATAATATAAAATATTATTAAAAATCTGGTGTGAAGAACACAAATACAGGTTCACTATTAATATTTTTGTGAATGTGTCTGGAAATATTCTTTCTCCAGCAGGGGCGTACCGATGAGCCTGTAAAAAGGCGAAATACGTATCTACGTCTCTGGGGAGGGATATGTTCGGACAGGTTCACAAAAATTTTAACAGTGAACCTGTATTTGTGTTCTTCACACCAGATTTTTAATAACAGTTTATTTTACTAAATGAAAATACTGCAAAAGAAGTCAGATCGAAATGCAATGAAATAAAATTTTGTGTACCTCAAGGCTCAGTTCTAGAACAATTTTTATTTATTCTATACATCTTTAAGATATATTCTATATATATTCCAACAGTACATGAAAATCTTATTACAATATTTGCAGACGATTCTGTGACAACTTGCTCATTATCAAAATGTAAGTTTTCTTGTGATGAAGATGAATACTCAACTTTCTTGGAGAGCCCATATTGATGGGCAACTGTGCTTTATAGATTTTGTTTTTGTTTGCGGATAATATCACGAAGTGTAGGTGTTAGTGTATTAATTAAAATGCTTACTTATAATTTTGTTAAAAAGTAGAACTGAAAGTTACCTTATTCAGAACACATTTTACGACATCGACGAATTTATAGCAAATGAATAGTTTCCTTTCTTTTATTTAATTTAATTTTAATAAGGTATTCTAAACGAATGGAATAGAATTTCTATTTTATTACTTTTTGACTGTTTTAATATATAACTAAAACTGGGTTTGTTTGTAAGTCTAAAATGTAAAGTGCGAAATATGATTGATAAATGTTCGTGTAAACATTATATACAAAATTCACCTATTTTTTGTGACTTATTCTGTTTTATATTACATGTTGAAATAATGTATTATGACGTCGGCTTGTTTGGCACTTCTTTAGCTTGCGTCGCTTGCAAACCGTTCTCTCATCCCATACATCGCTGGATGAAAACGGTTGGACGAGGTAAATCCAAAGCTCAAATCCAATTTACTATACACCTTTGCATCGCTACATCTAGAAAGTAATGCTTCAATTGTAATCGGAGTTTCAAATTGAGCTTTTGTTCTCTCATTAAGTCTGCGCGCATCCAAACATAATCTAACGTCTCCTGACTTCTTCTTTACCACTACTAACGGATTCACATATCTAGTTTTGCCTCGTTCTATTTCACCATCTCGTAACATCCTCTTAACTTCTTCTTCAACTTGTTGTTGCATATTCTTTTTAAAAGGTTTTGTATTATCTACTTCTAGTGAATGTCGATAAATTCTGGCTATACTGGGAAACTTGTTTACTAACTCAATATTATTTTTAATTATTAATTTAACTTCTTCTTCATAGTTTTCATCACAATCTATTTTTAACGAATCAATATCTTCGGGAATTTCCACTTCTCCATCATTTTCTTTATCCAATTCTACTAAAACCATTAACTCTTTTTCTTCATATACTCTTTCTTCAACTTCATTTTCTTTATTCATACAATTCATTTTCTGCATACAATTTATTATTTTTTCTTCCTCTCCAACCTCCTGGATCCACGGTACATTTTTATTATTAATTATTATCTTCTTTTTATTAATATCTCTAAGTCTATTCCCAATATCCCATCTCTTCCTAATCCTTTGATTACAATAAATTCTCCGATAAATTTATAGTTCTCTATTTCAAATTCCATAACATAAATTTTATTAACTACAGCAATTATCTTTTTAGTAGCTGATACAATAGTAATTTTTTTCGTAGGTACAAATTTCCCTTCCTTATTCTTTATTAATTCTTCAACAACTTTTTCATCTAAAAATGACGCTTCACTACCCGAATCAATCATCCAATAACATTCCCTTTTTCCTATCTTGACTTTAATATGTGACAAACTAGTATTAATCGCGCTATCTGACTTATCATATAACAATGCATAACTTTCATTCTTTTTGGTTGGCCCTAACAAAAATCCTTACTACAAGCAAGTTCTGATTTGTTCTTTTGATCTATTTTTACTGAGTCTACATTAAAATTAGGCCTTGTATCTTTATATCTCGTACCTGTATATTTATTTTGTATTTTGATCTGTTACTCTATCTTTTCTATTATCTCTATCTGAACCATTTATTTCCCTATTCGGGGAAGCCATTTTATTTCTATTTATTTGAGTATGATCATTAAACATAGGTCTTTCAGATCTAAGAGGCATGTTGTGCAAATTAATTCTCGAATATTGATTTTTCTTAATATTATTTTCTGAATAACTATTATTATATCTACTGCCACGCTCTGCATCATCTAACCTTTTTTAATAACTCAAGAAACTGTTGCATATCAGTGATGTTATGTATAGCTACTGCCTGATTTACTTCAAAATCAAAATGTCTAACTAATTGTGAAACCAAATCGAAATCATTTATCTTTGGGGTCAAATCTTTTAATATGGAGTACCTCTTCATGACATAGGTCTCTCTTGTTTCATTAAGAAAAAATAATTGCACATCATGACAACGCATCGTCGCATAAAGAGAAACTAATAACTTAGTATTTGAAACGTCAGCACCATGGACCCTCCACTATACATTTAGCATCTTGTGATTTCTTTTTGTTTCCAAAAATTATAGAAAAAATGGCGAGGAATCACTTTTACGTCATCAGCTGAAGCAATGGAACAGTATGAAAACCTGATTTCTGAACTGTCTCAGGAAGCGTGGCATAATTGCTTTAAAGACTGGTTTCATCGAATGCAAAAATATATTATATAAATATATATAAAATATATAAAATCATTTAATTTTTTTAAAAACTGATCCTTATTTGATTTTCTTAAAATTGTCAGTGTTCCTCTCCTATTATGGTTACCATTTTTATATGTAGTACCAATATTATTTTGTTCCATGTATGGTATTGAACATTATTTGAAATTTTTTTTTTGTTACAGAATTCCTATTCAAATACCTACTGCAGAAAATCAGAATCGCAAAAGGTTAGTCTTTTTCAAAAACTACAATGTATTCGTAATGTTTATCAAGGATGTTCTCTTAATTTTAAACTCAATACAGTAAAACACAATATTTTATTTTGAAAATTTTCTTACGCTTTCTCAAACTATTCTAATCCTAGTAATACAGTTTTATCTTCGAAAAAGTTTTTAAAACAATTTCTCCATGTCTTTGGAGGTTCTCTTTCTAAAACATCAACATCTTCATTGACCAACAAATCTCCAGAACTTATCTTGGTGGACATCAAAAGAAATCTTTGTGTGCTAGCCTGTGATCATATGATCGATGATCCATCAATTCAAAATCATGCTTATTTAAATAATCCACTGAACGCTGTGGTGTGTCATTCAGAGTACCTCTTTCTTTCAGTCTTTCAAACCCTTTTCGCATTTTTTTTATAAAAACTAGACTGTTGCTTTTTTTCTAAGTGGAATGTATCCAATTTTCAATGCATGCATGTTACAACGTTATGAGTTATGAGTTCGGTAAACAATACGAGGATAAAAATGTCAAAGTGGCGTTACATCATTTGACACAATCTGTTTTCTAAGCTTACGTTAAATTATCAAGTATCCAATGAGGGTAGAGCTTCTGTACATCCAAATAATCATGCGAGATGTTTTAATTGCTTTCAAGTCAGTGTCTAGTATTGCTTGAATCGAAAGATCTTTGACAATCTTTCTCTATCTTATTGAACACAACCTCAATTTTTATGATTGATCAAATTGACTGCACTAGCTAGCTTCTCCAAATTGCAAGAAAGAACTTAAAACGCCTGAATATTTTTTCAATCTCTCTTAGTTTAGACTTATATCATATAAAATATCATAGTAAAATTTGTATTAATAAATTATTGTCTACTGGTTAGGTTTAACATTAAGAGAATGGCTCTGGAAATTTTATTTTTTAAAAAATTGTAGTAGGTATAGCAAACGCCAATTAAGTTGGCTCGAGGAGGGGTAAGCTCGCGCAGGATTAGAAGTAGTGGGGGGATTTGTTTTTGGTTTTACATCAAATGTCAGATAATTCTAACCTCTGAGCGTGTATCACTTTATGACCCCCTAGCAAAGACATTATGTTCCGTCAAACGTCAATGACAAATGTATTCTGACAATTACTTAAGTAGTGGGGGTGGACGTTTTTATAAACGGCTTCTGCGCACCCCTGCCTCGCGCCAACTTAATTGGCGCTTGCTATACATAGGTTATATGTCTACATAAGTATCCATTGTTTTATTTGTATTATATACTTTAATATTGTTTCCGTAAAAATAGTGAGCATTCCTAAATATCTGCTATTTGACATTTGACACAAAAGTAGCTTTAGTAAGGAAGGTATAACTTCTGTTTTTGAATTTTTTGAAAATCTAACTGTTACAATATGGCAGCAAGAGGTCGATATACGACGGAAAGTCAGTAATTAGGTCACAAAAAGGTATTATAAAAATAATTAGAGAAATAATTAGCTAAAAACAAGTTTTATTTTTCAACAAAGTCTCCATCTACATTAATACACTTATCCCATCGCTTTATCAATGCCCCAATGCCTGCTGCATAAAAGTGTTTGGGCTGGCGTCTGAACCACGTGCGTACCTCTTGTTGAACATCGTTGTCACCCTCGAAATGTTTGCCGCCAAGATGCTTTTTGTGTGGACCGAACAGATGATAGTCGCTTGGGCCCAGGTCGGGACTGTAAGACGGATGTTCAAGAAGTTCCCACCCTAATTGCGCAATTCTCGCCTGGGTCAAGTCGAATTGCATCCCGAAGCAACAACAAAACTCTACAGTATGATTCAGCAGTCACGTTCTCTTTTTTGTTCTGGAAATGGGCTAGGAGCACTCCCTGAGAATCCCAGAACACGGTAAGCATAACCTTACCAGCTGAGGGCACAACCTTAAATTTCTTTGTTGACGCCGGAGAAGGATGTTTCCATTGCATTGAAGCACGCTTTGTTTCGGGTTGGTAGTGGTGCACCCATGACTCATCACCAGTAACAATCCTGTTAAGCATGTTCTCCCCTTCCACTGTGTATCGAGAGAGGTGTTGCAAGGACAAGCCCATTCGAATTCTTCTGTGTTCCTCGGTCAGTTGTCTAGGTACCCACAGTGCGCAAACTTTTCGGAAATTCAAACGATCGTGCATCAGTTCGTAGGCTAAACCATGAGAACGCCCTATTGCAGTTGCTGTACCGTCTATTGTTACCCGCCTGTCAGTTCGAAACATCTCTTCCACCCGTCGAAGTGTTGCATCTGTCGAAATCTGAACGGGGCGGCCACTTCGTTCATCGTCAACAACTTTTGAGCGTCCTTGAGAGAATTTCTCGACCCAGTTATATACGGCTTTACGCGACAAACACTTTTCACCGTAAACAGGAGACATTTCCTTATGAATATCTTTTGCAGAAAGTCCTTTTGCCCAGAAAAAACGACAATAGCACGTTGCTCTTCCACAGTACAATCTTCGAGCACGGTCGCCATTTTAACACTGCCTGTGTTCGCGCACACCAACTGTTACTTGAGAATTATAAAGCTGGATTGTGGTGACACCTATTGACAAATAGGGAAACAACTCACTCCTATTTTCAGCTTTCCTACAGCAGTTTGTGACTTATTTAATGACTTTCCCTCGTACTATGGATAGAAAAAAATCTAATAAACGTATTCTTTACAAGAACTATAAACAATTACTAAGTTACTCACTGTAATAGAGAATAAAATAAGTAATAAAACGGCCGATATTTTTTGTTTTAGTACACAATGCGATCACATAATCACTCCAGTACCCTTTGGGTAATGTGGTGTTTGTACAATATATACAAAAAAGGGAGCAATTAATTTCCTATAACGCTAAAAGTTATTACGTTATGCTGACGTCAGGGTCTAATTTATTTACAAAGTAATTCCTATATAAATATTAAAATGAACGTTTAAATCATGATATCAACTTCTCTTTCAATTCGTGGGATTTAATTCCTAAATATATTTTAAGTTAATAAAATTATATTTCAATTTTCACGGTTTTATTAAATACAGGGTGTGTCCCATGACTTATGGGCCACACACAATAGACATAAGACTAGTTACTTTTAAAGTATTTTGCCTAAGTAAAATGTTTCAGTTTAAAAGGCAATGGAAAATCATGAAACCACAACGCAGTTTATTAAATATTAAATAATTGTTTTAATCTATTTTAATAAATGTTGAAAGGGTCCACGGTTAACTTCGACACATTTTCTTATGATTTTTATCAAATGACGTCTCACATCTGGAAAGATTTTGAGAATTTATAATAACAATGGCGGCTTCTTGAATTTTTGTTTAAGTGCTTCCCGTGTTTCGTCTTGATCAAGGTATACTAAAGCCTTCATGTGACCACACTGATAGAAATCTAACTGGTTACTATCTGGGCTACGATGTGGCAATTCACTACCATGACCAATTTATCGATGCGGAAAACGCTGATTTAAATGATTCGAACACTAAATGAAAAGTGTGATGACGCACCATCTTGCATGAACCATATATTTTGTCTTAATTGTAAAGGTATACATTCCAAAAGGCTAAGTAAATTGTTTTGTGAAAAATGCAAATATTTGTTCTCCATTAAGTCTCTGCGAAGTTGAAATGGGCCAATCAAGACATTGTTGATAATATCGTACCAAATATTTATCGAAAACTAATGCTGAAAATGTCCTTCTCTAGGTAGGCATGGATTTTCCAAAGCATAGTGATGATTATTTCACTTTCAGATCTTCTTTGACAAAATTCCAATCTGACTTACAAATCTCTTGGAAATTAAATTTTGAACGAGCGTAAAATGGTAGGTAAACAAATTTTCTGCATGGATGATTTTTGAGACGGTTATACCGATTCTCGTAGAAGCTTTCAAACGCCCAGTACCTAATTCATGATTTTTCGCGATTTTAACCAATATCTCTTCTGTTATCATTTTTGGTCGTCCGCCAGGATTTTTGTTATAAAACGAACCCGTTTCAGTGATTGAATATTCTTTGAAATATTTTTCGGTCTGGAATTATTCTGGCTCGGTAGAATTCTTCATACCTTCTAAGAACATTGTATTTTTCTCTGGCATAAACGCAGCGCATATCCCGTAAATCACGGTTAGAAAATTTATTAAGCCTCTGCATTTTTAATTGGAAAAGTTACAGTACCTGGATAATCTAAAAACTAGTTTTTGACGTATCTACATATGACAGGAAAAACTAGAAAACACACTTTGTGAATTTAATATTTTTTACCCATCGGCAAATTGTGTAACAGAGTATTCAAATGCGGAAATCTGGGGAACTGGTTGAAAATTAATTTCACTTTCAAAATCACTTTCAACATCCTGTATATTTTTAACCTGAAACATGTTACTTAGGCAAACTATATTGAAAATAAGTATTCTTATGTCTATTATCTCCAAACGTTGTATGGCCCATAAGTTATGGGACACTCTGTATAATGATTAATTTGAATTATTTTTGAAATGTATTATAAAATGTAATAATAAGCAAATTTTATACTTGATTGCTTTGTTAATACGAGTATATTATCAAGCTCAGATCTGTATTTACATGGAGTCGTTAGAAGCATGTTATTAAGCTAGTTATTTTTTTCTCTAATAAAAATAAAACACGTTTGAATAATTAAAAACACAAATAAAATATTATTAAAATTTATTTATATCATTATATAAAAAGAAATAAATACATTTACAGATAACAAAATTACATAAAAAAATGTATTTGTGAAAATTACTAAAATATTATGAATGCCAGGATGTAGCTTTAAATTTTGTAAAAATTGTATATTTTTTCTTAAAGAAAAGAAATTATAGAAAACGATTTTAAAATGAAAAGGAAATTGAAATAAGTATAGAGAAAATAACCTGTGTGTACAAGCGTGTACAAGTTGACATGTGAAGATTGTAAAAAGTGTCTATAGGTCAGACCGGAGGAACCTTCCGAACTAGAATAGCAGAACATGAAACAAGCTACAGGGATAAGAAGACAGATTCAATTTTTGCTAATCATTGTTTCGAATATAACCACAAATTCAATTCTAATTTTAAAATACTACATGTATTAGACAAAAGTAAGACAGCATGTTAGAAGCTTTAGAAAGTAATAAATTTCATAGTATAGGCATAATTTTAAATGACCAGCTAGAGGTAAATCACTCTCCCCTACTCAACTTAACACTACAATAGGTCCATCCCCTCTCAGATTAGAATTTTTCTTGATTTCGCCTAGTACTTCTTCCGCTGTAAAACACCCAATATCAAACGAAAAAGGATTCAGATCCATATCAAACTGATCAGGATAAGATTATGTTTAAAAATAAACTGGTTTCAAATACTCCGTTACATTCTTCTGCGTTGGATGCAATGATTCATGAATTTCCTTGTACAAATCTTTCAGTATATATAGTTTTGAAAACGTTATATAAAATACTGTGTTATACAACGTGTTTCAAAATAAGTTTCATCTCAGTAGGCACTGAGTAACTAGTACTTGCAAATTATTATAAGTCACTAGCCTTTTATTTATAACTAACTATTTATCTAATGTCATTTTGACATTTGCCATTTTGTGACAAGCAGTATAATTTTTTCTAACAAATATTTTTTTTTACTTAATAAATAATACTACTAAATGTGCATAATTTCTTAACGGAGAATGGCAATATTCCTACGAGGAAGGTAAGCGACAGTTTCACTAACAGAGTTGTGGATAATATCGCTTTACGTCATCACATTCGTCTAGTCGTGTAGAAGTTTCGGGCTACAGGATCTGTGTTAAAAGGCAAAAGTATTAGTAAACCACGTACACAGCAAAATATTGTTGAACACGTAGAAAACCTTGCTGGAGAAAACTCACATACACCAGTTCGTCGTTTATCAGTTCAAACGAACGTATCTTCTAGTATCATTCATAGAATTTCGAAGCGTCGTTTACATATTGCTATGAACTGTGGTTTTGATAATTAATTTACCACCATTCACGACAAATCTATCCAGCTAGGATATTCAGTCGGTTTACTTTCAAAATCGGACTGCTTTCCTCTCAGGGTTCCAATTGGAAACTTGGCTTTTCTCTTCTACAAATTTATAATGCGCCAGTAAAAGAGTATTGACAAATGTTATAATTATATTTCTTTAAGTTACTTGTAATCTTCTTGGAATAAGGTTAAATAATAATCACAATATAAAATTTAAATGAAAATTTAATACAAAAATCAAAAAAGAAAAAAAAAATCTTTATAAAGTATAAAGATTAATATTGCCTCATCTAACAATACTATAAAAGTAAAAATAACGCATGGAAATGACAGCTGCATGCGTGCAAAACCCTTTGTGATACCGAAAAAATAAAAAATAATAAATTACAAAGAAACTTTTTAATTTCTCCCAAGAGAACAAAATAAACAAACTATTTGACAGACCGAAACAAACTCTAAGGCATGTGCAACCACATGTGACAAAAAATGCCCTTGATATACCAACGTACTAAATTTTACAGTTACATAATTTTTTTACTAGAAATTTTAAAAACCTTCTTTGTTATTTATATGAAATAACTAAGACTAAATCAATACGATAATTAACACAATAGAAAATACAATATTCAGTTCATTCAAAATAATAATAAGATATCTTTTAATAATATATTACTTACGTAAAAAATATATTCAAGACACGTGAGTAAGAAAGTGTAAAATATAACAATTACGAGATCAACAAACTCGTATAAAATATCGGTAATGAATTAACAAAGCACCAACCACAATTAAATCAAAAATAAACCCGAAGTTACTTTATAAAAAAGATAAAGATTTATCTTTTTATAAACACGTCTTTCTTAACTCAGAATACACATGTCTCTCCTAACACTTGTGTCTGAGGATACAGCAAGCACGCAGGCTTCGTATAAAAAATACAGTTTTACAATCGTCCACAGCAGAACAAACGGGATGTTGAAACTGCGCAAGTCAAATATACACATAAATTCAAAATAATTGTCCATACATAAAATAATTAAATTTTTAAAAATATTTGTGGAGAAAAGTCCACAGGAATATGTATATACACAAAGTATCGATTGTTCAACAAATCTTACTTAGAGATCACATTAGTAGGCTTAATTATTGCAACTTCTTTCAAGAAAATTTAAATAATGGCGAAATTCTTGATCTAAGTTTTTTTACTGATGAAGCATGGTTTCATTTCAGCGGATTTATAAATAAACAAAATTACAGAACATGGTCTATAAACAATCCAAACAATCACATCGAAGTTCCTTTATATCCTGTTACAGTTGGAGTATGGTTAGTTGTATCTCGTCGTAGATAAATAGGACCGATAATTTTTCACAATAACATTAATAGCCAACGATATCCAGAACAGTTATTAACACTATTTTGAAATCAAGTGCAACGAGACGAATCCAATGGTGGTTACTTCCAGCATTATGTGGCTACTGCACATACAACTCGTGAAAATTTTGCGCTTTTAGAAGTTTACTTCCCATTTCGAATTATAAGCAGAGGCGTTTGGCCAGCGGGGTTACCAGATTTTATTCCGTTAAATTTTTCTATTTTCGAATTGCTAAAAATGAAGTATATAAGACAAGAATGAATAACTTAAATGACTTGATGTATACAATTATAATTAAATGTAATGAAATAACCAAATATGTTGCAGAATATTTTTGACAACATGAAACGTCGTATTGCATTATGCATTAAACAGAATGGTGACCATTTTAAATAATTGTTATAAATTATAAGAATTAAAATTTCTACAAATTAGTTATGTACCTCGGTTGTTTGATTGATATCCCATCTTTAAAGTTTTCTTATTAAATATTTTATTAATAATCTAATTGTACTTGTTACTAATTTCATCACCATATCTCTCAATGATAAATTTTACAGGGACAGGTAGATAACCTTGATACCATTTAATCTATATCTGCATTTCAAGAACGCAGAACATCATAATTTATAGGAGAAATTCATGGATGTAATTCTTTTTGAAGCACATTGTATAAAGTGTATCATGAAAAAAATATTAATTAGCGAACAAATAATTTTTCTTTATGGAAGATTATCGTATGAATCGATATAACTTCAGGAGAACCATCTAAATTTGTATGAGAAATATTTTAAGGTTGGGTATATAAAAAGATTCCTTTTGTATTATTTATAATAGTTTAATATTCGAAAAGAAAATTCTGTTGGGTATTAGATATTGCGCTAAATTAATAGGAATAATAAACTTCAATTACTTAATCATTTGTAGTTATTTAATATACAAATACCTACATATACTTGAATAGTTTTCATGCAGATGATGAATAGAGATATTTCCTATACAGATTATATTCTATCGTTGTACATGTTTATTATTCGTATACAGTACGTAGGTTCATTATTTGAAGTTTATATAAATTTTTATCCTTCATGTCAGATATCTGGTGTTCAAGTATATGTATATATATATATATTTAAAATCGCTGGACCACATACCAAGGGATTGCAGGTGTTCCGTGAATCTGGCCGACATCAATAGATATGCTGCCTGTAGACCGATATTTTACATAAACGATAAAATGAAGAATCCATTTTATCTGGGTTGAATTTATGAAATTTTAACTAGAAGCTGCGAACCTGTGTTTAAATGTATAACAAGAGAAGTCCATTATTTCCAAAATCAAAATATTACTGATAAACAGGATCGACGAATAAATGGCCGTACATTGAAAAAACTGCTTTGATACGCGAGAATATGAAACGTGTCCTCGTGCTCTTTAAAGAGCTACATTCATTAAATTAATTTCTTCCCTAAACTGAAAATGATGATGCGTGTTCAAGTGTTTATGTTACCTAAAAGTTGTAAAACCGCAATTAAAATCAAAGAGGTACATGTATTACACTGAAAAGGCGCATATTGCATAGCCAAACTTATTTTCCAAACTTTCTGTACTAAATTTTCACGTGTATTACGTTGCAATCGTTCAATATACCAGGGATATATGACGAGAATAAAAGTTTTTTTTTTTTTAATTTACATAATAATCTTTCAACTTCATATACTTAGTCCATCGATATTTCAACTCTTTTATGGTTTTCCAAAAATAGGATCTTTGAAACTATGAAAAATAGGCGTCTGTTTCAGTGATGACCCCCTTATCGTTGGATGAGACAACAATTCTAAATGTTGTTCGATCAATTAAGCGGTTTTTTCTCGCCTAATGGAATCTGTTTTTTTTTAAATTTAGCATTTAAATAGTCCAATATATTTGCATAACATGGTTCTGTAATCGTTGTTATCTTTTCAAAATAATCAATTTAGATAATGTATCGCTAATCCAAAACCATTCTAGACAATAACTTTTGCCTTCTTTGGAGCTAGTTTATCAAAGAAAGTCAATTGTTTCGACTGCTCTTTTGCTTTTATCCACAGTTACATGACGTCGCAAAAACTCACTTGTGCTTGTACATATTGAAACATTGCGTTGAAATTGTCACGCGATTTTGTGCTTGGTAGTAAACGCGGCACCCATCCTGCCGATACATTTTAATAACAAAGTATATATTCATCTATATGTGTATAGTATACTGGTAATCTTTGAAATAAAATGGAAAGATTAAATTATATTGAATATATACCCAAAATATTTTCCCAAAATTCCCTCTCATAAGCGAGAAAAAAATTAACGATAAAGAAATTTTGTTACGCCAATATGCGACTGAATATATCATAAATACTATCGGAGACGATATCTTAAAGTTGAACCACTATATAGTTTTGTTATTGTCTATCTCCCTTTAAGTATCGTTCTGTTGTCGATAGTTACGATTTGTCGATTAAAGATAATAGATTGTAACTTAAATGCTAGTAAAGTACACATATTACATGTTCTTTTAATGTATCATCCTTGAGACTTACGTACCAGGTTATTGAACCTTTACCCTATTAAAACTGAGACACGATGTTATAGGTCTTATAAATATAAACATTGCCGCCATATTTTATATTTCTAACAAAAAAGTTCTCGTAATACATATGCAATTTTAATATGATTTTTAATATAGGTTTGTAAATGAATGTAACATACATCTTAATTTTTAATTATTTACTTGAATGTATAAAAAGCTGGTTTTGTACGAGGTATTGACCTTAGCATACAGGATGTTATAAGTTTTTATAACATAGACAGCTGTTACGAAAGTAAACATGAACTGTGTGTGTTTGTGTGTGTAACTTCAATAAAAGTACATATTTACATTCCGAATATGTTGAATTCATAGGCGGAACGTGATACAATTTCCATAGGGTTTTTAATTTGGATTCATATTCTATATAATCACATCTTTCCATTTTCCATATATTGTCTTATTATTTCAAGGTTACTCTGTTTATGTGTATATATGTATATATATATATATATATAAATATATATATTGTTGTATTATACCTATGAAAGCCCCAGGAACAAGGAAACGCATTAAGTTGTTAAGCATAACCGTATAGAAGTGTCAAATATCAAATAAGTTAATTTCGCATTTTTCTTTTTGTAAATTCTTTTATTACATCAATAAAATTCTATTTTTCGATTTCGATTCATTGATATTTTGTATTTTCGAAGATATTTAATTTGTTTGATAGCATTAATTTTAGAGACATATCTCTTGATTGTGCTGTACCATTTGAATTTCAAATGGCGGGAAGACATAGACATGTATGTGTGCGCATAAGATAATAAGTTATATTTAAGACGTAAAGTAAACAATATAAAATTAATATTTAAAATTTTAAAAAATATGCAAGCGACAAAATCGTTTAAATTCATACATTTAGGAAAATTAAATTAAATTCAAATATCAACATAAAAATACACGTAGGGGAGGCTAGAAAAGAAAAAGTTGGCGTCTTTTTACCCGCATTCTAAAGTAAGCATCCATTTTCGAAAAGCTTCAGTTAAAAATTAGAAAAACAGAAAAATTGTATAACTTATCAATATTAATCGTTACAAAGAAACAGAAAGTATTTTTCTTCATAAAAAAAATTAAATAAAAATTTAACCTAATCAACATCTTTGAGGTTATTAAATTAAAAATTCCATCCAGAGAAGTTCCTATTGCCTGACCTTTCCAAAACGACCTAAAACCTGATAGCAGTATACCTAGAGTTATACAGAATATCCAAGTAACCTATCCACTACCATTTATGAATATTTATTTAATAATTTTTCGTAAAAGTACACATAAAAAGTTTTAACCAACAATATCGTTTTGGTATATTTTTTATTTGGGAATCGCTAGTATATGTTAATTAAAAACTTACCTTATAATACACGGTTCTCGTAGTATTAGCTTAGTATATAAAAACCGTTTATTTTCTTTTGTAATTAATTAAAACACTTTGAAACCTACGTATATAAGGCACTGTGATTGAACACGTGACCACTACAATTGAGATTCCTAATTACAGTTGTCTATACTGAAATTGATAATTAAATTAATAATTAAAAAGTTTATTTATACATTTAAAATGCACACTTGTTTTCTTTATCTATGAATAATATTTAGTAGTATTTTATTAACAGTTATTTACACCAGGGATATAAGCACCATTTACCTGCTCCTTAACCTTAAAAAGAAGCAAATAATTAAATAATTAAACCTTTGAATTAGCCGAAGCAACCTTTACTACCTAGAGATATTTAAACAATTAATCTCATAAATTGTGCTCTTAGCTATTATAAGAATAGTTGAAGTTAATCCAATAAAAATATTAATTAAATATATCTAAGATTCAGTCACTTTCGAGCGATATCTTATAATAAGCGACCCAACCCTTAGGCTTTGATTGATAAAGGTCAGTATCATTGCCCCAATAAAATTCAGTTTATAATTCAATTATTGAGTCACCATTATTACAATATTAATAACATAGCTCCAAGCTAATTATATATATGAGAAGGACAACCTTCTTCCTCTCTCCCTCGTTGCGATGGTAACTTTAAGAGTTAACTCTTGAAGTTACCATCGCAACGAGAAGATCCTCAAGAAAAAGGTGAAACTGATGTCACCGAAACGTCAGGAAGAAAGTTGTCCTTCTTAGGACGAAATCATCCAAACGCAGCGAAATATCCCAAAGAACAACGCTTCATATATATATATATATATATATATATATATATATATATATATATATATATATATATTATGATGATATGAATTGCGTTTAAGCTCAAATAAATAGTCAAAAGTTACAAATTGCTAAATCAGGTGAGTACGGCGGATGTTCTATGACTTTTATATTTTTTCCATCCAAAAACTGGGGATTAAAACTGCCTTATGGGACGATGCATTACAATGGTGGAGCATAATTCCCTTGTCTGGAACTCTACTGAACTCTTCAGGCAAACATTGTAACTGTCTTTTGTCCATCTAGCTTAATTGCATTTAGTAAGCCCGTACTTCTGAAGAATACCGCATTCATAACCTTTTTCATAGCTCGCTGCTTCTTAGTCATTGTAGGAGTTTTCTTTTCTTCGTATATACATACACGACTCTCTTGGCGGGTAGGAAGGTAGAAGTTTCGTCACCTGTCACTATTTTGGAACAAATTTGGTGCCTGCCATTATTTAAGAAATTTAAAGTTTCATGGCAAATTCTTGTATCACAAAGGTGATGCGGCACAAAACGATTTACTACTTTTTTTGAAATGCAGGTGATCGTGTTTGATTGTTTTAATAGCTGAGGATCCAATTTTGAGTTGATGCTCTATTACCGCATGAGTGGCTTTATTGTCCTCTTCAATTATTTTTTTAAGAGCAGCAATGTTTTTGTCTGTAACAGCTGTAGGAGGACGCCCTCCTCCTTTTTGATGCTGAACAGAATTCCTTTCGCGTTCAAATCCTGTATGCCATCGGTAAATTGTAGCCAAGGAAGGTGCTTGTTCATTAAAAACTCAATTAAAACTCTCTTTGTGTTTATAAGCGCTTAAAACTCTTTTAGAATCATAATAAATTATTATTCTAAAGTTCGTTAAAGTTCGGTTAATTCCATTTTCTTTTACGCTTAAAAAATAAGTAGCTGGGTTATAACAAGCGTAACTTCACCAGCAAAACGTCAAATGACAAATAAAGAGTTGCTCTAAATAAACACTGTATGATTGTTTTTCAGTCTACTAAATTTTCGTATTCTCAATAAATTCAGCTTATCCCTCGTATAATCTCACAAGGCATATATTTTAGTTTATAATTAGGATAGATTACAAATAATAAATGTGAAAATGATATTCAAATATACGTATACCTATGTAAAATTATAATTACGTTAAATTCAAAATAAGTTTAGAATTTTCATATTTTCCATTTGATGTTAATATAAATATGGATATAAAATACTTCTGGCAGTTAGTTTTCAATAGATATGTTGAGATCTTACTTTCAAATTGTATATTATATATTATGGTTTAAGTATTTAGTTAAATTTCTAAATGGAAATATATCAAAAATCTGCAAAAGATATAATATTTAAATTAGCAAATAAGTTATCATATAAATATTATTATATTTGTTTAAAAAATTTTTTTATATTCTAAAATTTCAAATTATTTATTTTTAATATTAAAAAGCTATAGTGTGTAAAAAATTGGGAAAATTTATATTTTTCTGTGAGAAAAGCACAAGCATTCAAAAAGGCATTAAATTGAGTAAATATTGTCTATACAGGGTGTCCAGAAACTCTCCTGACAAACGAAGACCGGAGATTCCTCTGATAATTTTAAGACAATTAAACCCAAATTCACCTAGTCCGAAAATGCTTCCTAAGGGATCTAGAGTTCTTTGAAGATGGCGCCTTGTATTTATTTTTTTTTAAATTCCTCCAGAACGCTTCTATTTAGAAAAACAAAAACTGGTATGCTTATTTATCCTCCAGAGATGAATCGATTCCATCAATTGCGAATTTCTAGTACCGGTCATAGGCGTCCGTTTTGGGTAGGTCAATGGTTATTTTAAGGCATAACTTTTTTGTCTTTAACTTTTAAGCATTTGTGACACTAGATTATTAAATTTTCAGGTATTCCAGTACTAAAAGGTACTCTTACTTTAAGTCGGTAGGATACACCGTTTTCTAGAAAAATCGATTTGTAAATTTTTCGTTTTTTCTTCATTAAAGTTCAATTTATTATGTACCTACTTACTTTTAGCGACGAAGTTGGCTTGGACTATCAAGGCAAGGATGAAAATTAATTTAATAAATTAAAAACAAATTATTTATTACAATGGAACGAAACTAACAAAAAAAGAACAAGTATCAAAGGTAGATAGTTGCAAAAGTTGCTCGATGTGATGACCAATAGTCTCTATGCATAAATTTACCCTTTTGCTTAGAGAACGCCGAATTCTTGCAAAAATTCCAAAGTTATTTCTAAATTCGTTGCAAGCACCTTGTATCCTTAGCCAGAGTTGTGCGCGATTTTGTATCGGAACGGAATAAACAAATGCTTTTATGTATCCCCAAACACAATAATCGCAAGGATTCAAATCCGGCGACCTTGCTGGCCAAGCAACTGGACCGCCTCTTCCAATCCAATGGTCTTCGTAGTTGTTATCTAGAAAGTCTCGTACATTCCTGCTAAAGTGGGCCGGACAGCCGTCCTGTAAAAACCATAAGTTTTGCCGAATATTTAAACGCACCTCTTCTAACAAATCAGGTAAAATATTTTGCAGGAAATGTAAGTAATCAGCACCATTTAAACGAGCAGGTAATTCCACAGGTCCAAGTAGATAATCGTCAACTACTCCTATCCAGACGTTTATGCTAAACCTATGCTGATTCTTAAATTCTTGAACAACGTGGGGATTGTCACCAACGTACGAATAATAATGTGCATTATGTACATTAAAAATTCCATTTTTTGAGAATGAAGCTTCGTCACCAAACAAAATGTTCCTGAAGAAATCTTCATCTTGATTTTTCTGATTTTGTAACCATCTAGCGAATTCTACGCGAGCAGGAAAATCTCCTTCTAGCAGTGCTTGCCCCTTTGTAAAATGAAAAGGATATAAATTTTCTTTGTGTAAGATATTTCCTACGGAAGATTTTGAAATTGTGGGGTACATGGCAGATAGTCTTCGAACGCTAATTTCTGGATTTTCCTCAACTTCCATTAATATAACATCTTCATGTTCTGCTGTTACATCATTATGTCTCCCTGTTTCATTATTTTTTGGGACCACTGAACCTGTTTCTCTTAATCGTTGATGAAGAGCTGTAAATGTTGAGTGAGTGGGATGATGACGATTGGGAAATTTTTCAGCGTATCTACGTTGCGCCGCTCGAGCGTTAAACCTCATTTCGCCATAAACTAAATGCATATCGGCGTATTCCTCATTAGTAAAAACCATTTTTTTTTAAATTGAAATCGTTGTGTTTGAATAACACAAAGTAAAAAATGAAAAGATAAACTTCGCGAACTGACAACAATTTGACAATGAAAAACGTAGGTTTTACTTCTGTTGGCAGTTCAGAGCTAACTATTGCAAAAAATAAAAAATTGAACTTTAATGAAGAAAAAACCAAAAATTTACAAATCGATTTTTCTAGAAAACGGTGTATCCTACCGACTTAAAGTAAGAGTACCTTTTAGTACTGGAATACCTGAAAATTTAATAATCTAGTGTCACAAATGCTTAAAAGTTAAAGACAAAAAAGTTATGCCTTAAAATAACCTTTGACCTACCCAAAACGGACGCCTATGACCGGTACTAGAAATTCGCAATTGATGGAATCGATTCATCTCTGGAGGATAAATAAGCATACCAGTTTTTGTTTTTCTAAATAGAAGCGTTCTGGAGGAATTTAAAAAAAAATGAATACAAGGCGCCATCTTCAAAGAACTCTAGCTCCCTTAGGAAGCATTTTCGGACTAGGTGAATTTGGGTTTAATTGTCTTAAAATTATCTGAGGAATCTCCGGTCTTCGTTTCTCAGGAGAGTTTCTGGACACCCTGTATAATGTCTATATACTATTGTTTATATACTAATTAAAAAAGTAATTTATAAAATTCAAGAAGAATAAGGTTAAATTAAAAAAAAAATGGTGAAAATCTTACTACGGTACAACTTAAAAAACCTGCGGAAACTCCAATATTATTAATCCTGTTGCCTAATATAGCATTACAAATTGTAAAAAGCTGTATCCAGAATTTACGAAGACATAATCAAATATCCTGCGGGTATTACGATTCAGATCTTCTTTGATCAAGTTTACCCACGCAATTGACTAGGTCACATCCAGAGATTTCATAGAAATCATTCGACATCAATTGGTAAATTGGTAAATTTCCCCATTTTATAAAACCACTTATTCGTAAGATACGACGAGGTGTTATTTGTTTTTGTCGTATTACTGAAATTCCGCCAATACGTGGGTTACGTTCGGTATTAGAAGTATGATGTAATGCGAGAACATTCTACAATTTCATAAAATGGTAAAATCTATTTGTACTTTTTTGTTATATTTTCTGCCTTTTTTGATACACTAATTTTACTATCTTAGATATATTTCAACCTTGAAGAAATACTATCCATCTTCTTTGAATTTGCTAAAAATATTTAAAATCGTCTTCGCACAAGGTAATTACTAGATAATTAAATGTTTTAAATAAATTATGTATTTTTCAATAAAATGTATTTAATTTAAGATTTAAGTATGAATGAAAAATCAGAAATATTTGACAATTGGAAAAATGCGTCCAAATACGTCACTGATGTATAACGGATTGCTTACTATGCGACCATACATTTATCCCTATGTGTAAAGCTAAAAGAAGAAAAATCAATGCATTATACCTATATGTAATAATAAGAGAACTCGGTATATTCCTTCGATGTAACTATATCCAATAAACATAACACGACAGTTACGAATGGACTGTTAGTAACTTGTTCTAGTAAGTACCTGACGAAGCCACTGCGCTGACGAAACAATTATTGTTTCACGAACAAATGTTTATTACTAAACTATTTACAAGAGAAAACTTTAATCTGATAATTTCGGCAACTCTGTTTAAACCAGAGGTGGTTCTTGATGACGTACGATGTAAGTTGCTCTACGGATGAGACTGCTACGAACAATTTCGGTTGCAGCTACTTGTTTCTCTATATACATGAGAGCTTAAACAAAGCAGTCTCATTCGTGCAGCAGCTTACATCATAGGTCATTAAGAACCGCCACTGGTTTAAACCATAAACTAGTTTTAACATATACGGGTCAGCATCCGTTACCATTAATAATACGTTGTGTTGGTATCTTCTTAAATAAAAAAAACTGTTTGAGCACTCATTGATAAACCGTCTAACTGTAAAATTGTTTGTTTTGTCAAGTACGTTTCATTGATCAAGTAACCATTGCCTGGTTAAGATTCATTCAAGCTACCCATAAGAAAATTTGCGATATATCGTCCTTTGGCATCAATGGATTCATCAAATGGAAACCAGATCGGTTTACTATCAATTCGCTTCTCAACGGCCGTCTTTAGAGATACATAATTTGAATTAACAAATTTTTTACGTGTGTTGAAGAAATAGGAATTTGAAAATCTGGAGAATAAATGTTAAACAATTTTTGTGATATAGGCTGGTTGAGTTTTTGCAGAGGAATATTTAAACTAACGAAGAGGTCACTCAAATCCTTACAAAATTCTCTTGAGGGGAGTTTTTTATTTCTTTCATATTAGTAAATAACTTTTGAACCATTGTGTGGAGGGGGAGGGGAGGAGGTTTAGTTTTTTTTCTTTTGAATTAATTTGAAATAATACATTTTAGATAATAAATGCAAAAACACTAAAAACCACCTAAATATTCGTGCAATCAATATGTATTTTGCATATAATTTAACCCCTAATTACACTGTCAGCAAATTTCATGTTTTTAAATATTTCTTTAGAAACTATGTACAATTTTTGTTTCTTTTATAATTCTAACAATAGTAATAACAACAAAATTATTCTGGAACGTCAGGTTTTGGAAAAATTACATTATACGGAGTTGTATTGTATCGTCCTGTCAAAAATGTTTTTCTTTTTACTTTTCCTTTATACTGTTCTTCGGCAGTTCCTGATATCAGTGTCCAACAATAATCAGCGAGCATTTCACTGTTCCATTTGCACTGGTAACATTGTTCAATAGCAACAATGTTTTGATGAAACCTTTCGCCGTGTTCATCACTCACGTCGCCGAGGTTCGGAGGAAAGAAATCCAGATGCAAGTGCAAAAAATGTATTTTAAGGCTCATGTTACAGCCCAATTTATGGTAACTTCTAAGAACTTAATTCCCATCAGGGTGTTTTTCACTAAACTAATTCATAAGTTTTTTTGGGAATACATTGCACTTTGACAAAGAAATGTTACTGGTTTACTGGTTAAATTCGTGCATACACATGGTTGGGGAAGAGTAAACCCAAAAGCTATTCTTGGGGCTTTGCGGGCTTTAAATAAATTGACAATTACAATTGATTAATTAATTTTTATCTAACGAAAACTTAGTTGGAGAGAAAAATAAAGTTAAAATTCCAAATCTTTGACTCATTTCACATAATATAACATGAAAAGAAAAAATTAATAAATAATAATAATAAAATGAATTATTTGTATTAAATAATTGCGGCTGCTGGCGAAATATCATTAAAGGTCCAGGACGTGTGTGATGTGTGCTTACATAAATATGCTACAACTTACTAACTAAATAAAACACAACAACGTTATCCTAAAAGTTTGTGTTTGGTATTTACATGAAAGAAATTGATCGTTGATATATTTAAAGTAATTAAATAAAAGTAATATGCACAAGGAGCGGTAAATAAGTAATTAAAAATTAACACACAAAAGATACTGAAAAGAATGTTAAATTAGGCAGTAAATTAAATGTGAATTAATTTTGAGTAATATAAAATAACCTCTGTATAGAACAATAAAGAGTTACCTGCTGAAGCGTATGTTTGTCGGCCACGGATGTGCGGAGATATACTTGGACAAGTATGGAGAGCGATGTTTGGCCGGAGGACGAACAAATTAATTAGGAAAATCAATTAAATTAATGTGGATTAAATAAGGAATAATAAATACCGAACAATACAGGTTACCTTAGAAGCGATGGAGGCCGGGCGGTGTGGCGTGTTGCATGCTGGGACAGCACGTAAGCAAGATGTGTATCTTACGGAGGATCTGAGCAGAAGATTGATTTTGTATCGGAGTAACACTGGCCTAGAAAAAAGGTTTTTATTGACCTAAGTTGAGAGAGAGTAAATCGAAGTTGTCGATGTCTTGACTAATGAATTAATAACAAGCACGAGCTACTAACTAAGAGGTCGTGATGTCGATGACATAAATATCACTAAAATATCCTTTGTGAGACAAGCTTTCAAATGATATGAGGCACCATATATAAAAGAAGACGTACGTAATTAAATTTAAACTTAAGTTTAAAAACGAAATGTATAAAGGCTTGACTGTTCAAAGCAGGGAGATGTCGAAGGGTCTATCGGCTAGGCGCAAGAACAAAAGAAAGTCTCTATTTGCAAACGAATTGATAGATAGAAAAATTTATAAATGAAGTTTAATATTTTAAAATGTGGAATATTTAAAGAAATAAATATAATTTAAAAATAGAATTAAACATTCTTATATATGCAAAGCGTAACAATATGAGGATTATTTTAAAAAACAATGCATCTAAAAGCTTTATTGGTTGCTGGGATCCAGGATGATACAAATTTTCCGTTTTGCCAAGAATATTATGGTGAGCACGTTAGTGCGTACCATCTTTATATGTAACAACATACTTTGAAACATACTTGAGTAGGTAAACCTACCAATTTTGTATAATACAAAAGTATTTTTAATAATATATAATATTATTAAAAATGGGGTGTGAAGAACACAATACAAGTTCATATGTATTTTTGAATGTATCTTCTCCAAAGACGTAGATACGTATTTCACATTTCTACATGATTATAAATACGCCCCTGTTGGAGAAGAGACACATTCAACAAAACATAACTACCTAGCTATCTCGCAGATATTATTAAGACAGAGCGTGAAGGAATATTCAGCGCTGTCTCTATACTAATCGCAGAACTAGCCGGGTGTTCCTAATAGTCGGTAACCACCGTATCTATAAAAAACTGTGTTATCGTGTCTTCACTACTTGTCGGCGTAAACCGAATACGTATATAACAACATAATTTGAAACATACTTGAGTAGGTAAACCTACCAAATTTGTATAATACAAAAGTATTTTTAATAATATATAATATTATTAAAAATGGGGTGTGAAGAACACAATACAAGTTCTTATGTATTTTTGAATGTATCTTCTCCAAAGACGTAGATACGTATTTCACATTTCTACATGATTATCAATACGCCCCTGTTAATAATATTATATATTATTAAAAATACTTTTGTATTATACAAAATTGGTAGGTTTACCTACTCAAGTATGTTTCAAATTATGTTGTTATATACGTATTCGGTTTACGCCGACAAGTAGTGAAGACACGATAATACAGTTTTTTATAGATACGGTTGTTACCGACTATAAGGAACACCCGGCTAGTTCTGCGATTATTATAGAGACAGCGCTGAATATTCCTTCACGCTCTGTCTTAATAATATCTGCGAGATAGCTAGGTAGTTATGTTTTGTTGAATGTGTCTCTTCTGTATTGATGTGTGTATTGATAATCATGTAGAAATGTGAAATACGTATCTACGTCTTTGGAGAAGATACATTCAAAAATACATATGAACTTGTATTGTGTTCTTCACACCGCATTTTTAATAAAATTATATATTATTAAAAATATCTTTATATGTATATCTGATAGTGGTTTGCGCATATTTAAAAAAAATCTAAGAAAATTTTGTCTTTTTTTGTGTTCAAATATTGATTAAGTCAACACTCCTCGCATTTAAAGCTGCAAAAAAAATTAAATTGTGTGGATTATTTTATTATATTTCACGATAACTTTCGAAAAATTGGATAAGAATAATTCGGTTACATGGCATATTTTAATAATTTTTCGATTATTGTATTTATATATTCGAATAATTTAAAATGTCAACGCTAGGTACTTTCTTTTGCTTCACGAATAGAAACGAAATTGCGTAGAAGCTTGGAAGATAGAGACGATATGACTGACAGACAGGATACATGGGCACGTGCAATAACGATTCGTCGAAGTGGACGTCACTCAGTCAATTTTTAGATGGCGCCCCGTGGTCGATCCGGGCTCAGACAAGCGGAAGTAATGACGAACTGTTAATATGGCGCCGGAAGCACCTGAGCGAGCGGACAGTCAACGCAAGCACTTCATGATCGAACGAGCCGAAAGACGGATGAACGAACGGTCCCTTAATACAGGAACTGTTCACTCATGAGATTCCTGCTGAGTAGGTAGCGCAATCACATGCTTGACAATCTCTGTATAAGCACACACTTCAAATCACATTTAGTGATTTGGTAAATATGTAATTTCCAATAGTTTAAATTAATTAACAAGAAGAAAATTAATAAATTTGTTGTTTTGAAATAATATGAATGTTTATATAGAGTAATGTTGCATTAAATTGTATTAAGGTTTAGATATATTTACTGTACAACAAACCCTTCGGATTATTTAGAACTATAGAATGATTGTTAATAGGCAGTGTTAGGAAACAATATCCTGATTTAGAGTTAAATAAACTACTCAAAAATGAATAAGGAATTTTTACTTTTTTGTATTTTTTAGATAGTATGGGTAAATATTTCTAGTGTATTATATTAGATACATAATTGTTCACAACAATTTAAAATTTTCAAGTATATTTATTCAGAAAAATCGTTAGATTACTAAGAAATTATCAAAAATGAAATAAGCAACATTTTTAACAATAGCTAAAATAAACATTTTTCTGTAAGAATTAATTCTAAAATCGTGTATAATGGCCACGGACATCTCTCACAGCTGTACATCTTCGGGGCATACTCATAATGCAATTATTAATGTGTTCTTGTGACACTCTTCTCCAACACAGCGGTAAAATTTCCCGCAAGTGTTGCACGTTAACTGGGGGTGGATTTTGTTCGTTGACCTGTTCTTGAAGTCTGTCCCAAATGTGCTCAATTGGATTCAAGTCGGGAGACGTTTGGTGGTAAAGGTAGATGGTTAATATGGAGGTCATTTATTGCTTGCATTACAATTTGTGCACGATGAGGTCTTGCATTATCATCAATAAAAACCATGTTTTCATCCACAGCCTCACGGAGGTCGGCCACATATTGCTGAATAATGTCATCTCTGTATATGTGTTCATTGACATTGTTATCAAAGAGATGGAGGTTCGTACGTCCATTCAAACCAATGCCCGCCCACCCCATGGTACCACCGCCGCCAAAAGGCACCACAGCTTTTGTAAACTCGCGTCAATAACTGTCTCCTCGAGTTCTCCAGACCCTACGATTATCACTAAATAGCAGAATCTGGATTCATCGGTATATAAACCATGCTCCCATTGAAAATTTTCTGCTAGTCGTTGGTTAACCCAAGTTCTTCTAGCCATTCTATTGGCATTAGTTAATTTTGGGCTTCCCACAGGCCTGCAGCTATGAAGATCCATTTCCCTCAGACGGTTTCTGATGGTTTGATGAAACTCTAACTCCAGTGGCGGCACGTAACTGTGTTTGCAACCATACAGCACTTCTAAACGGATTCATCCTTGTCTGAATTCGTATGTAGCGGTCTTGTCTCTGATTTGTTTTCCTCTCAAATCCACCACCGGGTCTTCTCCTTGCAGATCCTATCTGTTGGAATCTTGTTAGAGCCCTACTAACAACACGTGGAGACACATTAAAAATTGCGGCAATTTCTGCACCAGATTGCCCTCGCTGATGCAATAACGCAATTAAATCAAAAGTTTCTTTACTTAAATGACGTCTTGGCATCGTCAAAATGTGAAATGACGTTTAAAATGAATAATACTTGTCAAAAAATTCGATTTTTATAATTTTGTATTGTAAATTAATTTAAGGTTAAAATACAAGATTCAATATTTTATCACACAGAAAAGACATTTACCAAATAAAATGTCCACAAACGACTGTGGGCCTTCTAATTTATCTATAGTTTGAAAAAATACGTTAAATTTAATCGAATTAATTAGATCTGTTAAAAAAAGATCTAATTCCCTATTCATTTTTCAGTAGTTTATTACACTATAAATATTGTAATTGTAAAAGGAAAAATATGAGTTCTACGATGCACTATTAACATAAAAGGGATACAAATATACTAATGGTAGACTTAAATTCAATAGTAGTAAAATATAATTCAAACAGTGAAGAAGTGATGGGGAAGAAGATGTAGGCAAGATAAATGAAAATGGAAATCTATTTGTTGAGTTTTGCGTGACAAATAACCTAATAATACAGTGCGAAAAATATATAGTATAGGATACTACAATTGTAATAGGCAATACTACAACTGACCATTACTATAGCGACTATAGTTTCTTAAAGTAATTACTTGTATAAATTGCTTAGAACTTATGTACAAAAGTAGTATTGTGTATAAATAAATAATATTTCCTTCTTTATTTTATTATCCCACTTTTACCTTTCGGTGTTGCTGGGTAGAATGCCCCAAACCTTATATTATAATTTTTTTAATTAATCACCCATTCAGCTATTGACCACGATAATATCCGTTTGACTAGTCAATCACAATACTCTAACCCTGATTATACTAATGTATTGTCTGTTGTCAATTATGTATAATATTATTATACTTGTATCGCCTCTGATTTATTTATCAGCGTAGAAATCCTTAGAGTACATGTAGTGAGTATGTACAATCATAAAAAATGTCCCTTTCATTTATGTAACAAAGAAGCTAACAAAATCTTGATGATAATACAGTCGGTTTACGATTTTTTTCTATCTGGGCTAGTATTTTCAATTTTGTACAAAAATTGCTAGCCAAAAGTAACAGAAAAAAATTATTAGAAGTACGTTTCGAGTTTATTATGAAAACAAAACTTATTTTTACCTACTTTTTCAGTAAAAACACACTTAATACTGGAATTGTTTACTTAAATTCCCCGTGAATTACATGTGTAACACAATCTTAAATCATTTTACATGCCTAATCGAGAACCTTTTCCTTTATTTGAAATTGGGAAAATAATTTCCTTTTTTTGTTCATTCAAAATTACTTGAAAGTGTGAATCACTAATGCAGTTTTAATGTGAATATTACTAATATCTCCGATAACTAATTCCAAATGTTTCACTAATAGTTAAATTAAAAAAATTAAAATTAATAAAGAATTTCTGACATACTCACAACAAGACTTTTTACATCTTTTTACACGAGACAAACAGAAATTTCGACCCTGAAGCTCTCCTATGTTTTATCAACCTGCCTTTATATCAAAAACCTTTATTCGGTTTAGATGGATGCTCGGATTAATAATTCGTGCAGTCAAATTAGCGTTTCCATTTTCTACGTCTTTGTTCTCGCAAGCTAGTTAGAACATAATACGGAATAATAATAATAATTTTTATTGTTGTAAATTTACAAAAGTCAATTTAAATTGTCAATACAGTATATATAAAATATACTAAAAGCAACGGTCGTAATAAAAACAAGATAGACAAACAACACAGATCACTATAATAAAGACCAAGAACACATATCTTATATCACACAACAGCTTAAAGCAACACAGAAAAATCACAGGCAAAATATTCCTCAACAGTATACAGGGACTGGTCCACAAGCCATTTCTTCAATACAGAATGGAATTTACGCCAATGCAGGTCTTTTATTTCACTTGGCAGCTTGTTATATACTTTAATGTCCAAATGGTTCTTGCTAAATTGCGTTTTATTTATTCTGTGAAAAGGAATGGTGATGTTTCTTCCATTTCTGGTGTTATAATGGTGAAAGTCTTTATTTTTAGTAAAATTTGTTTGCTTTTCGTGGACATAATCAAGACAGGAAAGTATGATGGTACAATCAGAATGTTGTGGTATTTGAATAGGTCCCTGCAGCTGGTTCTTCCGGAAACTCCATTTAAGGCTCTGACACCATCTTTTTGTATTTTAAACACTTCGATTTTGCATGAAACCCCCCACAATAAATTACCGTATGATGCTCGACCCTGAAAATTTCTGAAATAAGCAGTTCTTGCATCCTTCTAAGTCCCAATTAGCCTTAACCTTGTAATTGTATAAACTGCAGTTGCTAATCGCCTACAACTATGGACGATATGGCAAGTGCAGCAGATGTCGTTGGTAACATGAATTCCCAAAAACTTAAGGGTAGGTTTTGGATCACTTATCACTTGTCTTAACCGAAGTCGTCACTCTGTCTTTATGAATTTGTTCTTTCGTCGCTTTTCAATTCAATTAAAACCTTGGCTAATTCCTCGATTGTGTACTTTTAATGGATTTATTTCCCACTTCTGATGCTAGAAACACGCACACAAAAATTCAAAAATAATTATTAAATCAGATAGGACTGTACGATAGATACTGACCAAGGTTGATTATCATGCGACTACCCTTTTCTTAAATACGATAGCCATATTTTCTATATAACGTCCTCAAAAAACTAACTTACAAATAACTACGTAACTGCATCAGGTATATAACAATTTATACGCTATATAACGTATGTTCATTTGAAAAGTCAATCTAGGTTACTTTGAAAAGTTGATAGAATAAGACGAATGTATATTAGTATGTGTTTGTTGTTCCGTAAACGTAAATCCAAATGACATTTGATAATGTCAATCACATTTGTTATTTATTTGTATGTATGAAACTGTTAAAATATACGACTTCGTAGGTTAAGTAGTAAATGTTGATTTACGACATACTTCAAAATGTTCTCAGTAAATCACATGCTACTAGATTTACTTTTCAAATGAACACCCGTTACTATATTTGTAGAAAATGCAGGGAGTAAACCCGTTGAAACTAAGGTGTTTCAAATTTTTTGTTGTTCTCTACATTTACGATCTGCCCTCTTGCTTTTATGACAACTTTACGTTTATATTACGAGAAGAATTATACATTAAACAATCAACGGTAAGTGTCATTCAAATCAAATTATTTTGCACCCTTTACACTTTACATTTGTAGGAAAATGCTGGAAAATACGAGGTGTATTGTCCATGTCTACAGTTACAGACGTGTATATTATTGCATGTTTGTTCCATTTGTAACAAATGCGTAATACGTGTTTAATGTATTGATATACTTAAACCTTTTTTTGTAGATAATAAGTGGATAGATATTATCACAACTTATAGAACAAACAATTAAAAAAAGAATCCACCAAATATACACAACACTGCAGACACCAATAGCAATTTAAACAATGAACCAACGTATATCACGATTCCATATGTTCCACACTTATCAGAAAAAATAAAACATACTTTAAAAAATATGATATAGCTACAACATATAAACTTAGCAATACTAATAAGCACCTATCTTCAAAACTAAAACCTAAAATAGAGAAAAATCGGAAACACATGTCATCTATAAAATACCAATTCGCGATTGCGATAGTTACTACATAGGCCAAACTAAACAATATTTACACAAAAGTATACAAGCCCAGAATTACTCCAAAACAGATAAAACTGCTTTGCTTACACACGAACTGCAACGCGATCGCCATTTCGATTTTGAAAACACAGATAATCGATAAAGAAGAACACACAATTAAAAGGGAAATTAAAGAAATGATTAATATTAGACAGGAAAAAAATTCAATTAGCAACAGAAGTGACATTAAAAATCTAAGCAGTATATACTAACTTAATAATGTAGAATGACGGTCTGCAATTTACCATCATGCATATATACAATTGTTATATAAATATCTATCATATGTTATTTAAATATTTGCACACTGACTTATTATGCTGACAGTCCCAAGTTTAGATCCGGGACTAGGCTGACCGATTAGATTTTCGCGATTTTCCTTCTTGTTCTAGGCGAATGCCGACAGCTGAACATCTTAAGTCGCTCCACAGACGAAGACATAATAATAACTCATGGTTTGCCAATGCTCCCTGTAATTGGCGCCAATCTGTTATTATTATAAACTTGAATGAATTTTTGAATAATGTAATTTTATCCATGACAACTTCACACATATAAATATGATATTAATATACTGTCATTTATAATTTAAAATTCTTTGAAAAAGGCAGTAATTGCCGAAACATTAAGATTATTTTAAATATATACATATTAAAGTAAAACAGACCTTAAATCGCCGACTATCTAAATCTATTATATATATATTATATATTATATATATAATTAAAATTCGGCTAAGCGGTCAATTAAAAAACTCCTTTATTAAATTACCCTATATTTCGCGACAGACTTTGTCGCTTCTTCTGGGGTAAAAAATGTAGAGTTAATCATGAATTGAAAATGATTAATCATTTTTATATTTTGTACGTCAATTTTATTATTTTTTAACTCTACATTTTTTACCCCAGAAGAAGCGACAAAGTCTGTCGCGAAATATAGGGTAATTTAATAAAGGAGTTTTTTAATTGACCGCTTACCCGGGTTTTAATTAATTTTTGATATATATATATATATATATATATGAACTTCATGTGTATGAGAATTAATAATTATTAAATCTCATTTTACATGCGATTGTCGCTATAATTTGTTGCATTTAATTCTACAATTCGGCAAATCACTTTTGCCCTAGATTGTAGACGCAACAAGCCGCGACATCAACTGTACAAGTTGTCAGTACAAATGAAAAATTTTGTGAAAAACTTATCTGCGCGGAATGTGCATATATCGATATTTCACTGTTTTTTACAGATCATCAGTGCACCTTACCGAAGACAGACATGTTATTCACTTCTATACTACGTGTATATATACGAACTGTAATGAACTTCATGTGTATGAGAATTAATAATTATTAAATCTCATTTTACATGCGATTGTCGCTATAATTTGTTGCATTTAATTCTACAATTCGGCAAATCACTTTTGCCCTAGATTGTAGACGCAACAAGCCGCGACATCAACTGTACAAGTTGTCAGTACAAATGAAAAATTTTGTGAAAAACTTATCTGCGCGGAATGTGCATATATCGATATTTCACTGTTTTTTACAGATCATCAGTGCACCTTACCGAAGACAGACATGTTATTCACTTCTATACTACGTGTATATATACGAACTGTAATGAACTTCATGTGTATGAGAATTAATAATTATTAAATCTCATTTTACATGCGATTGTCGCTATAATTTGTTGCATTTAATTCTACAATTCGGCAAATCACTTTTGCCCTAGATTGTAGACGCAACAAGCCGCGACATCAACTGTACAAGTTGTCAGTACAAATGAAAAATTTTGTGAAAAACTTATCTGCGCGGAATGTGCATATATCGATATTTCACTGTTTTTTACAGATCATCAGTGCACCTTACCGAAGACAGACATGTTATTCACTTCTATACTACGTGTATATATACGAACTGTAATGAACTTCATGTGTATGAGAATTAATAATTATTAAATCTCATTTTACATGCGTATTTTAATTGTAGAATTAAATGCAACAAATTATAGCGACAATCGCATGTAAAATGAGATTTAATAATTATTAATTCTCATACACATGAAGTTCATTACAGTTCGTATATATACACGTAGTATAGAAGTGAATAACATGTCTGTCTTCGGTAAGGTGCACTGATGATCTGTAAAAAACAGTGAAATATCGATATATGCACATTCCGCGCAGATAAGTTTTTCACAAAATTTTTCATTTGTACTGACAACTTGTACAGTTGATGTCGCGGCTTGTTGCGTCTACAATCTAGGGCAAAAGTGATTTGTCGAATTGTAGAATTAAATGCAACAAATTATAGCGACAATCGCATGTAAAATGAGATTTAATAATTATTAATTCTCATACACATGAAGTTCATTACAGTTCGTATATATACACGTAGTATAGAAGTGAATAACATGTCTGTCTTCGGTAAGGTGCACTGATGATCTGTAAAAAACAGTGAAATATCGATATATGCACATTCCGCGCAGATAAGTTTTTCACAAAATTTTTCATTTGTACTGACAACTTGTACAGTTGATGTCGCGGCTTGTTGCGTCTACAATCTAGGGCAAAAGTGATTTGTCGAATTGTAGAATTAAATGCAACAAATTATAGCGACAATCGCATGTAAAATGAGATTTAATAATTATTAATTCTCATACACATGAAGTTCATTACAGTTCGTATATATACACGTAGTATAGAAGTGAATAACATGTCTGTCTTCGGTAAGGTGCACTGATGATCTGTAAAAAACAGTGAAATATCGATATATGCACATTCCGCGCAGATAAGTTTTTCACAAAATTTTTCATTTGTACTGACAACTTGTACAGTTGATGTCGCGGCTTGTTGCGTCTACAATCTAGGGCAAAAGTGATTTGCCGAATTGTAGAATTAAATGCAACAAATTATAGCGACAATCGCATGTAAAATGAGATTTAATAATTATTAATTCTCATACACATGAAGTTCATTACAGTTCGTATATATACACGTAGTATAGAAGTGAATAACATGTCTGTCTTCGGTAAGGTGCACTGATGATCTGTAAAAAACAGTGAAATATCGATATATGCACATTCCGCGCAGATAAGTTTTTCACAAAATTTTTCATATATATATATATATATATATATATATATATATATATATATATATATATATATATATGTCCGAAAAATATCGTTCCTGCTAAAGGAATTAAAACAACCAAGGATTGCTTAGTTAAATGCCAAAACAAAATAACATTATTGTCTTCCCATGTCAAATAATTATTTATACTTTCAACTAAAGATATATATTATACATCCTCAACGTATTTTATATAAAACAAAAACATTTTTAATAATAAAAAAAATATTAATAAAAATCGCGTGTAAAGAACACAATACAAGTCATATTTATGTGTAAATATCTCTCCAGACATGCAGAAACGTGTTTCACCTTACTATAGATTCATCAGTACATGTTGCTGGGGAGATACTTTCACCATAAATAACACCCTTACTACATTACAAAAGAAGAAAAAGATTCAGTGCTTCTCATTCACTAATGCCAACATCATGATCGCCTAAACATTTCTCCAGCATGTACTGAGGATTCTATAGTAAGATTAAACACGTGTTTGCATGTCTGGAGAGACTCCGTCACACAAATATGAACTTGTATTGTGTTCTCCATATTTTTATATTATTAAAAAGGTTTTTGTATTATTCTACAATATACTTGATATCACACCTTCTAATTCTTTTATTTTATGGAGGAGTATACATCAAAATTAGAAAACAAACAAGCATACTAGAAGGTTATTATTAAAAAACATATACAGTGCTTCTCAAAAGTCCCCCCCCCCCTCTTATCTTTGGAACGATTATACATTCACAAGTGAAATTTGGAAACTGAATATTATAGATTATAAACTTCCCTACTAGTGATGATAGATGACGAAATCGTCATAGATGACGTCACAAGGCCATTGTGACCAATAATTTTAAATGGAACGCTACGGCAAGCGACACCTCTTTTAAAAGGTATAGAAAAAACCTATTCAATGATACTAATTTTGTTTGTTTGAGGCAATTTTAATGGCTCATTAGTAAACATGAAAATTTAAATTCCATTCAGTATGATATTAAATACAGATTTAAGAAATAGTATGTACTTAAAGAAATTGCTCGAAGTGACCTCCATTTACTTCCTGACAGTAAAATATCCTATTTTTAAACTCTTCTCGTACTTCTTCAAATGTGTCTGCGGAAACAGCCTCATATTCTGCAACAATACGTTGTTTTAAAACGTCAATATTGTCAAGTTCAGTGACGTGAACCTTCGATTTAAGGTACCCCCACAGAAAAAAATCCAAAGGTGTGAGGTCCGGTGATCGAGGTGGCCATTCCGTTGAACCTCGTCGTCCAATCCATCTACCAGGATACTCCTCATGCAAATACCGTCTTACTGCACTATAATAGTGTGCAGGAGCACCATCCTGTTGGAATGTTATTTCCAAATTGCCGAATTCATCTGGATTATCTTCCAAAATTTCCTAGGAAACCACATCGTTGGGTCTCTTTTTTTAAATACTAATTTAACTGGTGAGGTTTATCTGGAGATGTTGCAAAACGCAATAGAACCGCTAATCCTTGAAATTTTGGAAGATAATCCAGATGAATTCGGAAACAGCCTCATATTCTGCAACAATACGTTGTTTTAAAACGTCAATATTGTCAAGTTCAGTGGCGTCAACCTTCGATTTAAGGTACCCCCACAGAAAAAAATCCAAAGGTGTGAGGTTCGGTGATCGAGGTGGCCATTCCGTTGAACCTCGTCGTCCAATCCATCTACCAGGATACTCCTCATGCAAATACCGTCTTACTGCACCATAATAGTGTGCAGGAGCACCATCCTGTTGGAATGTTATTTCCAAATTGCCGAATTCATCTGGATTATCTTCCAAAATTTCCTGGGAAACCACATGGTTGGGTCTCTTTTTTTAAATACTAACTTAACTGGTGAGGTTTATCTGGAGATGTTGCAAAACGCAATAGAACCGCTAATCCTTGAAATTTTGGAAGATAATCCAGATGAATTCGGCAATTTGGAAATAACATTCCAACAGGATGGTGCTCCTGCACACTATTACGGTGCAGTAAGACGGTATTTGCATGAGGAGTATCCTGGTAGATGGATTGGACGACGAGGTTCAACGGAATGGCCACCTCGATCACCGGACCTCACACCTTTGGATTTTTTTCTGTGGGGGTACCTTAAATCGAAGGTTTACGCCACTGAACTTGACAATATTGACGTTTTAAAATAACGTATTGTTGCAGAATGTGAGGCTGTTTCCGCAGACACATTTGAAGAAGTACGAGAAGAGTTTAAAAATAGGATATTTTACTGTCAGGAAGTAAATGGAGGTCACTTCGAGCAATTTCTTTAAGTACATACTATTTCTTAAATCTGTATTTAATATCATACTGAATGGAATTTAAATTTTCATGTTTACTAATGAGCCATTAAAACTGCCTCAAACACAAACAAAGTTAGTATCATTAAATAGGTTTTGTCGATACCTTTTAGAAGAGGTGTCGCTTGCCGTAGCGTTCCATTTAAAATTATTGGTCCCAATGGCCTTGTGACGTCATCTATAACGATTTCGTCATCTATAATCACTAGTAGGGAAGTTTATAGCCTATAATATTCAGTTTCCAAATTTCACTTGTGAATGTATAATCGTTCCAAAGATAAGAGGGGGGGAGGGGACTTTTGAGAAGCACTGTATAAGAACACATACCAAAAGAACAGAATGATTTCGAAATATTATACAAAGGATTCGGAACATTAAAAGCCTATTTGGTCTATTAATATAAATTTCTAATAAAGTAGTAGTCGCGTCGATTCTCTTTTTTTGAAACATGTTTCGAGTCATATTGACAAAAACGCTACAACTGCAATCAGTCTGACAAGGGCTCAAGCAGCTTTTATTTGCGATTTGGTTCGTCTAAAATGTATATGTTTTTTCCTTTTCTACATTTAAAACATAATTTGATTCCGACATCTTATTTCATCTCGGAACTAATGATATCGGGAAAAGACACATTGTTAGTATGTCTAATTCATTAAATTGTTATAGGAAATGAGGGAAGCATTTTAATATATAGCACTGAAACAGAGAAAACGCTACTTATAGATTTATGATATTTATATCGAGAAATTGCACTAAATGAATTTATGAAATAATTGAGAGCTTAACATTTAAAGATGTATTATAATTGAGACTTTAAACTGTTATTTGCATGCTTATTATAATTATTAATGAAAACTGGGCACTGGAAAATCCAAGAAACTATTTTACATCGATTTAATTACCCAGTATATAGATTTTGTTTTGGAGTTTTAGTTCTTTAATCAATTAATAATTGACATTACTTGTTAACAACATATATCTAACATTACTAACTTATTAATGTTGTCAGGCCAATTAGAGGAAATAAAATATAATTGGATCAATGTAAAACGTGAATCCCATAATGCATCCTTTCTACTTGGGAAACAATCAGAAATCATTAGGTGACAGATCTGAACTATAATGCGAATGGCCTATTACTTCAATGTTTTGAGCATTAAAATACTAGTCATTCGAGCAGCAGTGTGGGACCTAGCGGTTTATCGATAAGATGGCCCGTCCTCTTGAAGAATTTTCGAGAATATTTTGGAGAACTTGAGATAAACGAACTATAGTATACTATATTGCATTAACAGTATAACGGTTCTCCAAAACTACAGCGAAAATATATCTATTAATGTGGTGACCATCTTTTTGCTTCCGCCTTTTGCTTGAATAACTTTCGCTGGACTCGTGTTCAGAGATTCAAACTGCTAAATGTTTTTTTACGCCAACTAAGAAATACTTTTCGCCAAATACCCAATTGATTTCTTCAAGACATTAACTACTGCTAAAAACACGTTTTAAAGTGCCTATAAAAAGTGCACCTTTATAATGCTCTTCATTCAATTCCGCAAATAATCACTTTTTTGTAAGAGAAAACGTATTGAAAGTTACATCAATAATAAGTTGATAAAGAAGTTAATTCATTTATTGATTTAGCGTATAGCTTACATGAATTTAAATCTATACAGAACAGGGTTAAATTTTAAAATCAAGGCCATTTATCAGCCCAACACATTTCACCTCCATTTGCTGGAAGGGGGCGCTCAACTGTAATATGATCAATTGTTTGGAGAGGCACTCCGCAATCGCTACTCGGTGCCTCAGTCAGTCCTCATTTCAGAATTAGTCGCGATAGATGCCGTGGTACGTTCTTATTTAATTGGGCCTTCCATTCTTAACGAGGCAACTCCATTCCTAGTAAGGGTATGACAGGATCGGTGATATAGCCCGCTCGAGTGGGTTTAAAAGCTTCCCAATACTCTCTCCATCTCTCGTTTGGTTTGAAATTTTTTGCTATAAGTTGTTCTGCTAGCAGTAGCGGAGGAGATCTAGATTTAAGCCTCGACAGGCCGGCATCAGACAGGTCATTTAGGCTGTCATTTAGACAGACTGCGTACTGAGAGGTTGGAATTTAATATTATTTTATTATATTCTCTCGCCCGGCTTTCCTGTCTCCGGATGGTGAGAGGTGTAATATGGCTTAGAGCGGGGAGCCAGGGTAGAGGTGTACTTTTTAGGCAACCGCTAATTATTTTCATGATCTCATTGAGTTTGATTTTGATGTTCTTTACGTGGCAGCTGTTACCCCAGACTAAGAGCTGATGTTTAAAGGGTTAATGCGTTTGTGCCCCCAGCAGTACCGCAGAGTTTGTGGATAATGTCATATTATATATTCGGGATTAGTCGGCGAAGTATTTTCCTAGCACAGACAGATCTTCTGACGTCCTCTGTATGTCATTAGTCTCTTTATGGTTTTACTCGGGGATGCAAGAGCCAAGTCATCGACATATCCAGACTTTTTTGACTTTGCGTGTGGTATGTCAGAAGTATACAGATTAAACAGGACAGCTGCAAGTACCGTTCCTTGAGGCAGTCTATTATTAAGATGTCTCATTTTACTCTTCTTCTCTCCTGTTATTATTTGGAAGAGCCTGTCGAAAAGCATGTTGTATAAAGATGCTATTCGGCTGCATGGTACTACGTTGAGAAATTAGTAGAGAAAGTCTTCTCTCGAAACCATATCATACGCCGCAGTCAGGTCAACATATACCATAGTTATCTTCTGCCGTTTTTGCAGTCTTGCCTCAATGTGCATTTTTAAGCTGAGCATCTGGTCAACACAACTACGATGGGGACTGGACCAAGCCTGGTCAACGAGAATATGCTTCAATATCAACGGGCTCGGTCGGTTTAATAGTAGTCTTTCCAAAATCTTATAACATGAACTTAATGAGGCTATCGTACCAAAGCTTTCAGGCAGATTCATGGGTTTGTTCAGTTTCAGGACTACAATTATTTTGAATTTCTTGAGATCTGTTGGGATATGTCCTCTCAATAGGATGTCTGAGGAATTCAGAATGGATTCCGTCGAATCCAGGTGCTTTGCCAGATTTAGTGTCTCAGTGCGTTATCTACCTTTCTGTACCGTGAATGGTCTGGAGTATTTAGGATGGGTGCACGGAGTGTCAGTTGTTTCTTAATGTCTGCGTTCTATTGTTTTGTATTTGTGACCTTAAACAGTGTTTCAATTCGTGCAGCAATTTGGTCAGCTGCTACTTCCAGTTGGCCACGAGTCGATAGGTTGGAGTCACCTGGTTTGCTCAGGAGACTCTAAGCTTTCCTACTAGATCTTTTGAAGTCCATACTAAATAGATAAAGAAACTGATAAGTGTGATTAAGGTTTTCCTAATGATTAGTAATTCTTTTAATGAATAATATTACAACGAAAGTTTTAATTTGTTATGGAAGGTAATTTACTTGAATACTTCGCAAAATAATTTTATGTAAATATTTTCTAGCAAAGACAATTTAAAATTTAATTGTAACTATAATTAAACAAATAATATTTAATTAGCAAATTTTCGATTTCGTAAAATAAGTTTTATTTTATAGCCTGACTGAAATACTTAATTTTTTTCGTAACAGTAGAAAATGTTTATTAATATTAAAATTCGAATTAGTACAATTGACATTCGCGTTTCAAGGAAAAATATTTTATTTCGCGAGTATCAATTTTGACACCATTATTGCCAAAAAATGTTCTTAATAATTGCGTGCACGCTGTGACTCTTTTAGTAGCCTCACAACACTTGCAATATTAGGGAAAACGACGCAGGACAACAAACACGTTATTGAATCGGCACAGTGTGTACGGCAGCGACGACGTGTGTCAGATATAGAAGTGAACACGAAGCCTGACACAATGAACCTTTAGATTACATTGTAACCGGGCTGGAGCTACAAACGCCCTATTCGAACACACCATACCTATTCCCCACACCAAAACTTGCCTTCCATTACCGCAAGACAGAAGCTAATTTACTATCAATTCACTTCAAACATCATATTTTATCTCGACGACTATAGAAAGTTTACACGCCTTGTATCTGTGCAATTCTCCCTTACTATAGTGTAGTCCTACCCGACGAACCTAGATTTCTCTGTGAACACGTTGTTACTGTTGTTTCTGTACAAATGTGGGTTGGCGTTTCATATCTTAAAATGGCACATCCGACTTTTGGTTCTCATTGTTTGCGAAGAAAGGCTTGATTCGAATTCGCAACATATCTGTCACTCTTTCTGAAAGAAGTTCCTTTTTCATGTGAATATAATACAGAGGAAAAATAGTGTACTATCCAAATATATATGTACATATTCGACAGACAAAATAAGAATAATATGTCGTGAAGTGAATAATCACGTAAGTTTTCAGAAAAAGAAGATATTCCAATATATGATGCTTATACGTAAGGGTCGGATTATAAGCACTAAAAGATCGCAAAAATATTCATGCAAATATGCACTTAAATATACATTTAAATATGTACTTAATTTGTCTTTTTAGTCAAATACTTAAATTTTTTTACTCTCTTAAACATAATTAATATACATAGTCTAACAGCAGCTTTATTACTTTATCGTAATTACTTATCGTAATCGTTATTATAATTTACCTTATTATTATTATAATTACCTATAATACAGGTCGACACAATTTTTGCTGAATGAACACAGTTCATATTTTCTGATTCCTTACTTGAAGGAAGCTTTCAAACCAGCCCTAGCTTTGCTTCATCGGCTACATTTATCAGAAATTTTTCTTTAATTTTCCACCTGGATACACAGTGTTTCTCGAAGGTAACGGATAAATTCTATAAAATGGTTGAAAAAAATGTTTTAGAGAAATTCCCGTACATGTCGATTTTTATTTTAAAGTCTTCATTCAAAGATATAATTTTCTACTCCCCATCCCTTAATCCCAGGACGCCCTTAATCCCTTAAAAAAAATCCCTTAAATCCCAACTTTAAAAATTCAAATAGCAAAGAACTCTCATTGTGATACCCCATTTGATCTTTTTATGCTAAAAACAATCAAAAAAGTTTTTTAAAATCGGTTGATAAATAACTGACATGTTCAACAAAAATGTATTTAAATGAAATAAAACATCAAATTAAAAAAAAATATATTCGAAAAATAAAACAAAAATCAAATTAAATGTCCAAATTGCTGTCCGTTAACGGCGAGGCAATCTCCTAATGTAGAGACAAATGCTTGCTGAATATTGCCTACCATTTTTGGGGCGATGGCACGCACGTATTTCTTACACGTTAACCTTTTGGGGATGTTGCGTATTCGCCTCCGTCATTCGTTTTGGATTTTCAACCGCCCCAAAACGGCAATTTTGCTTATTAATGGTACCATTTGATGATGAATGCAAGATTTGCATTGGAGAGCTCCATCATTGTCTACCAAAATTGCGCTCGTCAATCAAAATCATCATCTGACAGCTCTTGCACCAAGTTCACTTTGTAGGGATGAACATTTTCCTTATGAAGCAGTCTGAACCCTGTATTTTTTTACATATTAAGATGTGAAGCGACTTCCACGAGGGTTGAATGTGAATTTTGCTGCACCATTAACAAGGCATCCAATTGTCTATCTTCATTTAAAGCCGATGGACGTCCGGCCTTAAGTTTATCTCGTACATGTCCAAGATCACGAAATTTGTTCTTAATTCGATTTACCGTTGATTGCGATATTGAAGGACGGTTTGGGTGAGATTCATTGAACAAAGTACGGACTTGTTCATGAGTGCGAATTCTATCTCCATACCCAATCATCATTAGAATTTCGATTCTTTCAGTTTCATTGTTATTTCTATCTATCTTATTTCCCGAATAACATACACTCCACTTCGTAATGTCAAGAAATTGTATTTGATATTTAACTACAAACAATTTGCAATTGATTTGATCATTTATACGAATATAGGCACATTCATTGCAATACATTTTGGATGAATATGTCAGTTATTTATCAACTGATTTTAAAAAAAAACTTTTTTCTATAGTTTCTAGCATAAAAAATGCTATCAAACGAGGTATCACAAGGAGGACTTTGCTATTTGAATTTTTTTAAGTTGGGTTTGCTAGCGCTTGGAGCTTGAGTGGTGTGGGAGAAAATTATATCCTTAAATGAAGATTTTAAAAGAAAAATCGACCTGTACTAGCACTTTTATAAAACTTTTTTGCAACCATTTTATAGAATTTATCCGTTACTTTCGGGAAGCACTGTATATGTATGAATACTCTAAATTCAAATCTGATGTCAATTTTCCTCTATCGAGCTAGGTTTTTATACAAAATCAAATCAAATGTAATAATGTACTTACAAATAATAATAATAGTAATAATAATATTTATTGCCCAATAGTCAACACCAATTACAGGACAATAATAAATAATTTATAATGAATATATACTTAATTATAAATTTAAATTAACTAACACTTAAATAACACTCACACAAAATAACAAAAAAATGATATATTTAATTACACATACACACATAAGTTAGTTTCTTTTTGAATTGTGAAAGATATCTTTGAAATAATTATCCGCTATTCTGCACATATTATACAAGGGTAAGTTTGTGAACAAATTGGTTCTCGGCGTCGGAAACAGAAATATTGAAACATGTCCAGATGGATAGCATGGGACGTGGAAGTCCAGTTTAAGTAGTAGATCACTGCAGTTAATAATCCCATTCAGTAGCTTACACAGAAAGATGGATTGATGTCTTTGTCTCCGTTCATGAAGGGATTGAAAACCATTACGTTCTAATAATTATAGTTGACACCCCTAAATGGATATTGACCGTCAATATATATCAAAAATCGTCGTTGTATCTTCTCAATTCTTAATTGATAACAGACGTATTGTAGTGACAAGACAATGGAACAATACTCCAAACAGCTCAAAACAAAAGCGAAATATAAGGACTTTGGAGTCCTACAGTCACTAAATTGTCTGGAACTGCGTATTATAAATCCTAATCGTTTCGAAGCCGTTGTAGAAACATATTCAATATGATTCCTGAAGCTCAACCATCGGCCAAAAACTACACCCAGGTCTTTAAACACATCAACCTTAGATAAAACTTTTTTATTAATATTATGAGGAAATGGGTGCAATTTTTCTAGTACCTATAGGTAATGACCAGACATTTATTGATATTTAATTTCAAGCTATTATCCCGACATTATTGAGATAAAACGTCGAAAATCTCCTGCAAGACTCGAACATCGCTCTCACACAATATAGAATAATATATTTTGATATCATGAACATAAGCCAATGAAGGACATTTAAGAATACCAAGAAAATCTTCTGTATACGTTATAAATAATAATGGGCCTAAGTTCGAGCCCTGAGGTACATCCGATCGTGAGAATAATACCCATTGTAAAAAAGATCGACTTAATCCATTTGATAAATAACCTTCCATTAATTGCTGGAAGCCAGGCGACGTGCCAAAATAATTAAATTAATTAAAATAATTAATACAAAATTGTTTCTGCATGTTTAATTAACCGAAATATTAATGACTATATTGAGAAAAAGATAATTATGTGTCAATAAATAATAATTACAATCTTATCCCTAACAAGTTTCTTCCCATCCCTCGATTCCGTTTCCTAACTGCTCTAAATAAGGACAGTGATTGTTTCAAATTTTTTCTTACAAAGTTTCCAAAGAAAACTGAAATTAAAGTAGCAGCAGGTAATTTCGAGGGGCCTCAGATTTGTGAACTTATGCAGAATGAGACCTTTCCTCAGTCGATATACGAGTTAGAGAAGTCAGCATGGATGCCATGCAAACGAGTGTCAGAGAACTTTCTTGGTAACAATAAGTCTGAGAACTATAAAAAAACTGTGGAGGAAATGTAACATTTTAGAGATTTAGCATGTAGAATGAGTATTAAAGTGCATTTTCTCTATAGCCATATTGATTAATTTCCTGAAAATCTTGGTGCACGAGTTAAGAACAAGGCAAGGAGTTTAACAAAGGTATTAAAACTATCGAAACATGCTACCAAGGCCATTGCCATGTGCAATGATGGCTGACTACTGTTGGTGTTTGAAAAGAGACTAGTGAAAGACATAAGAGAGCTTCGACAGAAACGAAGTTTGCTTTTCCCCAAAAATAAAAAGCTAGAAATTCATAATTATTGACACATAGTTATCCTTTTTTAATATATTCATTAATATTTCAGTTAATTAAACCTGCAGAAATAGTTTTGTATTAGCTTTATGTGTTTAATAGATTTGTAATATTTCATTGAAAACATAAATACTTTATTACATTTGATTTGATTTTGTATGAAAACCTAGGCCGATAAAGGAAAATTTAAAACAAATTTGAATTTAGGGTATTTGTATTATATATATATCCAGATGGAAAAAAAGCGCGCAAAAGAATTTTTTGTGGGCCTGTGTAATTAATACATACGTGGGGCGTTTTTATGTTCCCGAACTAGGCAGTCTTGAATTTCAATGCATTGTCCTTTTTTAAAATCATATATGCCTTGGTAACGTGTATGCGAATTTACAAAATAATTTGCAACATTGTTAATTTTATTGTGTCAGTTTGTGTTGTCGCTATTATGATTTTATATAAAAATGAATAAAATTGAATATAGAGTCGTATGCAAAATAAGGGAAAGTTTCAAAACTTATTCTAGAAGAAATGAGGGCTATATACGGCAATTATTATCATTGTAAGTCAACATGGTCGAGAATAATTGAATGATGACCCCGTACACGCCGCCCTAATAATGTGATCACTTCAGATGTTGCTGAAAAACCAAGTGTTTGGTACTGAAAGAATCGAGATTAAAGAAGCAACAATTAGCAGGGTTACTAGATGTTTCAGAAACTAGGGTCTTTGGAATTCTACTCGAATACCTTGAGTTGCGGTTGCCACGAATGCTTTCGCCATTGCAAATGCGTGTCCGGGTAGAGACGAATGGACAATTCTTAGCGCCTTTTGGGCCCGAATCAGATTTAATTATCGACCGACATGTCACTGGAGATGAAACTTGGGTCTATTATTATGATACAGAAAGAGTCGGTGTGTAGCATATTAAGGGCGAGCCCTCAATGTGCTACCCCAAGAAGTTTAAAGTCACCCCTTTTGCAGGAATAATAACGGCAATTGGTTTTTAGGACTGCCAAAGAAATTTGTTTATTAAATAGATGAATAAGAGTAGTCCAGTAAACGAAAAATATCATACAAGTTTTATGCATCGTCTCAGAGACTCTATTAAACTGAAAAGACGCGGAAATCTCTTTTTCCAAAACCTGCTCTTGCTGATTGTGGCTTCGAGGAAATTGAACACCTATCTTATAGAACTCAAAAAAATACTTGGGGGGATAAAATTTAGGGACGATGACGAACATAAAGCAGCTGTAGAGAATCATTTTGGAGAGAAACTAAAAAATATTTTTACGATTTTTATGTAGTACCTGTTTTCAACAGCAAGGAAACTATATTGAAAATTAAATCTTTATGCTCTAATCTTTTGTTTTCATGCCTAGTCCGAGAAGATAGTCTCGTATAGTCTGTCCATAGATATAACGATTTGACGTCAAATAACAAGAAAATAATTTTCTAATGTGTAAATATTTTAATTAGGCACCCTGCGGGAGGATTTAGAGAAATGAAAACAGTGACTATAATATCGGCATAGAAACCAAAGAAGTTTCTATGCCGATATTATAAAGATCGGTACCTGTTACAAGGAGGAGTCGGGATGTATTAATTTCCGTAAATTTATTATTTAGAAGAAAATCCTCTAACCTAATAGTTTCGGTAACTCTATTTAAACCATGAGCTAAAAAAGTACAGCGAATTAGATTTGGATAAAATACTTTTAGGTTTTGAGCTGCTTTTAACATATATGGGGTAGAGTCAGTCACCATTAATAATACGTTGTCTGTTGGTATGTTCTTTGGTAAATAAAACTTGTTTAAGCACTCGTTAATAAATGCATAAATATGTCTTTATACTTCATGTCATAGAACGAAAAATCTGTAAGAGATTTACTTTCTGCCCATGGCATAAAACTGATTTTTTGTAGTGGAGGTTCACCGGACTGAACTTATCGAATATTCCTGGTCGCTCTTAAAACCTAAAATAAAAAAAGTATCCTGACACAAATATCAATATATTAAAGTAAAGAATTACGGAAATTTGTGGAAATGCTCGGAATATTAAAAATGCAATTATTAATTGTACTTATAGCACGCCTCCACATATACAAAAATTAATAAAACTGAAAGGTGTACTAAATATTAACTTTATATGTATACTGCATAGTTTTTCAACCTGGGGTCGCGGTGATGTTAAAGGAAGGGGGGGGGGGGTAGCCTAAACAATTATGAGATATCATTTGATGAGAAAAAATAATTTAATATGAGCATTTTACTTACAATAAGTACACATGTAAAGAAAGGAAATTAATGTGATGGTTGCATTTGTTTTTCAATTAAAAGTTTCTCCATACGTAAATCTACGTTGAAAACAGACAAAAGCAAATTGTTTTCGAGTAATAAGAGACGATTCTTGTATTTAATTTCGATTTTGGCGCAACCGTAGACAAAAACCGCTTTTCACAGAGATAAGATGTGGCAAACGTGATTAATATTTTCAATGCTTCCGTAAATAAAATTTCTATATTCATTTCGACCGGCAAACCAAGACATTTCGTTGAGTTCGTCGTAAATCTCAACTGGTAACTTAGCACCGCCAACAACGGTTTCACTACACAGATTCGGTAGCCATCTCTTCTAGAAATCATCTTTATCTTCTGGGAAATACTCCGTCAACTGAGTATTTATCTCACGTAAATGCATCTTCATGCAGTTCAAACTGTGGTGAATAATAGCGTCAAATTTTTCGTAATATAACCCGTAGGAAGTAAAATCATATTCAAATTTTTGCTTTGAAGGCGAATAATCCAGATATCAATCTTCTTAATGAAAGTGTGAACTTTGTCTGTCATTAATAAATAAAGTGTTTCTATTTTGCGTTCGTAATGAACTCTGTATGACACCAAAGCAATATCGAAATGAGCGTCATTTCGATACGCTTTTTTCATTTTTCAATGTTGACGTTGTTCGAACTTATTGCTGTCATTTGATTTTAAGAATTTAAGTACATTTGACAAAATGATATATGTAGAAAATAAAGACGCTACACAAACAACGTATATTGAACACAATTGACAACAAGATAGGTATATTAGTTCCTATGTCACTCATGTTTATATTTTTAAATAAAATATCAAGTAACGTTAAAGAAAATAAATAAATAATGTCTCACGGATAGCAAGATTTAAAATTTGAAAATGTCAAGTATCAATGTGACCAACTGCATACTTTATATGAAAATAAAACTAAACTGAACTCGTGCCACTATTTGATCGTTATTTTAATTCACACTCAAATCGTTTAAGTGCGAAAATACGAGGAATGTACAATATTTACTGTCCTTGGTATAGTAGCCGTTGAAATAAACATTACACATCAACACCATTCATTCGCTGTTTATCTGTCAAACAAAGTGCCAAAGTTGAGTCGTGTAGCTGTATTTGTTAAAAAGTTGTCTTGAGTTAAAATAGAAGCTGCTCTAAGATTTTGAAAAATGGAGAAAGACGAACTTCACGCTGTCATTAAATAACTGAAAAAGAAAGGTTTAGCGCCACAATTAATTTATGAAGATATAGTTAGTGTACTTGGGGATGATTTGCCTTCATATCAGGTGGTGAAGAATTGATTTTGAGAATTTCTATGTGGAAGAGCAACTTGCGAACATGCAAAAGGTGCTGGTCGGCCCCAAACTGTGTGCATTCAAATGTTGGTCGTGTCTGTGATTTGATTAAACAAGATCGTCGGTTAACTAGTAGACGTTTAGCAGAGTTAACAGGCTTTTCAAACGGTATAACTGGAACAATAATCAATGACTATTTGGGACTTCATAAGGTGTCTGCAAGATGGGTAGCCCGAATGTTGACACCCGAACAAAAGCGAGGGAGAGTCACGACTTCAGATGCGAATCTGAGAATTTAAAATTGTTTAACAGTGATAAAAAAAAATTTCTGAATCGTTTTGTTACCGTTGATGAAACCTGGGTTCACCACTTCGATCCCGAGTCGAAAGTTCAAAGCAAGGAGTGGCGACATCGAGGACTTCCACCACCATGCAATTTTAAGGTCCAACTCTCGGCGGGTAAGATTATTACCACCATTTTCTGAGATGCTAAAGGAATTTTATTAATTGATTACCTGGAACGAGGACATACAATCACGGATCTGTTTTACGCTACACTAATTAATCAACTTCATGATTGCATCAAAGAAAAAAAAAGAGAAAAGTTGGTGCGTGGAATTTTGTTTCATCAAGATAATGCTCCAGTGCATAAGAGTTTTGTTTTGTTAAGTGCAATTAACAATGACGGTTTCGAACTGATAGACCATCCACCATACTCACCTGACCTAGCTCCTAGTGATTTTTATTTATTTTCAAAACGATGACGAGGTTATGACAGCAGTTGAAGAATTCTTCTGTGATCAAGACCTCGAGTTTTTTCAAAAAGCTGTAAATATGTTAGAACTTTGATGGAATAAGTGTCTTCAAGTGCAGGGTGACTATGTTGAAAAATAATATTGTCTTATATGTTAGGGGCCATAAATACTGTACATCAGCTAAGTAACACAGCAACAACATACACCAATATGATGTAAAAAAATGAGAATGGCGTTTGTTTCTCCTGGAAAAATAATTAACTTCTGTATGAAAAAGAAAAGATTTTTTTATTTTCGCGCATTTCATCGCATAGTTCAGCAAACAGTATGTTCTGTAACGACCGGCTTTTAATAAAATTCACCATTTTTACAGCTTCACAAAGAATTTGATTGAGATTTTCCGGCATGTTTTTGGCGACAAAAGCATTTCTGTGAAGGAAGCAGTTCGTCAATTCCACCCTTGGTGTAAGACGATCCTTTAATAATTTCATTAATCTACTGTTATCTTTCCTATTATCGCCTTTGCACCATCACTACATACTGCAATACATTTTATCCAATCTATGTTAGTATAGTTTCAAGTAGCTCCATAAAAAACATCAGAAAGATATTGTCCTATTGCATGACCCAGCACTGTTTTACAAAACAGCATATTTTCTTTGATTGATGTGTCCCTATCACATTCATACCTTACAAAACATAAAAACTGAGACATGTTTGCTACATCTGTTGAGTCATCAAATTGAGTACTAAAAAATTCACTTGAATTCACTTGCTGAATTATCTGATCGCGAACATCGGCAGCACGTCATCAATTCACCTTGATGTTGTGTTCGTTAGAAAGCGAAGTTTTTTTCAATTTTTTTTGCTCTTTCCGCGCCTATTAAAACACTGAACATATGACTACTACCTACTGACCATATGAGGAGTGTCGCAGTTAAGAAGGCTGAGAATCGCTGGTGTACTGTATAATAGAAATGTCCTTGTTGAATAAAGGTTATGTACTAAATATTACGCCATTTTGTATTTTATTTCTTAAACATATTAGGAGTTTCTAATTCGATAGACCCGTTTTTCAGATATATTGGATTTAATGTTAGATTTCTGTGCTATTATTATTGCTTCAATTCTGCTAATTATAAGTTTGTTATTTTTATTAGTAGATTTATCAAATTTCATGTAAAAAAAGCGATAATATTTAGGACCGCATTACTAATTTTAATGTTTTGTCTATTGAAATTCAAAGTTGTATTTGGAAGTTAACGTCGATGAACATCCCAGACAAATCAAATTCTTGACGGTTCCGTCGGTCTCTCTTTTCGATTGGTAAAAACACATGCTTTGTGGTAATTACGATTACACTTTTTCTTACAAAAAAATATAGTCGTATCTTCTTATATTCGCAAAATACGCACACGTGGTCGCGGTATTGAATATACTACGAGGAAAGGCGAAAATAACACGTGTAAGAAAAAAAGGAGACTGAAATAAGAGTTCGCAGCATAGGTAATAAGAGGAGGATAATGACAGATGAAACATTAAAGTCATTACAGATATCATAAAAAAAAACAGTGGTATGTTCATGTGAGCGGAGTAACGAGATTAATTGAACAAGGCACAAGGCGCCGTAGAGGAAAGGCGAAACTAACACGTGTAAGAAAAAAAGGAGACTGAAATAAGAGTTCGCAGGATAGGTAACAAGAGGAGGATAATGATAGATGAAACATTAAAGTCATAACAGATATCATAAAAAAAAACAGGTGGCATGATCATGTGAGCGGAGATTTCAGAGGAGTGTTGTATGTAAGTCTAATGCTAAAGTGGAGAAAGTCGAGAAGAATAAAACAAAAATCAGATATTTTTTGGAAAAACCTCTAAATACAGACACTTCTGTAGAGGGCACCTCTAAATAACGAACAATTTTTCTTTCACGAACGCTCTAGAAAACAGATGCGGACACTCTATTTTTCACCAAGACACGAAAATATATGTAAAATTACATGTTATTAGTAGAGAGATAAATATTCGGAATTATCTAATGGATATTATTTTACTATACAGGTATCCTTGAATGAAATAAAGAGACAACAAATATAAATGAAAACATGTAATTATGTAGAATATAAATTCAAAATATACTCAATTACGACGCGAACTTTGAAATTCTAAAACACGCATATGAATTAAAAATATTCCGAATGTGTATAAATAATAAATATCTCACACACACACACATACGCCATAGCGTATGTTTACATACGTAACAGCTGAACGAGATGCACAAACTATTATTGTTGATCAACTTTAAGATATCGTCTCTGATACCTTTATAATCGCGCAGTGGTGTGACAAAATTATTTTAAAGATCTTTGTAATTTTTTTTTCGTGCTTATGAGAGGGAATTTTGTGAAGATATTTTGGATTTATATTCTACAGGGTGGTACTTAATTTCTTCGAGAAATTTTAGGGTGCGATTCCTTGGGTAATCTCGAGAGAAATAGTTCCTATAAACATTTGTCCTAAAGTTGTAGAGATACAGGCTGATTAATTTTTCACAAAAAAAAAATTTTATTTCATAAATTTAGTTTTAGTTTAATTAATTTTAAAGTTCGTACCTACAAATATTTTTTTGTAATTATGGTGAATTATACAAATGCTGAAATGGCAGACATGCATTTTGTGTACGGTCTAGCTAATGGAAATAGTTATGAAGCAAGGCGTATTTACCAACAAAAATATCCTCGACGACTTGTACCTTGTGCGGAAACCTTCAGTAATATTCACCGTCGTCTAGCAGAAACTGGTACATTTGAGAGAAACAAAAATACTCCCGGAAGACCTCAAACTAAAAGAACACCCGATTTAGAGGAACCTGTTCTGCAGATAATCGATGAACATCCAGAAACCAGTACAAGGAAGATTGCTGTAACGGTAAACGCAAGCCATCAAACCATCTTAAGGATATTACACGATCAACAATTATATCCTTTCCATATTCAGAGAGTACAGGCTCTTCTTCCGCGTGACTTTCCGCAACGCTTAGTCCTTTGTGATTGGTTCCGAAAAAAAATTGCCCAAAATGCACAATTTCTAACCTACATTCTATTTACTGACGAGGCGAACTTCTCCAGAAATGGTATTAGGAATTTCCACAACAACCATTTATGGTCAGATGAAAATCCGCATGCCATAAGGGAGATGCACTTTCAATAGCAACTTTCCTTAAATGTATGGGCGGGGATAATTAATAATTATTTAATTGGTCCCTTTTTCCTTCCTATACGACTTAATGGTGCGTCATATCGGCTATTTCTTGAAAACGAGTTGCCTGGCCTTTTAGAAGATATTCCACTTTTGATCCGAAATGAACTTTGGTTTATGCATGACGGCGCTCCAGCACACTTTAGTTTACAAGCTAAGCAATTTTTAAATAGGACATATCAGAATAGAGGGATAGGTCGAGGAGTGGAAGTTCCGAATCAGCCGTGGCCTCCAAGGTCACCTGATTTGAACCCTCTAGACTTCTTTCTGTGGGGACATTTAAAATCCCTTGTTTATACTTCGCCAATTCAAGATATCGATGACCTAAGAAATCGCATAATTGTTGGATGCGAAACAATTCGAAACACTCCCGGACTTCTTCAGCGTGTGAGTATGCAATTGAATAGGAGGATAGAAGCCTGCATATTAGCTGTTGGTGGTCATTTTCAACAGTACCTTTAGGGTTTATTGTAACCGTTTCTTAAATTTTTTAAATAAAAATTTTTTTTTTGAGAAATTAAACAGCCTGTATCTCTACAACGGAAAACTTTAGGATAAATGCTTATAGGAACTATTTCTCTCGAGATTACCCAAGGAATCGCACTCTAAAATTTCTCGCGAACTTAAGGACCACCCTGTATATAATGATATCTTTCATACGTTGTCTTTTTCTTTCAAGGACACTCTGTATAGTGGCTTTTAGTGAAATTCCAATTGTTGAAACAATAGAACTCGAGCGTACTTCTACGTATGCGCGATAGAATTTCTTATCTCGTGAACTTCAATGTGAGAAGTACTGTCTCGTGGCGCTATCTATATTTAGGTAATAGTATTTCTACCATTGATATTACATTATTAGACCCCTAACTTTCTTTCTACTGGTCAGATCGAGGATTTCAACAACTTTAAACTTTCTCTGGATCATTTTGCAAATAACCGCGCGTAAATCCCTCCAGTAGTTTTTAGTTTAAAACTGATACACATACGAACATTGCCTATTAAATATAAAGATTACACAATTAGATAGTTTAACTCTTCTAAAAATCGTTCCTATTCCTTTTCCTTTATGCTGAGATTAGGGTTTATGAAAGGAGCAGATTCATCTTGTTGAATATTTTCATATTTTTGAGGTAGTCTTTCTTTCAAAAAGTATTTAAATATATTCTCGTTTGATATGCTTTTTATGGAGAAAAGGATAGTTTATGTTTTCATATATACACCCATATAGGGTACTTAAAACCAAATATCATTCAAATTGGTGTCTTCGAGTCAAGTACTTTCTTTGGAAGAGGAATTTTTTTAAATAATGAAATAAACGCTCTAGTAAAATCCATACATCCTTAAATAAAGTGGTCTAGGTGTTTTATATCTACCCGCAAGTTTAAATGCATGTCATCACTTGAAAAAGTATATCAGTGACTAATTTGGACTGTAGGTGAAGAAGACAAGAAAGTTCCCTATTGAACTGTCAACACAATGGTGTAGAGGTGGGTGCTAGAATGCTATCCCAGAACTCATCATATTCTTTCTTTTTTTGTAATGTAACATAACAGTAATTGTCTTGTGCTTGTTCGGTAATTTTCATCAACAATACTCTTTGTATTTTATAAAACATCTTTGTGGCAAAAAAAGTTTCGTAAAACTTTTTTGGTTTGACTGATTATCCGTGACCATAATCTATCGACTGTTTTTTTAAATTTCAGTATTCACATACGAGGCGTTAGTGTTATGATTATAAATAAAGTTCGGATTTTTAAGCATAAGAAATGCTTTAACTATGCGCATAAATATATCACGTTCTTCCCAAAAATATGTCAAATACATGCTTCATTTTTACCGTTTATGTATTTTATGCACTTTATTTTTTATGTATTTCGCTTACTGGAAATCAAGTAAATATTAGTAAAACAACAAAAAGTAGTCAAAATTACATTTATACCTAAAAAATAATTTTTATTACATAATATATGTTAACATTGCATAATAATATGGTAAAAGATTACAATTAATAGCTATATACATATAATTCTATGGATGTTACTTAATAATATAATAAGTTATTATGTTATTGAGTAACATCCATAGAATTATTTGTACAGCTGTTATTAATAATTATTTTTAAAATATTTTTATATGTTGAAAACGTTCTTTCGACTTCAGCTGAAGTGATATGTGTATATTTTAATGACGCCAGATGTTCGGAGTCCAAATGGAAATTATTATCTTTTAGAGTCGAACTTAATGGTAGTGATAAAATCTTTGATATTTCTGTTAACTTTCCAAAACCATTATTCTTTGTTGTAACACTATATAATTTATCTGCCTTACCAGTTCGACCTTGAACATTTTTCAATAAATTTTCACAATGTTCTGCAATAGAAATTGACACTAATAAAGATATTTGGCCAGTCTCTAATTTTTTAATTAATCCACTTAAAAAACTATATACGTCAACTGATCTAGAATCTTGCGTTTTTCGAATAAATTTTTGGATTTTATAATTGATTCAGCTGAACCAGAAAAATCTAATATGATTATAGCTATTCGCACGAGTAATTACCGGCTCAGGAAGTAGAGGAATATTCGGCAATTTTTCTTTATATACTTGGACTAGTATAGGTGCTTTCTTAAATATTTTTTTTTACATTCGAAACTAATGAATGGATCAAAAATATGCGATTTTATATTGTAAATGTAAAAAATATTTCTAATAATAAAAAATATGTTTTTTTACATAAAATCCGAACTCTAATTATAAATAATCTGACTGATAGAGCAATAAAACCATCGCATACTCAGTTCAGACAAGATAGCATCAAGAAAGTTAAAACGATCTTAACAGATAATAACTATCCACCACAACTTAAAGAACAAACAATAAAAAAACACAAAATATACAACACTGCAAACACCAATAATAACTTGAGCATTGAAACAACATACTCGTAGGGGAAGGTGGGGCGGAACGGGGTACTTAATATTAGAACAAATATAAAAGTGTATAGAGATTAAATATTAGACATATTTTGGTACAAACGTAGTACCTACACTATATACTTAACATATATCGCGTGCATTTAATAAAATTTATCATATTGCAAGAGAAAAAGATAAATCTTTGAAAAATGTATTGTGCCCCGTTGTACCCCACAGGTGGGACAGAATGGGGCACCAATAATTATAATAAAACAACGTGGTTTATTTTCAGTTAGAAACATATATTTGAAAAATCTATAGAAGGCGTTATAAACTTCAACTAAACAAATTATTGACAATGCTCGCACACAAGGACATGTTCGTCGTCATCACTGTCTACCCCTGCGCAAGCGTTATGAGCCCATTTCTTGCATGCTGAACACGTAAGCCATCCTTCAACAGATTTCGACCACCACTCTCCACAATAAAGGCATTCCGCATCAGAAACATCTGTGGACGACTCTGAGTCTTGCCTTCTACAGAGCATGCCTTTACCTGTTTTTTTTTACTATCATATGTAGAATTAGGATTAATTTTTCTCTTTGCTTTTTCTTTTTTTTTCCCCAAAGGTTTTCTTGAAGTAAGTACCGCCTCCAGTTCATTTTTATAAGGAGTGGACGTTAATACCGCAGTTTTGCCTCTTTTACGATTCGTTCTCTTAACTATTCCTTTAATTTTTGGAAATGGTAAAGCCACTTCTGGCGATAAGCAAGGAAAACTTGATTTTCTGGTTTGGATGTCAGGCCAAGAAGAGCATTGTGGTTGAGGATTTAAAATGTCGCTTGCAGTAAGTGTTGTCTCCTCAACTTCTTTGGGAGCTTCAATTGTGTCTACTCGTTGAGGTGTGGTTGGCGTTTCTTCACTCGATGTAGGATTATCAACATTTGTTAATTGATTTTTATTTGAAATTCTTGGGGGAGGCGACTCATCCTTACTCGTTTCAAGTGCCTCCGCATTATAGGATTGAATATATGTGGTAGAAGCCGGTAAATAATCTGCTTCAGTGAAGACATTTTGATCAGCAGGCCAAATTCCAGTTTTGCGAAATCCGTTTAGAGCTGTTTTCATAGATGCTGCATTTACAAAGGCAATGCCAAAAAGGGTAGAAATTTGAGATAGAGTCACCACCTTACCTGGATTGCTGCGGAGCCATGTTCTAACTTCATGTTCATAGAAAGTGCTGAGCGGCTTCATGAATGATACGTCTAATGGTTGGATTCTATGGCTGGTATGTGGTGCAAAACACAATAAAATAACCCCATTTTCACGTGCACGCAAAATAAGATCCAAATTTTTTGTATGAGTTGAATGCCCATCTAACAGGAGAAGCACGGGACTTTCTTTAGTTGCTTTGGAAAAGATAATAAATGATTCAAACCATTTCATAAATAGCTCTGTTGTAATCCATCCTGAATCACTGACTTCTACAAATGAACCAGGTGGCAATCCTATCTCAAACGTCTGTTGCTTCCGTTTTCTTGGAAAAATAAGCATAGGTGCCATATATGCTCCTGAAGCAGAAAAACAAATTTCGGCCGTTACGGTTTCACCGCGTTCTGCAGATGTTAAGACACCTACTTGGCGTTTTTCTTTTAAGGCTAATACCTTTGTATGTCCCTTTGAATTTACAGTCAACCCAGTTTTGTCGCAGTTATAGATGCGATCACCGGTAAACTTATATTTGTCAATAGTGTATAACAGCAAACGAAAGAATTCAGAAACGGCAACTCTATTAAAACCCATTGCGCGAGCTCCGGAGGTTGATTATGGCTTGCGCAATGTTAATGTTGGATGTCGTTTTAAAAAACAGTCCATCCAATCTTTTCCAGCCATTTCTTTGTCAATATTAAACCTGTGGGCACAATTATTTTTTACAGCCAATTCATATGCAAGACGGCGAAAATCAGTCATAGTGAGACCAAACAATCTCATTTCCATATCTTTTAAGTACTTCTCCAATTCTAACTCTTGTTCAGTTGAAAAAACACTTTTAAATTTACCCTCAGTTTTATCGATTTTAAAATCTTTCTCATTTTTCTTTTTCTTCTGCACATATCTCTCTAAGGTAGTCTGTGCGACACCAAATTGCTGGGCAGCTTTTTTTAACCCCATTCGTCCGCTAACGACCGATAAAACTGCTTCATTCATTGATTCTGTCGACCAGTTTTGCCGATTTGTTTTACGGACATAATTACGTACCATCTATAAAAAAAGAAAAACTTTGTATAGATATTAGTTAACGTAGTGAATCAATTTATAAAAGCTTTGCTGTCGTTACAGACACGGGGCGCAACGGGGTACTACCCCATTCTGCCCCAACCCATTGTGCCCCACGAGTTGCAAGTTGATTAAATGTGATTTATAATTCTATACAAAAACATTAATAAACCAAATACTTGATCTAACTAAAGGTAAACAAGTATTGTATCTGTCAGTAATTCCAAATTAACGTAAATAAATAGAAAAATAACTTACCGTTCTGTTCAATATTAATAAAAGTTATAAGATCTTCGTAAAATTTGTGACGTCCGCAACATAACCTACCTACGCAACATTTGTTGAGACACTGGTGTTACTACTAGACGAAAGCTGGAGCACAATCACGGTAAGAAGAATTTCGGCCACATTTGACGATACGATAGGATTTTAGAATGGGTACCCCGTTGTACCCCGTTACCCCGTTCCGCCCCACCTTCCCCTATATCACGGTTCTAAAATTATCAGAAAAAATCAAATATACTTTAAAAAATTTGATATAGCTACATATAAACATGTAAACTTAGCAATACAAATAAACATCTATTCTCAAAGCTAAAACCTAAAATAGAAAAAAATCGAGAAACATATCTTTTATAAAATACCATGTCATGACTGCGACAATTATCACATAGGTCAGAATAAACAATATTTATACAAAAGGATACAAGCCCACGAATACTCTAAAATAGGCAAAACTGCTTTATTTACCCACAAATTGCAGCACGATAGCCATTTCGATTTTGAGGACACACAGATAATCGGTAGAGAACAAAACGCAATGAAAAGAAAAATTATGGAAGTGATTAATATTAAGCAAGAAAAAATTCAATTAACAACAGGAGCGACATAAAAAATCTAAGCAGCATATATTATAATTTAATAATGTAGAATGTAATTAGTTTTGAAGTGACTAGATTTATTCCGTAAGTAGATTCCATACAGTATATAATTTTGAACTGAAGAAGTAATGAACTTTATTATTTTAATAAAAAATTTTGTGAAGGTAGCGTATTTATATAAGAGTATATCATCGTAATATGTAAGTTATATATATTCACAGTTTCACTGTGTTGTATCAACATTGTATTCGAACACAAATATCCACAATCGATAATAAATTTAATGTTAACTAACACATTATCACGCATAAATTGAAAGAGCCACTATGAAATTCGTTCGTCCATATACACGAAAAGTAAGTAATTCCGTAATCCTGTATTGAATACAGTGTTAATATATCACGGTAGTGTACCGGATCGAATTGTATCCGACCAAGTGATAAAGGTATCGGCCTCCACCTTCCTACTGTGTGAAACGTGTGTGAGTATAGCATAGGTACTTTCACATGGTTGACGCTGAAACAGAGCGCTAAAACAACTTTGTTTCGGCTGGTTCTAAACATCCACCCGTTCACCCATCTATAGATATAGTATATCGTCGCCGTTTTCACCTCCGGGATATGGCAGTTCATCTATAAAATCACATCAGATGATTATGCTATGCTTATACAAAGGACTCACCTCCGCGGAACGCTCCCGCCGCGCACATAACATATACATGGCCAGTGCTGTGATCTTCCAGGCGTTGATGATGGACTAAAAGTGGAAGGGTTTGTGTGGGCGACGACACAGTAACCGTCCGGAAAATTGCAGCCCCGAACAAATCGCTTCCCTTGATCATTTTGACACATTTTCCGCAAACAGGGTGACGGGATTAAGTTCGGAAAATGTGAGAGTTTATGTATATGGTAATAATAGTGCATTGAGATGTGCTAAATTTAGACGATAAATTGAGAATTAGCTGTAGATGAACAGAAGATGGGAGAGTGAATCGGTTTCGGTGTCTTTCCTCTTCGTGCGAGTGACACCGGAATTAACAATTCCGGTTGAATAGCCTACACGAAAACACATAATTTCAATTGAAAAATTTATGGCGAAATGATGAAATATCCCGAAATTTTAAATAATATTTTAGGTTATTATTGAACTTCAAAAGCAATATCTATAATAAGCACTAGTAAACTATTATTTAGAAAATTATTATTGCTTCAGTAGAGTGTTGTGTATTGAACATAATAGTGTGCAGTTTATGAGGTAAGAATTAATAGAAATTTTGTGAAAATTTCGGCACTTCTATCTGCTAGTATGCATTTGTATATAAACATATTATCTGATATATTTTAAAAATTGCTTGATATATTTTCAAATGCCAAATAAAATGATTAATATTTGGTATTGATGAAATATCTACAATATATTCAGCTAAAACAATTTGAAGGAGGCTGCATATTCTATTATTTTCTTGACCATGATCATGACTATTATAAATGCTTACATTGATTGTATGCTTGCACAAATAACTCCAAAGTAATGTATCAGAATAATTGAAACATACATGAGTAGGTAAACCCCACCAGTTTTTATAATACAAAGGTATTTTTAATAATATAAAATATTATTAAAAACCTGGTGTGAAGAACACAAACAAAGTATTTTGAAAAATATTTCTAAAAAATTTTGAAATGAACCTGGTGAAGATTTTTCTACAAGAAAGGATAAAAATTGCTTCGTTGCCCCACAGATAAGAAAGCTTTCTTAGCAAAACACAAAAATTACGAGCTATAATCTCTTGAAATAGAACCAAAACAAAAAAGAGATGTTGAGTTACATATGAAGAATCAAAGACTATAAAGACAACATAGCAAGCGGGTGAAAATAATATTGAGGTAAACGTCAGTCATCAAGTATTAAAAATTACAAAATTAATATATCAAAATGGTCAAATAATCAATTAAAAAATAATAACACCAATTTTGATATAACTCTTCTAGATTTTTGCCACATTTGGCGCTGTACATGTAAGTTCCAAGACCTGGTGAAGTATGTTGGGCAGACAGTGTAAATTGTATCGTAAAATATAAAAGAGAGACTATTATGACTTAGGGAAGCTCAAACGATTTTTTGCTTGGTTAAATAAGCAGCGGAACTTTACGATACAATTGGGATTTATTGATTCGTGTCTTTCTATTATTTTCCTTATTGTAAGTTGTTCTAGTACATCAAAATTCGAAGATGTATTATAATAATAATCCATGCCTTAGCATCCCCCAACAGCTTGCGCCAATTACAGGGGGCATCGGCTGGCCATGAGTTATTATTACGCCTGCGGCTGTAGACCGACTTAAGATGTTACCTTTCCGCATTTGCCGTGGAATTTGGGAAACTACAGAAAACCAAACTCAGAAAGGAAAATAGTATATATAATATATATATATAAATATATAGTAAATTCAATTTGTTGGCGCTTCAAGTTCCGGTTTTACTTCAAAATGTATATATTTAAAACAATCCTACATGTTTCGGCAAATAATGCCGATAATGCATTTGCCGAAACATGTAGGATTGTTTAAAATATATACATTTTGAAGTAAAACCAGACCTTAAATCCTCAACAAATTGAATTTACCATAACGTACAAAGGTCGCGAAATAATTATCTTTATAAATATATATATATAATAATCATTAATCATTTTTATATTTTGTACGTCAACTTTATTATTTTTTAACTCTACATTTTTTACCCCAGAAGAAGCGACAAAGTGTTGCGAAATATAGGGTAATTTAATAAAGGAGTTTTTTAATTGACCGCTTACCCGAATTTAAATAAATTTTTGATAATATATCACGGTCGATAATTTCTTTTCAATTATATATATATATATATATATATATATATATATATATATATATATATATATATAATCAAGGAAATACTGTCGAGATTAATTATATAATCATACTTTGAAGTATTATTCGTAAAGATGAAATTAATCCAAAATCATATATCTGTTATTGTTATTATTTTGTTTTCGTTCAGCACAATTGGTAAATACTTTGCAGATGCATGAATGAAATTTTTATAGCTGATTACTTTGATAGTGTGCATATTCGCACTAATATGAATCACTATAATAAGTTTTTATATACCGTTTGTTTTACCTTTAAGACGTCATTCAATATTGCCTTATTTTCTACTTCTAAAAATGAAGTCCTGTAATTTCTGGAAAAGTCGAAGGATAAGTTTCTTAGTGGAGACGATAGTATTCGTAATTTTATATATTTAACAACAAACCGCTATGGTCTATATCAGGGTGAATTGATATATAAGGTCTTCAATTCTATGAAATAAGAATAACAAAATACAAAATAACAAAACCAGTATAATGAAAAATTCGTGAAAAGTCACATCTAACCCGAAATGTGTGGATACATTTCGTTCTTATTGGAGCTTGTCAACACACAGTATTCTGGAGACAGACATGACTTCTACTTTTATACTTCGCGCATATATAATTAATATTAATATATTGAACTTATTGCAAATGAGAATTAATGAATATTAAATCTCACTTTTCATGTAAATGTCGCCTAATGGGTTGCGTTAATTTCTACATTTCGACAAACTAAACGGTAGAACGGCAGAACGGTAAACGTCGCGATGCCACCTTGCTGGTTGTTAGGATAATGAATAATTCGTGAAAAGTCACACCTATCCCGAAGTGTGTGGACGCATTTCGCTCATATTAGAGCATGTCTGTCCAAGAATTTTTCATTATCCTCACAACCAGACAGGTGGCGTAGCGACGTATAGCGTTCTGCATACGGGTACAAAGTTAGTTTGTAGAAATATAAAAATTAACGCAACACATTAGGCGATATTTACATGTAGAGTGAATTTTAATACTCATTAATTTTCATTTGCAATAAGTTCAATATATTAATTATATATACGCGAAGTATAGATGTGGAAGTTATGTCTGTCTCCAGGATACTGTGTATTGACAAGCTTCAGTAAGAGTGAAATGCATCCACATATTCCAGGATAGATGTGACTTTCCACGAATTTTTCATTATCCTAATAACCAGGAAGGTGGGGTCGAGACGTGTAGCGTTCCGCATACTGATGCAAACTTAGTTTGTCGAAATGTAGATATTAGCGCAACACATTAGGCCGGCTTTTGCATGCAAAGTTAGATTTAATACTCATTAATTCTCATTTGCAATAAGTTCAATATATTAATGAAACCAGTCTCAAAATGAGTAAATTTATTGTACTACCAATGAACATAATCGCCATTTAGTGCAACATATAACTATATAACTATATATATATATATATATATATATATATATATAATGAATTTTATTACTCTAGCAAAAGACCAGCTGGAAATGCATACTTAGGTTTATCACACCAACTAATACCTAATTAGTAATGAAATTTTATTCTTTATTAGTTAAGATTACATCTTTAAGACATAATCGTAAACCGCAACATATATCTACAACTTCTTCGGCACTTATCCATAGGTACTGACTTGAAAAATGGCTTCTAATGCGTTCTACTGCGTTCGTGTAGCACTTAGAAACATAATATTTGGGAGGATTATTAAGTTTATATAATGGAATATTTGCCGCCATTAAAATTTCACAGAGTTCTTCGTTAAAATTGTCCAACGAGTTTAATATCTGTATATGTGTTTGCGATGCTAAATGACGTTTTACGTGCGATTTCTTGGAATTTTTTAACGATATTTTACAGACTTTGCAATAAATTTCGGAGTCACTGGCAATGGACATACAATCGTCATTTATCACGATGCCATTCTCGACATTATTCCATATCATATCTGGAAAAGTAACTTAAACAATGTTCTAGATATAAATAAATGAAAATTAAAAATGTATGCCTAAGTAATTGAAACTTAACGAAATTCACTATGTAATTAACAGTTAAAACAATGAAAAGAAGGAACTAACTCACCGTACTTGATTTATCTTACGAAATATAAACTCATAAATAAAATAATTTTTAAAAACTTCTCACGCTATCTACACCTATGAAAAAATTTACTATAAAATTAAAGATTTTGCGTCGCAATTCAACGACAAAAAATAGATGTGCGGTTAACCGAATGAATAGTGCTATTCAATAACTGCGTGTTGTATTTAGCGATGTTATAGATTATTTATACGGTTCATCGTAATTTCGGCCCGATGCGTCCGGTCTCTACTAATAACAGAACTAATTCAGGAGAACATTCGTATATTAATTTATTGGTCATCATTGAATAATCTTAAATTGAATGTTGACAAATACCATTAACATGCTTCAAATATTCAGAATGGTTTTTTTATCATAATCATTAAAAGGATTGACGTTGACAAAAAATTCTGAAGTATCTGTATCTTAAATAATCGAGATTTTCAAGCAAGCAGGTATTGAGAATAAGAAGCTGCGTATCATTAAAAACCCGTGTTAAAACTAATGAGCGATCATCAAAATAGGGCAATAGTTTTTTGAAGAGATAGAGATATGACGTCAAGGAGGTAATAGATAGTAAAAGTTGTCCATATAAATATTAACTTAATAAACAAGAATTTAGGATATGCAGATGATACCATACTGATAGCTAATAGCCTGGAGACACTCGCAGCTTTTTGCTGACAATCTTTCAAGAATATATGACCAATACCAATACCGCCAGTACACGTCACTGAATAAGTAAGACGCCAGTGAATAATCCACTACTTATAACTAATAGTATTCTGCTCGAGAAAGCAATCAAAACTACATAAGTATTTGAGCTGTCCTGTCCAATCGATCACAACCGGATATAAATAATGAGATAAAAACCGGTATAAAAAATCGAAATCTGCTTTCTTTAAAACGAAAAATATACTCCATGTAAGAAATATCAACTTTAGGCGGAGCACACTATTTAAAAAATTAGAAGCATTTGATATGTAAGTGTCAGAGGATCAGAGGATACTTGAAGAAAGCTGGGTTGATAGTCAGCAATGAGAATATTTTAGATCTTGTAAATCAAAAAGATAATAAAAACAATAAAAATTCGGAGATCTAAATATTTTGGGCATGTGATGCGAAATCTTGAACGATATTGTTATGAAACGATATTGTTATGATGAAACGATATTGTTATGAAAAGTAAGATAACCGGAAGAAAAATTCCAACCCAAGACAGACATCATGACTGCGTAATCTACGGGACTGATATTATAAATTGTCTACTTTATTGTTTCGAGCAGCTGAGTGTAAAGTTATTATAGCTAACGTTTGGTAATGGAGAAATCACAACAAGAAAAAGATGTACCACAGCAAACCACTACAGAATTTTAGCAAAGAAGTTATGTGCCCATAATAAGCATTTAACGTCAACAATTTCCAGAGTAAATCAATGTTGAGAAGGGATTCCAGTTTCAAATTTAGAAGAATTCGTTCACAGTATACCAAGACGAATTTCAGAACAATTATGAATGTTAAGCTTTGGTAAAATTATAAATCTCTTCACTACTTTGTTTTTTTTTTTGCGTGAATTGATTAAATAATGTAAAAACACGATTGCCTGACGAGTGTGCGGTACTATAATTAAATGTATTTTCAGCTGAAATTTCAAGGCTCGCTTTAAGGGTGGAAAATTGGTCTGGAAGTTCGAGTATTGAAAATAGAAATATGAAGAGAGATTTACCTCCACTCCCCGAATCTCTGCTCTTCGATATTACGTAAATATTTATATGTGAAGAAAATTAGGTTTTGTAAATATCTGAAACTTTGGGAATGTGCAAACGATGTCCGACGTTAAAACTGGCATAGGAATAGCTGGAGCTTGGATGCACTTGGCACTTGACAAAAAGTATCTGTCAAAACATTTGCGAGGTTACTATTGCTTGTAGGTATAATTCCAAGAATTTAAATAGCACAAAGTTTCCCGTTATGACGTCGAACAATACATTTGTCAACCAATACGCTCTTCATCTGCAATAGTGTAGAGGTAGTGTTTTTTTTATCTACTTGTAAAACAGAACAGAACAGGTCAGTCTGAAATCAACATCAGTATAGAACACACAGTCTTATAGTATCATTTAGTCTCAAACAAGCGACTAGACACTCAATAGTACAAACTCAACATCAATATAAGACACACAGTCTTACAGTCTCGTGCCAACAATAAGACACACAGTCTTCTTCATAAGATTAATATCAAACAATCATATTTCAACAAGAGACACCAGTCTCAACAGCAGTTTATGATAATATAAGTCGCTGTAGATCTAAAATAAATGTGTGGTGTAAATAAATATATTTAGATGACACTACATTTATTCATTTAATTAGCAGTCACCGAAGATCTAGAAAGTAAAGTGTATACATCCTTACAACCTATACACGGTCAAACAACATAGGGGTCGTGATTCTAGTAACTGACGTTGAAACCACCGCCAGAAACCGGAAACAGTCATAACATTGGTACATCACCCGCAACATTACAGATATCTCTGAAGATAGTAAGACAGTAAGATAGCGCAAGTAATAAGCATAATAAAACTAGTAATAAAATTTAAAGATTTAATGGCTATAGTACACACATCAAAAATACACTTAGATACTTAAATTCATCCATTCTGGAAATTGAAACATGATTCAGAGTGGAAATAGAATGGATCTCGTAACTCTGGCATATGAGATAATTTCACATTTATTTGTTCAAAGAATATGTCTTTATTGTGTCTACACCATTGATGAACTAATTTAAGATTGCGTAATAATTTCGTACAAACGTTTAACGACGAAACTCTAGAAAAGATCTTAAAATAATAAAATATTAAGTTACAAGGGTCCTAGAGCAGATCCTTGAGAAACGCTTGACGAGGAAGTATACTGCCTGGATTGAAAGCCGTTGTACTAGGCATAATTAGCTACTGTGGTTCATATAAGAGGAATTGAATTAAAAAATTACAGAAACTAAAAGCATCCATCTAAAGCCAAAAGTATAGAATGGAGTAAAATCGGTATTAATTAATTATTAATATTACTACTTGTACTCGAGCATTTAAAACTTTACTAATTTGTTTATTTAACAAGACATATATTTGAACTAATGTTCAATTTCATGATATTACATAGAAGTGTTCAATTCAAATAATTATAACTTTAAAATTCCACAATATTTTTTTCGATTCATAACTTTTACTAAACTTAGAAATGGTTAAATGGAAATAACAATGATGTTATGGGCATACTCGGATATTAAGGCAATTCCCGAGTTCGAGGAATGTCAATGTAACTCCATTTATACATTTATTTCATGTGTATATACCCTCTTTATCTAATAATTACAACGTTCTCAAAAAACTTAATTGCTTATTATGCTCAGAAGTACAATTCTAGAGTATTACAAAATTGTTTGGCACTTCTAATATTTCACTGGCGTATTGTTGCAATATTTATATTCCATGCACGTTCTCTTCCTGAATGAATATCATAAATTTCCTATGACATCTTTCGTTATATTCGACGCGATAAAGACACAAAAAAAACTTAATCACTATTTTCGAAAAATGTTCATTACATCGTCCGCAGGACCAATAAATTTCATAGTGACGCAGGGTTTTAAAACACTGCAATCTCGAGAGCGTGACGTTGCTGTTATATGGATATTCAACATATAAAGTGCATCTTCTGGAAGCTCGTCTATATTTTTCAAGAATCGAACCCGAGAGGCCGTCTAACGTTGTTCCATTGAATTCTTCTGTTACTCACGGTTTCTCCCAAGTGCCGTTATCGTTGTCTACTGAGTTTATCCTAAATTAAACGCCATCTCCTTTGGGTTGTAATAATTAACTTTCGAAGTGCATTTTAGCACTTTCATGTTTCGTGTAAATTAAAAAATAAATTATAAACATGTTACGGTTACTGTCTTAATATTTGTCCTTAGAGATTTGATAGAAGTGTCGCTGTATTTTCATTCACTTCCTGTGTGCCTACATACAAACACGCAAAAAGTTTTATATGCGATTTAATTAAAAAATAATACTGTTATAGAAAATTATTAATTATAACCGAACCTTATAAATATTGCTTCACTAGCTTGACTGATGACGCCTATAGATGGCAGAAACACGTGTCTTAAGCAGAAGTAAATGCTGAAAATACGAGGTGTATTGTCAATGTGTACAGTTACAGATATGTATATTGCATGTCTGTTTCATTTGTAACTCTAATAAAATTTAATAAAACAAATAAAGTGTTTATTATTTACGTTTAGTTTATAAACACAATGTTTAATCAAGAACCATCTTCTATATACATTAACAAAACAAAAACAATGCTGATTAAACGGTTATCCAAGATCAGTTGTACTTGTGGATAATTTAATTTTTTAATTTTGTTTAAGTAATGCGGACTTTTTAATCAAATATAATGGATTGTATAATAATATACATTAATTTGGTCCTATAATTTTAATGATATAACCAATATCATAATACATAACTTATCCATAACAATATACCTATACAATATAACTTATACATAACAATATCGTAATACAAGTGATACAAATCTTAAGTAAGATTTGATACAAATCTTAAGTAAGATTTGTATAACTTGTATTACATTGCTTCACTAGCTTGACTGATGACGCCTGTAGATGGCAGAAACACGTGTCTTAAGCAGAAGTAAATGCTGAAAATACGAGGTGTATTGTCCATGTGTACAGTTACAGATATGTATATTGCATGTCTGTTTCATTTGTAACAAATGCGTAATACGTGCATAACGTATTGATATACTTAAACCTTTTTTATTAGAGTTCTCTAGCAATATTATTTCGGTTTATTCTAATAATAATAATAATAATAAATTATTCCTTATCATCCCTCAACAACTCAACGCCCATTACAGGGGGCATTGGTAAGCCATGAGTTATTATTACGCTTGTGCACGTAGAGTGGCAAGATATTTGGCTGCCGGCATTCACCTTAAATGAGAAGGGTAATCACGAAAACCTTCTCGAAGAGTAACCGTCAGATTCGATTCCGGTACGCCCAATAGATAAGCTAGCGATTAACTACTGCGGCATCGGCCAGCTTATAAACCATTACTAAAAGTTTATTAAACTAAATATGAACGTGTAACTTTCTATATATTTTTGGATTACTTTAACAATTTTGTGATACTCCTTATTATAGGAGTATTTAAATATTCTAATTGTGTGTTTTGTTTCTTCGTAGAAACTGTTTTTTTAAATTTTTATTCATTTATATATTTGAAAGTATGTGATGAGCTGAAATTAATAAACGCTTCAGCTTTACTGTTATTTAATAATTGCTAAATTTTTGTAGGGATTAGTAGTCTTCAAAATATTTTCTGGACGATATTTTAAAATTAATTCAAATTCATTTTCCGAGTGTAAATCAATTGGATTTAGAACTGAACTAGGAGTTATTACGAATGCGATGATTTTCGTGAATGTTTTGGAGCTACCTCCAATGGTCTAATTATTTCTTAATAACGAAATATGTTTCCCCATAAAACGAAATTTATTATATTTTATATATGTTAAATATAATTAAATCTAGGATATAGAATTCAACTTTAACATTCCCAATTTTATAAATATTTAACGTTTATTTTAGAATTTAAACCACTGTATAAGCAGAATTTTATTATCATATTCAAATTGTAAAACTTTCTCTAGATTCTAGCAAGTGGCAACTTTTATATTTTCAAATTTATTACTTTATGATTTAGACAGCTTGTTTTATTACCTAGGGTTATCAGTGAACAAATTCAATAGACGATGTTTAACCGGACCCTCTATTGCTAGACTCACGTTTCCTATGTATCGACCAAGCTATTGTACAACAGCGTCATATCCAGGCTACGCTGCGATTGAGGTAACATGTAACCTCGTGATGGAAATCTGTAGTCGCACTATCTTGTTGAAAAATAAACTGTCTGTTCATGTCTTCTTGCAATTGTGGCATGAGATAATTTTCCAACTTATCAAGATAAGTAACCCCAGTTACAGTTTTCTCAATAAAAAAGAACAAACCCAACACTTGAGTAAAACTGCACAAAAGACATTTAATATAGACGAATATCTTACAATACCATACAATAATTGTCGGTTGTTGTGGTGTTTGCTTGTCATAGTTGGTTCTCTATTTGAATTAAACAGAAGTGGCTGATCGCGATTTATAAAACAGCAAACAACAATGCGCGCGCTCCGCACCTAAACACGTCGCCATGATGACTAGAGTACGCGTACTCTAGCGGGCATACAGTGAACATGAGAATATGGCGAAAGTATTAAAACTCACTAGGTCTCACTACTACGGTAAAGCTATGCTGTAAAGGTATACTTGTGATTAACTAATTTAGGATGATAATACAAAGGTATTTTTAATAATATAAAATATTATTAAAAATCTGGTGTGAAGAACACAAATACAGGTTCACTATTAATATTTTTGTGAACGTGTCCGAACATATCCCTCCCCAGAGACGTAGATACGTATTTCGCCTTTCTACAGGCTCATCGGTACGCCCCTGCTGGAGAAAGGATATTCTCAGATACATTCACAAAAAAGAACCACATCGCCACATCACAGAAATTATCCAGACCGGGCGTAGAAGTAAATTCAGCGCTACCTGTTGTCAGACAGCCGAAGTACCTCGCCCCGTCCACATAACCTTTGGAAGGGCGTCGTTACTTCACATTGGTTATGTTGACGGGGCGAGGTACTTCGGCTGTCTGACAACAGGTAGCGCTGAATTTACTTCAACGCCCGGTCTGGATAATTTCTGTGATGTGGCGATGTGGTTCTTTTTTGTGAATGTGTCTGAGAATATCCTTTCTCCAGCAGGGGCGTACCGATGAGCCTGTAGAAAGGCGAAATACGTATCTACGTCTCTGGGGAGGGATATGTTCGGACACGTTCACAAAAATATTAATAGTGAACCTGTATTTGTGTTCTTCACACCAGATTTTTAATAATATTTTATATTATTAAAAATACCTTTGTATTATAGTCGTACAAAACTAGTGGGGTTTACCTACTCATGTATGTTTCAATTATTCTGATACATTACACATGCGGTTAGTCCCTATTATGAGTGAAGACACAAACAAAATGCAGTTTCTAGAGAGATTGGCTGTGCCACCTTTGGAAGGGCGTCGTTACTTCACTTTGGTTATGTGGACGGGGCGAGGTGCTTCAGCTGTCTGACAACAGGTAGGGCTGAATTTACTTCTACGCCCGGTCTGGATAATTTCTGTGATGCGGCGATGTGGTTCTTTTTTGTGAATGTGTCTGAGAATATCCTTTCTCCAGCAGGGGCGTACCGATGAGCCTGTAGAAAGGCGAAATATGTATCTACGTCTCTGGGGAGGGATATGTTCGGACACGTTCACAAAAATATTAATAGTGAAGCTCTATTTGTGTTCTTCACACCAGATTTTTAATAATATTTTATATTATTAAAAATACCTTTGTATTATACAAAACTGGTGGGGTTTACCTACTCATATATGTTTCAATTATTCTGATAATTTAGGAAGACCATGCAGTATAGCGCGTATATAATTGGTAATGCCTAGTAAACTAGTTAGTGTCGACCTTTCAAAGATTAAACCGTGTTGAATAGGATATATTCGGGTTTTTACTTGACTGCAAATGAAAAGCATTTGCTCGAATAATTATTTTTTAAAAAAGATGACAGAACTCATGTTTTGTCACCTTTTTTAAAAATAGAGCTGACATGAGCAATCTCCCATTTAACAAACAATAGCTTTTTTGTAACATCAAGTAGAAAATATTTTCAAAGGATTGGTTAGCACCATCCGGTAATGCTTGGTAAGAGACAATGGGATTTTATCGTCACCTTCGTTTAGTCTGGACTTCAGCTTACCAATACTCCGTAATATGCCTTCTTTCGAATTATTATTGAGAGGAAAGGAATCGACAATAGATTTAGTGTTGTAATTATATATATATATATATATATATATATATATATATATATATATGTATATATATATATATATATATATTAGAGGCAGCAGAGTAAATTTTTTAAGTAAATTCTTCAATAATGTCTCTAGGATTATTTAATTACTAAACCTCATAAGGCAGGTTTTTGAATTGGGACATAACAATTTTGTATTTAAATAAATCACAGATAATTGAGATATCGGATTGAAATTTGTTCCGGGTGTAGACACATGCTAAATTTAAGTATGGAATTCGATATTGCTCATATGACCGCCGCGAGCATGTTTACAGCGATCGATTCTTTGGAGCCAATTTTCCACCACTCTTCCACACATGTCGACCGGAACGCTGACAATTTCGCGTTCGATATTGTTCCTGAGCTCCTCTAACGCTGTTAGCTTGTTGGCATAAACCAACGACTTAACGTGACCCCATAAAAAGAAATTCAAGGGCTTTAAATAGCATGAGCGAGGTGACCATTCGACCTGACCATTTATCTAGATTACAAGATTACCAAACTTCCCATTCAATGGATCAATTGTTTGACCAGCTGTGTTGCATGTGGCACCATCTTGATGGAACTACATATCACCGATGTAAAGTCCATCCAATTCTGGCAAAAAAAGGCTTCCAACATGGCATGATACCGAACTCCATTGCCTGCAACATGGCGATCATTTTTATCGACGAAAGAATACGGTCCTGTCACACCACCAGCATGAAATTCGCATCACACGGTTGCTTTTTGTGAATGTAATGGTATCTCTTAAAGTACATGTGGGTTTGTTGTTCTCCAATAACGCATATTTTGCTTACTGACAAAGCCATTAAGCCAAAAATGAGCTTCATCGCTGAAGATTATTTTTCGATGAAATTCAGGATTTTCTTCAAACTTACGGAGAGCTTAATAGGAGAAGTTTCGGTGCTTCAAATGATCAAGCTTCACTTCTTGAGATAATTTGACCTTATAAGGGTGCGAGCCAAAATTCTTTACGCCAAATTCGCAACAATGTGGACTGAGAGATTCCAAATACCTGTGAATCGGCGTGGAATCAACTGATTTCGCTCATTTTGAACTGAAGCACTTACGGCTGCGATATTTTCGGTACTTCGACCGGTGCGTCTCATTGTCTCACTGTCACAGGAACATTCAATAGTGAATATGCTGACTCGAATTTATCCACTATAGCACGCACAACTTGCCTGGTGGGACGATTATTTCGACCGAAAATTGGAGTAAGCGCTCTTAAAGTTGCGACCGCCGACTCAAAATTTCGGTATTAATTTTTAATAATTTCCAAACGTTGCTCGTTCGTGAACTTAACCATGATAAAAATGTAAACCTTGAATGACATTTTGATATTGACAGATCATACAAGAACTTAAGAGTGCGTTTGTATTTAAATACAAAATTGTTATGTTCCTATTGAGAAACTCAATATTTCACGTGGTATGTTATGATCTCTGCTTAAAATGTATATTCTTTCAAAATTTCCGAGTTCCATATTGTATTCAATTCGTTCTGATTTGAAAATTCTCTATATTTAGAATCAATTGAATATTTTGTTACATTTCTCAGTCTATTGAATTTATACTAGAAACATAAACGTTGAATTAACATTTCATATTTATAGCTTAATTTTGCTGGTGAACCATGGCGGAAAGGTACTTTTTCGTGTAACCGAATAAAGTGAAACGAAGTTATTGAAGCACTATACGAGGGTCACCTTTTATATTTTTACGAAATCTGGAAAGAAAACTAAATTTTTGGGAACAAACTATTTTATTGTTTTTCAAAATATTCGCCTTTATGGTCTATAGACTTTTGCATGAGTACGAACCAGTTCTCAAAACATTTTTTCAACTCTGAAGGTTGTATCTCAGAAACATGGTTTTCAAAGGCTTCGGACTGCTCCTTGAGGTGTTGAAAATCGCTGGCCACGCATTTTTTGTTTCACAGTTGGGAACAAATTGAAATCATTCGGCGACAAGTCAGGTGAATTTGGACAATGAGACATTATTTCAACACTTTCTCCTTCAAATAGTCAACTGTTAGACGTGCTGTATGAGAACTCGCATTGTCGTGATGAAGAATAATGCGACATTTTCGGTTGAACTTCCTGATATCGTCTATAACTTTTGGCAAACAAATTACTGTATACCATTAAGCGTTAACAGTTTGTACATCCTCTATAGGAATTGTTGCGATGTATCCTGTACAGCCGAAGAAACAAGCGATCATTTTCTTGGAAGTGCTCCTTGCACGAACAACATTTGTGGGGTTCGGTTCGGTTTGGAACACCCATACAGTAGATTGCTGCTTGGTTTCCGGCTCATACGCATATATCCATGTTTCGCCACCTGCGACAATGTTGTACACTGATTTTGGGGTTTCTACGTCGAAATTTTTGCGCATCTCTTTACACCAATTGACACGAGCTGCTTTCTGTGCTTCGGTCAAGTTATGTGGAATCCATCTGGACCATATTTTTTTTTACAAATAAATGTTCATGTAAAATCGAATACAATATGTCAAGAGATGCCTCTACCTCACTGTAAGTCACATGTCGATCGTGTTCTTTATCATTTTTCACATAGCATCGATGTTTTTTGGAATCGCAACAGTTTTGGTCGACCTTTACGTGATTCATCACTCACTGAGGCACAACTATGACGAAATTCTACAAACCAATTTTAAACCGTCTTCTATGATGGTGCTTCATTACCAAAAGTTGACCGAAGCAATATAATGCATTCTTGTGGAGTTAGGCCTTTTTTATAATCGTAAAAAATTCATCCAACGAAACCACAAGTAATCTACATTATTTTACAAACTCACTGTCTTAAAACTGTCACTGTCAACAAACTACTGACTCAATTTCTAAGCTATCACGGATTTCTCATTGACAAATGTCAAACTTCAAGAATATAGTGATTACATATGTCAAAATCACCATCTAGTGGTCGATTGTAAAAATATAAAAGGTGTCCCCCGTATAGTTTACTGTAAAGCGCGTTCTCGCAAAGATCGACATCATTAGGAACTATATAAAGAAGATTAATCAATAATAAGTAAACCATTATATAAAGGTAGATAGTTCGCTTGGTGAAAATTGTAACGTTTACTACATACATAAGCTGTGTATGTGAAAATATCAGGAAACAAAAAAGTATATTTATTTGTGTTTAAAGATTACTGGAGTTCTGAAAATCTATTTCAAGAATGTCCGTAATCCCGGACCTACTAATCCGAACCACTATTAAAATATTCATAATATAGTGAGGTTCGCGTTCTAAAACAGGTTAAAGAAAACTCGGTGCCCATTTGTATGTATGCCATCGTTGAAGTGAATCGCAGTTTCTCTAAAACACGTGAGCCTCGACTACTAATTAACTCCGCTGAGCCATCAGGTTTTGCCGGCAGTCCTTGCTCGCTAGCTCTACCAAATTGATATTCGAATGGAATCCGGGCACAAAACTAGGGAGCGGATAAGTGGTTGTACAGGCGCCACACCAGACGTCTGAATAATTTTGATTAGCGCAGGCCATTAGGACATCGTGAGAGAGTGTGAGAGAAGACCGCAGCTACGAACACGAAACGGGTCTTCTCCTCCTGCTACCTGGAGCATTTGCAAAACGACGGGCGGTCGCCTCATTAGATTTGTATCGCTTACGCGCGGATACGGAGTGCTTCGGACAGATATCATTTATCATGAGGTCGTGATCCTGGAAGGTCATGGCATATGATGTTTTGTCAGATATCCATGCCATTGTACGATATGATAAATATAGTCTTGCAACAATAATAATTATACATGATAACAATAACAACAGGTGGCATTCTTAAACTAGGACCGCTTACCAAATGTTATATTCTCATAAACAGGACATAGTCGTTCGGGTATATAGGAAAATATTTAAATTGAACGTCTTATCTACCGCAATATCTTTGCTACTTTTTGCCATATTTCATATTTACTGAGTTAGACTAATTGCATTATTAATTTGTTTTTGGTTACAACATACCGTAGTTATTTTGCATTTTTATTTGCGTTGCAACAAAGATTCGTTTAATTCAAAAATTTATTGTTTCGACTTCTATTTTCTTTCTCATATTTACAGATTGACCAATACAGAATAATTATTCCTAATTTTCAGAAATGATAGAGGGCACTTAAATAAACATTTTTTATTAATAAACTAGTGTCTAGAAATTTCTTGGTGTCAAGATAAACTAGATATTTTTAAAAACAATCTCAATTACAACAGAAAAGAGTTACAAATGAAACAGACATGCAATATACATATCTGTAACTGTACACATGGACAATACACCTCGTATTTTCAGCATTTACTTCTGCTTAAGACACATGTTTCTGCCATCTATAGGTGTCATCAGTCAAGCTAGTGAAGCAATGTAATACAAAATGTCACTTATTACATAGTGCCACCTGATAGGACAAAACCTGCTATGTCTGGTAGGCGATTTCAGCTTAAATGTCAATTGCTTTTCAAAATGTGTCTAATGCTTTTCCAATGATTCTGTACTAGTAGGCTTGTTTTGTCAATGAAATTCCTTATTTGTCAAATGTGTTTCCGTATTTGTCAATTGTGTTTCGCAAACATTTTACGTGCTTAAATATTTGGTATATTGATATGGATAACAATGGTCACAGGAGAAGAAATGCTAGAAGAAGCAATGAAATACATACTTTAGTCATTAATTTTTTGAATAATGGTACCACGGTGAAAAATGTAGCACGACAATTTTCGGTTTTACCTCATACCGTTAGAGAAATGTATGCAACTTATAGGAGGACTAATAATGTTGCAAAGGTAAGTGCTGGGCATCGACAGCCAAAATTATCTTTAGCTCAGAAAGAACAAATTTGCGACTGGATTGATGAGGACTGCTCCATTACTCTGCGTGAGTTGAAAGAAAAATGTTTGAACGAATGGCCACTTCTTCAACAAATATCATTGTCGACTATTGATAGAGCCCTTAAAAGCTTAAAAGAGTTAATAAGGAATATTTTATTAGAAATAGTACTGCATCAAACTTTATAAAAATTGTTCTAAATTACGATCATTTTCGATACACAAGTGCAACACGATGTGCAATCGATTGCCGAATTCTTCGAAATAGCTGCAGACTTTCATGAATATCATCAAACGTCAGAATAATTCGAGCCACTAACTCTTCTTCTGTATTAACAGGTGCCTCATAAATAAAGACGGCAGACTATGTGCCCGAACAGTAGCGTGATGTGGAGGGATCGAGTAGAGGCGTACGACGATCAATTCAGTTGCCGTTGAGACGTTGTAAGCGATACATTGTTAACACAATCGTGTTGAAAATGTCGGGAGTGCGTAGAAACAATGCATCGACTCGGTTAAATGCTAACGTAGTAAAGAAATTTTTACATCGGTTTCCCGATTTAATATATGACGGTACCGTAGTGAAATGTTTAGTTTGTGAAACAACTTTATTAACTTGGAAAGCAAGTCAGTGCCAAATACATATAAATAGTGACAAGCATAAATCGAATAATAGTGGACGCAGATCATATAATAAATTTGTTTGTGATTTAACAATGATGTTAATTGCGACCAATATACCAATGCAGAAAGTGGAACACCCAATGTTACGTCAGTTTTGGAAGACATACAATCCTACGTGGAAATTACCAGCAAGAAGTACGCTACGGAATTACGTACCGTCAGTGCGTGAGAGAATTGTAAATTGTACGAAAAATACGGTAAAAAAAATTCCTGTCGTTAACAATAGACGAAACTACAGATATTAGAAAACAGTCCATCCTAGCCATTCTAGTACGGACGCTGACTCCGCAAGGACCTTCCCCTCCTTATTTACTAACCTGTAAACGTATGCAAGGGTGTACTGCCAGAGCGATATATGATGTATTAATAGAAACACTACACAAATTTGAGATTTTACCGAAGCAAGTGTTAATATTAGTTACCGATGCTGCCAAGGTTATGTGTTCCACGGCAAACTTACTCAAAACGATTCAACCAAACCTGCTGCATGTCACATGTTTGCTTCACGCTTTACACCTTGTAACAAACACTATACGTACAACTTATCCTGATGTGGATCAACTGATAGGACAAACAAAAGCGGTTTTTCTTAAATCTCCGAAACGGATTCGGCTATTTCATTCGCTGTGTCCTGATATACCCGAGCCGCCGCAACCAATTCTTATACGATGGGGTACTTGGTTAGAAGCAGCATTTTATTATTATAAACATTTTGAAAAAATTAAATCAGTGATTTTACAACTAGATGCCAAAGAAGCAGCTGCAATACGGCTTAGCCAGGTTCAATTTAACAATCCTCAAGTTGCAGCAAATTTAAAAATTATTTACGACAGTTACGTTCCAAAACTGGACGCAATAAAAAAATTACAGAACACTGCGCTGTCCTTATCGGACTCATTAGCAATTATTGACCACGTAAAACTAGTGCTGCATATCCTTGAAGATGAAAAAAGTGATTGTGTCCGTGAAAAATTTAGCAGTGTATTAGATAAAAATGTAGATTTTACAAAATTAGGGCAACTTTTTACCAATATTGAAGATCCGTTGTACAGATACAAAGAGCGCTTTAACTATGCAAATATAACATCTCTCAACGTCGAACAATCCTTCTCTGTATATAAACATATATATATATACGTCGCTACGTACGAACCTTTCCGAGACTAATACAGAAACATATATTATGGTGCAGTTTTTTCATCGCGCACATCCACATTTTTTTGCAACAATGTAAACATGTTGGGTAAGTTATTTATGTTTTTTCTTAACGTTTTGTATAGGGTTTCGATATATTTATTTTTAAGTAAGCGCACTGTTCTTCTGCTAAACTCTCCACGCAACGCCACTGCTGGGGCACATAGTCTGCCGTCTTTACTCATAAACCAATGATTTAATATGACCTCAAATACAAAAATCAACAGGAGGGCAATTAAACTCTCTACCATTTCTGAAAATTAGGAAGTTATTCTGTGACACCCTGTAGACTTCTTATTTTGAATATTTTATACGGCCACCATTAAACTTCTAAATTGAGAAAACGTTTAGTAGTTAACAATTAAACATGTATATTTGAATATCAGCACCGGTAATGAATGCTTGCATTTAACATTTTTTCATTTGCTTGCAGTACAGTTAATTAATTTTATAGAACTATTACATGATGTGAGTTGGAGATCTACATACGTGGTGTAATAAAAGAATTCTAAGATAGTTATGATTCGTTAGCATAGAAAATATTCAGTTCCATTCGAGGAATATATGAGAGTTGCTATGTATATATCCGGAATATTAAACAAAAAAAATACATAAATTGAAAGTGATTGATGCATGTTTTGGAAATACCTAAATGAGAATGGAAGAAATACTGCGAACATTAGTTCAAATGTATGCACTTTCGCATATGTTTGAACTAATGTTAACGCCATTTTATCTATTCCCAAAAACATACATCAACCCCTTCTTCTGGCGTGGAAAATCTATGGCCACCTAATTTATTCTTCACGCACGAAAACAAATTATTTAATTAGACAGAGTTAACTAGAAATACCCCAGTGCCATCTCTGGAAATACTTCGTTAGTTCTGCGTTTGTTATAAAGACAGAGCGAGTGCTACAGTCGTTTGCATTCTCACTGCGATCTCTGTTACAGCAGCATCGCAGTTGAGAGCACCGACGACGATACATCGTCAAGCGACGCCGGAAGCAATGGCCGGACAAAAGAGAACAATAACCAACCTGATGATTAAACCCGAATACCTGAACAAATGTACACCCAAGATACTGGAAGATCTTAAAAATCTAATCAACATACTCGACGAAGAAGAAGATATCCAGAAGCTACTACAAAAATCAGGGGATATACTAATGGTTAACCCAGAAGAACCGACGATACAAATCGAGTTAAAAAGCAACCCCACAGAAAAACAAGAAGAAGAAAAGCCTCTCGTAAAATCGAAGAAGAGCCAACCGGAACCGAAAATCGAAAACGACGCATTCAGACACCCGAAAAAAACAACAAAAAGACAGAAAACTGACCACACAACGCCACCAATCGAAACAAAAAATTCCTACGACGCCCTCGAAACCAAAACCGAGGAAAAAATGGAAGAAGAAGAAGCAACCGAATTCACCCCACAACCATCAACATCAAACAGCACACCCAGGTAAGTGACAAAACAAACACCACACAAAACACAAACACCGAAACACGCAAAACACACAAAATCGCACCAATCATAATAACAGACAAAGACAAATGGGCATATATACGACAAATACTTAAAACACATAACATTAACACAGTACAAAACAAACTCGTGAAACCTGGCATTTCTCGAAAATTGACGAAGACTACCGAAAACTTAAACACATACTCGACAATGAACAAATACAATTTTACACTTTTCAACTGAGAAGTGAAAAGACACTAAAGGTAGTTATGCGTGGCATTCCTACCTTTATCACAGACACTGACATCACCGACGACCTGACTGACCAAGGCTATCCGACAATAAAAATAAAACGCATGAACGGCAAACACGGAATACCAGCACCACTTGTACTAATAGAACTGACGAGACAATACAAATCAATTTACAAGATACACGGCTGCTGCGGACTCACAATTAAAATCGAACCACTAAACAAACGGACAGACATAATGCAATGCCACAAATGTCAGACATTTGGACACCACCAAAAAAACTGTAACATAGACTACAAATGCATGAAATGCGGAGACGAACACTCAACACACCTATGTACAAAACCCAAAACAACCCCACCAAAGTGTGCAAACTGCGGTGGTCCTCACTTATCCACTTTCCTTAACTGTCCTAACAATCCAAACAACCCTGTAAACAAACCACACCCAAACCCGAATACATACCAGCACCACCCCCAACAACGAACCCATGGACACAAAAACAAAGAAACACAACACCTAACACAACTGACGAACTAGCGCTTGCCTTAGGCAACATGCTAATAACATTACACTCCACAAACGCAACAACAGAACAGATACAATACTTCGTAACGCAAACACAGAAAATAATCACACTCTACAACAACAAACATTAAACACACACATGACTGAAACGCAAAAAAACCGATGACCAGTGACTTAAACGCAAAAAGCGACAAACACACAGACTACACATACCCAACACAGGACAGCACAAAAACACACAACACACGATTATTTATTAATCAGACACAAACACGTCACAACCCTGGGAAATACGAAACAATGGAGTGGAAATGGAGGCAACTCCGACCACAACAAAATTCAAGTCTCATATAAAATACAGTCATTTGCTCGGTCTTAATCATTTATGTGAGAAAGCGATGTCGATCTTTTTATGAGGGTATCCTTCTCCAGCAGGGGCGTACTGAGAAATCTGTAGAAAGATGAAATACGTATCTGCGTCTCTGAAGAGGGATATATTCACAAAAATATTAATATTGAACTTGTATTTGTGTCCTTCATACCAGATTCTTAATTTAAAAATACTTTTGCATTACAAAACTTATTTGGTGACAAATCAGGACTGTACGGCGGACAACTCATCAATTCGATGTTTTAGCCGGTCTAATATTGAGCTGGTTGTGCCGATGTGTTAGAGCATTGTCATGGTGAAAAATGATCCTACGTGGCTGGTTGTTTTTTTCTTATTTCTTCAAAGACTTCTGGCAAACAGATGGTTATATACAATTCAGAATTGACTGTTCTACAATCTTCTAGTGGCACTGTAGCGACGTTTCAGTTTCTACCAAAAACATTCGACCATTTGGCACCATTAATGTACGTGAACAACTTTTGTTGGGTTTGGTCCACCTTGGAACATCTACACCTTCCACTGCTGTTTACTTTCGGACTCATAGACTCATAGATCGAATATTTTCACCTGGTTTTTTATCCGTTCGAATTTCGATTTCAAGGAGTGTGGACGTATTTCACGTTTGTTTATCGTCGATAGTTCAAGTGACCCGTGAATGTTAACGCTTATAAAAACAAAGAAAGTTAAACATTAAATGTGGTATTGTTAAACTTGCGTAGCAAAAAGTTTTACTTCGTAAGAAACACTAAAAATGACTTAACCAATATTGCACGCATTGAATAGTTTTTTTCCTTTTCGGTTTCTCCGTTATTGTTGCGCCGAAATTTGGCGTTTTCGAGGTGCATACAGTTTTCGCGAATATCTCGAAAACCAAGTTTGAATTTTTTTTCTCTCAAATTTCGACTCAAAAGCGACTCCGGGGTTTTCCAAGGAGCTAATGAAGACTGTACAAACATTGTTGCTACGAAATTTGGCGATTTCGAGTTGCATACCGTTTTTCGCGAATATCTAGAAAACCAAAAGATATAGACGGGCGCGGTTTTGTTTATCGTTATCAGCGCCCCAAAATGTATAAAGTGAAAGTATCGGAACGCCAAAAATTGACACTTTCGTTTTTTTTGGAAGTTTCAAATTCTATCGCCTGAGGTTCAAAAAATTTGAGAAATTTTCAAAATGCCGTAACTCCCTCATTTATTGTGCGATCAACGTGGAGTTTGCAGCGAATTAAAGTGTTCACCGAAGCGATCAAAACGAGTCCAAGTGCACCTCCTTATGATGAATGGATGTACCGAGCTTAGTCAAAAATGCCAGGTTCTATCTGACGAGACGGCTAACGTTGAGGAAACTAAGAATGAAAACACCAATTATGAATGCAGGGAGCCAGAGGATTCGACTATTAGAGAAGCAGCATTAGCAAGGACGCCGCGACCAATAAGGAGAAATAATACCTGACAATCATGGAAGACTCAGAAAGAACAACGAGATCATGTCCAGAACGAAAGGAGTTAATAAAACAAACTCAAAACCCACCACAGGAACAAACAAAAACTAGCAGAGAATCCAAAAAGAAGTAGAAAGTCGATCAAAAATACTTGTCAATGAAAGGCCAGCTGAAATTATACTCGAAATACTCGTCAAAAATTGAAGACGTTGTACAAATTAAATCCCATTACCAAATTCGAACTATTGGATGGGAAAGAATCGTAATCACTTGAGCAAAATCAAAATCTATAACAAAAAAATACAACCAATAATAATCTCTTCTGTACATGAATACCAGGTAATGATTAATAAACTGACCGAATTTGCAAAAAATAAATATTCAGTAAGAGTGAATGGAGACAGGATTAAAGTAATGCTTGTAGATCTCGATAGCTATAGAAACGTCATTAATTTGCTTAAAGAATTACAAGTGATACACCACACTTTCCAGTTAAAACTGGATAGAAAAGCATTTCAGGTTTCTTCAGACTAAAATTTTAGTCTGAGGAAGCCACAGTGTTAGTGAAACAATTGTTACTAGAAGTATAATAAAATTTTTGTGAAAATCATACAATTGTGTTTCATATTTAATACGTACACAACTCTTCCTGTTTACCAGGAAATTCAACGGTATGAAAGATTCATGTTTTACGATTAACACGTGGAAGTTGAATAACAAGGCTTTTAATAGTATCATTACGTAATACTACAACGTGAAGAGAATAATCCTACAGAATAGGCGAGTGCCTTCTTGTAAATATCATAGATCTACACTTTTTATGTTTAAATACAGATTATTTACTCTACGCTAATGATAAATTGAATGAAAATCCCTGTGTATAAATTCACAATCATTAGTTGTTTTGATCGAACGAAAACTTTTTAGGTCATCAGCGTAAAGCAAACATTTATAATATGTCAAAATATTCAGAAGAAGAACAGTGTAATTAATAAATATCAGAAATAAAAGAGGCCCCAAAGCCGACCTGAAGCCTTTGTATTCAACATAATCCTTCCTGTTCGTCAAATATGAAAGGAGTAAATCAAAAAACTCTCCGCGATACCAACTGATTTAATTTGCTAAGTATTATGGGATGATAAACTTGTTCAAAGACTTTAGAAAAATCGGTAAATATTGAATCTACCTGAACACGAATATCAAGGCATTTGTATAAATTTGTGTCTTGAACCACCTCTCACGGGGCATAACTTCCGTATAAACTGCTTATTTATTTTGGTTGGCGGCATTTATATTGAAATTAAGGTTTGTTTTCGGAGTATGTTATTTCACAAAAAACACTTAAACCTAATTTATTAAGGTAATCTCACAAATTTAGCACTTAATGTAAACTTACATTATTTACCGTTATATGAGACTGTATGTCTCTTGTTGCTAATACGATAATGTTTGATATGAATATTATGAAAAGAATGTTCTGTACTGTCATACAAATATGTAAAAATATACCACTGCCCCTAATTATTACATAATAAAAATGTGCCTATTCGTTGAACATTGTATTGTTTGACGTCATAACGTGGAATTTGGCTGTGTTATTGATTCGTGGAAATGGCACCAACGGGCAACAATACCAAATATTGACGATAGGGTCTATAATATCTTACTAATAAATAAATAAATAAAATATTACTAATTAAGTATTAGTAGATGTTAATCTATATATGTTTCGGATAAATTCCATTGCTTAGAAATGGAATTTTCTTGTATATACCTATTTAGGAAACGTTGCCTCTTATATATATTTAGTTAACAATGGGTGGTCAGATTAAATACCGTCTCTTGAATGCGTTCACTAATAATTCTAGGCAATAAAAGAAGCGGTTTAAATGATAAAGTAGGTAATAAATTAATTTGCAAATGTAAAGGATTCTTAGAACCTAAAGAAAGTTTCATAATTTGACTATGGTAATAAAGGTATGTTATACAGTGGTTTAAACTTGAAAATTCACGTTGAATATTTATAAAATTGGAAATGTTTTACTTTAATTCTTTTATGCTAAGTTTACTTATATCTAACATATATAAATATGTATAATTTTAACAAATTTTGTTTTATAACGAAACAACATTCCGACAGATGATTAATAAATGAGCATAAATGGGTAGCAGCGGATTTAGGCTTAATAAACCCATGTTGAGCAGTTAACAAGTGTCTGAAAACGTGTCCATATATACGTTTGAATAACATAAATTCAAAAACCTTAGAAATACGTTGATAATTAATCGACAATTCAAGTCAATCAGTATGATATATTTGACAAAGTCGTAGTGCGACCGAAATACGTTGTTTTCATTGAGATAATTTTGGATAGTCAAACACATGTTTGATATCAAGTTTTTTTGTATATTTTATTAAATGGTATTCCAAAAAGAAACTACCAATTCCATCACAACAATGTATGTTATGCTTATAACCAAACCCTTCAAAATCCGAATCATGTGCCTTTCATTTGTGTATCAAGGAAGCTGAGTTTGGTTGTGGTTGGATCAATCACAACCCCCACGCTAAATATCTGGGCGTAACGGTAGACCGGTCTCTGACATTCAGGAGGTAGCACCTCTATAAAATTAGTCGAAAGGTGAAAACCTGCAATAATATATTACATAAATTTGCTAGTAATTCACGGCGAGCGAATGGGGAGACCTTGTAAATTGCAGCCATTGCAGTGGCTTACTCTTCTGCTGAATACTCTGCTGCTGTCCGATATACAACTTATCGATACAGTGAAATGAGTACCGGTTCTTTTAGATCCACCCCTAGTCTCTGACTACCGATTCTTTCTAACATTGCCGCGCCGGATAACATACGTATCCCTGCAGCACAGAATGAATGGACTAAGATAGCCAACAACATTGATCTTCCTATACACGATGATTAGGAGAGAGCCCTCAGGATCCGACTGGAGGAGACCGATTTGGCTGGATACGGAAGTTCAACACCCCATAAATGCGAGTGACTACTGGATAGCCCGCCTCGAACAACAACCTCAAATAAAGGAATCGAGATTTAATTGCCGACTGTAACCCTTCCGCATAGGCAATTGTCTCAATTAAATAGGTTCCGTATAGATAAAAAATACTAGCCTCTGCGACTGCGGAAATGTGGAACAAACTATGAACCCAGAAGAAGTTTCGCTGGTGGCATCCACGAACTGAGCAAGGCAACTCCAGCAGCATTGGACTGGTTGAAAAATTTAGATATTAGTGTTTAATTTTTTTTATGACCTTCTTTTGTCATAAATGTGATACACTACGAGGGTGGTTCGGAAACTACGTGGCCTAACAAAATATTTTATTTTTTAATATAGCCTCCTACTTGCTCAACACACTTATTCCAACGATCCAGCTCTAAATTAGTACTGCCTTCATTGTAGGTGGATGAATCCAAGTCCTCGAAAGGGCTATTCACAGCAGCAATTATCTAGGAATTAGACGAAAATATCTTACCGCCGAGACAATTTTTCAGGTGTGGAAAGAGATGATAATCCCTAGGAACCAAATCTGAGGAAAAAGGCAAATGAGGCACTAATTCAAACACCAATTTTTGCCAATGCAATCGCAGACTTGTGGACAGGCGCGTTATTCTGACGGAAAAGCTCTTTCTTCTTTGCTAAATGAGGTAGTTTCTCCTTGATTTTGTCACCTAATTGTTGCAACAATTTGTCATAATACTCCACAATTATTGTTTTCTAAGTAATCGACCAAAGTAATCCCAAAAAACAGTTTCCATAACCTTTCCCGCTGACAAAACCGTTTTTGCCATCTTTGGTAGAAGATAACCTTTTTTTATCTATTGTTGGATTGTTTTTTGGTTTTGGAAGTGTAATAGTGGACCCAGGTTTCATCGACGGTAATGAAACGGTGTACAAAATCCTTCTGATTGCGCCGAAAACGTACCAAAAGGTCACAAAAGCGCTCAAACGATTCAGTTTTTGCTCCTGTGTAAGTAACCACGGCACCCAACGCGCCGAATATTTTTTCACTTTCATTCCTTCACTTATAATTCTACGCATACTGTCATTTGAGATAACTAACGTATGATCAAAAAGTCTTTCGATCGTGATTGCCATGAAACGTAAAGCTATCTATAAAATTATTTACTTCTGTGATTCATTACATTGAAGTACGCATAAGTCACAAATAAAATAGATTTTAGGTTATGGTATTTATTTACATTTTATGTATGTTATATTTAATAACATTTATAGAGATTACAGAATGCATTTATAAATAAACGAAGTTTTAATAACTAATAAAAAAAAATAAGGCTCATTACAGTTAAGAAAAGAACTCCCACAATGAAACAATAACATTCAGGTAGGTACACTTTTACAATAAAAAATTATAAAAGATGTTGAAAATGTCTTCCCTGTTCTTGAATACACCGGTTAAAACGTCGGCCCATGTTATTAAAAACTTTAATTAAAAGATCAGGTGTTACTGTGAGACAGTTGAGTGAGAGAATAAGAAGTAGTCTGAAGGACTCAAATCACAAGACCTAGGTGGGTAACGTCCGTCTGAAATTAACCTTTCATCAAAAACTTGACGTAAACATTCCATGGTTACTCGAGCAACATGCGGTCGCCCGTTGTCTTGCTGAAAGTATCCATTATGAAGTTCATCACCATGCAATTGATTGATAAAAGGATCAAGTATTTGATTTATATATCTTTCAGCGTTTATGGTATCTTGAAAAAATATTGGCCCTATTACCGGTCTACGGGGCATTGCAAGCCAAATACCAATCATAGGACTATGTAAAGGAGCCTCACCATGAAAATTAGGATATTCTCGCTCCACATACGCATAACTTGTTTATTAACGTATCCAGATAGGTAAAAATAAGATTCGTCTGTAAAAAATGTTAAATCAAGGATATCGTTATTCATATGGTCATTAAACCAGGTACAGTACGATACTTTCTTCTGATAATCTGCTGGCAGTAACTTCTGACACATCTGCAGTTTATAAGGAAACATGTTCAAGTCATGTTTAACAATGGTTTGACACGTCCCATACCTTAAATTGATTTATTGTTTCAATCTACGCAAGGATAAGGTAGGTTCTTCCTGCATGCGTTGCCTAACCAGATCAATAACATCATCATTTCTAGCCCGTCTTCTTCCAGATCGAACACTATCGCTGATATTAATTCCTTCAAATTTGTTCACAGTTCGTTGAAGTTGCCGAAAAAATCTCGTTCGATTATTGTGAAGTTGGGAAATCTCTCACGGTACTCATTCAAACAAAAACGAGGTGAATAAACCCTATTACCATTTTCACCTATATTTCCATTACTGTAGTATGATTTGATAATAAAAATTTTATGTTCTAATTGAAACATTTTGAATTATAACCAGCTGACTTGAAAGTTGTCAAATAAATTTCAGAACTAATTGAAATAAATAACTTCATAGATAGCTCGTAAATTCCACGGCAATAGCGATCCAAAGACTTTTTGATCATACGATACAATGTCTGCTATCTCGCAAGCTTTTGCTTGACAGTCGTCCAAGACGGACTTTTCATAGCGGAACAGTAAAATGATTCTACAGAATGGTAAAGAAGATGCCAACGAATTCGTGCCATCTATGTGTTAAATACGTAGTTTCCGAACAATCCTCGTAAATATCTATTTTTCAATGTTTTTTAACATCGTTTCTCATACGAAATAAATAAATAAATAAATAATTGTATGTTGCATAAATGGCTTTATAGTTGGTTATATAGTTATTAATTAATTAATAATCTAAGAATACTTTTTATATTAATTAATTTTTTTACTGCGAAGTCTCATCGTAGCAATTTCCCATAAGAAATTTAACGACATACGCATTTACAGTACAGCTGTTTATATATTATTCTGTTAATAAAAGCCATGCAGTCTAGCTCTTTGTGCGCTTTTTAAACTACATACGTTTCTGATTTCATAAAGAATAATTTCTTTAAACTTTATATTTCTTAAATATTCCGTCATGGTTTTCTAACATCTATAGTATATGTATGATATCAGAATTTTAAATGAGGCGAAAATAAATCGAAAATTTGACTAACTACATTTAGTGCCCTTATTAGGATCGTTAAAATTGTATGAACCACATGTTGCTTTTACATTGTATAATTTGCCCGCATTTTCAATTCGTTTAGACGGATAATAAACGATAAAACCGCACACGGAAGATTTTATTTTCTTTACATGACTCGTTATTAGTGCCATGCTCATCTGGGTAAGTGTTGCCGCATGCGAAGATAAAGACACTAGTATGAGTAGAATACATAGTGGAAATTTTGTAAGGGAATAAAACCCATTTTGCTATAATTCAGGTCGAATTAATTAAGCGCAAATTTGATTCAAATTTATCAGATAAATAATCAAATGGTAACTATAGTTGTGGAAATTAATACTTTAATTTACTATGCAATAGTAATGTAATTTGCATTGGAAAATTTTCGATAATTAAATTGATGAAGAAAAGCGATCTAAATTCTCGACAAATTTTAAAAATAAGTTCGCTACATTTTTACACAAACAATATTATTTGATCAGTTATCTAGAGTACTATTAAAATGATTTAATGAAAATTCTTGTTTTATCTAGTTTTCTTTTTTGGAAAGTGTGCTATGCTATCTGTCACAATTTCTAGCATTAAACGTATTTGTTGATAGAGAAAATGACGCAATTTAACGATTGGTATCTCCACTAGTTTATTGGTGGATAAGAAGGTGTCGAGCTGATAAAAGTTGTGGATCCCAGACTCCAAAAGAAGTTCCAAAGATTCATATAAATGATGCCAAAAAAAGGATAAAATATATTTTTTCTATTTTGCGTTCGAAATGACACCCAAAACAGTATCGAAATGAGCTTCATTACGATACGCTTTTTTTAATTTTTCAATGTTGGCGTTGTTCGAATACAGAAATAAATATCATTGCTGTCATTTGATTTTAAGAATTTATGTACATTTGACAGATATGATATATGTTCGTATTTTACACAAACAACGTATGTTGTATACAATTGACAACAACATATATATGTTTCTATGCCACTCATGTTTATATTTTTAAATGAAGTATCAAGTAATGTTAACGAAAATTAGTAAATAATATGTAATATAATATACTTCGCGGATAGCAAGATTTAAATTTGAAAATGTCAAGTATCAATGTGACCAATTGCATGCTTTATATAAAAATTAAACTCTGAACTTTCAAATTAAATAATTCCAATTTAAGCAATTTATTAATGTAAAAAACGCAAAATAGAAAAAATAGTATAAAAAATTCGTTTCATAAGGCCTTTTGCCGCACTCGCTCTTTAGAAAACTCGCCGCTATCGCGGCTGATCTCGTGCGGCAAAATGGTGCCTTATGAAACTTGTTTTTTAATATACTATTTTGGCATCTTTTGTTAAGCAAAATTTTTTTAGGACTTATTGGAGTCTGGAATCCAAAAATTTTATCAGCTTGACATTCTCTTCACCACTCTTATTTGCTTAAGACGCAAACAGATGAAGTATATTTATCTTTTTTCTGTTACATCGAGGTATTTTAAACTAGTCCACAAATTTCTGGGGAATACATTACACTTTGAAAAAGCAATGTTACTAGTTTCAAATCTATCTTAAATTCATGCAGAGACATGATTTGGTGAAGGGTAAACTCAAAAGCTATTCTTGGGTTTTGGAGGTTTAAAATAAATTGATAATTACACATGATTAATTAATTTTTATCAAATGAAAACTTAGTTAGCGAGCAAAATAAAGTTAAAATTCGAAATCTCTGAATCACTCTGCATAATAAAACGAAAACAAAAAATAAAAATAATATTTTGCGACTCAATGAGCTTGAACTTGGATCATACATTCCACATCCAAACGTGCACAATTTGAAATTTTTTTTTGCAATAGTTTCCGAAAATTGTTAATAGCTCAGCTCTAATAATGATTTTTAAAAAAATGTGCCATCTGCAGCATATAATATATATTACTTTTACAAATTTTTCAACCATTTATTTAAAATAGACACCATTTTTCATTTGGGTTAATTTTACCTTTCAAATTTGGATATACATATTTGCATGTATGTCTTTACACACATGATTTTTCAATACGAAACAAATATGTCCAACGCTATCGGCCATGGAGATTCAAAAATCATACCGCCATCGAATAATAATCATTTTTCTGAAAAAGCAGTGGTGGAAAGGTCCATTTCTGCACTTTTTTGAAACATCTTTTCTGCGGGTTTGTAATTTTCCATAGTCAAGATATACCAGTGTATCTCACCGAAGGGAATCGATTGGTACCACCCGCGACGCTCTAGCTCCAAAATCGACTGATTTAGGAGGTCCTAAGAGCTTTGGGTTTTATACCACTTCTATCATGGGAGGTGCAGCGGAGCCCTAGTGCATTTTCGTGAAAAATACTGACAGGCATCAGTTGTAATGTATATATGAGGATTATTTTATAAAACACCGCAACAAAATACTTTATTGGTTGCGAAAATCCAGTATGATACAAACTTTTCGTTGTGCCAAGTATATTAGGGCACGCATTGATGTGCTCACCCTGATACAGTTAGTCTAGCAGATGAATAGGGGAGACTTATCTGTTTTGTGAACATAACAAAAACGAGGATTTCGTCCGCTTTATGTCGACTGTATATTTTCCTATTTTTAATAATGTTTCTACTATAATTTCCGTTTGTGATAGTACTAATCACTGTAAAACTTTATTCACAAAGTAACAAAGATGTTACGGTTAAATAATACCTTTACAACCCTGAAACACTGATACACAAATTTATTTAACCTGAACATACAAGACTTTCAAATCTTGTTGAACCCTTTTGTTAGCAAAAACGCGTAGTCGAATGCGGCTGGGATGCGTTTTGTAGCGGTAGGTGATTTTTTAGAGGATTATAAAACTTTTACCTTCGACGAATAATAAAGTCTTTCTAAGTGCAGTGCATTCTGTAAATTAGGAGTGATACTAACTATATCTAGCTTGTAATCTTCGCTGTCCATGATTGCTTCTGGAAACCTGGGCTAGAACCGTGTCCTTGTTGCTTGGCGCTTCCTGGCCAAAATTTCGTCCAGTCTATAGGACTGCTACTTTGTTGCCGTTGTCGCAGTGAGTTCAGTGCAGCAACAATAACAGTAGTAACAGCCCTGAAGATGTCCCTTGCAAAAGTGGACGAAACGTCGGCCAAGAAGCATTGCCAAGGACGTGGTTTCAGGGCGAAATCTCAGAAGCAGTCACGATAATAACTATAGTTATTAGATACTTTAGTCAACAAATAGTAGTATTTGTAAAAGTGAAAATATCTGACGCGAGAGAACCTGTTATGTTGTGCTCTGTTCCTGTTTCCCGTTTCGAAGTAAAAAAGAAAGTGCGTTTTTAATAATTGTACTGAAAGCTTTGCAGCAGAGGCTAAATTTTTATAATCTTCCAAAATAATTTCTACCAGATTCAATGCATTTGTCCATTCTTCAAAACTAGTTATCAAACCAACGCGCCACCACGTCCTAAGAAGATCCTCATCATTGGAAAACTTCATTCCTTTCAGTTCATTCTTCACATGGGCAAACAGTGCACGTCCTATGGAGTGAGATTTGTGCTGTAGAATTAATGTTTCGGCGCTTTTAGTCCAATTCTCGCTAAGTGCTTGATACAAATGTTGAAACGATAGGCTGGAGCATTTTGTGGTCGAAAAGTCAAGTCTCGAACAAGAACGAAAGCTTTTGAATGTATCTACAACTCTGGACAGGCATTCCTCAGTGTACCACTTTGTGGTATTAATATTTTTGTACTTCCAGCTCCACGTGTTCCACTCTCGCGATAACGAAGAAAAGCAATATATCCTTCTTTGCTGATCGAGATTTCTACAAAAACCGTGTTGTCTTTACCTTGAAAAATCAAAATTTTGTTTTGCATTTTAGTAGACACGTAGTAGCAGTAAAGTCAGGTTTTGTCACTTGTCAAAACGCTTTTAACTTAACGAAATGTACCATTTCTAAACCCCCCGAGCCTCTCACAACATCACATAAAGCGTAGTGCTATCTGCTTATTGGCCCCAAACCGAATAAACTCTGTTCAGTCTAAAATCTCTTTTTTTAACTCGGGATAACTTACATGTCTATCGAAAACGAGATTCTTTCTGACAGTATTAATGTTCTCTTCAGCAATGCATCCGAATTTCGAAACATCTTTCAAGCCGAAATTTTCTCTCTGAAACTCCTTATAGATAACATAATAAGATAACGAACTGTTATCTTGGAAGCAACTAACAGAGTTAATTGCTTCCGAGTTATCGGCTGCAATGTGGGCTCGAAGAATGTCAAACTATATTGAACTTGTCACAGCGTACAATAATCTATTGCGCCATATTGCAAAACTGCCCTTTGCGTATCAAAACTTTTAAGGATTCTACAGAAGCACAGTGGAACAAAGCAATATTTTATACTACTTTTAAGTACTTATGATGAGTATTTTTCTAATTTGACAAACAAGTAAGCTTTTAAAAAAGCCTAAAATGTAATGATTTAAAAAAAATATTGTAATTGCATATCATAACTTGCTACCCCTAAAACGTGTAGGCAGCAAAACCCCAGTTGGAATTAGGACGAGTCCTAATTCCGCCCCTGGTCTCAAAGACCCTTCGAATAACTTGCCGGCCAGCTCAGTTAATAAATAAAGCGGAAGCGTCGTGGGCCAACACAACGCAAGATCTTAATTGGGCACCACTACGTTTGGTCTGGCAAGTATCTAGGCAAACGTAGAACACCCTCGGCCTTAAGGGCTTAAGAACACTTAAAAGGGGTGTTCGACTTCCAAGTAACAACTCAAACACTTTTGCTCGTTAGGGTATTAAGGCAAACAAACGCAAATTCGGATATAACAGTAACAAATAAATTTATTGAACAGTCAAATGATTAACTAATAAGGTTTCAAACAAATCTAGCGCAAAACAATTGATTAAAGAAATTGTAAAGAAAAGTAATTCCAAAGATTGTACAGTAATTGTCAAGATAATCACTTAAACATTAAAGAAAAACAAAGTATGTTAAGAATTTGGATCTAGCGTCAGTAGATCATCAAAGCTTTGAAGTTCTTTACATTGCTTACGCATCACCCAGTATTAAATCTTCAGCAGTAATTAAAAAGTTAAAGTAAAACTAAAGTGACGTAAACTAATTCTAAGGAAATCACAAATTAAGTGAATCAAACTATTCAGGGCACAGCCCGTATATACTATAAATATCAGTTGAATAACATTAAAAAAAAATAAACACTAGGAGGTGTTTTAGATTATATAAGTGGCAATAGAGACATTGGTTCTCTGACAGGAATAAAATTAATTTTATCAAGAGTAACTTAATGAAAACATAAAACGTTACCCAAGTATGAGTAAAAGTAAAACTAGATTCAAAATTATATAATTAGAGCGTTTAAGCCACTTGGATTAATTAAAGAAAATATAAATTAAATTTAACGTAAGCATATAACTAATCAAAATTAAGTCAATAAATTAGATGAAATTACAAAAGTATTCGGAATAAATTTACTTTAAAGTAGTTTGTTTTCGTCAAAATGGCGTCTCGAACCATGCAGCACGTGGTTGCACACAAAATTTGATTTATATAATAGAATAAAACTATTAAAGCCAAAAATTACGGGATTTTCGTCGTGAGTCTGGATAATGCGACAATTTAAAATTTACCACACTACCTTGCGAGAATTCATAAGCAGTGGCCTCCAGAACGTGGTTTCCGGAGTCCCGGAAAACGTGGATGTCGGAACTCTTACTGCCGGAATGCTGTCTGCGTCTGGATTTCCCGCGCAGAAGTTAATTGTCAATCTTACCCTGAGCCGTAAACTACAGCCCTAAATTAAGGAAAAAGAAATCGAATAAAGGGAAGTTCAAACGACACAAAAGAAAAACGGAGTACGTTGCTGTGGAAAAAAAATTACAGCCGTCTCCAAGTTTAAAACTCACCTGAAGCACGAGGTCGAATAAAATTTACACTTCACTAAAGAATAATTAAAGCCAATAAGTGAAGTATGAACAAAGCCTGCCTATGCAGAAAATTTAAACTGGGAAAAAACAAAACTTGACTTAGGTTTCGAACTTCTGAGTACTTCAGAGCTTGCACGATAAAGATAGAGCCTCTTACCTTCAGCTGTACGACATTCATAGAAGAAGGTAAACTGCGTCATAGTTACAAAAACCTCATTCCAACTGAAAATGTTAAAAATAAGGAAATAATAAACCAAAAACCCAGACAACAACAGGGTGTGAATAAAGAAGCTAATAAACTGAAATTCGGGAATAAAATCGCATCAAAGGAAAAGGTATAATTGACCAATTTGAATTACAGAAAAATGCAAAGCAAACTAGAACGGAAGTAATCCTATATGCCGCGTAGATGGCGTACAAAGCCAATGATAGGGAAATTCCAAAATAAAACTTAAAATAAAGGTTAAACAATCAAATAAATCGCCCTGAAAGAATTACCAATATTCCATAATTAAAATAATGACTCGTTCAGTAAGTAATAATCGTTTAAAAGAAACGAAACTCGCATAAAGCATGATAAAAAAAACATGAGTACGCATAAATCATACAAAGAGGCGACTGCGCAGAGAAGGCAGAAAATTACTCCGGAACATTAAGGATATACGGTCATCCAAAACATTTAAACATAAGAAACTTTTATAATAACGAAGTTTGAAGAAGCCTAAATGGTTCGATAATTAGGGAATATGACAAATAAAATGTAAATAAGTGGAAGGACAAAGTTTGAAAAGGCTACGAAGGTTTAAAGTAAACAAATAAAGTAATAACAAGTTCAAAAATTACCAAAAGGTCTCAGAAACAATTTTCTGGGCGTAGCAAACTTTATATACAACGTATACGAGCTGCGTTTGAAAAATTACGAGACCCCTCCTATATCACTACGCCACTACATTCGAATTTTCCATTATGCAAAACAGTGCCGTTCATGCCACGTGCCCCTTTTCTTTCCACAGCTTTGACCGTCTGAAATCCTGTTCCTTTTAATGCATATTTGACCCTGGGGAACAGATAAAAGTCACATGGTAAGATCAGTCGAATAAGGCGGATCTTCTAATACTGGGATGTCTGGCTAGAAACTTCTTAACAGACAATACAGTGTGCGCTAGTGCGTTGTCCTGATGAAGAACCCAAGATTTTCTCAAGGAGTTGCACAAAAATGTCAAGGTAGTAAAGTCAATTAACAGCTCGACATTCAGGGACACAGTTCAGGTAGACAATACCATGAATATCGAGAAAAAACAATCGCCATAGCTCGACAATTATACATAGTTAACCGACGCTGCGACGGTGAGATCGAATCAAATTTACAGATTTTTTCAATATTTTCATCCGTTTTTGACGTGGAAGGTAGTGCCGGACGTGGGCCATCTTCAACGTCTTCTCGGCCATCATTGCCATATACTTCTTCTAATAAAAAATAAGTATCAGCAGGGGTTTTCCAAGTTTCATATGAAATTTCGTAATTCGTTGCTCTATTAAAACATGTAACGTACTTCGTCCTCGAAATGAATTTAAAAATGTTTTACTCGCCAGCAAATTCAAAACAATTAAGCGAATAAAATATTCACGTTTTGGGCATGTGTGTTTATTTGTATATATTTATTTTAAGGAATTTAGTATTATTCAAAATTTTGTTAGTTCAGTAACTTGCCTTGTATGTCTCTATGATACACAGTCTCCCACTATTTGCGTAGTCGCAGAAAAGTTTGCGCCATTTTTCTAATATTTACCCCGTTCAAATATTCATCTTTTTCCCAACAAATTTCTGTATATAAATCCTCGCTTTTGCCAATTAAAGTAACTTCACGATAATCGTTAACCTCGATGGTTACCAGGGGATAATAAACTAATCGTTGCTAGATGGTTATCGATTGAGATTTAACTTTTTTGCATTAATCCTAGATGTATTTAGAGCCTTCCGCAAATAATTATTATTTTTTTTGGATCCCCGTTCATCTTAGCGCTGTGAGTTTGTGAATTTCTGACACCGTTCCGGTTCCGTCTGTGCGTTCACAGTTTCTTGGCACAATAGGGAAGATATTAAAGTTGGAGACACCATAAATCTGATCGGTGCAACCTGAAAACCGTCCTTGAGGAAGTTCTAGGCAGTTACACGCAGACATCCATATATCGTCTTCTAAAAGGTCCGAAAAAGATAAAGGGAGGATTTCTAAAAGTAAGAAAAACTATTACCTAAAATTATATTTTATATATTCGGACCGAATATCAATAATTTCTTTATTAAATCATCTAGAGAAATTCCTGAAATAAAATATTTTCTGTAAAATGTTTTTATTTAAACCGAAAAAGTATTAAAAGTGTCTATTTTGAAGTTTTATTTCTTTTTAATATTACGTAGTAACCCATAGGAGAGTTTATCTTGTTTTTCATTCGCATACCTCCGCATCATCTTTATTTCTTTACAGGAATTTAAAATGAAACTACCTATATGCCCTGTTACTCCCTGTACAGTTTTGAACTACATCCGCAAGCTCAAATCTAATCAAATGTCTGGTCACGACGGTCTGCCAAGTTTTTTCATTAGAGTTTGTGGACCTGTTTTATGTGAGCCCTTAGCAGTAATTTTCAATTTGATTATTTTTACTAGTTCTTTTCCTGAATTTTGGAAGATTGCAGGATTGTGCTAGTTCATAAAAGTAGAAATCGCGGGGATATTTCCCATTACAGACCAGTTACCATATTAAGCAATTTGGCAAACTTTTCGAATCCTTAATATATGTACAATAGTGTCTGAGGCACGTCATCTGCGGTCTCCTTACCAACATGGTTTTGTTGCTGGGCGTTCTACCACCACTAATTTGAGAGAAATATCGCAATTTATAAGCAAAGCTGTCGATGATCGCCTTCAGGTCGATGTACTATATATGGATTTCGTCAAAGCTTTCGATTCCATCGATCACTCAATACTAATATCTAAATTAGATGTTTTTGGTTTCTCTTTGTTGTTGAATCTTATTTCTTCTTACTTAGCTTCTCGCTCATGTTATGTCTGCTTCAATGTTTTCCACTCTCGACGTTTTCATTCAACATCCGGTGTACCACAAGGCTCTAATTTGGGGCCTTTACTTTTTAATATATTTCTTAATGAATTACTTTTGTTCACTGGATTGTGGAGTTTTGGCTTACGCGGATGACTTAAAGCTCTATATGAAAGTTACAAACTTTGAAGATTGTTACGATATTTTCTGTATCTCTTTAAATATTGACAAATGTGCCATTGTGACATAATCAGAAATTGCAAATCCATATCATTTTCCATACAGTGTAGAGCAAATGGTGATACCTCATAAATCTGGGCTTAAGGACTTAGGGATTTTGTTTGATGTGTCGCTTCAATTTACCGCCCATATCTTCTCTGTGTGTAGTGCGGCTTCTAAGTCTTTGGGCTTCCTGATACGATCTTGTCGTGACTTTAGTATTCCGTCGACTTTAAAATATCTCTTCTATGCTTATGTGCTGAGTATGCTCGAGTATGGTGCAGTTGTGTGATATCCATACTACGTCTACCAATAAATCGCTTTGGAGATAATTCAGAGACGTTTCTTTAAATACCTCACATTCAGGTGCGATTGAATTTATCCAATGCGTGGGACGGATTATAGCGCTTTACTCAATAGACATGGTTTTCCTCTCTAGCTGGTAGAAGGAAAGAAGCAAGTGCCACTTTTGTTTTGAAACTGGTCAACAACTCCATGGATGCATCTGGTCTTCTGTCCCAGGTTGATTTTCTTGTGCCGGCTTACCGTACACGCTCATGTGCCACGTTTCTATTACCAACAGCCAGATCTAATGTTTTAAAGAAGGCACCTCTGGTACACATGATGCGGAATTGCAATACCTTGGATCTGGATCCATTCTGCAGTTAGCATTGTTCTCTTTTACACTTATTTTTCTATGTTAACACTGTTTTTATAACGTAACTTTTAATTTTTGTATAAGTATATTTTGTATTAATTTAGAATTTAATTTTTTTGGTGTTTCGCTAATTCTTCGTTTTTTATTTTTTTTATTTATGTATATATACCATTAGAAAGTAGATAGCAAGCGTTTATAATTATCTTAATTATTATCATGTAAATGGCTTGCCGTGGGATAATAAAGGTTATTATTATTATTATGAATAAAGACGTATTATGGCTATCATAATATTTGTACATTTCGTTTAAATTACGGTTAAATTGAAACAAATGAGTCGTAGCTTTTTCAAAATTATTACTGATTCTTACTTAAATCTATTTGTAATGAACCAGAAGTCAAATTTTAAATTCAAGTACTTTTTGTAATTTACAAAAAGGAAGTTCAATATAAAAGTAGATTCGTAGTAGAGTAATAAGCACAAGTACTAAGTAATCCTTTCTGATTATAAGACTATTGAAGTAGTAATTAAAGGTTTTGAACCTAACCTCTGAACTGATATTTACGGATATGAGAGAAATGAAATAAATGACATTTTTGATTGGCATTTTGTTTCATATCTTATTAATAGTGTTTGAACGCCTGGTGGCATCCCAGGAGTAAAAGGCACTATACTCTATTTTTAAAGTAGAGAGACGAATTTCTGAACAGACCACTTTGACAGTGAAATCTCATTGGTTGAAAGCCAGGCCAAATTGCTTTCAACCAATGAGATTTCACCGTCAAAGTGGTCTGTTCAGAAATTCGTCTCTCTTCTTTAAAAATAGAGTATAGTGGCTTCAAACGCCAACTGCATCAACACTCCAACCGTACCTATTTGTTTAAGTACAGTTAATGACAGGGTTAATATCTTTCACAATTTTAATCTCTAAATTAGAAATACTTTGAGTTTTGATAACTTATGATAATAATTAATGTTCTATTAATTATTCCGATCACCAGAGTTTAAAGTCCATTTACTTTTTGACGTTCCCAAGCAGGGACTGCGCCAACCGATCAAAGAAAGCACAATCGTTATTACAAACACTTATAATTTTTCCGGCAAAACAAAAAACTATATCTTGTACAAACGGAGGCTACAGCCAGACTAGTATATTTATAGACACGGGAGAAGTGGCAATCAAAAGAGAAAGGTTAACGCTACACTGATATCGATCGTTCGACTTTGGCGCATGCGTAGTTCGTCTATAGTAGCATCTGCCACGTTATTTTATAACCACACTTCGTACAAATAAAAGAGAAAGAAATATTTAATCTAAAACTGTTCTACATGAACAGCCACTTTCAATTTTTAGTAAAAAGAGTTTTAAGTTATCCAAAGCAAGATTATTACTCAAAATGCGTTCGTGGAATGTGTAACTTGCTACGTATATTAAATTTAATGTAATAAAGGTGGGTAAGTGTTGGGCTAGTAGTTAGTGAATGTAATACTAAAATATTTATTTAGTTAAATGTAAAGTATGCTTATATAGGAATAAGATATGATTTAAATATTTCGCGGAAAGGCTCCTACATCTCGACCTTCTACATCAAATACCTATGTAGGTTTGATTTGACCTTTATACCGCCTAATTCTGAGTAAACGCAACGATCCGAATGTATGAATATTTCTCCCGCTTCGAATACAATTCCCCTGAATGCTGTAGGCGCGTCAACATCGATGTCATACATATAGCAAGCGCCAATTAAGTTGGCGCGAGGAGGGGGTTTAGCAACAGACTGTTTTGTGAATGGCTTAACATCGATGTAATACATATAGCAAGCGTCAATTAAGTTGGCGCGAGGAGGGGGTTTAGCAACAGACTGTTTTGTGATTGGCTTAACGCGTTCAGGGGATTTTTATTCGGAGCGGGAGAAATATTCGTACATTCAGGCCGTTGCGTTTGCTCAGAATCAGGCGGTATATGCACTTACAGACAGTCTTTAGCAATTAAAATAGTACTATCAATAAAGTTCAATATTTCATTATATTAAGCAAGTAGAAAGTAAGCCTTGGGAATATGATACGTTATGTGTAACTAATCTTAATAAACTTGAATCAGTAATTGTTCATGTCCTTTTGACGCAGACGAGTCTTATAAGTAAACAACATGGATGTAGTATACCGCCTAATTCTGAGCAAACGCAACGGCCTGAATGTACGAATATTTCTCCCGCTCCGAATAAAAATCCCTTGAACGCTTTTAGCCAATCACAAAACAGTCTGTTGCTAAACCCCCTCCTCGCGCCAACTTAATTGGCGCTTGCTATATGTATGACATCGATGTTAAGCCAATCACAAAACAGTCTGTTGCTAAACCCCCTCCTCGCGCCAACTTAATTGGCGCTTGCTATATGTATGACATCGATGTTGACGCGCCTACAGCATTCAGGGGAATTGTATTGGAGAAATATTCATACATTCGCATCGTTGCGTTTGCTCAGAATTAGGCGGTATATGAATTGCCTATGCGTATTACGAATAGACTCCCAACATTAGAGAGAGAAAATTGTAAGCGACATGGAGCTAGTACTGGCAAAACATTCCGAGTTCGTATTCTAATTAGTTAAATCAGTTTTATTTTAAGCACGTGATGAAATTGCATTAAGTAAAGTTACCCCTGTTTGTATCTATCATTAACATAAACAGTAGTAGTTTTATTTTGCGTTATAGTTTGTGTAAAAGATGGTCATTTTGTGTTCCGCTTACGGTTGCACAAACCGTTTTGTTAAAAATAGTAACATAAAATACCATAGGTAAGTGTATATTACTTCGCAAAAATGCAATTAATTTGCAGCAGATACACAAAGTTAATTAACTTTGAAATCAAAACAAGAAGAACGAAAAATAAAATTAAAACGTTATTAAATCTAGTTGTGTTCCTACTACCTATATGTTTTCCATTGCCATCTATTACTAAGTAACTATTTAATTAATTTCATCCTATAAATACATGTGCATTTAATTCATATTCATTCGGATTTTTTAAAGCTGTACTCTGTATAATCCGTATACTGCATCTTTAAATTAAATTAAAATTGTAATTCAGTAACAAAATATTTATTTTATAAACATTCAAACAAGTCCACGAATATTTTTTTAAAGTAATTTGATAAATGTATACAGTTAAACAGCCAGGTAAGTATATGCCGCAAGTATATCTACCTGTCCCGGTCGATGTATTTTAAACAGGGAACGCGCCTTTTCTTGCCAGCACTAGCTCTACCTCACTTGGTAGTTTCTCTCTCTAATGTTGAAGTCAATTGATTCACTGCTTTGGTTAGATGTGCGCTATCCATTTATACTACATCCATGGTAAACACCGCCATTTTCGGTCGGTTTACATAAGTGTGGACCAGCGAGAGGTTCGGGAGACTCATTTTACTAGACGTATTTACGAATACGCGTGGGCATAATTCGAACGGAAAGCATTTTTCTAAATAATGTGCACTTTTATTTCAGTAAAGCCAACGTAGTGACACCGCTGCTTGCCTAAGTGGCGGTGTTTACTCAAAAGTAGAGCTGGCTAATAGCTTCAACCGGCAGTGGTGTAAGTTCCACAACAATATAGTTTTCATATTTAATAGTAAATAAAACATCATTAGTATTTGTAAATATTGCCTTCTACATTTTACGACGGTAATTATTCGAATTTTTAATAGAAAAAATTCGCCCTTAAGCAGGATTGGAACCCACGTCTATAATTTGCCGGACCATTGCTATAACCATTAAGCTATTAAGGACTGTGATTTCGAATAATTGTGGGAAGGCCTTATGTCACATTAAGAAAGCAGATGTAATATTTCGCCCGTAGTTGGCAGTTGTTGCAAATTTATTGCATTTTCGCGAAGTAATGTGAATGTAAATATTGCTTTCTAGATTTTACGACGCTAATTATCCGAATTTTTAATAGAAAAAATATATTGTAATAGAAATACTACATCTGTTTCCTTAATGTGACTTAAGGCATTTCCACAATGATTCGAAATCATAATCCTTAATAGCTTAGTAGTTAAATCAATGGCCCGGCAAACCATGGACGTGGGTTCGAATCCTGCTTTAGGGCGAATTTTTTTATTAAAATATTCGAATAATTGGCGTCGTAAAACGTAGAAAGCATATTCACATTCATATTACTTGGCGAAAATATAATAAATTTGCAACAACTACCGACTACGGGCGAAATATTACATCTGCTTCCTTAATGCGACTTAAGGCCTTTACACAATGATTCGAAATCACAGTCCTTAATAGCTTAGTGGTTTACGCAATGGTCCGGCAAACCATGGACGTGAGTTAGAATCCTGCTTCAGGGGGAATTTTTTCTATTAAAAATTAGACTAATTAGCGCCGTAATGTAGAAAGCAATATTTACATTCACATTACTTCACGAAAATGCAATAAATTACATATTTGCAACTGCCGACTACGGGCGAAATATTACATCTCTTTCTTTATTGTGACTTAAGGCCTTTCCAGAATTATTCGAAATCACAGTCCTTAATAGCTTAGTGGCTAAAGGAATGGTCCGGTAAACTCTGGACGTGGGTTCGAATCCTGCTTAAGGGCGAATTTTTCTATTAAAAATTAGAATAATTAGCGTTGTAAAATGTAGAAAGCAATATTTACATTCACATTAATTCGCGAAAATGCAGTAAATTTGCATCGTTAGTATTTCTTTAAAGTAATTAAATTTTCTTTCAATAAATTTCCTATAAGAACCAATGTACATATTACAAAATATTATGTGCATAACCTACATCACATGAGGCATTTCACAATATCTTGAAATTCTTTAACCTTATCAACCTGCTTCTTTGTTCATGTATGAATGTTTGAAATCGAATTAATGCGGTAATCAATCGATAGCGTCTATAGTCATAATCCGACGTGTAGGTCGGCAGTGACTCATGCCTGAGTGCCAGCGCTTTCTAGAAAACCGATAGAGCTAGAGCCGTTTTGACACCGAATTTGAAATTTTGGAGAGCCCCGGGTGAGCATCGAGGGGTCCCCCGAAAAGTCTCATAAGGTGACGTGTCTGTCTAATGATTGAAATATTTAACAGATGTTATCTACGTTCACGGAAGCCTCTTCTAATTTTTGGAGAGCCAGCACGTCCAGGCAGTTGAGCACCAAGTGCTCTTTGCTTACAATACATCTCTCAGTTCCACTCTGTTAATATTGTGGCTTCGATAAAAGCCACTATCCTCCTCAGGGAAAGTTTAAGTACCCTCGTAGGATTCAATAGAACTCTTCCGAAATGTTCCGAAATCTGAGTTCCTTAAGTTCTCACAGGTGTATATTATATGTAGATTAGTTTGATCCTGTTTTTCACATTTCCTACACCAGGACTCGTTAACCAAGCCCATCCTGTACAGATGCTTCCCTAAATGACAATGTCCGGTTATTAACCCGGTAATAATTTAAATTTTTTTGTTACTACGAATCAGGTTGATGATTTGGCGTCAAAAATTCGATCTACATTAGAAATTATAGAAACTTAGATGTATACAGAATTGGATGGAAAATATAACCAAAATAAAAGGACTTCATATTGATACAGTAGTTTTTTTGCTATTGACTTAGTAATGCGGATATCTTCTGTGGAACAGATGGGTTTATTGTGTTGTGACGAGGTTTCTTACTTGGCCGGATTGTTCACGTCAAAAATTTACCAGTTTCTCTGTTACAGCTTAAGAACGTCAAATTGAAACGGGTCGATTTGTATCTCTCACTGTCGGTAAATTATAACCAATTATAATTAAAATATATTACTAACTATGATTTAGTTATCGGTTGCTTTGTACTTTAATCGGAATCGGTATAATAAATATAATAATTATAATATTAATTTTCACTTCTTAGTAAGTGAATTAAAATATCAAAGACAAAACTTATGTCAGTGAATATACAGAATCGGTAACTCAAAATAATATCGTGGCGGCGCGTTGATCCTTTGCATCAACAGGGAAATTTTGAATTTGTCAGTTCGATACAGAAACCAAATCACAATTAAAATTTATTTGAAACTAACGACTATCAATGTTAAACTAAAAGCATCGTGAATTTCTTGCACAATTTCGGGTAGTTACAATCGTAGTTGAAAGAGTTCGGTAAATTTTTATTAACTTATTTTGAACGATATATTATAATATATCTCTTTTGTTCCTAACACGTGTGTGTTATTCTCAAGCTGTGGGGTCATTTTTTTTGTGTGTATTAAGAAAAACGAATTGGATAACAATAGGAAAAAAAAATTAAGTTTATTCTCTATAAATGTTACATACATAATTGAAATTCAAAAAAATTGCTACATTATGAAAATGAAATAAAATAAAGGTATTTATTCAGTAACATTAAACTAATAAATTCTTCTATATATGTTTTCGGCGACACCCGAAGGATATTTGCAATAATCGGTATACATATCTTTATTATTAAAAAAACAGAGTACATATTTTGATTACCAGAGACCGGACCCATCGGGTTGAAATAACGTCGTCATACGACGGACGGTATAAATAGTCCACAACATCTGTAAGTACATCACGCAGTTATTGAATGCACTATTGATCTGGCTAGCGCGCACACCTGTTTTTATCGAGAATTGCGACTTTTTTTGTTGGATATTTACAGTTAAATTTCTGTTTCCATGGGCGAAGATAGAACCGTGTGGAATTTTAATAATTTAGTCTATTTAGATTATATTTCCTAAGATAAATAAAGTGCTGTGAGTCAGTTTCTTGTTTTCATAGTTTTAGCTGTTACTTACATCGTAATTTTTGTGATAGATCCTGTTTAATATCGTTTGATTGAATCTACTTCTCCAAATTATTTCGACGTAAGTGTGCAATGAATTTCGTTCAGATTCAATAACTTAGGCATACATTTTTAGTTTTCATTTATTTAGATCTAGAGCATTGTTTAAGTTACTTTTTCAGATATGATATGGAAGAACGTCGAGAACGGCATCGTAAAACAATGGCGAGTTGGATTGACTGTCATACAGATTGTATGTCCATTGTCAGTGATTCCGAAATTTATTGCAAAATCTGTAAAATATCATTAAAAAATTCCATGAAATCGCTCGTACGTCACTTAGCATCGCAAACACATGCACAGAAATTGGAATCTGACGATTTCAACGTAGAACTCTGTGATATTTTTATGGCGGCTAATATTCCATTAAATAAACTTAACAATGTTTAGCAAATTTAAAAATGTTTCTCCAAAAATATACTGGTGGAAATGTTCCTGATGAATCCACCTTACGCAAATATTATGTTCCTAAGTGCTACACGAAAGCAGTAGAATGCATTAAAAGCCATCTTTCAATCAGTACCTCTGGATAACGACGAAACTGTCGATATATTAGGACGCTGTGTGGTGAATGTTGTAGCTGGTGTACTACATTCAACTATTCCATATAACGCATATGTAGTGACCACAAAAGTTATAAATACAGTTGATGCGGAAACAGTAGCTAAAACCATTTACGAGAATATGCACCAAATACTGCATTCGGACAGCAGGTACAAAGAAAAAATTCTTTTATTTGTCAGTGACAGTGCTGAATATATGTTAAAAACAGGCGGACTATTAAAGGAAAACATATCGTAATATGCTGCATATTACTATTACTTGTGTAGCACATGCTCTCCACAGAATCTGTGAATATATCAGAGACACCTTTTCAGAAGTTGAGAGACTTGCATCCGCTTTTAAAAAAGTTTTCAGAAAAGTACCATTGAGAGTAGCTCTTTACAGGGAAAAACTTCCATCTTTGTCACTGCCTCTCTCTCCAGTAATAACTAGTTTTTGTGCAGAGAATTTCGATAGTTTACAAAATTTCGTTGCATGTTTAAATGACTGTGCTCGGAGTATTTCTGAGTGCGAGGAACTAACACAAATTCCACATTTAAAAAATCAGTTTGTCAAAACTAATCACTTATTTTGAAAATCGAAATCTCAAATTAAATGAAGGTTTAATGGCATTAAATGTGGCTATTAATAATTTGAAAAGTATTCCAAGTGCCTTCGGATGTGGCTTTCGGCAAAAGTTAGACGCAGTGTTCAATATAAATCCAGATTTAATAACACTGCGGCAATTGTGTATGGGGACAATGCCACAATATGCCTGCCACAACTGCAAAATACGCGGAAATAAAAGAAGATTTCCAGTATGCACCTATAACCAGTTGCGATGTAGAAAGGACGTTTTCTATTTACTTGGATGTATTTCATTCAAATAGAACAAATTTTACAGAAGAGAACCTTGAGAAAGTATTGCTAGTAAATATTAATACTCCTTTACTCAACTTGAACTACAAAATGAACAAATAAAAATGTATTTCGTATTTTGTAGCCGTGTATATACCTGTCTTATTATTATAAGTATAATTATATTAATAAAATTAAAAACTTTAAAAATACAAATGTTAAATAGTATGCTCGTGGGCGATGAGTTATCAACCTCTCGTGTCCGGTCTCTATTGATTACGGACGATTAGATCATTCGGCCGGCTGCGAGAGATTTATCATGAATGGCTCGCTCGGCCGAGAAAATCATGGGGAAACGCGTTCAATTGAATCAGAATATACTTATGAATTCGGCGGACAGTGAGATTCTAAATATCTCTAGGATGATAACTTTACTGCTTTCTAATTACTGGATAGTCGGGAATTCTGATTAAAGAATATTTCGGGGAATATAATAATTACCAATAATTCAGGAATTTATAATATAATGAATAATAAATCAAATACGGGTTGATTGTTAGTAACTCAAAATTTCTATGTAGTTATCTCTGTTACTGGAGTTACTATTAATTCGGGATTTTCTGTAATACGAAATGGGTTGCTTTTTGCCTTTATTTTTGACAATAAACTTTTGAATTATTCAGCTTTCTTTAATGCAAAGTTTTATCTGTTTGTTTCGGTGTCATTAATACTAGAGATATATGTTTACGGTTATTTTCCTCTTTCTTCTCCCTTGACCTTCCCTTCGGATGCAGAAGACTTCTGAATATAACGGATGTAACGTTTGTACTGAAAATTAGCGGAAACGGTTCGTATCAACGCAACATAAAACGGCTTCAGAATCTTTATATAGAAGAAGGTAGAGTACGGGGTAAGACAACTAATATCATCTTCGGGAATATAACTCATCTACTTATGCCTCAACTAATATCAATACACAAGGAGAAGAGAGACGGTTTCTTAATTCTTCGCTAAAAATCATATCAGCGTCGAACTAAGGTTGGAGAAAAGGTCGGGGTATCTCTAGTATTAGTCGGGAAGCCTCGGATTGACTGGCTGAATAATTCCCTTTTCTGTGAAATTTTGGGCCTTTTATACAAAAAAATATTGTACAAAAACGGTCCTTATTGGAAGGGGTTCCACTTCTACGAATATCTAGTGGAATATATCCACGCCGGCGTGAACATTAAGAAGGGGTCGGATATCTTTGTATTCACACGAAGCAAGCGTACAAGCCAAGTTTAATTACATAACATTCTTAATAAATATATTTACACAAATATACACCGTTCTCCAAACTTAAGATTATTTTGCGCTTTTAATTCTGAATTAAACAAGTGCAAACATTCGCTAATAATCTTAAGTTTGAGAGCAAACTTCGTTACAGTGTGTTTATTCTAGTATTGATGCAGGATCATAGCAATGCGAAATTATAAAAAGCGCATAATAAAACATCGAGCAATAGGGAGCTATAAATGTGAAATATGCAATTCTAACACAGAAAGTGAGTGGAACTACGCACAGTGCGAAATTTAGGAAGTTTAGCGGAACTTTATTCAATTTTTGAAATACGTAAAATGCATAAGATTATCTATTATTTTGTTAGGTAAATACCCCGCCTCTAAAATCTCATACTCAGTTTGGGGATTTACCCTGCGAAAGAACCGCAAAATGCACCTGATATCTGCATTACTTATTCAATCATACTTTTTGCCTATAGAAAGCTATTCGATTTGTTGAAGTTAATAGAGTGGTACATTGAAATGGCAAATCAGTAGGCCATGATTTTTTCTTCATGTATTTTATTAGAAAATTATCAATTATTGGCATTTAATTAATTGCAAAATCTTTCCTTGCTCGTGTGTGATTTGTTCGTGGAAAAAGTGATTTTTAAGACGTAAGTTAAATTTACATTTTTAACTTTAGTGGCGATTTTAAAAAGGGATACCACATAATACCAGCTTGAAACGCACAACATTTTAAAGTTTTTTTTCCCTCTGTTGAAAACTCAAAAGATCTTCTGCGATATTTTGCGATCTTCTTTTAAATGAAACATTTTCCAGAATGACTTTGCAAGTTTCATATAACTGTATATTCCAAAAGTGGCAGGAAGAACCGACATCGGATGCCATCATTGGTTTTGTTTTGGAAAAAATAGGCTCACAAATGTTCAGATCTGATGCTCTTTGCAGTTTAAAGGCAACTCTTCGCGCACTGGTTTGTAAAATACGAAAAAGGTGGAGGGAATCCAGTCGAAATTTAGCATAATTTCTGAATAAAAATGCTGTCTGGCTTGAAAATAATGTAAAGTTTTCAAATGCTGTAAGGGATGCATTGCCCAGTGGATCGAGGACTAATGCAGGCAGACCTAAAAAAGAATTTGGGTATTGTCATCCTAAAGTGCAAAACAGAAAAGTGCATCATCTTTTGAAGTCCGGTAGTCAAGACGAGTTAGCCAAAGCAACCGTAACAAAGCTATACCGATCTGGAAAACGAAACTCTGCAGCGATTGTCAAGGAACTGGCATCTGCTTCTTCAGAAAGGAGAAGCAAAATAAAAATGGATCGCATGTCTTCTTCAAACAGCACACGAAAACTCCGGACCAGGCTCTGGCGCTACTTATTGATGCAAACTTATCGTCAAATCAATAACAATAACTGAAGTTTCAGCTGAAGTATCAGTTCAGTCGCTTATAAAGCATACTATAGCAAGACTTTGTACAGGGCTAGAAGAGACTCTTAGAACTTTGTCAAATGTTAGAGGCACTAAATATTATCGTAAAGTTGTGTTGTGATGGGGCGGAACAAGTTAACTATAGACAAAAGTATATGGACAAACATAGCTCTGATGATAGTATGTTTAGTGTATCAATGGTACCAATCCAAATGTGCTCCGTAAATGATAATGGTTATAATCAGTCACTAATTTGGAAAAACCCTGCTTCTTCTTCCACACGATACTGTCGCCCCATTAAGTTCGTTTTTACCAAAGAAACAGTCAGTGTAATTACCTCAGAAGTAAACAAAGTGAAAGAACAAATATCTCAACTTACTCCAACTACCATGCTTGTAGAGGGCAAGCAATTTCGGGTTACAGCAAATATGATCTTTTGTATGATTGACGGTAAAGTATGCAATGCTGTATCATCCTGTGCATCATCACAAACATGCTACTTATGTAGGGCTAAACCTAGTGAAATGAAAAACATCTGCGATATACCTCAAAAAAATATAAACGAATCCTTTTTATCCCATGGACTATCGCCCCTCCATGCATGGATAAGGTTTTTGGAATGTATTTTACATATATCGTACAAACTTGATATTAAAGCATGGCAAGCTCGTGGAGCAGAAAATTTAAAAAAAGTTGCAGAGAAGAAAAAATGCATTCAACAAAAATTCAAAGAGGAGCTTGGCTTACTTATAGATATGCCAAAACAGCAGACCGGAAACAAACGATGGTAATACCGCGAGGAAATTCTTTAGAAATGCCGAGAAGTCTGCCGAAATAACTGGCGTTAACTTAGAATTGATCAAACGTTTTCATGTGCTGTTAGAGTGCCTAAATTGTGGTCTTAAAATTGATTCAGAAAAGTTCGGCGAATATGCAAGAGAAACTTTGGAATTGTATTTGAAAGAATATTTCTGGTACTCAATGCCCGTAAGTGTGCATAAAGTCCTTTGTCATGGAAAGGATATTATAGCCTCTTGCATTCTTCCGATCGGAAGAATGCTTCTGAAGAAGCTCAGGAGCCAAGAAACAAAGACTGCAGAAAATATTGCGAACTTTTTACTAGAAAAACGTCAAGAATTGACACAAATACGGCTTTATTTTATCGACTGCTTATTTCGTCGGATCCGTACATCGCTAGTCTTCGTAAAGCACCCAAAACCAAGCATAGTGAAGTTACGCCAGAAGTTTTAGTGTTGTTAGAAAGATTTGCAGGCCCGTGTAATGATTGCGAGTCTTCCGACGATTGCAATGAGTCTAGTTCTGAATAGGTGTACAAAATGTTATTATTAAATATATGTTTTTTTAATTGTTCTATAATAAAAAACACAAATAAACCCAAAAACTTCAAATAAAACATATTAATTTTTATTAAAAATTTTAAAAACCAACAAATAGAACTGTTTTACTGTTTTGAATAATTAAGTTCCGGTAAACTCAAGAAATTTCGCACTGTGCTACGGTGTGAAATTGCTCCCCAAACCATAATTCTTGTAGGGAATTTGGACTTTTGTACTGTAAGTCTTTCTCTACTTAAGACCCTGAGTCGATTATTATCTAACTGAAAGGCTTCGTTTGAATTAAATACATTTTCAAAATCGTCTTCCCGAAAATCGTTACAATATCTTATTCTTTATTGAGCATGGCACTCTGTAATAGCTGGTATCTTTCTAGGGACTCTTGCTTTATAGCCAGTGTGTATAAATGTCTGACGAATGGTTTCGCAGCAAACCTCTGTTCCTTGTTATTTGGAATATGTAGTCGCTAATTTTAGGTAACCTAGACGAGAATTTTTTCGATCCAATTGCACCAGAGCGGCCAGACTGTTTTCTTGTATTTTGCGGGGTCTACAAAAAACTCGCCCATGTTCCATCCCCATGCCATTCCTTATCCATTTTAATCCATTTTATGCAACCGACTTACTCATTTCTAGGAACCTAACCAATTCGGACACTCCACGAACGAGTTTTTCAAAATAAATGTTGAAGTAGTCGCCTTTTTACTTGTTGATTTATTGCCGAGATTTCTTTTAAGGTAAGGTAGGAGTAGTAAAATGCAACAACCTAATGTGCTTGTCAAAACTACAATTGATAAATGTTAATTAAAACAAACTGTCAAAAATGTAACTAAAAAAATAACTAATAAAACAAACCCTCAAACTTAAATAAAATAATTATTCCGCATTCTTACTAGACGTACTGTATATTGTTTATTGTCATTGTATTTAAAAGGGGTGTTTTCATATTTATTGTAAATTTCACGAATCCCCATCTCCTTGAGAATTTTATCAATCAAAGTAAGAGAGATGTACGTTGTAAAGTAAGTAGTATTTTATAGTAGTAGTAGTAGTAAGACCCATTAGTCCGTTTTGGGACATAGGGAAGAAATTATTTGTCTCCATTCTTGTCATATCGATATCTAGGTATCCCAATCTTGCCACTGACATATTAGTCTTTTACAAAAGTATTTTTAATAATATAAAATATTATTAAAAATGGGGTGTGAAGAACACAATACAAGTTATATATTTGTGAATGTATCTCCTCTCCAGAGACGCAGATACGTATTTGACCTTTCTACAGGATCGTCGGTACGCCCCTGCTGGAGAAGGGAGAAGGGGAATCCTCTCTGGAGAGGAGATACATTCACAAATATATAACTTGTATTGTGTTCTTCACACCCCATTTTTAATAATATTTTATATTATTAAAAATACTTTTGTATTATACAAATTGGTGTGGTTTTACCCATTCATGTATTTTCAAATTATTTTGTTATTAGTCTTTTCTTGTAATGCTCTTCTTCATGTTATCTTCGGGCGTCCTGCTTCCTCCTTCCTTGGGGCTGCCATTCTAATGCTCTTCTACAAATTTCCGTTCTCGTTTTTCTTAAAGTATGACCAAGCCATCCAAACTTTCCCCTTTTAATTCGTACTTCGATGCTTTCTTCTTCTGTATGATAATTTTTCATTTTTAATTCGAACGGGCTACCATATTTTCAGTATATTTCGAATACATCTACTTATTTATAAAGCCAAGTAGTTTTTGCTTGTTTGCATTGGTTCCGAGTCATGGACACTAAGTACATGACTCAGAACCGTACAATAATATAGGTTTAACTACTACTAAAAACTTTAATTTTGGTCCTGTTAGTGATGTTATACGATTTTCAAATATTCATAATCCCTATAAATGCACCACGAACCTTCGATATCCTTGAATTGATGTCTTTCGTTTTCTTTTTGTTAATCTTTAAACCTACTTTACCAGATTCTTTTATTAAGATATCTATTTTCTCCTGCATATGCGTTGCACTATGAGAGAGTAAACAAATGTCGTCAACGAAATCCAGATCTTCTAGATATATCGTCAGATACCATTTTATACCTCTGTTTTTTTTTTCAGTCACTCTTTTCATAATTTCATCCACACTATTAAAAATAGCAATAGTGAGAGAATACAACATTGTTTAACCCCTGTCCTTAACTGAAATTCATCCGACACTCTCCCCTCATGTAATATTTTTGCACTTGTTATATGCTTCCTTTATTAGGTTGATCATTTTCTTAGGCATTCCAATATTTTTAAGTGCTATCTTTGCCCAACGAGTCAAATGATTTTTCATAATCTACAAATATTAAGTACAATGGTGATTTATATTTCAGGGATTCTTCTATAATAATTCTCAGAGTATTTATCATATCTATACATGATCTTCTTTTCCTAAAAGACTGTTGTTCTCTCCGTAACTTCTTGTCTATACAGATTATAATTCTATTTAATATTATTTTATTAAACAGCTTCGACAGCGTTATGCTTCTCCAGTTTTCACATCTTTTTTTATCACCGTTTTTGAAAATTTGAACTATTGGTCCTGTTTTCCAATCATCCGGTATTTCTTCTTTTTCCCAAATTTGTTTAAATAACGGGTGTAGTATTTGTACCGCAATCTTTCCATCAGCTTTTAGCCATTCAGCATTAATTAGATCTGTATTTCAGTTATAATGGGTTATTCATTTAGAGATACTTTTTCCAAAAGCAAGGAACAAATGAAAAAGGCCAATTTATTTAAGAAACTTGATTATCATACAAAAGAACCATTCTTTACAATTATTTTTTAAAGATTATTTCTCTCAAATGTTGGCCGCGACTGCGGTTAACGTAGTCTATTCTGCTGTTCCAATTTTCAATGACGCGTTCTAGCATTTCGAGTGGTATTTGTCCAATGACCCGAGTAATTTTGTAGCCGGTTTATCCATGTAGACTTTAGACTTCACGTAGCCCCACAGAAAAAAGTCTAATGGTGTGATGTCACAAGATCTAGGCGGCCAATTTACTGGTCCGAACCGTGAAATTAAATGTTCACCGAATCGTTCTCGCAGTAAAGCTATAGTTTCACGAGCTGTATGGCTAGTGGCGCCATCTTGTTGGAAGTAAATGTCTTGTAGACCACGGGTGTCAAGTTCAGGCAGCAAATAGTCCCTTATCAAGGCACGATAACGGTCGCCATTCACAGTCACATTCCGGCCGGCTTCTGTTTTGAAGAAATATGGACCAATTATTCCACCGGCCCATAATCCGCACCAAACAGTTGTTTTGTCTGGATGTAATGGTAGCACTTCAATCTCTTCAGGTTGCTCATCACCCCAAATACGGGCATTTTGCTTATTCACGTACCCATTAAGCCAGAAATGGGCCTCATCGGAGAACAAAATTTTTGTCGAAAACAGTGGATCTTCTGCATGTTTATCAAGAGTCCAACGGCTGAAACGGAAACGATTCGGAAGGTCGGTCGCCTTTAGTTCTTGCACTAGTTGAATTTTGTATGCTTTTAAACCAAGATCCTTTCTTAAAATACGCCAAGTTGTTGCATACGACAAACCAAGCTGTTGAGAACGGCGACGAATTGATTCTTCCCGGTTCTCGTGTGCACTCGCTGCTACCGCCGCTATATTTCCTTCACTACGTGCTGGATGAGGTCTATGTGGTCGCGTATTATCCATTATTGTAAATTGAGTTTCAAACTTATTGATGGTATAGCGAATTGTGCGTTCAGTAGGCCGATTATGTGGCCCATATTTTGCTCTAAGCGCACGATACACATTCCTTGTAGAACGCCCATTTTCGTAATAAAGCTGTACTATTTGTAGACGCTGTGCCGGGCTAAGTCTTTCCATTACGTAATGTCAAATAGTACTGAACCAGAATGTGCAGTCCGCTGACGCGTCGCATGCGCGCTCAGCCATTAAATCCCCACCTAAAAAAGTACCTCCAAATGAATCACCCATTAGTAGAGTGGTCTACATTAATTTCTAGTTCTGTCACATTATTATTTTTCATTATTCGATTGTAGTATTTTCTAAATATTACTTCCTACATTTTACGCCGCTAATTATCCGATTTTTTAATTGAAAAAATTCGTCCTTAAGCAGGATTCGAACCCACTACCATGGTTTGCTGGATCATTGTTCTGCCACTAAGATATTAAGGACTGCTATTCCGACTACGTCGGGAAGTCTTAAGTTACAATATTGAAACAGATGTTAGTATTCTTACAGTTAGTTATTATTTTTATCCATGTTGTATAAAGTTAAGTGCTAGGCGGAACATTTTATTTAAATTCGATGTTACATATTTTTTTAATTTAAATTATAAATATATTTTAGTTAAACGTGACATACAAGAGAACGGTAAAAATTTAGCATGTAACATTTGATATAAATAAAAAATTACTGTAACAATAATTAGTTCTTCTAAATACATATTACTAAACAGAAATAATAGCACGACATAAAATCTCATTTTGGTACAGAAAATAAGGGATCGAATGGAAAGCCTTCGAAGTGATTTATCAAAGCAAATTTTCTTCATTCATATTTTTAACCAAAAATAAATCCAACTTATAAGTGTAAACACATGTATTTGACATACGCATCTACTTCTCATTCCAAATAAGATTTTTATTCAATTCCTCAATGCCGACGTTCGGGAAATAGTACATGTCTCTAAGGAGAAGGCAAGAAATCTCCGATGAATTTGAATATATGGATTGAAAAGAACGGGTTAATTAAAGAGATTAGTATAGGGTGAAGATATTATTTGAAACTTTTCCTAAAAAAGCATAATTCATTTTTGTATTTATAAATTGCATGTAAAAATCTATAATCAATTTATTTTTTCTTTCGTAAAAAGCTATTTATGAAAAGAAGCTGAGCGGTCGCTTGTTGTTCATAAAAATAAAGGTAAACTTTAAACTATTATTTCATGAATATTATTAATCACGGTTAATTGCCTAGTTATTATATATAGTATCATATAGATCATATATAGTATCAGACTTCGGCTCACTCTAATTATCCTCATTGGTTCAACAAAGAAATTATAGCAATTCTGAAACTAAAGAGCAAATACCATGGATTATGGAAATGTTCTCACAGTATTATTGACTATAATAAATTTAAAATATTTCGTGCTCTAGCTAAGAATCTAATATGCGATTCTTACGAAAAATATATGAAGAATGTCGAGCAATCTGTTAAAGCTGATCCTCGTTGTATATGGTCCTTCTTGCAATGACGGCAAGGAACTACTCGCATTCCTGGAGTTATAAATGACGATCTTAATGAGATGAATAATCCTCAAGATATTCTTAATTCCTTTTGTCAATTTTTCTCTAGCGTATATACTATTCATGTAAATATAGACGCATCTAGTACCCCTATTATAAAGCTCTAGTATTTTTGGATATCCCCAATATCTAATTCTGAGTTGAAAGAAATTATGTTATCTTTTCCGAATAAATACACATCAGACAACGACTTAATACCTAGCTTTCTTGTAAGGAATGCTAGAAATATTCTTGCTGTTTCTTTGAAAAATATTATTAATATCTCCTTTTCATCATCTGTCTTTCCTATATTGTGGCAGCTGGCTAGAATACATCGAACTATCATCCTATCGCTATTCTTTCCAATTTTGCTAAAATATACGAACAGTATTTATACAATCACATATTTCCTAATATCCGCTCTTATATTTCTCCGCGACAACATGGCTTGTTCTCTGGAAGATCTACCGTAACTAATCTGGCAAGCTTCACACAATATGTTAGTGAAACTATTGATTGTTAGGGTCAGGTTGACTGCATTTATGTTGACTATTCCCGTGCATTTGGTACTATAGATAATATTATACTTCTAAATAAACTTTCTTCTTTTGGTTTCTCTCCTTGTCTTCTCAAACTTATGGAGTCGTGTTTAAACAATAGGATTAGTTACATTTTCTATAATGATTACATATCTGATGTTTTTATATCTACATCTGGGTTGCCCAAGGCTCCAATCTAGGACCTTTATTATTCTTACTGTTTATAAATGATTTGCTTGTAAGTTCTAATGCCTTGGGTTATGCTGATGATATAAAAAACTTCAATGTAGTATCGAGTGAAGGTAATGTTGAGCGTTTGCATGAAGGTATTGACTTTATTTTTAATTGGTTTATACCATTTCCAGCCGTCACATGTATCAACTGTATTTGAGATTTATTACTTTTAATTTCCGAATGTATCAATTGTAATTCAGAACATAATAACTGTAATTCAGATGTATGCTAACCTATGTTTTCAAGTAGACTTATAAAATTATAAACGTCAGAATTTCTTTATTTACATACTTAGTACCAGTTATCACAGCTACTACGAACTGTTTGCATTATATTTCAGTGCATATACCTTAGGTTTGGTGCAAATAATGAATTTTAAAGTCAATTGTGGTGTTTGTCGGATAATAATAACAAGGAATACTGTAAAAAGATTATTGCCTTGTATGTATTTGCTTCATACAAAGTGCTACAATTTACTAACTACAGCTGCGAATAAAGAAGTCACTTGTCCTATATGAAGAGAAGTATTAACTGGAAGTGAAGATGTTAAAAGAACAACTTACATGCATCACACACAACAAGATAGAGAAAGAATTGTTGTATGTGCAAATAAAGGAGGAGATTGAACTACGTTTGCTACATTAAGAATAAAGTATAAAACAGCGTTTCACTGGGTTCGTTCAGGCCGACAGAAGATGATACCAAAAGGTGGTAAAAGCCCAAGTTGTTAACTAAAAACCAAATTGATCAAACTATTTAGAAAGAGATTGTACATTAACGCTTAAACAGATTCAAAACAAAGTATTAAGGGAATTTCATGAAGATGTGTCTATTTCTACTGTGGGAAATTACTTAGAAGAAAGGTTGCTAACTTTAAAAAGTATGAACAATAACGAGAATAAGGAAAAATGCTCACAATATATTCGATATATTCAAACATTAATTTATTTTGCCGTAGAAGACGCGGCCGTTCAAAAATTGGTGATAGAGCAACAATACAACTTCTTCCTGCATCGAGAGGTCCGAACATGCATCTTACAGGAGCGATTTCTGCTGTTGGTATCATTTCTATGGAACGTCGCCGGTGTTCTTTACAGCAGAATTGGCTATCATTGGTTAACTACAATTTTGCAGCAGTGGGAAGACATGGGAAATCAACTAACAAACTTAGTAATTGTTTGTTATAATGCCCCATGTCATTCAATTTTCGAAATAGTTATAAATGACAATTAGAATAATGGAAGAGCAGCTTTACTAAGATTACATGTGTGAATAAGGACCCATGCTGAATCCTATTGAAACTTTATGGTTAAATATAAAAGCAAATGTTAAATCAATACTTCCAAACGTAAATGCTCCTTATGTTGGGGAACAAAGATTAGTATATCTGGAACAAATTACTGACCAAGCCAAAACAACGATAGTTTGAGGAGATTGTGCTCGTGCCGTTCAGCACTCTACTACATTTCATGCTGCTGCTTTGACATTGGAAGATATGGCTGTTGGTCAATAGCTTTCTATGTACATATATGAAACCATATAATTTTTATAATTATGTTTATGTTTTAGTTTTGTTATACCTTGTATGTATATAAACAAAAATAATCCTTCTCTGAATTACAATTGATAATTTCTTAATTTCAATTGACACTTTCTGAAATTAAATTTATTGATCTGAATTACAACTGATACATTCTGAAATCAAACTTACTAATATGATTTATACTTGATTCTTTCTGAAATAAAACTCAATAATCTGAATTACATCTGAAGGATTCTGAATTACAGCTGGAAATGGTGTAGTGCCAATCACTTGACGTTGAACACAAATAAATATTTTGTCATGTCTTTTACTAGAAACTTAACATTTACATTTATTCCTTCCTCCTGTTCTATGGACGGTCATATACTTTCTAGAGTTGGTTCTGTTAGGGAATGCTATGGCAAGGCATTCGCTTAAAATTCAATTTATACATGCAAAACGTATGCGTTTCAGCGAGTAAAACTTTAGGTTTTATCCTACAATCTATCAAATTTTTCAATAACGTCGACTTCCCTAAAACGTAATATTTTGTGTTCGTTGTGAGTAGGCTTGAGTACGGATCTATTTATACAAAAAAGGTTTCAAATATATCTATACGTTAATGCACGTATAACGCTTTTGTTTCATTATGAAACAGACATGTAAATAATTTACATATCTGTAACTGTATATTTGGACAATACCTCGTATTTTCAGCATTTACATCTGCTTAAGACATATGTTTCTGCCATCTATAGGCGTCGTCAGTTAAGCTAGTGAAGCAATGTATATAAATGATACTAATCTTTATAAATAAATCTGTATCTGTATATGACATTAAGCCGAAATCACTTACTAGATAAAGCAAATTTCATCCTATAAAGTGGCACTTATTTAATAAGTGACATCTGACGGACGAAAGAGACTTTTCCGAAAAAAGCGATCTTTCGTTTGACCAGCTATGCTGATACGGAAAACGAAACAACACGGGTAGTCCATCAAAAACGAGCCAGATGGCGGTAAATATACAAAAAAGGTTTTAAATATATCTATACGTTAATGCACGTATAGCGCTTTTGTTTCATTATGAAACAGACATGAAACAGACATTATGAAACAGACATGTGTACAGTTACAGATATGTAAATTATTTACATGGCTGTTTCATAATGAAACAAAAGCGTTATACGTGCATTAACATATAGATATATTTAAAACCTTTTTTTGTATTTACCGCCATCTGGCTCGTTTTTGATGGACTACCCGTATTGTTTCGTTTTCCGTATCAGCATAGCTGGTCAAACAAAAGATCGCTTTTTTCGGCAAAGTCTCTCTCGTCCGTCAGATGTCACTTATTAAATATATGCCACCTTATAGGATGAAATTTGCTTTATCTAATAAGTGATTTCGACTTAATGTCATATACAGATACGATCTATTTATAAAGATTTGTATCATTTGTATACATTGCTTCACTAGCTTAACTGACGACGCCTATAGATGGCAGAAACATATATCTTAAGCAGAAGTAAATGCTGAAAATACGAGGTATTGTCCAAGTATACAGTTACAGATATGTAAATTATTTACATGTCTGTTTCATAATGAAACAAAAGCGTTATACGTGCATTGACGTATAGATATATTTAAAACCTTTTTTGTATATTTACCGCCATCTGGCTCGTTTTTGATGGACTACCGTATTGTTTCGTTTTCCGTATCAGCATAGCTGGTCAAACGAAAGATCGCTTTTTTCGGCAAAGTCTCTTTCGTCCGTCAGATGTCACTTATTAAATAAGTGCCACCTTATAGGATGAAATTTGCTTTATCTAGTAAGTGATTTCGGCTTAATGTCATATACAGATACAGATCTATTTATAAAGATTTGTATCATTTTCATACATTGCATCACTAGCTTAACTGACGACGCCTATAGATGGCAGAAACATATGTCTTAAGCAGAAGTAAATGCTGAAAATACGAGGTATTGTCCAAGTATACAGTTACAGATATGTAAATTATTTACATGTCTGTTTCATAATGAATACGGATCTATTGTTTGATACCCCTTTTACGATATGCAGCATGTTGCTGTAGAGATAATTCAGCGTCGGTTTTTTAAGTATATCAGTTTCAAAACATCTGGAATTTATTCGGATCGTTGAATGGAGGAAGATGGCGTTCAGTCACCGTCTGATTGCAGGAAACTACATTGCGCAGGTTTTTTGTATAAATGGATATGTGGTCAGATTGACTATTCGGATTTGCTTTCTGGCGTTGGCCTTCGTCTTCCGCAGATTTACTCATCGCACGCAAAACACGAACACCTTCTGGAAGGTCCCATTGACTCACATGGTGTAGAATGCCGAGGCAATATACTTCGACATATTTACTGGAAGATGTTATGGGCACGTTGGGGATGAAGATCTCAGTCATTCTTTTTCTTTTTCGTTTTTTGAATTTATATTATTTTTAATGTTACTCTATAATAATAATCATAATAATAATTATTATTATTGTTATTATTATTATTATATACTCGTATAACTACTCTGCATTATCTTCTGAGAATTAGAAAAAATTTTTATTGCAATTTTATAGAATGAAGACCAACTTACCTTTCGTTTACATAAAAATTATATGAAAACTCTATTATAATAATTTAGATTTTTCAGTAAATTTATTTTCGCATTGCTCTACATTATAAAACTCAATTACAAAGCAAAAGCTGTACAAAGAGCTTGCAAGAATAATACATAATATACGAAATTACTAAATCGAATAAAATATGCCTTTTATAAACGAACTAAAAATGAAATGAATGAAAATGAAAACCGGAGAAATCGCGATGTCATTTCACATAAATATAAATATTACCTAAGATGAGAGGAAACTTTTGTCTTATTTAGCGAAAGAAAGTAAAAACTTTACGTAAAAACGTACGTCTTTTTCTAGAAAAAATAATAAAACATTTGTATTTTTATACTATTACGTAAATACGCCTTATTTGGTTCTGATCGTCGAGGTGAACATACTTGTGTCTCGATCTAAAATTCCAGGAGAAGGAGTACCAAAGTATTCAGTTCTAGGCCCTTTTCTGTTTCCTGTTTACATTAATCATTTAGTTTACATAGATCGACACGATGCTATAGTTGTACATTATGCCAATAATGTAATTTTATTTTATTTTTCTTCAATCGCTATCCAGAATAGACATTTGTGCTCGTAGTTGACAGCGCAAAGTTGAATTATAATTCCGTCGGCAATATTTAGATTTAGAGGAACTTTTTTATTACATCATTTATGTTGGCGAATTGTTATAATTAAAACCCATGTGAATTTGACAGTCGGTTTTTGAGAGTGGAAATCATAAGGTAACTGACTACTTAAATCTAGATTTAAAGATATCTCTTTGATAATGCCATGACAGTTATTCGAATAAAGTTAGTGCAATATAGCCAAGTGCTTTATTCTCAATATTTAACCTAAGTCAGTTTCCACGAAGAAGTGTCTACAACACCAATTAGTGACAAGGTAAATAGTTTTTAGTGCACTGGGATATTAGTTTATATTTGTTACTCAATTTCCAACCAATAAATTGCAATATTCACGAGATATATCTGTGGAAAATATCTCTGGCGAATTAAATGTGGCATAAGAAGCATTTCGGAAAACAGATTTCATCGATGTTTGATATAACTATAGGAGGATTCAAAAACTTGTATACAGATGGGAGGAAACTATAGAGAAAATTAAATAAAAATTTTTCATTTACTTCGTTCTTGCTCGTTAATAAAAAAAATTAAAATACATTATCTAGACAACGCAATTTTTACAAGATCAATTGTGGTAACTAACGCCCTTTCTATACTTTAGACCATACTTCCTCTACCTTTAGTCTATTTTTATTTGTGACATATTTACTTTGGTGGAGAATATTTTGCAAAAAATATAAAAATAATGGCATAAGATCAAACTTTTCTAGCATCCCGGATATTAAATAATTTTCTTAAAAAGATTCTATTATTGCATATATTCAAGGTATTTTCGAATACGTAGTCACGTGTTTGATTGTGTTTTAAAATAAGTGCAGGACTCTCAATGGGCTTTTGATATAAACTTCTATTTTGTTGAATTTTCCTTGTTCTTCACGATTTCAGCAATATCTTCAAGTTTCTGTTAGTATGTGGTTAAGTATACGAGGTTTGACAATTAAATCACAGGACTGCGCATACCCTATCCGTTAGACTTGATGAAGGGGAATGATGGTGGATTGTAGTTGACCTTAATGCTTTCGGTGCCGCCTCTCTGTCTTATTTAGTTGTTTATTACGTAGGAGTAGGACATCGTTTTGTCGGAGTGCCGCTATCATGATAGCTTAAAGATTGAGCAGCGCATTAATTTCGAATTCTTCTCTAACTTAAAAGAACCTCCAACTGAATGTTTTCAATTGTTGAAGGAAATATTTGGCGATAATTGCATGGCACGCACTCAAGTTTTTGAATAGCGCGAACGATTTTTGTAAAGTTGAAGATGATGAACGGTTTTCTCAATCAGTGACATCAAGAATTGATAAAAACATTCAAAAAATTAATGAAGTTGTGCGGAGTTTGAGTATTAAGATGATGGTATACATGACAAACATTGACAGAGAGAATATAAGAAAAATTTTACATGAGTATTTGCAAAGGATGAAAGTTTGCGCAAAAATGGCATCCAGAAACCTCACACTTCAACCTCAAAGAAGGAAAAAATCAGCTCTGACATCATGAAGTGATTGACAGCAGAGCCTGAACTGGCAGGAAAAGTTAATACATGTGGAAATTGGCTTGTTGCACTACACTGCTTTGTTCAAGAAAATTAATACTGGTAGCCGTAACTTTGTGGTAATTCATTTTGAAAATAATAAAATAAAATAAAACGATCACTTTGTTTTACCACTTTATTCACATATAATTGTGACCGCGGTTTCGACATACAATGTCATTATCAAACTGCAAAAGTTACAGGCCTACATAGAACTTATAAATGACACAAAATTATATGGTGGTGGTTTATGATGTTATTTAAAATTACTACTATATACTTAACTATTATATACAACATTGGAAAAGAGGTGTATATATAAGATCCAACTGGTCATTTAAAACGATATCTATTGTGTCGTTCCGGCTTTTAAAAATCTCTAGGGCCTCTAAAATATTTAATTTACGACCTTTCTCGGCCAAATGCATTATTTGGTCACCGTAATTGGTCACCGTATTTGGTCACCGTAAAATATCCGAGAAAGGTCGTAAATTAAATATTTTAGAGGCCCTTGAGATTTTTAAAAGCCGGAACGACACAATAGATATCGTTTTAAATGACCAGTTGGATCTTATATATACACCTCTTTTCCAATATTGTATATAATAGTTAAGTATATAGTAGTAATTTTAAATAACATCATAAACCACCCCCATATAATTTTGTGTCATTTATAAGTTCTATGTAGGCCTGTAACTTTTGCAGTTTGATAATGACATTGTATGTCGAAACCGCGGTCACAATTATTTGTGAATAAAGTGGTAAAACAAAGTGATTGTTTTTTTAAATTTTATTATTTTCAAAATGAATTACCACAAAGTTACGGCTACCAGTATTAATTTTCTTAATACATGTGACGAAAATTGGATTTTCCAATACGACCCTGAAATAAAGTATTAATTCACATGCACTGGAGATCTTCATTTCGCCAAGTAGCAACAGAGCTCAAATGAGCAATTCAAAATTGCATCCTCTTTTTCGATATTAAGGGCCTCACTATGATTGAGTGGACACCTTAGGGCCAAACGGTAAACCAGAAGTACTACATTGAGATCCTGAACAAGTTGAGAGAAAGGGTGAGGAAGAAAAGACCAGATCTGTAAAATAATAAGCGCCAGGAAAACCCCCCGGGCACAATGCATTCTCTGTAAAGAACTACTTAGTGGTGAAGACAATTCCACACACACCTCGTATCATACAATATTCGTTATTTCTTGTAACTACTTGAGGGCCGGCTAATTCGACAATTGGCCTTGCAGTGAATAGAGTGAGTTATTTTCAAAATAAAGTATATATCAAGTTAATAAAATAACTTTTAGCAATTTCGAGACAGCCCTTTCATGCGATCAGGGTTAATTATGAGCTAATGATTAAACTTTATTTAAAATATATTCTGGCTTGCTTATTTCGGTTCTTTTGAGAGGATGAAATATTGATTGATATAAGAAATATATGTATATTTCAATGTAGTATATTTTTTTTATAAAATTAAGAACAGAAACAAGGTATACTGAAAAACTAAATAAAGCATGATTTTTTGTACAAAAGAATATTAACAAAATATTTATTATAAAATGGACACTTCAAATGTTACACAATGGAATACACTAACACGTTAATCGAGTGCGTGCTTGTAAGATGAAAGATTTAAAAATCCGTCAATTTACGAATATCAAATTATAGCCCTTATTTTAACCAAATTTGCGCGATGCGGTTGACACGCGCGACTGGTCAGCACGTTAACACTTACTAAACGGAATATAAAAAAATGAAAAATACATAAATCGTCTAAATTAACTGGAATTGTTGATTCAGGTAAACACAACGTACGTGCTAAAAAAGAAATGAAGGAAAACAAACATTCGGGGTGAGTGATTTAATATGATCTCAGGGTATTGCTGAACCTTTCGTGAGCATATCCAAAATAAGCCGCTTTGGCAACTGGCACCAAAACATATTCCCCGTACGGGTATCGGGGCAGAACTCGCAATTAGATACGATTGCCAGGGAGATGGGACACGAACAACATTCATAATTCGAAATGATCACGGGTAGGACGGTGCGGATTGGGGAGGGGGAATTAACGGAAGTTACTCACATAATCAGAAAATAGAATATCAAGAGGCGTGGAAAGAAGCTTGTCAGTTAAATAAAAATCAAATTTCTATAAAGACTCTATGAGGAAACATGGAGACTCTAGCAGCTGGAAGATTTAATGTGTGAGCCAAAAGAAAATTTTTCAGAGTATGCCATGTGTGTCTTAATTTGATTCGACTTAGAGCTACTTGTCACTTTGTTTAATTTAATGATATAGTTCAAACTAAAAAATCTATTTTAAAAATATATTTTTCAATTTAATTATATCAGCAGATGAAATATTTCTCATAACAAAATAAATAATAAACATTTTTGAAGCTAAATATGATTTGTTATTATATTGAACAAAAAAATATAGAACAACAAAATAAAAGGAAAGACGATATTAAACAAGATATGCATCACCCACATCTCTGAAGAGAGGAATTCTTTTTTTAAGCGAACTAAGAACGTTTTGAAGAATTTCTGGGGTATTATTGATTTATTTTAGTGATCCTCTGTTTTAAATCGTCAAGATCAACAACGGGTGTTTCAAAAATAAGTCTTTAAATGTAGCCATAAAAATAAATCACATAGTGTTAACTTACAAGATCGTGGTGGCCAGATAGTATCTGTATTCAGGATAATAATGCGATCTCTAAAACATTCCTCCATGATAGCATTGTTTGCATTGGTAGTATGTGCACGAGCTCCATCTTGCTTAAAATAGTATTCTTGTAGCTCAACATCGTGCAACATATTAACAAATGGAACTCAAATTTCTAATTGGTTCCGTTAAACATTTATTGTTCCTAAAAGTTCTTAAAATGACATTATCGTGTCAACATAGTATTTTATAAAACCTAATCAAATGTTTTTAAAAACTATTTTAACATACCTTCAGAAAATATAGGTTCAATAATCCTTCTATAACTAACAACTGTCCAAACACAAATTTTTTGCAAATGTAATAGAGGCTATAAAATAAAGAAGTGTGGTTTATTTGTACTCCACGATTCTTCTGTAAATATAACTTTCAACGATGACTCATCGTTGTTATTGAATTGTTCAATAAATCATTAGCGAAACTCTTGGCTTCGTGGCCTATCAATAGGAAGTATCTTATTACTTGTATACAATAAGAAAGATTTAATTCTTGCTGTAAATGCGTACAGAAGTTTGTGTTCTGACCATTAGTCTACTACTTCCCATTTTACGATTCATACTGCTCCTGTTTCTCTGACTAAATTCACAAAACGACGAATAGAAACAAAGAAATATCCTACGGGGCAGCGTTATTTACAAACTCGTTTAAAAAATCTTCTCAGAGAATAAGTTCATTGACCATTGATTTTTCTTCCATTTCTTAAATAAATGTCAACTATATATATATCTCCTTTGCTGCTCATTAAATACATAACCCACTGCTTAATAATAAATTTGTAAGAATAATCGAAAATCTTCGCAGATTGTCAATTTAATCAACGAGTGACAGATGAAATTTCACAAAGTAGGTATGAATTATATTTCGACATGACTGCTATAGTTACTTTTATCGTTCATAGTCTACTAACAGTATCGACCTCAGCTTCATTTCGATACGCTTTTTTTAATTTTTCAATGTTGTCGTTGTTCGAACAGAGAAATAAATATCATTGCTGTCATTTGATTTTAAGAATTTAAGTACATTTGACAGATATGGTATATGTTCGTACTCTACACAAACAACGTATATTGTATACAATTGACAACTAGATATATTAGTTTCTATGTCACTCATGTTTATATTTTTAAATAAAATATCAAGTAATGTTAACGAAAATTAATAAATAATATGTAATATAATATACTTCGCGGATAGCAAGATTTAAATTTGAAAATGTCAAGTATCGATGTGACCAACTGCATGCTTTATATAAAAATTAATCTCTGAACTTCCAAATTAAATAATTCCAATTTATTAATGTAAAAAATGCAAAATAGAAAAAATAGTATAAAAAACTCGTTTCATAAGGCCTTTTGCCGCACTCGCTCTTTGGAAAACTCGATCATTTTATAAACTGCGTCTAAACTCGTGTGGCAATATGGTGCCTTATGAAACTTGTTTTTTAATATACTATTGTATTAATTATTCAAAAAGTATTAGCATGGCAATATATCATTGATTTTATCGTGTTTTTATCAACATTTATTTAATTTGCGATATGCCTAATGCTCACGCCGTCCTCTCGCCTAGTTCTAATCATCGACTTTTGGAGTTCGTTTAATTGAGGCATTTTAAAAAGAGTGTAGTACGCTTTTGATTTACAATAAACTGACACTAACATAACCATACCAAATAAAAGTAAAATTTACAAATCACGAATTTTTTTAATTTGAAAGAATGTTTGTAGCGGCCGCAACTGTACTGTCGCGAGCAATAAATTCTGGTAGTCAATGTCACTTCAAAATTTGATTAGATTGTCACAAATTGGACATTTCCCCCGCCTGATAATGCCTTTGTTAATAAATTAACATGAATGAAATTTGACAAAGAAAAAATGACAGTAATTATTGTCATGCAACATGATTATAGGTTATGACATTTACAACGTTTATACAATGGAGCATTTGCCATTGTGTCAAAGTATGTCTTTGACGACCAGAATTATTGCTCGCGACTGTAACAGGTTACGAAAAATAAAGCATTTCCTAATGTTACACAGTTTTGAAAACTGTTACTTTATGTGTTAAATTTAGATAAGCAATATTGAAAGAATTCTAAATAATATTATACACTTTTAATTAGTAAATATATGGTTTTGAGGCTTTTTATATAATATTCTTTGGAGCCCTTCGAAATGTTATATTTTCGCGGAAATAATTTACGTCATTTATTCTACTTTTAAGACAAGCAGAAGAAACAATAATAGATATGAGCCTGCTTACTGGTTGCTTAAAATTCTAGAATATATATCTCAACCATATCTTGGAATATAAATGACTTGAATAGCCTCATCTAAAAATGCAATATTCTAGTTCCACTAGTAATTATTATATATTTTTGTTTAGTCTAGGGAATAACATTTTAGTCATGCGGAAATATAAAAAATTATGCAGCTATGAAAGATGGTCACTAACGGCGAATGTATTTTTATTATAGCTTAACGTGAGCATTTAATTTTGCGGCCAGTGGTGGCAGGAGGCAAAAACAGTGGTGATGGTCTTCAGTAAAACGGTGGTGGAGGTAGATTATTGGTGGGGAAGAACTTTCCAGTACACCTGAGGGTTACAATGGGCACGCGCCTGGGGTATCTCTTGTGAAATTACAAACTGGGAATTCTCGGTTAGAGTCAGTCTGGTTACAGGCGCCGGGACGTGCGCCTCGGCGTCAACCTAAACGTGTTTTATCACCGACCTTCGACCATATGAGAGAGACCATAAGCATTTTGTAACACTCGATTATGTTACTCGACTGGTGTCAAAAGCTGCTGATGAATTGAAGGCATCTTTGGGTAAGATTGTGCTTCTTTACTTTTCAAGATATGTAGTTTTCAAATTATCTTCTGTGTTGTTCTGAAAATTTAATTAAATAATATTGGAAGCTGTTATGTTTAAGTGATTAAATTGTATCTAAATATGGAATGCGTGAGTTTTTAATTAATAATACTGTATATTAATTAACGAAATATATTTATAATAATTTAAAGGAAAGGTATGATACGCCTAACTTGAAGTAATTGAATTGTAATAATAATTTGCATGTCTAAGAAGTTTATTGGTTTATTAAATTTTGGCGTGTGAAACGAACAGAAAGTAATTTATGCATATAGAACGTTTGGGAAATTGTGTAGAAATTAGTATACACTTTGCATTATTTCTTAATTAAATATTTTAAGAAAGTCATACTATAATTAACCATTAAACTTACAATGATCTGTGTATACGTATTGAAATATGTATTTTATGTTTAAATAAATATAAATGTATTAGAGATAAAATAAATAATTAAAAACAAAACTTTTAAATAAAATAAAAAGTAAATATTATCCCAGCTTTTTCGAAATATTGAGACATCAAAGGAATATCAAAGTAATTGTTATTTATTAATTCTGAAAATTTTAAAACATTTTCTTAAATTAACTTCTACAATTTATTTAAATTAAGTAAATAAATATATAAGAATAAATTACATAAGAGCAAGAAAAGGATTTGCGAATTTGAAGAATTTAGTTCTATATAGATGCAATAATTGTCTATTATGGAATCATTGAAGAAAGTATGAATGAATACACCAAAAATATTGGTATTGGTCTCGGGGAAGATGAAACACAAACAAAAAGTCAAAGCCGTCCTTTTCAAATATCTGAAGCGTGTTGCACTTATGTTTAATACTTAGTAATTAATTCGGATTGAGTCAAGTATTTTCAATAAATTATCATGTAATGGTTCGTATAAATAAACAAAAACAAATATTTATCTCTAAGGAAGTATTAGAAATTAAATCTCTTTAAATTATATTACAAATTTCTCTCTATGCTTCCCCAGTGGCAGAAAGACGCCTACATTGTGATTTCGATTTGCACTTGTGCAAAAGTTCTCCGCCAGAATCGTAAATGCATTAGTAATACAGTTCAAATATTTCATCTTTCAAAGATAAGTCAAAAAGGAAGACATAGATATCTCAACTATTTAACTGGTTTCCTAAATTATCATGAGGTAAAATTTTTTTAGCAAGAAAGTGATTTCTGTTTATCACAAGCCAACAAGATTCGATGTCGTAACTGGGGAATAAGACTAAATTATTTTTAATTTGATTATTACATTTTAATTAAGGTAGGAAGGATAACGATTTTAAAAATTGAAAGAAAACAGAAATCAGCATCGTGTAGCTGAAAGTCACCCATAATCTAGTGATAGTCATTTTTGTAATTAGTTTTGCTTGCAAGATGTTTACGGAAAATTACCTTCACCAACTTTTTGTCCAGTGGAAGGTCAAAATTTTAGGATAGAATGTTTTCGTTACAGCTCTTATTCAAGTGTAAGATATAGAAACAAATTTAATTAATATTGCATAATTAAAATCTTAGAATTGTGACAATCAAACAATTTGAATTTAATAACAATATGAATGCCGAAGTTATTACAATAAAATATATAATAAAAAAAATGGGCATTAGAAAATTAGGATTTTTTTAAAACTTGTTAACATTTTTACTATTTAATTATGATCGATATTAAAGTTATATTTGAAATGTTATGTGCCGACAATCTTATATAGAGTTGTCTATTACAAATTACCCACCGTTTATTATTGTTATTATTGTATATACATATATAAAAAATTAAAAGTTGTGTGGCTATGACCGAATTTTTTTTACATGCCATCAAAAACACAGTGACGTGCAGATTAAGGAATACAAAAAATATTTTCTTTTAATTTAATACAGTGTATATTATTAAATTTTTATAATGACTTTTTCTGTCTAATTTCAAAAATATACCATATAATACCCGCAGTATCTTACACCGTTTTCAAGATATTAAATAGCAAAACCAAATTGCAAATTACAAATTGGCAATATCGATGCGACAATTCACATCAAGCTTTGAACAAAATAATACAAATCTGTATAAAAACAAATTTGTATCTGTATATACATGAACACACAGCACGCATTTACCAGCGTTTGCTTCAACCATCAGACGCATGCGTGTCGAATATTGTAGTTACTGTAATTATGGAAAAGTTAAAATTATTCAAGTAAGCTATGAAAATGGCAATTATTATGTTTGAGAAGTGACATTTCCCTAATAAAATAGTCAAAATGGTTTACAACAAAGACGATGAGTATATTTGCATCCGAATCAGACTTCCAGTTAAACTGGAAACAGTGCTAACTTTTTTATTTTAAATATTACGAACTTCAATAGAACTCTGCTCTGGAAGTTCAGCAATAATAAGGTTTGGTACTCTTTTGCTCAACAACAATTTAATTAAATCTAATAATGCAAATTGAAAAAATGAACACCAAAAAATAAAGAAAATCAATATTAGTTAAGAAAGTTTTCGAAATGATGATCGTTTACTTTTTGATAACATGCAAGTCCGTGAACAAATTCTTAAAAGAAATTTGCTAAAGTCTCCTTACGAATTAATTGCCGTAACTCGTCCAGATTATGCGGTCGTCTAGTATAAACCACAGATTTTAAATGACCCCAATGGAAAAAAATCTAGGTGATTTAAGATTGGAGACCGTGCGGGCCATTTAATGAACCATCTAAGACCAATCCACCGATTTGGGAATGTTACGCTTAAAAAAACTTCTAACACTAAGGGCATAGTGATGTGGTGCTCCATCTTGTTGGAGCCAAACACTTACAGGTAATTCCCCATCTTCCTCAATACTAGGAACAACTTGATCGCGTAAAAGATCTAAATATTTCTGTCCAGTGCCATGAATAAAAAAGGACCAATAATACAGTTCCTGAAAATACCAGCCCAAACGTTAATTTCTGCTGATGTTGTGTATGCATTTCTGGCATCCAATGGAAGTTATCTATTGACCAATATGGACAATTATGGCGATTGACGGTACCATTCAAATAAAACGTAGCCTGGTCGGAAAACAGCAAATTGTATGTAAAATATTGGTCATTTTGCAAATGTCCACTCTTTCGCAAAATTCAATTCTACGATCATAATCTCCATCTAACAATTCTTGCACTAAATGTGTTTTTTTATACGTATGATATTTTTCGTGCTTCAATATTGTGCCTACTAAACTTATGTCATAGTTTTGCGCGAGGGATGTAGCAGAAGGCTGTGGCAATTTTTCTAATGCTATAGCAATATCTTGAGCAACAACTTCATTAGTTGCAACTTTCGGTCGTCCGCTTTTAGGTAAATTTCTAACAAAATTTTGACAACGACTGTTCGTGATATTGGATGCCTATCTTGATGCAAATTGTTAAATAAATCGAATACTTCTTCATGAGTTCTGACGCGGTCAACAAACCAATCGTCATTCGAATTTCAATCCGTTTTTTTTCAGTTAATCGAACCATTATTAATAATATTTGGACATAACAAAGTTAATTTTGGCAGTTTAACTCGAGTTACTAAACATAAACAAGATTTTAAAATATCAGTTTTAATTAAATATCTTTGTCGTTGTTGAACAAAAGGGTACCAAATCTTATTACTGCTGAACTCCCAGAACAGAGCTCTACAGAAATTCGTAAAAAATATACAGGGTATTTCATTTAAAATAGATAAGTTAACATCGTTTTCGACTAAACCGGAAGTCTGAGTCGGATATAGATATACTCATCGAGTTCCCAATTTTCAGATAATTAATTGTGGAAAGTTTTACTAAAATCTAGGTAGCCATATTAAAGATATTCGAATGGGTCCACACATTTGGCTAACCCTGATACTAAAGAATAAAAATATCTACATGTAAATTATTATCCCAAGTTTTCGCTTTTAAAGAATAAACGTATACATTCAAATAAACTCTGATTTATTATAAATAAGAATACTGATATTATATATTAAAAGAAATTTATATATATATTATATTATATTATTATAAACAAATAATAGTTAAAAATAGTTAAAATACATATCGTATATATATATATATATATATATATATATATATATATATATATATATGGTATTAATAAGTCGGCGATTAGAGGTCTGGTTTATTACTTCAAAGTATATACGTATATTTAAAACAACCCTACATGTTTAGGCAATGATACCTTTGTCAAGGATATAAAAAATATAAAAATATATATACATATATTTTATATTTTTTATATCCTTGACAAAGGCATCATTGCCGAAACATGTAGGGTTGTTTTAAATATATATACTTTGAAGTAATAAACCAGACTTTTAATCGCCGACTTATTAATACCATATCATACCAAGGTCATGAAAATATTATATTTATATATATATATATATATATATATATATATATATATATATATCTAGATAATTATTTCATGACGCTTTAGATTAAATTAGTTGGCGATTTGAGGTCTGGTTTTACTTCAAAATGTATATATTTAAAACAATCTTACACGTTTCAGCATATGATGCCTTTTATATTTTTATTTTATATTTTAAATTCTTTGAAAAAGGCATCATGTAAGATTGTTTTAAATATATACATTTTGAAGTAAAGCCAGAACTTAAATCGTCAACTAATTGAATCTACTTTATATATATATATATATATATATATATATATATATATATATATATATATATATATAAGTGTTTAGATAATTTCATAGCCGTTTATTAAATATAACAATTGATAAATTATTGGAGTTTTTCGGCTTTTATATGAAATATTTACAAATATCAAATTAGAATGTATGTAATTGCAGAGTAAGTGGGGATGTAAACATTGCTGTCTACAAATTACAAAGCAAATCATACGAAATTTTTAATTGAAAAATATGGTCTACGTTGGGACTCGAACCCAAGTCTACAGTTTACCGGACTGTCGATTTTACCACTTAGCCACAATAGACCTAGGTTCATGCTATTTAGAAATGCATTATAAAGTAACAGTGTTAATGAATCAGATATCAGTTATTGAACGTAGATGTCAAGTTGAAAGCAGAAGTCAGTTTTGAAAGCTCATGTCAGTTTTGATAGCAGATGTCAGTTAGTGAAAGTAAATGTCAGTTATTGAAAGCAGATGTCTGTTTTGAAAGCAGGTGTCAGTTATGAAAGCAAACGTCAGATTAGAAAGCAGATGCCTATTTTGAAAGTAGATGTGAGTTATTGAAAGCAGATGTCAGTATTTTGAGAGCAGATGTCAGATTTGAATGTTTCAAAATGCTAATTATTACTCCATAGCTATATGAGTGTTTAGATAATTTCTTAGCCGTTTATTAAATATAACAATTGATAAATTATTGGAGTTTTTCGGCTTTTATATGAAATATTTACAAATATCAATTTAGAATGTACATATGTAATTGCAGAGTAAGTGGGGATGTAAACATTTCTGTCTACAAATTACAAAGCAAATCATACGAAATTTTTAATTGAATAATATGGTCTACGTTGGGACTCGAACCCAAGTCTACAGTTTGCCGGACTGTCGCTTTTACCACTTAGCCACAATAAACCTAGGTTCAAGCTATTTAGAAATGCATTATAAAGTAACAGTGTTAATGAATCAGATGTCAGTTATTGAATGTAAATGTCAAGTTGAAAGCAGAAGTCAGTTTTGAAAGCTCATGTCAGTTTTGATAGCAGATGTCAGTTAGTGAAAGTAAATGTCAGTTATTGAAAGCAGATGTCTGTTTTGAAAGCAGGTGTCCGTTATGAAAGCAAACGTCAGATTAGAAAGCAGATGCCTATTTTGAAAGTAGATGTGAGTTATTGAAAGCAGATGTCAGTATTTTGAGAGCAGATGTCAGATTTGAATGTTTGAAAATGCTAGTTATTACACTTATTACAGTTACTCCATAGCTATATGAGTGTTTAGTCGTAGCCTTCATTACTTGATATCAATTATATACATTTGCACCAATCTAAACTTTTTGTTTTGAGCGACTTTTATTATTTAGGCACTTTCTCGTAAGATATACCTCTCGAAAGGATATTTATTTACACTTTTAACTGTAAATTTTTATTTTATGTAAATATTTACATCTCCACTAAATACACGCTTCATAAGTTTTTAATTGAAATTTCAAATATTGACGACAAAATTTAAAAAACAATTATTCTGTTCAATTAAAAATGGATTTTTTCTTAATAGAAATGTACATAGACACACTAATTATTTTATTATTTATTTATTTATAATCAATAAAATAGCCTTAAAAGTGGTTGTTATAAATGTTATAATAACAATAATATTAGAAGCTTGACTGGTTTATTTTTATTTCATAGTAAATGATGCAATGTTAGTTATATTGATTACCTTATTTTAAATTAAATCATGGGCTTTCAGATTAAACGTAAATGCAATATACAATCAACAGAAAATATGTAGATGTAATTGTAGTGAAGAATTAGTTTGTAAGAGAACATCACATTTATAATTGTTATTTTCATTTGAATCGTAGGGTCTTAAGCTAAAAGTAATTGTAATATCTCAAGAAGAACCAAATGGAGCAAATCATAGTGAAGAATTTATTTGTAAGAGCATATGACATGTTCACATGTTAATTGCTTTATTTACGATTAAATCATGCTAAATAAATATAAATACATGTATATTAAGTTTCATTAAAGAACTAAATTTACCAATTTATGTTAGTATGAGTACAATAAGGTCTGCACAAATATAATATAAAATATGAATAAAATGTCTATAGCATCGTAACTGAAAGAACAATAGGTAAACAAAAATATATTAATTAAAAGATTCATAGGTGGTGGTCTTATATTTATAATAAATTCTTCAAAATTTTCTCCTATTCCATCCATATCCCACATTTTAATTTCAATGGTTTTGAGATGATCAATTGCATTGACCTAATTCTGTTTAGTAACATTATGAATGGCAGAATGAAATACATTGAACGTCTTTCAATTTAAACGTGATATTATTCATTGCATTTGAGCCCGAATGAAAGGAGAAGTCTTTCATTCAGGCTCAAATTAGCTCTGAAAGATTGAGATCATAGTGATTTGGAGGAAGTCTCAAAACGTCTTGTTTTTGGACTTAGCAAGTACGCACTAGTCATATTTTGGTTTATATTTTTATACTAAATCCAACAATTCTATCCCTAACATATTAATTCAAATCTCATATTATTTTAGTAAGTCATTCTTGAACATCACAATTCTTCGTTGATAAATTTGGTATTTTTTCTAATTTTATAGAATGGTATGCGTTGTCCATAACGATAACAGAATTCTTTTAAAAATGAGTAGAATTTTGTCAAATCAATCCTCAAAAAGTGCTGAATTTATCTTTTTATGGTAATCACCTGCTTTATTGGATGGAAATAAGAGTAGGTGGCCATTTTCAACAAAACCGTCCTTCATACCCAATATGTAATAATATCAATCGCCTTTGTTTGTAATTTTTAAATATATTGACAGATTTTCATTGAAAACGTGTCGTGACATTGAATGCTTTCGCCAACCCAAACTTCTGATGTTACGTGTTTACGTCTTATCGAGAAAATAATTTTTACTATTTTCCGTTCTAAATTGCTTTAGTTTAGTTGGATATTGTCTTCTTCATATAATTTTTTGATTTTTTGCTTCAAGCAATTATTTCTAGCCCTGTTCTTAAAACTAACAATAAAAGTAGGCTAAAATTACACATATTACGTATACCATTAAATACTTTACCGAATATTTCTTTCTTTAAATGACCTATATGTCTGCATTGAGAATTTTAGTATGTCATTGCTATTTACTGCTGTTAAATTTCATTTTTATAGAAAAAGTGTCCACTGTACGCCTTATCAATTCTTTTTACACTGTCTAATATAGCTCTTTTTCTTTTATAAGGCTTTGACTCTTGAAATTTTTGTTGAGTGTGCTCTTGTAAAACATTTGAAATAAATATATACATTTAATTCTATTAACAATCTTCTCAGATTTTTCTTGAGTTGACTGAACAGATTGTGTTCTAGTGCTATTCGGGTGAAAATAACGAGACCGGTGCTGTAGTACAATAATGAAACATTTCTTTAGAAAACTTCAACAACTACCCTTCAAAGTACTCTCCATTCTCTGCAATACACTTATTCCATCGTTTCGTCCACTTGTCATAAACAACTGAGAATCCATTTTTTGAGTCTTTTAGTATACCCATCACCTCTAAATTCGACTCAAATTTTCGTTCTATTGATTCTTTTTTGAATTCAGGAAACAAATAGAAGTCACATGGAGCAAGATCTGGAGAGTGGGGAGGGTGAACCATAATTTCCGTCTCCGATTCTTTAAGTGTTCGTTGACATATCGCTGATCTGTGGACCGGAGTATTGTCGTGATACAAGATTCAACTGATGTCTTGATAAAGCGGCCATTTTTTCATTAATTTTGCCTTTAGGGTTCCTCCAAGTACTATAGAATAGTACTCTCCAGTTACTATATGTTTTCTAGGTACAATGTGACCATAAATAATGCCTGATTTATCAAAAAAATTAAGTACATCACTTTACCGGCGCTTTTCACAGTTTTCGTCTTCTGCGGTCTTGGCCTGCCTTTGTGCTTCCATTGCATACTTTGAGATTTTAATTTAGGGTCGTAATAATAAAACCAACTCTCGTCATATGTAACCACATTGTTTAAAAACTGTAGATTTTGTTGCAATTACCTTTTCCACTGCCAACAAATTGTCACTCGATTGGCTTTTTGTTCATCGGTCATCGATTTTGACGCGACCTTTCGGTACCCTAAGTCTTAATAAATAATTTTTTGAGTGGAAGCATAAGACAAATTAACAATGTCAGAAATTCGATATATGCCAATCATTTTAGATCAATCCATGCAGTTGGTGGTCGCCGCGGCTAGGTTCATTTTCCACTAATTCACAATCGTCTTTGAATTTCTTATGCCTCTCAAATACTCTACATCGTGATAAACTATCATCTGGATTGCAGTTTTAATAATTTCAAAAGTTGCAGTTAGAGCTTTACCTAACCGAATACAAACTTTAACAGCATATCTTTGCTCTACTTTAATTTTTTCGATGGGTACGTCAAACATTGACAATTCAGTAATTAATTTGTAATAAACGTCAAAAATTAAATCAAAGCCTACTTGAGGATGAGTTAATTAGATATAGGGGTTGCACTTTCTATTCTTTGTGTTATAAAATTCTAGTTGTGAAAGAAGTTATAGCACCAGTCTCGTTATATTTTGATATACCTTCGTATATACGTTAAATATATTGAATATCTAACTACTTATCAGTCACATTCAACTGGATTTCCTACCAACACCATCCAATATTTTTCAATGCAATGAGAAAGACAAACATAAAACATCAACCATAATAATAATCAAATAAGGAAATAGTCCCGGAAACTAAAACATATACTCAAATTCAAAACGAAATCAGTCAATGACTATATCCACATACGGTTCATATGTGTGAATAAGGCTTCGAGTGCTTGTTTGCATACGTCTAATCAATTAGAAAACGATCACATGCTGATAACACTTTTTTTGTTACTGTATTTGTTGGCGATACAAGATATAGTATCCTCTTAATTGTTCCTTTGAACATACTGTTGGGTATGCCTTTTAGGCTAGCAGGAAATTTGTTGTATATGTTTAGCTGCAATCCGTTTTTCTTATATTTGTTTAACCTATGAAACGGTTCAACCCAATGATCGACCGATTTTGTGTTATAATTAAGTATATTTACATGTTTTGCATATTTATATTTTGATGTGTGTAAATATAAATCAACGTATGGTAGATAAACATGGACGAAAACGAAATAATATTATTCTTGATGAAATAAGTCATGTCTAACACTTAAAACATATTTTAACCAAATTACCTAATATTGCTGTTATTTTTGACAACTCTGGATTGTTTAGGTTTAAATATTTAAAAGTACATATTTATCATTATTTCTTAGAGGCAGAATATTCTGTTTTGAATTGTATTATTCTAGGTTCTGAATTCATGTTAAAGTTAATTAAAAAATTATAATTTTAATGTACTCATGGAAACACAAACAAGTTAATCTAGACAACTGTCGAACAAATACGGGAACAACTAATACGATTCGGATTCGTCGAAGTCAAATTTGATTGGCTCCTGTAAATTCGCTTATATTCTTATATGACATGATTTTTAGAATTAGTGGCAGAAATAACATTTGTTTTTCACAGTTAAACTATAATAGACATTTGTCATTATAATTAAATTATGTAAATGCGTTTTGTATACACTATTTAAAGTGAAAATTATTAATGAATAAAAATATAAATATGAATAAAATAATGACACAGATATAAATACAATTAATTAAAAGCAAGTCAGTCAAAGGCATACAATGCGTTTCGCTTTTCATGAGGACACCTAAATAACTTTTTTATTTTGAAAACAATCAATATAAAATTTTAATCCAGGACAGTGCATCTTTTTGCATGAATAGAGTTTTTATTACGTCAAAATTGCTACTTTTTATTTTAATAATAATTGGTTAACTATGATTAAAATAAAAGTAAAGTCAGAGTTTGAATTACAAACGTTCTTGGAACGATCAACAAACACGTCAACTATAGATTGAGGATCCTCAACCCCGACTCCCGAGAATTTCATTTTACCGAGAATACATTTTCTTCCTTTCTCCAATGTAAGACCGAAATCGTCTTGATTGTCTCTAAGCTGATTTTCAGTTTTTGCAAGATAGTCCTTATAGGCTGAAGATATGTGTTTCTTAATTAATGCTCGAACAGTTAATGATGCAGAACTTTGGTACTTATAAAATGCTTAGAAGCGACTAAGATGGACCAAGAAATTATTTAAAAAAAGCCGTTGCAAAAAAAGCAAAATACAAATTTCACCGAAAATTTTTTAACATTCTTATGCCGCCAAGATTAAAATTATCGGCTGATATGTATCTTATCGAATTCTTTCAAGGTTTATGATCGCCTTTGTTGATTAAAATCTTCTGGAATATAACACCTCATTTCCGAATACTGGCCCGGATTTATCCACGAAAGATATTGTAACAATGAATGTTATCTCGTAGATAAACATAATTTATGTCCACTGCAATTGTACCACGTTTCATGCCTTTACTAGGATATGTCATGGTTTTGTTCTGGATTCACTTCTCTTTACTTTATAAATGATTTAATAATATCTTTGTACTGCAAAGTGTTGGCCTATACGGTAGATGTAAAAATATACAAAAAGATTACGAATGATGTCAATGGCAATGATTTATTTTCAAAGAAATCTTAGGCATTTAATTCTACAAATTTGGAATATTAATACCAGCTCGCATTACTTTATTTTCTTACACTTTTGTGTCTCTATGCAATCACAGTTTTATTTTCAAAAATCCAAGTTTCATCTAAACAAACCCTTTATAAAAGGCTTGAGCTCTAAGATAAACATATATCGCCTTTATAAAATGGTTCTTGCAAGATTGATATATGCCTGTTCCATTAAACCTCTTCGTGGGCGATTCGTTTTGCATTTAATATCAAATGTTTGAAAACTGTTTAGAGAATGTATAGGATTACCTATATATCTAATTCTTTGGGTTGGACGCCAGTAAATCCAGGCACTTGAGCACAGTGCTCTTTGCACTGCCCCTCGATAAAAGCCACTATCCTCCTCAGGAGAAACATGAGTACCCCGTAGGATCTAATAGATCACTTCCGAAATGTTTCTGGCACGCCAGTTCTTCAGAAGTACATATTATGTGAAGTCTAATTTCCTTCTGTCTTTCACATCTCCTATACCAGGGCTCACTAACCAAGCCCATGCTGTACAGATGCTTCCTTAAAGGACAATATCCTGTTATCAAGCCGGTAATAGTATTAATTTATTTTTTGCTACTACGAATTATGTCAGCTGAAAGTCTAGCGTTTAGCTCTTCTAGTAGTGTCATAATCTGGAGTTGACTTTCTGTTAGCCTCCATTTCTTTTTATGTTCTCTTCTAGCAGAATCAGTGGTGCATCTACAATAGGTTCTGGTCCTATGTAGTTCCTCTTAGAACCTTCCTTGACCAGTTCGTCGCCTCATTACCTTTAAGTTCTTCATGTCCTGGCACCCAAATCATTGACACAGTATCGTGTTTTGCAGGTTAAATAGCCGTTTGACTACAATTAATTTCTGCTTCCAGAATTTCCACAGCGCAGGCTGCGCTGACAACCTATTCACCTTGAAAAACCCTAGTATGTGTCCCCAGACTTAATGATATCCTGTTACTAGGACACATTCCACATATACCTACACCTGTGCCCCGATTGGATTGTAATCCATCCGTGTACCAGGTGAAGACATCCCAATCACTCGACTGACTTTTGCCAGTTCTCTGGCCGGTATATGTTCAGCTTAGCTGTAAACACCATCTCCGGTGCCATACTGTCGGCTGGCTTTGTAATATCGGCTCTCCCAGTATAGTTCTCGTGGTATCTGTATAGCATTCTTCAACCTTATTAGGATACCTTAAGCTTTTGGCATTTAGCCTCAGCCAAAGCCTCCGCTTTCACAAATAGTTCTATCGGAGGGAAACCCACGATGGCCTCCATCAAGGCGGCTTCCGTGCTGTTCAAGGCTACCGTAATTCCCAACAGAGCCTGTCGTTAGAGAATCGTAAGGAACCCCGCCGCCCATATCAGCTCCGCCCTCCTCCACCAGACAACTACCCCATACGTAGTCGTTGGTCTTACCACTATTGTGTACAACCAATGTACCAACCACACTTGATTTTAGTCACCAGATCTTGCTAACAACTCAAAAGAACTGCGTCGCCATGTCTGTAGTGTCTGGTCCAATTCAGGTTCAGCCCATTTCAATTCAGTTACGTTGCCTAGCCATTAATAAGTTTGTTCACGTTGGTAAAAGCTAGCAACTCGATTTTTTGTGGATTGACGGGATTATAAAAGATATATCTTTCTTTCAAATATTGCATAATGTGTTACTCTAAAATTAACCATGTTTTTGTTAGCAATATATTTTAAAAGTCATATACTGAATTAGGAATTGTTGTTTGAGCTGCTGAATTTACTTTAATATTACTAATTATTAAATAAAATCAACGCCAGATATGTAAATACAATGACATGGATTTACCTTTGCAATATATAGCGGCTTAGTTATCTAAACTGAATTCCGCAACAATTTTCGTTACGTTTCAGTCTCCTAAAATATATGAAACATTTATTTAAAAAAATTGAACATACACTCAAATGTATATTTAAAGAAACGTTGAAAACATAAGTATCTGAGGGATAAATAAAATAATATATACAGAAGTACATATTTACAAGCATTGTAAGGATATTAATTAACAGTTATTGTGCGAAGAGCGCGCACGATACCGTCACGAATATCGCATTAATAAAAGGTCTTAATAAATCTAACTAATTAATTCTGTTGGTGTATAAAACAGCTAACTCGCTAGAAACAGTGAGTTTAACTTTATAAGGATTCATTAATTAGTATTGGTTTCTTTTAATTAACACCCCCGTGTGCGCAATTAGATATTCAATTTTCTTGCACCTTATACTGAAAATGAACAGTTTTCATTCAAAAATAATTTGATGTACTTATTACTGGTTCCATCTTCCTTTAATTGCAGTTATTTATTAAAGCAAGAAAGGGAATTAATTATGAATATCGTTTAAATGTATTTTAACGGTATTACTTTAAAAAGCCAGTCAATTAAAATTGAACAATTTGTGCGCTGATATTTTCTTCATTTTTAATATTTCTGCGTTGTTTTTGGACATGTATCTTATTGATAACATTTCTTTGAGTGTTGCTGTAAATTAAAAAAAATATTTCATTAGGATTGTAGACATTATAGATACGTAAAGCTTATTGCTCAATCAGTTAATGCCACATTTGCTCAACACTGAGTCCGATAGTAAAACACAATCTGAAAACTTGATTATATTTTTCCAAATATCCTCAATTACAACACGTAACGTAAAATGCATGATGGAGACTATTTCCATTGTTTAAAGGATTTGTATAAGCCGATGACTCAATAGTTCTTTCAGTACCATCGTCAGGGTAGAGAGATGGGCAACTACCTGCCTCGTGCAAGCTCGCAAAACTCGCGAAAACTGGTCTTCCTAAATTTTATTTAAATCTGTGGACTTACCTTACGTGGGCGGGTTGCGCTTAAAAATACAAGTCAGGCGACCTGTACCACGGCTACAGCTTAGTGAAGGCGGTACATACATACATGCGATAACGTATCCACGCTTAATCTGGCTGTATCTAAGGAAGCTAAATATATTAAAAGAAAACGAAGAACCACCGAATTAGCGATATGCCCCCACGAGCAACAGGTCCGCGCCTGCAACGTAATACCTACTTACGATTTACCAACTTACCACAATAACAAGATTGCTTCGGAGATCTTCGGCTAAAAACCCAACTCAGTTTACAGGCGAGCGGAGGGAGAGTTCTTTTAATGTAGGCGCCACCATGTTTAAATACTTTAGCAGTTACAGCAGTTACAGTGAACATAGACACTGCCGACGGTAACTTGACTAAATCATAGTCATCTACGTGTATCGTTATTATCATAACAATAAAACAACAAATGTAAAACAATAATAGAAAATTTATTCACAACGAAAATAATTCAACAAAAACAGAAGGAAGGTTAAACATCAATATCAAAATCCAACATGCCAACAAGATCCGTAAGACTAAAAATAATAATGTAGGCAAGAAATCTACACAGGCTTCCAGGCTACAAAAATTTTATGAATACAAATCAAAAAAATATATCATTTATCAGTTTGATAATTACATTAACATGAATATAATCACTCTCATTGAAAGCGCAGTAATGACTGGACATGAGTTAAAGACTCACTCAGTATAGTAAGTTAAATAAAAGACTAAATCGTATACAAAAAAAAAATAAATCAATTGAAATATCTGGACAGAATATCACCGCGTTTTAGGCAAATACCAAAAATTGTTCATAGAATTTAAATTAAAAAAAATACTAGGATCGACGTATCGAAATTATTGAATAATAATTATAAACCAAACTAAATTAAAAAGAAAACTTAACTTAAAAATTGCATAGGTAATTTATCTAAGAACTTGAATAAATCTCACATCGAGATTTTAGTACACACAGTATACCGATAGGTCCAACTCGCAACGGGCCATAGGCAACAATATACGTATGGAACGTAATGCGATGTGGCAACGTGTGTACGATGCCTATATTGAGTGACTTTCTTAAAATTTAAATTTATTTTGCAGAATTATTGATTTTCTTACTTTTATCTTTTAGAAAACGTTATTGTTTTTTTATTACTTAAAATTACTTTATATGAAAAATAGTATACCATAAAAGTGTAAACAAAGACAGTATACATTGAAACGAATATTCATTCAATTGTATTGTCATGAAATTGAATTTGTCAATCGTTGTTAAATTTGTTAGAATGAATAGATATTTATATTTATCGGAAAATACTAATACTTAAAGCAAACAAATAAGGTGCAGTGTTTTGTTATAGGAATGTATAATATCCATTTCTTCCTGCATATTGATTATGCAGCTGATGCTTTCGTAATATGCTCATATTTGTATTTCTACTATTATCGTGATGTTATTATAATACAGATACCAAAATCTCACGTAATATTTCCATCAGCCTTTTATTAACAATAAACAAGTAAAGTACAACTTCGTAGGTCGACAAACGCTCTAGTCTTCATTATCACTGTATTATACATGAACTGTAGGCTTAGTTTTTCGTAGAAATTGAAGTACGTGTCTGTTCCTTTATAAAATTATAATAAGGGCAGGGGTTAATTTTATTCTGGCATTTTTAAAAATGCAGAGATCAGTTTTGCGACAGCATTCAGCTAATTACAATCTAAAATAAGCAACATTGTAACGTATTTTGGAATTGCGAATATCCGTAGGTAATAAAAAAAAAGGAAGAATAGTTTAATTACAACTGTAGCTTCCTCCTGGTTTGAAGGAAGTCGGTATGTATCGACCGAAGTATAGGTTGAAATAATACAAATATGAGCATATTACGAAAGCATCAGCTGCATAATCAATATGCAGGAAGAAATGGATATTATACATTCCTATAACAAACACTACACCTTATTTGTTTGCTTTAAGTATTAGTATTTTCCGATAAATATAAAAATCTATTCATTCTAGCAAATTTAACAACGATTGACAAATTCAATTTCATGACAATACAATTGAATGAATATTCGTTTCAATGTATACTGTCTTTGTTTACACTTTTATGGTATACTATTTTTCATATAAAGTAATTTTAAGTAATAAAAAAACAATAACGTTTTCTAAAAGATAAAAGTAAAAAAATCAATAATTCTGCAAAATAAATTTAAATTTTAAGAAAGTCACTCAATATAGGCATCGTACACACGTTGCCACATCGCATTACGTTCCATACGTATATTGTTGCCTATGGCCCGTTGCGAGTTGGACCTATCGGTATGCAGAAATTATTAAATATAACAAACAATTAAATTATTAATAGTTTAAATTTTTAATCAAGAAAAATGGCACAAAATAAATCTATAATGAATTTTAGGACATTCTTTGATCTATATCCTTATACTAAATGCTTCTTAATTTATATTAAAAAAATGTAATAAATTACTTTATTAAAATGATAATTAAATGACAAATATAAAATTTATCATGACCCTAGTGCAGTGTTTTTCAACCCTTTTCATGACACGACCCCTCTAGTATCAAAAAATATTTCCCGACCCCCGACCCTTTTTTTTCATGTATGTTAAAAATATTTAATCCATACAAAAATTTTAGGCGTTTGCGTCATTAGGATTCGGATATAAATATACAATTAAGTACGTAAAACATATAATTTTAAATCGAATACATGGCCAATTGATAACTAACAAACAAATACAAACATATTGTTAGGGACGAGACTCCCAGCGCCATCTGTTGGTAACACTCGGAACTAGTACAGGTTCCGAGTGTTATCAAGGGATGGCGCTGGTAGTCCCCCGCGCGCTCCAACGCCCGCGCTAAAGGTCCACAAGTTTCGAGACGTTCGTTACGCTTCGAGATGATTCTCACTAGAATGCGCTGGCCTATAAATAGAGCGGTCGACCGCGGCCACGGCAGTTGAGTGCAAGACCGCGAAGCAAGTGGTCGTGTCGTCTGCTGTTTAGTTGTTTGAAGAGCGCGAATCACTTGTTTTACGTATTTATTTGAGTTGTTTGTTATAATTGAAAATGGATAAATCCCTGAAAAGATCATCAGAACCATCAACGTCTAAGTCTAGCGGCAGTAGTGGAATAAAGAAAAAACGTCTTTCTGACGACAATTATTTGAAATTTGGGTTTACTGTGATTGAGAATAAACCGCAGTGCGTAATTTGCTTTGAAACTTTGTCAAGAGAAAGCATAAAGCCATCGAACGCAACCTAAACAGAAAACATCTTAATGAAAAAAATAAACTCGTGGAATTTTTTGAGCGAAATTTAAAAGCTCTTTAACATAAAAAAAACTGCTATAGGTCCAACCTAAATGAAAAAGCGTTGCTCACTAGTTATCGAGTAGCTTTTCGTGTGGCTAAAGTAGGAAACCCTCACAGTATTGCCGAAAATTTGATTTTATCAGCGGCTTTAGATATAGCAGAGATTATGTTTGGCAAGCAAGAGGTCGAAAAGCTCAAAAGTATACCTCTCTCTGACAATACCATTCAACGCAGGATAAGCAATATGGCGACTGACGTTCGTGATCAAGTCATAGAAAAAATTAAGAAAAGTTCTTTTGTGTCCTTGCAATTTGATGAATCAACGGATATTGCGGGTTGTGCGCAGTTTGTAGCTTTTGTGCGTTTTGAATCCAATGAAATATTAATGGAAGAAATACTATTTTGCAAGGCACTACCAAAAATACTACAGGTCAGTGCTTGCATGACACGTTCCTTGAAGCTACGCAAGATATGAATATCGATTGGGCACAACAATGAACATTAGCATTACTATTTGTAGTGACGGAGCAAAAGCCATGACTGGTACGAAGAGTGGATTTATTGCTAGATTGAAAGAACAGATGCCAAACGCTTGTTGGATGCATTGCTTTCTCAATCGCCAAGCTCTTGCAGCCAAAACTTTGCCACAAGAATACAGAATACTACTACTACTCTAAATATTATTATTAACATTGTAAATTCTATTAAAGGAAAAGCGTTGCAGACTCGATTGTTACTAATCATTTGTGAAGATATGGGGGCACTACACCGCAATTTGCTTTACCATACAGAAGTTAGGTGGTTATCAAAAGGCAAAGTACTGACCAGAGTTATGGAACTTCGCGCTGAACTATTAGTATATTTATAACAAGCCAAGTCACATTACTCTGAATTCATTTCTGACCCGGAATTCCTTTTGAAATTGGCTTTTCTTTCTGACTTACTTGAGCATTTAAATAACTTGAATAAAAGTCTTCAAGGGCGGGATGAAAATGTCACTACAGCAAAAGACAAACTCCATGGCTTTATAAAAAAATTGAATTGTGGTCATCATCTATAAATCAAAACAACTTTGATTCATTTTCGTCGACACAGTCTTTCATTGAAGAAGTCGGAAGCGAGATAAACATCAACTCATATATATCTGGTATGGAAATGGTGTTAGATAATTTGAAGAAAGAATTGTGTCATTACTTCTCAGTGCAAGAGATATCGGATAACAGTGGGCAAATATGGATCTTAAATCCGTTTTTAAATGCAGTTATAAATGAGGCAAATTTATCAACTAAGCTCAAAGAGAATCTGCTGGAATTATCTGCCGATGGGATGTTACACTTGGAATTCAAGTCTGAAAATTTGGATACTTTTTGGTTAAAAAGAAAAACAGAATACCCGGAATTAACAACCGAGGCGTTGAAGTGTTTGATTCCATTTTCTACCTCATACTTGCGCGAATTGGCATTTTCATCAATGGCCCAAATAGAAATTAAACTAAGAAATCGCTTAAATTTGGAAAACGATTTAATACTTAAAGATGCAAAAACTGATCCACGATGGGAGAAATTGATTGAACAAACTCAAGCGCAACCTTCACATTAAAATGAACGAGTACTCGAAGATTTTATTTTTTGTTAATGTGTTTGCATAAATAACATAACGAGTATCATTTTGTTAACTTTTTTTTAAATATATCTACCTTTTTAAAATTTATTGATTTTTTTACCGAGTTCTCTCGACCTCTCGCGACCCCCCTACAGAGGCTTCGCGATCCCCCAGGGGGTCGCGATCCACAGGTTGAAAAACACTGCCCTAGTGTAATATGAAGTGTTCGATTACCCTATATATATGACTTAAAGCTTAGGGGTATCTACATCATAAACTAACTAATTAATTAGGTGTTTTAATACAGAATAAAATTAATGAACGAATCTACTTATAATTTATCTACAAAATTTACACTTCCCTTTTCCCTTGTGAGACGTCGAATGAAACTATCTGCAGTCTTTAGTAATTACAAGCAAAATACTTTCTACCTTAGGTGTCCAATTGGTGTGATAAAAAATGCTAACCTCGTGCGTGATAATCTCTCACGTAATATGCTCAACTTGACAACCTCCTATTAGGTTCTCGATAACCTTGCTAAGTTATTTTATAGCCCTGGCCAGGTTCTCTAATAAATTCAAGAAAGAAAACCAATATAAGGAGCAGAAACTAAATAATGATGGAATCAATGCCTTTACACAGGGACATCGTGTATAAATTACTAACCACATGCCCGCAAATTCGGATGAAAAAAAATTAAGTTTCAGTCCATGCGATCGCAAAATTTAAAGTTCTCTAATCCGTCACATCAAACTGCAAAACAACTTCGTAGACCACTTTCCACTATTGTTTTACATTAACCAATAGAATTAGAATCTGCTCAAGCGAGTACAACCATACTTTAAGGAGTTATATAAGTTAGATTCCTAGCAATACATGGACCTGTTGAATTGTCACCAGACTAACAGCACGAGAGAACGAATCATCACGTGTTCGCTCTATATATAGGATCAGTTGTATAGTTCGTGCAATAACTTAAATACAGATGGAAACCTCCATCAAGAAAAAGATGAAAATGAATATCTTGATTAACAAAGTATTAAGCTATTGTCCTCAGTAGATCGAAGAACCAAGACAAAAAATCGTTCTGAAACTACTGAAAGTCTAAACTAAATATCGTTAATACAGGAAAATTGCTAATAACGGAAACAAAGCCCAGACTAATAACTCAAATATGGCTCTGTTATTCGGATACAATAACAAACATGCTAAATAAAGAACTACATGATAATTGATAAGACCCAATTTAAAAATATAAAATTACATTAAAACAGTATTTTAATGAAATAAAATACATTTACAAATGACAAACATAAGTCATCCATTTGGTTCATATGTTAACGCACACATATACGTTGATTCACATGTAGAGGAAGAGTCCACTTACAATCTCGAGGACCATGCGCCACTTTAACTGTCAAACACATCTAGCTTAAGCGGTATTGTAAGCAAACCCCAAAACATAATTCAATCGATGATAATTTAGAAGACAATATCCAGCCTATTTCATAATTAAAAATAGATTTCAGATAACCAACGCAAGATATCAAAGGATCTAAAGAAAATATAAAACTCAACTTCAGAATCATGCTGTGAAATACATTCGTACTCAGAAGATATTTACATGGAGATTAAGATATTTAAAGGAAAATTTTGATATTTAAATATTATGCTCGAAATACCATATTACCATACAAAACCATATAAAATTAACTATAAAAGAAACAGTAGAGCCGTAAATGACATTTCATTGTTACAGATAGCAAAATCAAAGAAAACGTTATAGAATAGGTCCTTAGTAAATGTAGTATTAATACAAGCAGGACGATTCTAAATGTAGGGAGAATAAAAAAATAGTATATTGGAAATCCCTCGATGTACCTAGACAGTCAAAATTATAGGACAAGCAAAATTGATATTTAACGTAGGGTAATTTTAAGAAATTAATTAGGACAATCGGTTTACAATAATTATACGCTATACCGAAAAAAATACAGCGGTCAAAATCAACACATAACAAAGTAACGATATTTATTATAAATATTTATATTGAAAATGAAAATATAAATAAGTGAAAAATGTAACAAGCGTCAACATATGATAATAAAGAGTGAAGCCCTGTATGTATATTTAAATTATGACTATTATAAACAAATACACATAATATTAAGTTATAGTAAAGAATAATGTACGGTTCAAAAAATAATATATTTACGTTGGTTGCGATCTCATGAACGTTTACAAAAGGTGTTATAAACTTAGTCACAATATGACTTAATTTTCCAACGAAAAATATGACGCTAAATCATTTCAAGTAAAACGGTGTACTAATTAACACTTATAAGTAAATGCTCCAAAATTAAATAACAGTTAATTAAATTGAAACTACCTAATTAATATTTTGAAATATGTAAAACAAAAATCTTCCATCTCCAATAATAACTAGATGGGGAACATGATTGGAAGCTAGTAGTTTTTATGCAGAGAATTGCAATAGTTTACAAAATTTCGTTGCATGTTTAAATAGCGATGCTCGAAGTATTTCTCAGTGCAGGGAACTAATACAAATTAAAAATTTAAAAAATTAGTTGTACTTTCTTCAGAAACATTTTGGAAATTTGGCAAAACTAATCACTTATTTTGAAAATAAACATCTCAAATGTAAATGATGGATTAACGACATCAGATGTGGCTACTAATAATTTGAAAAATATTCCAAGTGATTTCGGATGTGGTCTTCGGCAAAAGTTGGACGCTATTTTTAATAGAAATCCAGATTTAATAACATTGCGGCAATTGTGTATGGGGACAATGCCCCAAAATTTAACTGCTAAATACGCTGAAATAAAAGAATATATCCAGTATGTACTTATAACCAGTTGGGATATAGAAAGGAGGTTTTATATCTATAAGGATGTATTTTAATCAAAGAGAACAAATTTTACCGAAGAGTACCTTGAGACAGTATTGCTTGTTAATGTTAATACTCTTTTACTCAACTTGAACTACAAAATGAACACATAAAAATGTATTTCGTATTTTGTAGCCGTATATATACCCGTTTTATTATTATAAGTATAATTATATAAATAAAATTAAAAAGTCGTCGGCCTCTCGTGTCCGGCCCCTAGTTGTGACCCTTAACAGAAAAGGGATTTGAATAAGTGAATTGAGGTTTAAAGACGATTTTTATGTTCTGTTTAAAAAGAATTTTACTGATACGGCTGATGAGATTTTGTATATAAAGTAAATGGGTCTTGAAAATAACTTGTCTTAAGAAATGGAATTGGACAGTTTTGGGTTGAGATGTTGGCGATGTATATATTACTTGAAAGAGTTGTTGTTAATTAAGGTTTTGGTAACATAGTTCTTGAGACAGCGAAGTAGGTTTAAAAATGGAGTTTTAGATTTAATGATATCATATTACCGTGCAGAATGATAATGGAAAAGGGCGTTTAGGTATCTATCGGTATGTGTAAATTTGCAATAACCGGAAGATACTAATGAAGCATCGGTACAACAGCTCACCATAACGTCTAGAAGAAAGAATGCCTTCTTATTCCATATTGAACTGAATAGAACTTTGTTGGGAATTTAGGTACGTAAGAAAATTTCTCAGTGAATCGTGTCCATACGGCTGTTTCTAAACCAGCATTTCGGTCTTTGGACTTTGTCGTAGGAGTGCCTTCGTAAACATGTTGGCGACGATAGGATAAAGTTGGGACTCAATGCCTGCACCAGACTTTGTCGGTTGTAACAGTAACAGAAATGGAAGTAAGTAAAAGATAACAAGTTTGCACCAGCTCGGCTACATCATTAGACTGATTATCAGAGTATAGGGTTTCTCATTTTGTATTTTGTATGTATTTGTATGCCAGATATAGAGATTTAGATAAACAAATATTTATCACTTAGATTACATTCCATAGACTCGGATTTCATTAGTGCGTTAAAAACGTTATTGTGTTAGAATTTACATAATGAAACGCTATTTTTGAAATTGAAGTTGAGTAAACTGTGGCCGGAAATATTCATTTGTGCACGCTATACATTGCTCCTTGCGGTAATATATTTGTCCGGTTGTTTCAATTTTATTATCTCTCATTATTTCTCCAAATAATTTAGTCAACAGTGGGTCACCTCATCTTAATCCTTTTTTTTTGCTACGAATTGGACTGAAAAATTCTCTCCTAATGGATTCTGTTTGGCACTTAACGCTACAAGTAAAAAAAAAATTACAGTTGCCTTTTATATTTAATTATTCCAGACATAATCTATACGGCTCTAAAACAGGAAAAGGTGTTGGAGCCAAAATAAATGGGCTTAATAAACGAACAATGATTCCATTGCCTAAGTAGAGATATTGCGATATTTCAAGCGGAAGTCTGCATTACATAATTGCGTTGTGGAAATCAACAGTCAGGGTAAAACAAATCGCGCGTTGTCCATTTTCTCCGACAGCCAGGCAATGTTAAAGACATTGTGTTCGGTACAAGTTAAATCTAAATTTGTATGGGTTTGTGTATATACCTTAAACGAGCTCAGTGAAGGCCACAGGTTTAAGATAAGGCGGAGCACCGAAGTCTTCCTTTGGCATTGCAGAAATAATTACTACAAACAACCATTAAAAAGTGGGCAGAAAATAGGTCTAGAGAAAGGTGGAAGAACTCCTCAAGTCAAAGACAGGCAAAACAGTTGAATATTCGCCTAAGTCCACAACGAACCTACTGAGTATACACAGAAAGTCTGTTAAGATGACCGTAGGGATATTAACTGGGCATTGTAAGCTTAACAAGCTTATGAATAATACGGTCTTGGCAGAAAAGAACGGTATATAGATACTGTCAAAAGAAAGAGGAAAGGCGATTCATGTACTATGCCAATCCGAAGATATAGCGCGGTTCCTAGATACAGGAGGTCGAAATCCTAAAGCGTAACTGTATTTAAAAAAAGCTCTCGAAGCTTAAAAGAGAAAAGCTAGAGAAAGTATTCTAATGTGGCATGAAGACCATAATAGATGTAGAAAGGTCACAGTGGAAGAGGCTTTAAGGCCATCTCAAGTAATCTAGTGTAATCTATATTTAATTATAAAAATCACAAACAAATAAATTGCAACAAGATTAAAAAACCAATAATCAGAAACAGGTGCTTCAGGATAAAAAGGATTAATATATATCACGAAGGAAATCCGGTCTTAAATTTATTTTTAGCTTGTCCTAAATATATTGTAATATATAAAATACCATTAAATGGTATTTAAGTAAGATATAGTCTATAAAATTAAGTCTCCGTGAAAATACGGAAATGTGTTCTTTCTCATTTTCATGATCTACTTCGAAAAGCAGATTGGTTCAAACCTTACCAAGTATTGTGAAACTCGTTCTTTTTCTGTAAGTCATTAAATGTATTTAGCTTCTGATATTAACAGTCGATATTGGATATATGGTGTTATAAATTTATTTTGCTTAATGCTAGTTCCTCATTACGTTGCCCCAATAAATATAGTATGATACAAAACGATACCCGAAAGGCGCCGCTTTCTTTAAGCACTGAAACAAAAACTTGCTTGTAGTTTTATGGGCGAACAAAGCAATTTTTCGTTTCATTTATTTGACATCAGAATTGAATTACTATTTTTATATATTTTTTTTTTAATTTCATATCTAATTTTCTATCTAAGAGCAATTCTAAATTTTGTAATAATAGTTGGATATTGTTTCGAGTAAAAAACTTAGTTATCTTAGTTATTTGGATTTATAGCGAATTATAGCAGGGATCTAAATTCTTATCGAATTTATTCTGGACTACATTCTGGTTTGGCTTTCTAACTTTAGATAGTTGTTTAGGGTAATACAATAGAACCTCGTGTAAAGTGGCGTTTAAGATGAAGAAGGGTAAGTTATTTAATAATCGATCGAAAAGAAGCAATAACGAAATCGACAAAATATATAATTCCTTCTAAAGCATATATAGATGGTTGTTGTAAATCTTGAATAGACACTATCTATGGCAATAATACTTACGATGGTGGTTTGGTGGGAAGTGAGACTTCCTGAGCATCATCTTTCGGAATAACAGCATTATATTCTATTATGTCATCTTTTTTATGGTGACAGGTGGACTAAATATATATGAAATTTTTGCTGATATTAAGTGATAATACTGTTTCGAAGGCTCTACATACAGCAAAACGCACCAAGCAATTCACTTTCGTCATTAAAATTCATGACGTAATAGTTATAGTACGTTTATGTGAGCTTTGTATCTTATATCTAAATTGACCAAATTTTCTAAAGGCAAATTAAGTACATTTTCATTAATTAAAATAAGTAATAAACTAATGTATTTTGTAACTATAAATAAATAAAAACTACATTTTCAAGTTCACTGTCAAATGATTCGGCAGTAATATGTAAACGTGTTATATGATCGCCAACATCTTATGTTAATATTCGTAATTAAACAAGTTTCAATGTATAAATTATAATATTTAATTGATATTATTCATCGTATAAACTCTATGATAAGAGACCTGAAAAGAGAGTATTGGACACGGTTTACCAAAGAGATGGAACATGACCTCTATGGAGCACAACGTAAGGTGTGAAAGATACTTAAAGGGAGAAAAAAACCCATTAATGAATATAAAAATCTTAGCAAAATAGAAGGAGGAAAATGGATGGCATATATCGAAGATCTTTATAAGGAAGGGAGTAACACACATACGGAGGAAGAAGAAGGAGACAGCGATAATGAACAAAGAATAGAAATTGCAAAAGAAGAACTCAGGATTACCATAGAGAAATTAAAAAACAGAAAAGTCCCAGGGCCCGATGGCATACACAATTAAAATACGGCGGAGAAACAATAATTGACAATATCGCATTACTCTTTCAGAAAATTTTAGATACCAAGCGTGTACCAGACGAATGGAAAACGAGCATTACAATACCAATACATAAGAAAGGAAATAAGAACAATGCTAGTAACTACCGTACCATCACCCTACTTAATACAACACTCAAGTTATTAACGAAGATATTCGCCAACAGGATCACTAAACAATACACAATAAGTGAAGAACAACAAGGCTTCCGGCAAAACAGTTCAACAATAGATGCTATTTTTATACTAAGACAGATAGTTGAGAAATCAATTGAATACAACCACCCTGCCTATATGTGCTTTGTAGACTTGACAAAGGCCTTCGATCGTGTCAGACTGGAAGATGTGCTGAAGTTATTAAAAGAAGAAAACCAGCCCAGTGGATTGGTAGAGATAATTAAAGACATAAACACAAACAACAAAACTAAAATTAAGATCGAGAACGAACTAACATCGGCAGTAGACATCAAATCTGGAATACGCCAGGGGGATAGTCTAAGCCCACTACTGTTTAATCTAATAATGGATAAAATTATAGGAGCAGTAAAAAATGTGGGACAAGGATACGGGCTTGGAAGAAAACAGATAAAGATTATGTGTTATGTAGACGACGCAGTCCTGATCTCAGATACGGAAGATAATTTACAGCGTATGGCATACACTTTTAAAATAGTGGCGGAAACCTATAACATGCAGATATCAACCTCTAAGACAAAAACTTTAGTAGTGGCAAGGGAGCCCAGACGATGTAAAATCGTAATTGGGGATGAGATAATCCAACAAGTTTCTAAGTTCGAATATCTAGGAATAGAAATATCCAGCTGCGGAGACCTAAGAGGCGGCTTATGTTTCGGGATGCCCGAGGGATGTTATCTGGCGGAATAAAGATATGAGACTGGACGGGAAAGTACGCATATATAAGGCATGCATAAGACCAATACTTGCATATTCAATAGAAACGAGAGCCGACACAGCAGAAACTAAAAGGATGCTTAGAACAACGGAAATGAAAACATTGAGGTCAATAGCGGGGAAAACACTGAGAGACAGAATCCCGAATAATCAAATACGGAATCAATGTGGTGTACACGATATCGTACGGTGGGGCAGACAGACGAGACGGGAGTGGAACCAGCTTGTAACACGAATGGATTGCGAGAGATTAGCGCGAGCAGCAAGGGATCTAAAGCCAATGGCCACCAGACGACCGGGTAGGCCCTTCAAAAGATGGCGAGATAGTTGGCAGTCTACGTCACAAACATGACTGCAGCACTATGAAAGAGATCGGATAAGAACAGGCCTAAGGCCTAATATAAGAAGAAGAAGATATTATTCATCGAAATAATCCTACAATTACTAATATATACCGGGTGTATTTTTAACTTGAAACTTTGAGATATCTCGAAAAATAAGCAGTTCACGAAAAAATGTTAATATTTAAAACTTAATAATTCAATGGAGGAAACACATTAGTGCTAGAATTAGTCCCTCTCTCTTAGGTGGGGCGGGGGTAACTTTCAAAATCTTAAACAGAAATCTGTATATTTTATTATGATTCGAATTCTTCTGGAAATCTAAGTAGAACTTGAACATGATAGATGGCGCTCTATAGTCGATGAAATTCAATTTATTTCAAATTCAACTACATATTTTTCGAAATGTTTGAAAGTTTCAAGTTAAAAATACCACTAGTACATATAATATATTCCAGATTAATAATAGATATTTATGTATTAAGGGAATAAACGACAGTTTTAATCCCGAGGCAGTAAGTAATGCTGTTGAGGGATTATAGACGTTTATTCCCGAATTACATACAAAACTTTTCTCCCGACCTTAAATGTAATAATTTATTTATTATTAGTTTGACAGTTGATTGATAGATTGATCTGATGTCATTAAATTAAGTTGGTTTGTCTGAAAATGTGCATAGTTTCTGGTTACTAAGGTAAAACGAGTTTGTTTGTGTCTTATTTTTTTCCAAAAAAACGCAATCCGTTTAAGTTATTGTGCAAAAATGAATATTAATGGCAGTGAAGGAGATAATTTTTGGACAAGCACTACTGTAAGCAACCGCCAAGTTAAGATATCATATGATTGTCCATATATAAATATTGTAAACTCATCTAATGTTACTATTACGATTACAAAATAAAATTGATTGATATATTTAAATGCTTCGTCAATCTGACAGTTAAATTAATTTTGACTTAAATAAATGAACCAAAAGTCATTCACTACAGTATTCACTTTATTCCCTAGGGAAAATCGAATATTTTATTCCCTAGAGAATAAAGTAGTCTAATATACGTCAATTGTCAGATGTATAAGATGTCACTTTATTCTCGGTCGGGAGAAATAGATATTTATGTATTAAGGGAATAAACGACAGTTTTAATCCCGAGACAGTAAGTAATGCCTGAGCGACCGAAGGGAGCGAGGGCATTTTCTGTTGAGGGATTATACACGTTTATTCCCGAATTACATACAAAACTTTTCTCCCGACCTTAAATGTAATAATTTATTTCATTATTAGTTAGACAGTTGATTGATAGATTGATCTGATGTCATTCAATTAAGTTGGTTTGTCATAAAAATGTGCAAAGTTTCTGGTTACTAAGGTAAAACGAGTTTGTTTGTGTCTATATATAAACATTGTAAACTCATCTAATGTTCCTATTACGATTACAAAATAAAATTGATTGATATATTTAAATGCTTCGTCAATATGACAGTTAAATTAATTTTGACTTAAATAAATGAACCAAAAGTCATTCACTACAGTATTCACTTTATTCCCTAGGGAAAATCGAATATTTTATTCCCTAGAGAATAAAGTAGTCTAATATATGTCAATTGTCAGATGTATAAGATGACACTTTATTCTCGGTCGGGAGAAAAATTATAAATTTAGTAATAAAAAGACAATTATTTTCGTTGTTATGAGACTGGCAATACAGACGACATTGTTGATTATGAACGTGGATTGCTTGGTGTTGCTATATGTCATTATATCGTTGGGTAATATGAATGCAGTGATATAAAACCAAAGATAATATGCAATCAAAATCATGGAAATGATCAATAAAATTAATGAAATTGTTTTGAACAAACGAAAAATTTTCATTAAGGATATAGTTAGGGGTCGTTGGCATGTCGGCTGAAATCATACAATCACATTTTATGAATATAATTGGGTATGTTAGATCGTCAGCAAGGTGAATTTTGAATGATCCAAAACGTAAAAAAAGTTAATCGATAATTTGAAGATAATTAACAAGAACCACGTTAATTTTTTGCGAAGATTTGCTTCGATCGATTAAACCTGGCTTCACCACTATCTTACTTAATCCAAAAGGAAATACCAACAGCAGATGCATCATAAAAAAAAAGTCAAGACATTGACAGGTAAGGTAATAGCAACTATTTTTGGGATTTTGAAAGGGACAAACCGTTAACAGACTATATTATACCGTTGAACAAAATTTTCATATTTCTGATCGTCGTCTGTTTCAACTAATAGGTAAGCTCCACTTAACAATTAATCTGTTCTTTTTAACTTTTCCTACATCCATTCTAGAATTTTTCTATGAATCCTCTCCTGAATTGATCAGCAAAATATTAATTTCTACTCCGATGAAGCATGGTTTCACCTTTCTAGTTATGTTAATTCACAAAATCATAGAAATTGATCCATAGATAATCCACACAATTTAATCGAAGTACCATGGTATCCAGTTAATTTTAATGTTTGAATCGCAATGTCAAGACAACGAATTATTGATATTCTTTCAAGAAACAATTAACTCTCAAATATACGAAGTTATTTTAAAATATCGTTTGATCAAAAAATCTTTGGGTCGCGATAGCCATGAATTGTAAAAACTATCTATACAATTATTTACTTCTTTACTTTGAAGTACACATAAGTCACAAATAAAATAGATTTTAGGTTATGGTAATTAGTTGGATTTGATGTATATTTTATAACATTTATAAAGAATACATAATGCATTTATTAATGAACTACGCTTTAAAAACTAATAAAAAATTAAACCCAATTATCATTTTCACCAAGGTTTCCAGTACTGTAGTATGATTTAATAATAAAAATTTTATGTTCTGTTTGAAACATTTTGAATTATAAACAGCTGACTTGAAAGTTGTCAGGTAAATGTCAAAACTAATTGAAATAAATAATTTCATAGATATCTCGTAAATTCCACGGCAATAGCGATCCAAAGACTTTTTGATCATACGTTAGTTTATAAATCATTTGGTTAACATAGAATTAACTAATGGTTATTTCCAACAGGATTCTGCCACACCACACACTCCACTTACAACTGTAAATTATATACAGCAATTTTTCACAGATCGTCTATAAATGTAGGTTTAAAAGCAAGTAGATTGCCTGATTTATGTCTTTATTTCTTCTTCTTTCCTTATTTAAAAAATATAAACCCATAAACAACTTGCAATAACTACGGCATGCAATAGGAAAGACAATTGCAAATCTGCAATTTATCGCGAATTTAGTATTGCTTACAAGTGGGAAGGCAACATTTTGTGCATTTTCTTTGTACATAATTGTATTATTTGTAATAATAAAGATTTGTAAAATTTGTTCCAACTATAATTTTGTAATAATCATACTTCTTACAACATTTAATATTAGTTTACTAGTAATTCTGACCAGATGTCCTTCATATTTATATAAAATATTTTAACTCAAAAAGATAAATAGAATAACCAGGCTCTGGGTTGTCAAATTAAATATTTGCTTCAACAATTTTTGGCCATCCGATATAAGTCTATAATAAACAATTGATGATAAAAATAAATTAATATATAAAAGAAAAGTATAAAAAGGACATAAATTTACCAGAAGGCACTTTTGAACATTTGGAATCCCCAACTTTGAAAAAAGTATTTGAAGATTGGCACATTTTGAAGAAAGATATGGGATTGACAGAAAATGATACAAGGGAGCGGGGGTTTGATGGTAGTGGCAGAGCTGTTTCATGTTGTAACGTGTTCAGTGACTCATTGTAAGCATAAATATAAAGATTTAATTTGAAATTTCAGAGAGCCCAATCAAGTCGAGCCTTCCGGACATCTTCAAGTAGATCATTTTTATACAATTAGGAAATTTTAGAAATAAGGGATATAAAGACTCCGATTTTTTTGTCTTGAAGAAAATTTAACACTGCTCTGGCGGACGGTGTTACCTGGGTACCCCTAAGTATTCAATATCAGAAAACAGTAAAAATGGTAGTATTTTCAATATATTTTATTGCATTGTTATATTCACAGAAGTATATGACAAAATATAAAATAAGATGAATAATATAATTTGATCCGTGCGCTGGTGACATAAAGGATTCTTACAAATGGTAGACATCTTGCGAATTTTTCTTTTTAGTTTATCGTCGCCACGATAACACATTTTACCTTTCACTTGAGTTTCACTGAAATACGCCCAGAAGAATCTCCATCAGTCGCAGGATTCGAATTATGGGGAACTTCTAGGACAACAGCCAGGACGCTTTAAATGGCATTTTTCGTGAATAAATTTCGTAATACAATGGTATTTTCACTTCTTTGGGTCACAGCAGGTAAACACAAATCACCAACTAGGTTTTTAGGAAGTGATGCCTTTTATTTGTGCTCCGGTAGCTAGTGGGATTGTTTTTCGTGTAAATAATATAGGCAGCCAGAGCTGCTACATCTAATATATTGAAAGAAAAAGCCAATGGCCAGCGACTTGTTCGCCTCTTGCACTTTTATGTTGCCAGAATTGTATCCATAACGTCCACAGCTGATTTAGTTTTATTATAAAAAGAAATTATCTCAGGGGTTTCCTTCAAAGTGTTATCAATTACACCTGTAGAGTGCATCGTGTATAATAAAATTACGGCTTCGTTCACTTTAGGGACGTATAAACATCACATGGCATCTCTGTGGAAAGCGAAATGCGTCGAGAGAGCACAGAGAGAATAGTTAGGCGTTCATTAGTCGTATAAAGCTTCAAGAGATTTTGGTTTAGATTGGTTTGCGGCAGTTTGTCAATTTCAACTCTAGCTGGCCGTATTGTGGGGTTATCGGATCTAATAAATCGAAGAATCTGCATGAAGCGGTCGCTACCCATTGCTGTTTTGTATAATGATAAGGCGTTTGACTTCCACAATTCATCAATGTGTTCAGTATTAGACTTATAAACGCCTGCCATTAGTAAAATCTCAAAGAAAGCATCAAGTTTCTCATATGTAACACGCGTCCGCAGTTTTGGTGCTCTTATTGAAATCATAATACACTTGGTTGGCCTTGCGGTTTGATTCCCTTATGATAATTGATTTAATTTCGAGTGTCACCAAGGCACTGAATGTGTCAGTACGAGTATACAAGTTGTTATACGATTCGGACTCCCTGCAATTTACAGACAGAAAATTAGAACGAAGTACTCATGTTCTACTACCCTCTCAGAGAGAATACTTTTACCAGGCTTTCGAATGATATTGTACGATCGGGTTTGAAATGATGGTAATGGTGTCTTGTTCTAGAGAGTTTAATCCGGATTACGATGCACATCAGCTGGTGGTGGCATTGTTCTATTTTCTCTTTCTGTGATCAGCTCCTCCTCTTCGTCGCTGTCCACCTCCTCTTATTTTTCGATAGGAATCCTCCCGCTTACGCAATCATCTACAATATCTGATTCTTCGTCGCTTACTGGCGGCACATAATCTCCGTCACCATCATCTTCAAATGGTTGGTTTACTAAACTCCTCATCAGACATTTCACAAAATCTGGCAATCTCCTCAGCAGTTAGTCTATATCGAAAACAGTATAGTACCAAAGGAAAATGTATTATATCAAAAACAAAAACGATATCTGCCTAATGTAAACGCATAATAGTTATTTATGTACCAAGGGTGTTATGGGTATTATATTGGTCTGAGGTCGACGTTAATTCAGCCCGAGGGCCTCTGGTCCGAGGGATGAATGTTGACCGAGGCCAATATAATTGCCATAATCATACTCAGACAACTGATAGAAAAATCATTAGAGTACAACACCCCTGCCTATCTTTGCTTTGTCGATCTAACTAAGGCCTTCGAGAGAGTACAACTAAAAGACGTCATCATGATCCTGGAAAACAATAATAAAATAACAATAAAAACAAGAACGCAAATACGCACAAACCTCACCCTAACGCAACACCTACGAACCACAACAGGCATCCGTCAAGGCGATAGTCTCAGTCCTTTATTATTCAACGCAATCGTGGATGAGCTGGTGAAAGCTGTAAAGAACACCGGATTAGGATATCGGATGGGCATACACAACATAAATATACTATGCTATGCTGATGACGCAGTACTTATTGCGGAATCAGAGGACGACCTACAAAGAATGTTACATGCTTTCAACAAACAGGCTGGAAAACACAACATGGAAATTTCCATAGACAAGACCAAATGCATGACCATAGCAAAAGAACCTGTACGCTGCAAATTGGTAATAGAAAATAAGACCGTCGACCAAACCATGTCAATCGAATACCTTGGGTGCAAAATTACAAGCGCAGGGTTTTTGGGTGATGAGGTGAGGAAACAAGTAAACAAAGCAGCAGCAATATCGGGACATCTTAGGTATCCAATCTGGAGAAACAAACACCTAAGTACGGAATGTAAATCAAAAATATACAAAACATGCGTACGGCCGGTGATGACATATGGTGCGGAGACGAGAGCGGAAACGACGATAACAAAGAGGATACTAAGAACAACCGAAATGAAGACTCTAAGAACGATAACAGGATACACATTACATGATAGGCAAAGAAATACAGATATAAGGGAGAAGTGTCAAACGGATGACGTAGTCAGATGGATACGGAAAAGAAGAAGAGAATGGAACCACCATGTCAGCCGAATGACTCCCGACAGAATGGCCAGAATAGTACGAAACAACATACCTCACGGAAGAAGACCCATAGGACGACCACCAAAACGCTGGCGAGACAGCTGGCAATCAAATTCACAAGAACTGCCGCCACAAAGAAACCGGAACTAAACAGGCGATACGCCTATCGAAAGAAGAAGAAGAAGATGAATATATTCAAAAATAAAATAATTTTGTATTTTTATTTTCTCCCCTTTTCCCCCATTCTGCGAACTTAAAAACGCTTCCTCAAATTTAATCTATTGAATAATAGTGTGCCAATGATCCAGTTTGTATAATATATAGTATTTTCTTAAGCGTGGCGTCTGAAGTTCTAGAACCAACATAATTATAAGAAATAGCATATACTCTAGTCTAATTTAAATATATAAACAACATAACAACAGTCATAATAGTGGTAAACTATAATACGAAAATTTCGCATTAATAAGTAATTCTATTCGTTTATTCTCGTTTTTCACCTCCATTGCTTTACAAAGGAACTACTTCTTAAGAAATTCTTTTATAGTGCGAAATGCGGGTTTAAACGACGGTTGCGCGTTAAGAAAATAGCAAAAGAAAAGGAGGACAAGCTTCCAATTTTATATTTCACTGCATTTGTTTGCCGCTAGATTTAATGACGACAGGGCTGTTAAGTCATGACCAATTTATGTCATGAAAATGTTACAAAATAATCACATAAACTGTTATAGTTCGTAATATTTTTACATAGAATGTGATAATATTATATTCGATATTATTATATTCGAGAATCGAAAACTTCGAAATACAGAGCGATAATCTTCTTGATTTCCGATTTAAGACTTTGCCATTCGAGACTCGTGTTGTTAGTATTGGCGACGCCCTCATTTAGTTATCCTTTCCAGTACTAATTTATTCTATTTGTACTACTTGTGTACCTATCCGTACTAATTGTCCATCTAATTCTATTTAGAATTAGATATATTGAAGAGAGATAGATAATAGGTTATACTTACATTCCCAAGAATATGTTTTACAAGGTGAAAGTGTAACCTATACTAAAATTAACATTCCAAATCTAATTATTAGAAAAATACTATTATTATATTCTTTTCGGAATATATGTTTGAGTAAAACACAAAAAAAAACGGAGTTACTTTTAAATATTTCTTGTATGTACTGACATAAATACTATATTTATTTAAATGCATTATTTGCTCTGTTCTTTAGATTGTGTCCTCTGATTATATTCACAGGAATATAATCAGAGGACACAAACTAAAGAACAGAGCAGAAAATGCATTTAAATAAATATAGTATTTTTACTATAACAATTAGTCACGTCATCGATGTGCGCCACACCATGTTGAATCTCTTGTTTACATCTTATAGATAATTGCCATTTGGGTTATAGTTCAGTTAAGATCTTCAAAAATTCATTTTAGTTGATATTTAGGTTATATCTTAAACTGTTTAGAATCTTAATAATATATATTTATCACACTATATTAAAATATATAACAAGTGTTCATTTGAAAAGTCAATCTAGGTTACTTTGAAATTTTGATAGAATATGACCCAAATATACTAGTAACGTGTGTTCATTTGAAAAGTCAATCTAGGTTACTTTGAAATTTTGATAGAATAAAACGCAAATATATTAATATGTGTTTGTTGTTCCGTAAACGTAAATCCAAATGACATTTGATAATGTCAATCACATTTGTTATTTATTTGTATGTATGAAACTGTCAAAATATACGACTTCGTAGGTTAAGTAGTAAATTTTAGTAGTAGTAATTTACGACATACTTCAAAATGTTCTCAGTAAATCACATGCTACTAGATTGACTTTTCAAATGAACACTTGTTATGTGTTTGTTGTTCCGCAAACGTAAATCCAAATGACATTTGATAATGTCAATCACAAATATCAGTTAGTGCATAAAATAATCGTGCGTCGATTCTGGTTTAAATAAATTGCTTCTCAGTTTTAAAATGGCTTTCACTTTAGAACATAAAATTTTTTTAGTCCAGGCTTATTTTCGAAGTGGTAATAAAATTGATGGTTTATGGGTTTATTCAGTTCAAGATTGCATGGTAGAATTTCAAGTTGAGTTTCCACATTTTGTAATAGATTATATACAATTTAAGAATACTTTGGATAGAACTTTAAAACTTTTTTCTGAAACTGGTAGTCTCTTAAGAAAATCAGGCAGCGGAGCTGTTAAGAAACGTACAGCTCAAGTTGTCAATCGTGTTGAAGAAATAATGGAAAATAAACCACAAACATCTGTTCGACATTTGAGTCAACAAATAAATCTTTCTGTTGGTACAACTTACAAGTTATTAAAAAAAGATATGCAACTTTATCCATACCGTGTCACAGCAGTACAAGAATTGTTAGAAATTGATTACCCACGTAGACTACAGTTTTGTAATTGGTTTGTAAATATAAACAATAATGGAGAACTTTCGCAAAGAGTCATCTTTACTGATGAAGCATGGTTTTATAAAACGGGATACCTAAATTCACAAAATACAAGAATTTGGAGAAGTGAAAATCCACATGTAATTAATGAAGAATCGCTACATCCAGAGAAAATTGGTGTTTGGGCAGCGATAAGCCAAAAGCGAATCATTGGACCAATATTTTTTCAGGGAACGTTAACTGTTCAAAGGTACCGTACGGAAATTTTACAACCATTTGTCAATCAGTTACATGATGATGAACTGCAAAATACATATTTCCAACAAGACGGAGCACCTTGTCACTGTACTGCAGAATCTTTGGATTATTTAAGAGAATGTTTTGATGAGCGTATAATTAGTCAAAATACTGAAATTGCCTGGCCTGCAGGTTCATGCGATTTAACACCTTGCGACTTCTTTTTGTGGCCCTATCTAAAAAATAACATATTTCGAACACCTATATTGAATTTGAATGATATGCTAGAGAGAATCGAACAGAAATGCATAGAAATTACTAACAATCCAGTAATGTTGCAGAATATCATCAAAAATTTTGAACGGAGGATTTTAAAGTGCATTGATCTTGAAGGACAACATTTTCAACATTTGAATAAATACCTATTATTTGTTATTTATTTGTATGTATAAAACTTTCAAAATATACGACTTCGTAGGTTACGTAGTAAATTTTAATTTACGACATACTTCAAAATGTTCTCAGTAAATCACATGCTACTAGATTGACTTTTCAAATGAACACTTGTTATATATAGTGTATGTTAATTAATAAAGGCAATTGTATTAGTACTTTTGTTGTTTTGCAAAATTTATAAATATAGTATCAATGTTTTTAAAAAACGGAATGAATGGAAATAGTTCATTACAGTCAATATTAATAATAATGATATAATATAACAGTACATATATTAAACTAAACAACATAATATAAAGGCTCTATATTTTTTTAGTTTTTATCACTAGCTAGCCGACCCAACAGACGTTGTACTCTACAAATTTCAATAAATTTGTTTGTGATTGTGAATTTGTGAATAGCTATTGGAAATGAGTAAACAAAGTACGACAATTGTAAATTTTACATGTGAGATGAATTCTTCGCGAAACAACGCAAAAGTGAAAACAAATGTTGTTTTATTTTAATTTAGGCTGGAATGCGTTTTTCAGACTATTCTCCAGATCTTCCAGATTTTTTTGGTGTGAAACATCTAAAGGCGCGCCGCGGAGGTAAACTCGGCTCTTGAATGCCATCACGCGACGATCGCTCAGTCAGCACTTCCATCTCTTCGCCATACCGCTTGTGCTCTCCTCTCTCTGCAGCGCATATAGTGTGTGTGCGTATACACGCACATCGGTGAACGCTATAACCTATGTATATGCTGGCGACCCTCTCTCCGCTATCCCTACAAGCTATACACTAGGCGTTCGCCGCTTTTACGTGTGTATGTTCATCGGCGCGCGCTATAGTCGCTTTACTTGTGTGCACTGCGAGAAATGTAAAACCTTTACAACTCTTATGAGCATAAAAGCAGAGTTTTTTATTTGCGTAAATGGGAGAAATATATTTATACTGTCACTTATAGACTTCATAAGGTTATACGTACATTGCTAATTCCTGTAAATCTTAAGTCGAATTTGACAAATCAAATAAGATATGTCAAATTTGATATACCTGGCTTACATTGATAATATGTTAGTATACGGGTTCGTCCTTTTAAAGAACAAAATATTTCCAACCGAATACGTTGCAACTCTTTATTGATTTTAAATGTGAGTGATAGTGAAAGTAACGGCGATAGTGATAATCTATACATTTCTTCACTTTACTTTATATTTCCTTCTTTAAATAGCAATCGATTTCGATGTTTCACATCTGCCAGGCGTCCCGTGACGGCTAACATTCAATTGAATTATTTTCATCCCGGTAGCTTAACGAACAAAACAAAAGAAAAGAATCTACCAAATATGCCGTTCCTATCGTCAGTTATGATCGAGAGTGCATACAAAAATTATAATTTTTGCGACTTTTCTTTGTAATTGTCCCCAAAAAAATAATTACGCATATCCATCCTTCGAATCGTGAGTTATGGTCTTGAGTTCATATAAAAATCCCATAGAAAAAAAAAACTTTCATTTTTCTCGAATTTTCCAATTTTCTGGGAAACTTTTCCAATTTTTTTCCTTAAAAATCTTATTTGGACTATTACAAATATTCAAAAAAAATGCCAAATCGGTCTAGCCGTTCGCAAGTGATGCGCTTACCAACGAATAGCACCTAATTTTTTTGAATATAGATTCATGTTATTTCACATATTGTTAATTCTTTAATATTTGTCTATAAAATTTGGAAAAAATATGATAATAACCTTCCACACAACATAGGGAATACACAAATAAAATTTTATCAAAATCGATTATGTAGTTTGTGAGTCTATAAATAACAAATTAAATGTTAGTTTTTTACCCCTAAATACAGTAATGAAGTATACTTTTTCTAGATTTTATTTTTATTCTTATTTACAAGAAAAAGAATTATTTCATATAAGTAACCGAAAAAATTTGAGTTGTTCTAATTTATCAACATAGTTCGAAGAGAACAAAGGGCTAATCGCTTGAGCATCGTCGTGCTTTTCTAAACTGATTATGAAAGGTGTGATATTATTTCGACCAAATCCTACTTTCCGTCCCACCAATTTTCGATCTCAACTTCAGTGTGTGGCAGTTACTTGGCTTAGCGCTTCTTGCCACAACCATTTACATCCTTCATTTGTTCTACCATATTTACCTTATTACTAGAGCAATATCTTTTTGTAATTCCCCAAATTAATTCTATAGAGTTAAAAATACAATATGTTAATTCATCGGCTTTATAAGTAGGTGACGATTTATACCTTTAGGTAAAAATTATTATGTATTGGAATTTAATTTAGTAATTACTTTATGTACTAACAGTCTAACCCACTCCAGTAACTGTATTTTTAAAGCTGTCTTGTCAAAGTTGATTTTATTCTTGGTTAACTATGCACAAATAAGTTAACAGATGCTGCTGCTATACAATTTAGTTGTATTTATTTAAAGTTGCAAATACCCTGAAGCTACTCTTAATCCCATCTTGTGTACGAAATTCGGGTATTAGATAACGGTTTAAAGTTGCTTTCCTTTTCTTTTTCGACAGTTTGATTTTTAAATTGTTATTCTAGTTTTGTGTTTTTATAGACGTTTCGAATTTTGAAAAATATTAGTTAATAAACCGTTCACGGGGCGTATCTGCCGTATAAGCTGGTTATTTATTTTGGTCGGTGGCAGTTATATTGAAATTCAGGTGTCTTTTCTGAGTATTTAATTTATTTGACAAAAAATCACTTAAATATAATTTATTAACATAAACCTCTTAAATTTAACACTTAATGTAAACTTAAAATTTTAAATTCTTTACTGTTATATGAGCTTTTTGTTTTGTTCGGTTAAGACTGTGTGTCTTGTACTTGAGCTGATACTGTTGAGTCTCTTGTTGCTGGTATAAAACTGATTAATGCTGTTTGATATGAATGTTATGAAGAGAATGAATGTTCTGTACCGTCTTACAAATAGGTAAAAATATACCACTACCGCTAGGCATTACATAATTAAATTATAAAGTAGGCAATAAATAAATTTTTAATTATGAATTCTTAGAATCTAAAGAAAGTTTTACAATTTGAATATGCAATTGAAATTATGTTATGCAGTGGTTTAAGATTGAAAATGCACGTTGAATATTTATAAACTTTGAAATGCTATAATTTAATTGTGTTATGCTAAATTTACTTATATCTAACATATATAAATATATACAATATAACAAATTTCGCTTAACGACGAAACAACGTGCAAAAATAGAAAAACGTGTACCACATACATAAACATGCCTACTACGAGTATGTACGACTTCCGATATAACTGAAAGTAGTTTCATGAGTGTAAATATTTTATTGTAACACAACAAGTATCAGGATTACGCGCCACAAATTTTAAAAAGTGTCCTATGACGTTAACATAGAAAACTTCTAGCGAACGGGTTACGTGAAGAATCATGTATATGAAAGCTTAAATGGAGCAGTCTCATCCGTGCAGCAACTTATATCGTACATCATCAATAACCGCCACTGGTATTTACCATTAGATGGATGTAAACTACTTAACTTTATCAAAAGATACATTGCACAACTATTTTTTTGGAAAAGTATTGGATAAGTTTTGTATTAACTTCGAAATTCCTCAATTAATATTTATCTTAGTCTATCTGAGACGCCACTGTATAAAGACGTAGAGATTCAGTAACTGCGGCGTTTTAGTTTGCCCCAAGGCGACGGAGCAGGGTAGAGGCGGATTTTAAGGTCTAGAAGTAATTATAAATAAATGCCACGGGGCAGGCAAATATCTGATTACGCGCCAGGAGTGGGACACGGACGACTGCTTAAGCTTCGTCGCTTTTAAATCAAGTTACGCGACGCCGCGCTGGGTTTCTAATTAACAAATTATTGCGGATTATGAATTCGCCTAAATCTTTCCTTTCCTCTCTTTTGCACACTAATGCTTACGCACGTACACGCTTAATTGTACACGAGGTTTATCATTTACTTATACAAAACATTCGTTTACATCTTCATTATATAATTTTTTTTAAATTCTTGACAGCATAATTTAAAAAAGACTGTAATTGAAAATGTACGTAGGATGATTTATTAGTTTACCAGAACATTTACTAATCAGGCTCAGTCATGATACTGAAAAAGATAAGCATTTGCTTTTTTTATAAATTGATAATAGTAATAATTAATGCTCCGATTATATGCAAATTGCATATTTGTTGTTAAGAGATATTTCAACAAAGTTTTCTGGGTTTATTTAATATTTTTTTAATAAAATAAGACAATTTAAAAAACATCTCTTGCAAATTTTTACTTCTTGATGCATATTTCATTTAATATTGTATATTTGTGCAATTTACTTCTAAATATTCTAGTATTTGGCATTAAAAGAGTTGTCGAAGAAACCAGAAATCAATTTCCTCTTGTGAATGAATAATTTCTAATGTAAAAAAGTCTTTTTAAAAGCGCCTGTTACGATATCTTTGCGAATGGTGTATTCCGATATATACATCCTTAACGGTATCGCTGTTATATGAGCCTGCGTGACTCACTCAACAAAAGTAATTTTGATGAGTGTGATTTCGAGGACACTATTGTCTAATCTCCTGAATAGTTCAGGTGTGTGTGACTGTTGTCGCTGTGTTAATTTGTATCGAGAAAATTTGCACTGAAATTGATGGCTTAAATAGCGGCAGCCAGATTTACTGGAATCTTATGTTTGGGTAGACGTTATTGACTATAATGATCGTCTACAGTGTTTTTTTGTCACGATCTTCATGTCTAATTTTCTTCTGAAATATGTGTTGTTAAAGCAACGGAAGTGGAGAACCTTTTGAAAATCACTTCAAAGACAACCTGTTCCGGAAATAATTTCGGGAACCACATGTACCGGAAACGCCGAAAAAGCAAGCTGTAAGGTAGCTTTGATCTTATCTACGCCGATACAACTTATTTCTTATCACTCAAAAACCTGTAACGTGCGTTAAGAAAATTCGGCTACAACTAATTTTTGTTTGTTTTGTCTTCGACATCCAGTAAACTCTTCGATTGTATTTATATTAAGATAGTTCGCGTTAAATTATATTTTCTTTGCCTTATACATTCATTAATTTTGTTGTTGTAATCACCGTAGTAACGTTCTCAGTAATTTTCCTACTTTTATTTGATTTGATTCGTACATTACATTCTTGGATCATTTATAAATTTAGTGTTGTTTATACATTTAGTAATTAATTTAATATATTTATTAGATGTGGGGATGCAATTTAGATTAAACAGAAATTTGTTGATTCAAGTTATATAAGAATTTTCATGCTTAAGAATGAATTTCATTTGTTCTTTTTATTACTTTATTTTATTAGCGTCATAGAATATGAAGCCCTATGCTTACGTATATAAGACTTATATTTTATTGTGAACAAGTACCCAAGATCTTGTGTATGCGTATGTTATTTGCCTGTATTCTTTCCTTACATTTTGTGCTCTAATATATACAGACTGGTGAATATAAACTATATACAAGAGTTTGACTCTTGATTTTTGCATTTTGAATTTACAGTAAATTATGTTAATTGAAAATTAAATATTTCTTTAAATTATTATATACCTACTTTAATTTAGTTATATACAAGACTTCATTCTTTCAGTTTTGGTTGAAACATACTACGGTTTTCTGTACTATTTCTTTAATCTTGTAAATTTTATTAACGACGAAGACGTTTATAATAAACTTATTTCTTTTTCTTTAATGAGGAACGTTTTCTTTTACTTATTATTGCCTCCTGTTTTCTGTAATAGACGATAGTCTTTCCTTGGTGCTTTAGAACAATTTCGAACTCCGCGTGCCGTATAACCTCCACGGCAAGCAGCTCTTAACATTGCGGTGGCGCCCCTTTTAATTTTTAGTCAGTTTATCAATGTTTCGACAAGAATCGCACGACCATCTTCGTTAAACGTAAAACTCAGCATCTTCGCTGAGTTTTACGCCGTTGGCACTCGCTCGCTGCTTTGTCACGTTAAGATCATCCTACTCACACAAAGTAAGTTCGAGGAGGATATTTGTATTGCGCAACATTATAACAAAGCCAGTTTTCGTGGACTTTTATTGTTGAACGTTGCATGCCATTATGGGTATTATGGGTTCAGTTGCAGAAAGAATTATTTCCTGGTTTACAATTGCCTCCACAACCAATAATCACTAGAAGGGGAACATGGCTAAATGCGGCATTTTTTTATTCAAAAAATTATCGAAATATTAAAAAATGCGAAAAGGTATTTAAAAGATAACGTATTATCAAATCAATTGGCATTTATTGCAATTAATTTTTTGTAGTAGCAGTAACAATTTTCAAATTAAAAACAAGAGAATAGGTTTTGATGGAATCTATAAATTCAATAAACAAATGCCTTAACCCATTGTTAACTATTGCAAGAGCTGGAGAAATATGTTTAAAAGGCTAAACTCAGTATTAGAAAAAATCAAAGAGTTTCTAATATTTTGAAAGAGAAAATTGTAGATAACATTGAATTAGTCTTACATGGCAAGCGATTTAAAAAATATCCCAATTACTTTCGTCCATGTTGAACGCTATTTTTCGACACTCAAACACTTGCTAGGCGACAGAAGATATTCTTTTAAAATAGAAAATTTAGAAAAGCATCTAACTGTGAATTTTTTAATAGTACTTAATTATAATAACTGTATAGATCACACGCAATAAGTCATAAGTAAATAGATGTTATTAATTATTAACAATATTAGTAATTATATAATCTTGAATGGCATTTATAATCTAAGGATATTTTAAGTTTTTGTCAACACATTGTTAATAATTTTACAAATATTATGTAATGTAACGGACCTTAAATGTAAAATAAAGTTTCTCTTCATAGAATCGAATTGAATTTTTGTTAGAATGTAACGAGAGTTGTCTTTCATATTTTGCATATAGAACTGGAATAAAACAGTGGATAGCTTTTAAAGACTTTATTGTTTCCGAATAATTGAAACATACATGAGTAGGTAAACCTCACCAGTTTTGTATAATACAAAGGTATTTTTAATAATATAAAATATTATTAAAAATCTGGTGTGAAGAACACAAATGCAGGTTCACTATTAATATTTAGGTATCTACGTCTCTGGGGATAGGATATATTCGGACACGTTCACAGAAAATATTAATAGTGAACCTGCATTTGTGTTCTTCACACCAGATTTTTAATAATATTTTATATTATTAAAAATGACTTTATTGTTATTCGAAATATTCTCCACGAAGACTAATGCACTTTTGAATACACTTGAACCAACTCTGGAAGCAGTTATTCCACTCGTTTGTTGGTACATTCAAAATTCCGTTTTTGAAGGCATCGACTGCTCCTTCTGACGACTGGAACCTTTTACCTCGCAGTCCGTCATTGATTTTCGGAAAGGTAAAGAAATTGTTGGGACTTAGGTCGGTACTGTACGGAGCACGGTCTAACAATTCGACGTTTCATTACGTTAAAAATTCAATTGTCTTGCGAGCTGTGTGCGAACTTGCATTGTCTTGCTGAAGGATGATTCGTCGTGTGGGTTGGTTACTCGGAGCTCAGCCATGACTTGCGACAGACAAATGCCGGTATACCAATCGGCAGTAACAGTTCCTTGATCTTGTAGAGAAATTCTTGCTACATGACCTGCTTTCGAGGCAAATGTGACCATTTTTTTGGATACATTTCGTGAACGGATGATTTTTGTTGGCTTTTCTTCAGCTTAAAACATCCAAACAGGCGACTGGCGTTTATTTTCTAGCTCGCATGAGTAAATCCAAGATTCATCACCACTCACGATGTTGTACACGTTTTTAGAGTTTCCTGCGTTGAAACAGTATAGAGTTTTTTGATACCAATTTACTCTAGCTGTTTTCTGTTCTTTAGTCAACAAATGCGATTTCCGACGGGAAACTATTTTTTCATACACTATTCTTCATGAAAATTTTTTGGAATTGAGGTCTTTGAAATCTCCGATGATGCCTCAATTTCGCGGTATGTCAGATGTCGATCTTTGTTGATGAGCTTGCGCACAGCATCGGCGCTTTCCTGAGTGACTGTCGTTTTTGGTGCACCTGCCCTTGGATCGTCGCTATGACTAATTCGTCCACGTTTGAATTATCCATACCAACAAGAAATTGTTGACTGATGTGGTGCTTCATTACCGAAAACAGAAACCAACTCGGTGAGGCATTTTTGTTGGGATAATTGACTTTGAAAATTACAAAAAAATAATTCTGCCAAAATTTTTATTCCATTTCTCGATTGACTTATCAACTTTTACAGTTCGTTGTAGCTACAATACTCCACGTATCGCACTGATTCTTTGGATTTAGGTTAATTAATAAAAATGGAGGTTTATTATTAGTACTGACATTTGATTAGTGTCGCTCTCTATGTCCCAGTACGAAAAACATAAAAGACATCCCTCGTATACAAAATTTAGCATATTGTTGCATATTTTTTATATTGATCATATTTGTCAATATTTTCTGCATATTTTGGATTTTTTTCATGCATATAACACTGGTCTGCAACAAAATCCTCCTTCATAAAATTATGTCATAAATATGAAGATTTCGATGCTCTGAATCTGTTCCCTATGGCCAATTTTTTCTATCACGTCTAGTTTTCTCGATATGATTTTTTTTCCAAAATATCATAAATTCCGTTTTTTTTTAATTCGTTATATGCGTTAACATTATAAACAATGTCTATACATACGAAATAGGTTTTTTCTAGTTATAAGAGAAAGAAGGAAAGTCCCGAAAGTGATTTGTATGGTAGTACATATGCGCCTGCGCAGTATACACTGTGTCTTTACAACAGTTAGTTGAAAACTTGTCTTTTAATTGTTTACGTTCTATATCAAATACTTTGGTAAGTTTTGCACAAAATTCATGTTATACATATATTTTAAGTATTTTATGTGTAGGTTATCCATTTTTTTATGAACATAGATAATAAATATATAATAGAAATTTAAAATTATTTTTTAAAAAAATTCCATTCAATTTTAGGTTATAAAATTCCGCGCGCTTGTAAGAATTCTACCGACTGTTTTTGCTACATTTGTTGAGTTTACTCTAAAAACACAGCGAAATGCGATAACAGATCTTGTCAAAAAAGCTTATCAGCTTTATTTTGGATTCTCTATCGATGAGAGGGATAAAAGTTGGTTCCCAAAAATTTGCTGTAACAGTTGTTCAAGAACGTTGAGAGGTTGGCTTGAAGGAAGTCACAAATCTATGCCGTTTACGATGCCAATGCTTTGGAGTGAACCTCAGAATCATGAAAATGACTGTTTTTTCTGCATGACATCAACACGAGGATTCTCGAAAAAAAAATAAAAACAAGATTGTATATCCAAACATCGCATCTGCAAAGACACCACTTCCTCGTGGTGAAGGCAGTTCACCTCCAGTACCTACAAAAAATAGCGAGAAGATGGAAAATAAAAATTCTTCTGGTCTACAGCCTCAATCGAGTTCTATTTCTTCCTGTACATCTTCATCATCATACGCTTCATCAGGATCTTCAAGCCCATCAAAAGAACCTTATTTTCTTAAACAACCTGATTTAAATGATCTCGTTAGAGACTTGGGGCTATCAAAATCTAAGGCTCAATTACTCGCATCAAGATTGAAACAGTGGAATTTGTTGGATAAAAGTACAAGAGTCTCATATTTTCGCACAAGACAAGAAGATTTTACGAGTTACTTTTCCTAAGAAAATGATTTAGTATATTGTAATGATGCTGCAGGGCTTCTTAATGAACTGAGTTTCACAGAAAATTCTGACGAATGGAGACTTTTTATTGATGCGTCGAAGATTAGTTTGAAAGCCGTTTTACTTCGCAATGGAAATAAATACCCATCAGTGCCTCTAGCCCATTTAACAAACATGAAAGAAAATTATGCAAATCTGGAGGTATTACTTGAAAAAATAAAATATTCTCAATACCTATGGAATATTTGTGCTGACTTAAAAGTTGTCGCTATACTTACTGGATTGCAAGGAGGATACACCAAGTTTTGCTGTTTTTTATGTGAGTGGGACAGTCGCGCAAGAGACAAACATTACAAAGTTAAAACTTGGCCGCAAAGAAAAAGCTTGACACCTGGACTTAAAAATGTATCTCAAGAACCTCTAGTGCCAAGTGACAAAATTTTTTTGCCACCACTTCATATAAAGCTGGGGCTCATGAAAAACTTAGTAAAAGCTATGAACAAGGATGGTGCAGGCTTTCAATATCTCAAAACAAAATTTCCTCGAATCAGTGACGCGAAATTGAAAGAAGGGATTTTTGTAGGTCCGCAAATACGAGAGCTTATGAGGGATGAAGTTTTCAATTCGAAGTTGAGCAAAGCTGAAAAAAAAGCTTGGGTGCCTTTTGTAAAAGTGTGTCATAATTTTCTAGGTAATACAAAAGCTGACAACTACCGACAAATCATTCGAGAGCTTCTTTCTGCTTATAAAGCTTTAGGATGGAATATGTCACTCAAAATTCATTTTTGGGACTCGCATTTAGATTTCTTTCCGGAAAATCTCGGTGCCGTATCAGATGAGCATGGTGAAAGGTTTCATCAGGATATTATGCATATTGAAAGACGCTACAATGGAAAATGGTCAGCAGCAATGCTTGCTGATTTTTGTTAGTCGATTCGCTGAGAAACTTCGATGGAAACGATGAAAAGAAAAAAAAAATAATAACTTGAATTATATTACCATAATGGGATAAATATACTGATATTTCTATAACTTGTAACTGTAAAATTAGTATTTTTCGTTGTAAAACTTAGACCGTAGTCTTTTTTCACTTTTTTGTAATTGTTGTTACTAAAATAATATCGTTTTTTAATTAAATGGACACTATATTTAAAATCTATGTGCTGTATTTTTTTGCATGTTAAATTCCGAGGTAAGAGCACCAAATATGATGTAATCATGCATGAAAACAATGAGGAGACAAAAATAATTTTTTTCTGCAGACCAGTGTAATCCGAGCTTTGGTAATAATAATAAAAATTAAGAAAAAAAAATAAATAAATGATAAACAAAATAAAATAAATAAATACAGTATAATCCCTTTGTAATGGACTCAAAGGGACCTCCTATAAACGTCCAGGAAGAAAGTGATATGTGTGAAATGATAGTAAGGTTTTGTATAAACGTTTATATTGTGATACGCGACATGCGAAATTACATCAGCCGGTAACCTAAGTGATGACGTCACCGGCCGAAATATTTTAGACACGGAAGAACCCAGGAGACCCGGATTATTCTCGAATAACCTGATAACTAAATAAATATAGTTTCTTCAGCTTTATTATTTGTTTAAACTTATATTCTTGAAGTCATTTTAAGATTCATTAATTGAATTATCTCAACCTAACACGTAAGAATTTATTACTTAATAGAGGGGATATATAACCCTCCACAATTAAGAAATGATACATTTGCTTCGCATTGACAGCCGTAATCAAATATTCCGTATTTAGAGTTAATCTTGAGTTTAAAGATAATTATTTGTACATAATAAAGAAAATCTAAAATTTGTTATTTTCTGAATATCTTGGGAATATAGACCCTACGCAATATGTCAGATATTTCCACATTATATATATATCTCAAATTAATTGACTTCCCTGAATTCAATTTTAAAAATAAAAAAACAAATATGACTATTCTCATTGTGGATGTAGACTCCACCCAATATTATCCAGGTCTCTTTCATATATAATTATTAAAAAGAATTGACTTAACAATTTGGATTTTAAAGCAAAATATTTGTCCAAAAATAACTTTAAATTTTTATGACTTTGAACAAATGTATATGTTTAAAATTTTTACTAACCTTAATTCTTCATGTAGGTATTGCCACCAATATCGTCTTGTAAATGTTTTTGTATTTTAATTGTAATAAGAAAAAATATATTGCCTCTGAATAAATTATTTTATTTAAACTTGTTTATTTAAAATGTGCCGATTAATGTACCACATCCCTTAAATTACTCAAAGAAATTCCTACGAATCGATTTTTTTGAACGAACACTAATATACTGATATACAAGAGGAATTTCTGGAAAAAGAAAAAAACAGATATTTTATCAAAAAAAAACACTTTATTGTTTCTAAAAATATTTGCCTTTAAGTTTTAAGCACTTGCATTCGAAGAAACCAGTTGAAGAAACCATTTATTCCAATCTGAAGTGGGTATCAGAAACATGCCTTTTAAATGCTTCAACGGTGTCGAGAACCGCTCACCACGCAATTTATTTTGACAAAAGGGAACAGGAAGAAGTCACTAAAGATAATTCAGGCGAATATTAACAATAAGTCCTTAATTAAATGTTATTTTCCTTTAAATAATCGACTGTTTGATGTGATGTGCTAGAGCTGGCTTTGTCGTGGTGAATAATGGTGAGCTGATATCTGCTGTATCTTCTGATTTCATCGAAGACTTCAGGCAAACAAATTGTTGTGTACCAATCAGCGTTTACTGTTTTTCGATCTTCAAGATGGTAGTAACAAGCCAAGTTTTATAGAAGAAAGAAGCAATATTTTTTTTGAAGCGCTTCGTGAACGAACAACTTTTGTTGGTTTTGGTTCACTTTAGAACACCCAAACTGTCAAATGTTTGTTGCAAGTAATGTAAATGTAAATATGCTTTATATATATTACGACGATAATTTATTCGAATTTTTTTAGAAAAAAATTCACCCTTAAGTATGATTCGAACCCGCGTGCATGGCTTGCCAGACCACCGCTCTAACCACTAAGCTATCAAAGGCAGTAATTTTTTGTATAAAAAACTCGAATAAATTAGCGTCGTAATGTGTAGAAAGCATATTTACATTTACATTACTGCGCGAAAAATGCAGCAAAGTTGTACAACGGTCTACTACGGTCAAGATATATATTATCTGTTTCCTTGGTGTAACTCAAGCCATCCCCACAAAGATTCGAAGTCACTGCCTTTGATAGATTAGCGGTTAAAGCAATGGTCCGGCAAGCCATGCACGTGGGTTCGAATCCTACTTAAGGGCTAATTTTTTTCTATAAAAAATTAGAATAAATTAGAGTCGTAATATGTAGAAAGCATATTTACATTTACATTACTTTGCAAAAAATGCAACAAATTTGCACAATGGCCTACTACGGGCAAGACATATATCATCTGTTTCCTTAATGTAACTAGGCATCACCACAAAGATTCGAAATCATTGCCTTTGATAGTTTAGTGGTTAAAGCGATGGTCCGGCAAGCCATGCATTTGGGTTCGAATCCTACTTCAGGGCGAATTTTGTTTCTATAAAAAATTCGAATTAGCGTCGTAATATGTAGAAAGCATATTTACAGTCAAATGTTATTTTGTTTCTGGCTCGTATGAATATATCCAGGTTTCGTCACCTGTTACGATACTGTATACGTTGGCAAAAGCACCACGGTTGCATTTTTGAAGTATTTTTTTACACCATTCACACGAGCCGTTTTTTGAGTTTTGGTTAAACTATGTGGAATCGAACAGCGTCAAAGTTTCTTCACTACTAAATACTCGTGCAAAATCATTTGTATTTTACTTTTACCAATGCCTCTATCTCTCGATATGTTACATGTCGATACGCTTCAAACGTTTCTCGCACAGCATTGATGTTTCCCTGAACAACAGCAGTTGATGGACGGCCGTCACAAAATTCGTCACTGATACTAGTGCGTCCACGCTTAAATTTTGCAAACTGTGGTTTTGGACGGTGCTTCATTACCAAAGGCAGAAAGTCGATCGATGCAGTTAGGCCACCTTTAAAATCATAAAAATTCATCGCACGAAAATGTCCACAAGAAATGTCCATTTTTTTCTTTGAAACGCTATTAATACAAAACTACACACCCGACTGTTTTTCTGTCGATGATGTTTATCTTACTAAATTTCAAAGTTTAAGACAATCATATTGAAATATATGGCAAATTCCATCTAGTAGTCATTTCCGGAAATTTTTAAGGCACCCCATGTATGTTTGATAAATTTAAACAGTAGAATAGAAGTGATTTGTTTTCTTCGGATTTCCACTTTTATATGTAGTTTCCATTTTGCCGATCCGAATCCATTCGAGTGTCCCGATTACTTTTTTTTGTAACTGGACTTCCTTATATTTTTATTGTGTGATTTTGGTATTTCAATTTTGTGCCACTATCCCGTTGTAGAGAAGATTACAGTGCAACGTTTTTATGTAATCTTCTAATGCCAAAGGACAACGTCCCCTCGCTACTCGCGCAAGTAAATTTTAATGTACCGAGTTGTACTACTCGCAATTTTAACATTGTTAACATCCCGACTGCGAAAACCAATGTTTTGGTGAAATCCCCTTTATACCATATGGCCACTAATTTTAATAAGCGTAGCTCTTTAGCTTAGTATTTGTGTGTTATTTTTGTATGTAATCATTTGCTTATTTGGTGTAGACCTTATTGTTATGTGTACGTATTTTTTATACCGACATTAAATAGTTTAATTTAGTATAATGTCCTATAACTGGCTTATAAACTGTTGGACAATAAAAATCATTCTTATTATTATTATTATTATTATTATTATTATTATTTTACATTTGACATATATTTTAATCATTTCAATAAACATCATAACGTTCATTTATTTTTAATTTTATATTTTTAAAATAATGTATAATTGTCTTAAAACTTTCTGTATTTTATTTCTCCTGAATTCTTGACTGGCGTCGTCCAAGTTTTTAACCTTTGCTCGACGTTACTTTTAACCTTACTTTAGTAAACTACTTTTATCTTGATTCTGCGTATTCTCTTGCCATTTGGCAACCGAATACGTTTAATTTGCTTATTTTTAGATATACTATTCCGTCTGACTGCGAAGATATCTTGAATTACCTTAATTCTTCTTTCTTGCTTGCTGGATGTAAGCTGTTTACTATTTGCGGATGTATCTTTAACAATGCTGAATGAGTTCGTTTATTTTCTTGTCCATCCGACATATTACTTCCAATGCTTCCTGCTAACTTAAGAGATTTGTTTGAAACATGGATATTTGTTTTCGGATATGAAAAATCAAAACTTGGCATCAATTGCTTTGGCTTTAAGATGTATATCTGAAATTATCTGCAATACCTTATTTTATACTGAAGAGATCTCCATATTGAAAGTGTTTCAGTAGTAATGTTTTCAACGTCATTACCAGAAAATGGATAAGCCATGAAAGTTACAATATCCGCCAGTAGTTTAAAATCAGAGAAGCGTCTTTCAAATTCACTGTCAATGTTTCTTGGTTGTGTCTCGTAGTTGTTATAATTTGAGTGAGAAATTGGCCTTATTTTCAAAGCTGGAAAATTTGTATAGTCTTTTTTGTTAAGCTGATCAATTAGTTCCAAATTAATGATATTCAAACGATTTGTCGCATCTGATACGAAAGCTAAATAACAGAGCCATTTTTCATTTTTAAGTATCTCAGCGTCGTCCTTCGTTCGTGAGGAAAAGAAATGATTTCAGGTAATAGTTCTTGAAATTTCTCTAAAAATTTTCCGCTTCTCAACCATTATGTTTGTATAAAGAAGTAAATCACACTGGTTTACTAAAGTGTGCCGAACACAGAAAATTTTGCAAATATCTTCTCCACAAGTTCTTTTTTTCAGAGGCAGCAACGTTAACAATTCTTCTTTAGCTGACATATCATAAAATACAATCCGAATGAAAATACATAATTGAGTAGTGTCGGTCATATCGGTGGACTCTTCAAACTGCAAAGAAAAGTATGTACATACCAAATATCACTTTTTAGTTTGGATTCCAAATCTGTGCTCATGATTTCGATACGTCTAGTAACAGTTTGGCGAGATAATTGAACATCCTTGTTGGCAGACATAATCTCTGTTTTATTTTTGAAGTCATCAAATAATATAATTTATTACCGCTCCATCTTCAAAAGGTTTCTTATGTTGCGTCAGTATGTTGGAAATTTTAAAAGACGCGATAGTTGCAGCTACTGATTGTTTCGCTAGCCATTGATTGCTCTCCCTTTAAACTACTTTTCAAATCTTGCACCTTTCGTTTTCTTAACACATTTTTTTCGGAAAATCATTTTCATATTTTTTATACATAGTTTTATAATGGCTTTCTAAGTTCCCGAGTTTGGACAATGCCACTGACGATCGACAATCGAGACAAATACACTTATCTTGACCATAAAATTCTTTTTCCCAATCTTTATTAAAATGGTACGTTTTACTTTTTCTTTGCCGTACTTATTTTGCCTTTCAAATATTACGTGTCGGATTTTTATATGAATCTGACTAATTCGAGAAGAATCGGGAAGAGTCACCTAACGTTGCGCAGTTGCATTGCCTCGAGAGTCTCGCAAATTTCAATAAGAGACAGAGATGGCCTAGAGTTGACGTTCGAGAGAACTCGAATTTGTGGATTGATAATTTTTTGATTTTTTCGCGATCCACTCCAAAAGCTCTCGTGATCGACCAGTCGATCGTGATCGACCGTTTGGGTACCCCTGGTCTAAGATATTGTATGTTCGAATTAGGATCCAAAAGTGTTGTACAATATACCTTCATTTTGTATAATTAAAATTATTAATTAAATTCTAAACCGTTATCCATTACAATTTCTTTTGGTCATCTGTGTATGCCAAAACTATCTATTAATTTATAAATTACTTCAAATGCTGTCTGTCAGATATGCTTGTGCATATTTTATGAATGTACATATCTATTATACTTAGGAAATTTTGAGAATTTATAAATATAGTAAGAAAGTGAATTTTAACAAATGGTTTTTCTATTAATTTTGTTAATCGGAAAGGTAGCTTCGATGGTGTTATAACATATTTGTCCCTTTTACATATTTCACATATTTTAATATAATTCGTTATATGATCATTCATTTGACTCCAATAATAATTCTTCTTCTTTGTTTTTAAGAATTTAATTGCTTTTCTTCAGTTTCTTTAGTGGGGTTTCCTCATAAAAAATAATGGTTAATTAATAGATCAAATTATTTTTTTTCATATTAACACAAAAACAACAATTATCTTACTTTGAGCGATTGTAAAAACTGACTTTGTCAAAACTTTGTCAGTAGGCTTCTAAAACATGGCTGAAGTCAGCAATATACTCATTATTGTGAAAATGTTAATAATAATAATACGTTTATTATCATACAGTCATAATAACTAATTACAGGATAATACAATATTTATACGAAATAAAATGAAGTGAGTGCTTGTTAAAAAAACAAAATAGAAAATAAGAAACATAAGAAAATGGTCCAATAACTATACCAAAACTATAAAATAAACACAGATGCAATGACAGCAATGTGAAGTGATTGTAAATAATAGTGACAAATTGATTGTAATTTAGATTAAAAATATCTATGTCTAGCCTTTTGATTATGTTTTTAATGGTACAAATCATATCAATCATAGGCGAATGTTGATGATATATGGAGCGAGGTTTGGGGACATAAAAAAGGTTTAAACGCCTTGAGGCAAATTGAGGAACCGAGAGATTCAGTAGAGATAGGAGGTGGTACTCAAGGATAACACCCTTAATGAGCTTAAACCTGAAAAGCAACTGTGCTATTGTACGTCTGTACTGCAAGCTTATTACATTGAATTCTTGGAGTAATTCCTGATATAAGTAGCCTCTCTCAGGATTTATACCATACTTACGAAAATAAATAATTTTCAGAAACTTCTACTGAACCTTTTCAACATCATCAAATATGGTGACCAAATCAAACTCCCGTACTCCAGCGTACTTCTGATATAGCTTTGATAGAATAATTTCAAGGGCTCTATTGTCTTGAACACCTTGGTGTTGCGAGAAAGGAAACCAATTTTACCATAAATCTTCATATTATCAGCATACAATAAACAGTTTGACCTGAACATAGCTGGCAATTTATTTGTGTACAGTACAAAGAGCAGAGAACCCAAAACAGACCCCTGTGAAACTCCACTTCTCGCAGGAAATCTATGCGTTCTAGTGCCCGTTAAATAGCTGGAAATAACCTTGACGTAATTAGACTAATACTAAAATTATTTAATTTCGAGATTAAAACGTGATGGGAAACTTTTGCGAAGGCTTTACTCAGGTCAGTATATACAATATCCACTTGCAAGCGTTGATCAAGGGTATTTGCTATATATTGCTATATGTTGGAGTGTTGTTAACATTTGAAAAGCAATAAATTTGCTTCTTCAATCGTTCTAATATAGTAACAACAGGATCAAGTTGTTTTCTAAAATATTTTAGTGTTAGTATTTTATAATTTTAAAATGATTTTTTTCCTTCCCAGAAATTTGAAATATAGATAATTACTTATTTTAGAAATTATGAAATAATATTTCAAATAGGTGAAGACTGTGGCTGAAATCTAAAATAGACAGAAACAAGAAAAATTCCTAACCACAATAAATATAAATAAATTCTAAATATGTATTTCGGCAACTAATTTGCCATTTCCAGCAGAAGAATCTGAAAAGTAATGTTAAACGTAACGTCTTTGGCCAAGGTACAATCTTTGAAAATATGCTCTTCACCAAATCACTAGAAGGTTATCCCACTGGCGATTTCAGTCGCTGTAATAAGCAGTAGATGGCTTTATAACGTCAATTTTGACTGTCCCAATTGCGAACTGGAATAACTGCTTTAACAATCGAACGAATGCAGAAATGTATTAATTTTTGGAGAAAATATTTTGAAAAGCAATAAAGCACTTTGAGTCGCTCCACTGTTTGATTTTATGGCTACATGCCATCTAAAAAGACATCCCTCGTAGAAATTGAAAATAAACGAAACTAAAGACACATAGAGAATAAATAAAAAAATTGAAATATGCGGTGTAATAAATTTACTTACACAAAATGTTTTCAGTAACATGCTATTTAATTAAGAAAAAAAAGGAAACTAATCTACTAATCCTCATTAATAACCCAATTAATATTCATGAATAAGCATTTAATTAATTAATGTATAAATAGTAATAATTATATGGCTGAAACGGGCATCATCCAGTCGAATTATGTTGTTTTTGCTTACGTCGAGTGTCTCCAAGATTTCCGTTAATGTATATTACTCGCGAAAATTATATACATAACTGAGGTTTTGCATTGCGTTACCATAATCAAGGATACTTTTACAGTGAACGTAATAATAACATTCCCGGAGTTACAGATACGCGTTTTCATAATTATAGCACATATCTTTAAACGCAATCCTTAGAATTTATGGATATACCAAGAATTGCCCTGATAAATCACAAATTCCGTTCTTCTCAACGTATTATTCTGTAATTTTGTAATCTTATGTGGCATGACTTGTTTTATTTAGAGTTTTTCACTTACAGACACTAAACTCCAACTTATTTAATTGATGAAATTAATTTTTAAAATAGTGTTTCTATTATTTTGAAATTGAACTTAATTCGAAGATTTCAATATTCTACAATAATAAGTACGAGTACATTCCTCTACAAATCTACAGTATAACTTTCAGCGTGCTAACTTTGAACTGTTGTATAGCAATCTCGCTAACATAGATTGGCTTTTGTTCGAATTTTTTGATAATCTAGATGATGTTTTGGAAAAATTTTATAAAGAGGTTAAGAATGTTTTTGATGCCTGTGTTCCAAAGTATTCTGCAACGGGCAAGTGTTCCAAGTATCTTTCCTGGTTTACAACTAATATTATTAATTAATGTTCTAAAATTGAAATTATACTATAGACGTAAATCTAATGTCGTTAAACCATCATTTAATTTGAGATTTCGATTTTCTAAATAAGCAATTAGTTTTGACAAATTTCCAAAATGTTCCTGAACAAAGTACAACTGATTTTTTAAATGTGGAATTAGTTCCTTGCACTTAGAAATACTCCGAGCATCGTCATTTAAACATGCAACGAAGTTTTATAAACTATCGAAGTTCTCTACATAAAAACTAGTAGCTTCCAACCATTTCCCCCATCTATTTATTACTGGAGAGGGAGGCGGTGACAAACATGGCGGTTTTTCCCTGTAAAGAGCTATTCTCAATGGTGCTTTTCTGAAAACTTTTTTAAAAGTGGATACAAGTCTATCAACTTCCGGAAACGTGTCTCTGATATATTCACAGATTCTGTGGAGAGCATGTGCTACACAAGTAATCTTTAATAGTCTGCCTGTTTTTAACATATATGCAGCAATGTCACTTACAAATAAAAGTACTTTTTCTTTGTACCTGTCGTTCGAATGAAGTATATTTTGAATATTCTCGTTAATGGTTTAGCAACTGTTTCCGCATCAACTGTATTTATAACCTTTGTTGCTATTACATATGCGTTATATGGAATAATTGGACGTAGTACAGCAGCTATAACATTTACCACAGAGCGTCCTAATGTATCCACAGTTTCGTCGGCACTTAGCCAAAGGTATTGATTTGAAAGATGGCTTCTAATGCGCTCTACTGCTTTCGTGTAGCCCTTAGATACATAATATTTGCGTAAGGTGGATTCATCAGGAACATTTCGACCAGTATATTTTTTGAGAAATGTTTTTAAAGTGGGATTGTTAAGTTTATTTAATGGAATATTATCCGCCAAAAAAATTTCACAGAGTTCTTCGTTAGAATTTTCAGATTCCAACGGTTCCAATTTCTGTGCATGTGTTTGCGATGCTAAGTAACGTTGTACGTGCGATTTCATGGAATTTTTTAACGATATTTTACAGGTTTTTCAATAAATTTCGGAATCACTGACAATGGACATACAATCAGTATGACCGTCAATCCAACTCGCCATTGTTTTACAATGTCGTTCTCGACGTTCTTCCATATAATATCTGAAAAAGTAACATAAACAATGTTCTAGATCTAAATAAATGAAAACTAAAAATGTATGCGTAAGTTATTGAAACTGAACGAAATTCAATGCACACTTACGTCGAAATAATTGGGAGAAGTAGATTCAATCAAACGATATTTAACAGGATCTATCACAAAAATTACGATGTAATTAACAGTTAAAACTATGAAAACAAGAAACTAACTCATAGCATTTTATTTATCTTACGAAATATAATCTTAATAGACAAAATTATTAAAACTCCATACGCTTCTATCTACGTCCATGAAAACAGAAATTTAACTGTAAATATCCAACAAAAAACGTCGCAATTCTCAACGAAAAAAGATGTGCGCGCCAGCTAGATCAATAGTGCATTCAATAACTGCGTCATGTATGTACAGATGTTGTAGACTATTTATATCGTCCGTCGTAATGACGACGTCATTTTAACCCGATGTGTCCGGTCTCTAATTATCAGATAACGTAAAATTTATAAATTTCAACAAAATCTCGCAGAATGCATAGTTTCTGCGAGAATTTGTTCAATAGTTATTTCAGAAATTTGGTTTAAAGCCTGACATTGAATCCTGTATCAGTATCTTTTTGTAATACATTCTTGAATGCGTGTTTTTTAACTTTTAAAGAAATACATTAATTCCTCTGAATTCCTTTTTGTTACATCCGTCGCTCCAGTTGTTTGTCTTATACTCGCCATGACGAACTCGTCAACGCAGAAGAGTGCCCCTTGTGGTTGATCTTTTTGTATCATTGTTTTTCTGTATGTTAACTGCTGCATTCTTAAAAAATTATACAAAGTAATATGCGTTAAGCTGGTACGTACAGAGGCATGCAAAATTAATTCAAATACTAGTTGATGGATATACGAGGAGCAGCAAAATCTCGGGAAAAACTATGACGAAAATATTTAATATGCAAATAAACAGCTTTATTGTTTTTCGAAATATTCACCATTAAATTCTATGCACTTTTTCATTCGTTCAAATCAATCATTCTGAAGTTGGCGTACTCAAAATGCGTGAGTGGCACGTAGTGATGGTCTCTTTTGGACAGGAAAGCTGGTGGCCAGGCACTTTTCTTTTACTATCGGAAACATAAAAAAATGACCTGAGGCCAAGTCAGGACTATTAGATGGATAAATCATTAATTCGATGCCTTTACTTCTAAATAATCGAATGTTGCGAGAATTAAGTGTTGTGGTATTGAGAGTAGCATAATCATGATGAAGAATGAATGCATATTAAGTGTTGCTTTTTCGCCGTTTATCAATAACTTCGGGCAAGCAAATTGTTGTATCCCATTCCGCATTTACAGTTCTACGATTCTCCAGAATAATTGAAACAATATGATCAGATTTTGATATAACACACATCATTTGTTCGGTAATGCAACTTTTATTGGCAGAAGTTCATTTTGAAACACCCAAACTGTTGATTGTTGTTTTGCTTTCGGTTCATAAGAATATATCCACGATTCGTTTAGAAGATCCGTGATTGAATGTTTTCAACATTGCTTTGCACCATTTTACGCGATCGTCTTTTTTAGTCGTGGAAAGATTATGCGGTATCCAACGAGGACAGGCTTCGTCACGGTTAAGTGAATATGCAAAATTGAATATATCGAGATCCTAGAAATATGACGATCTTCTTTAATTATTCGACGTATTTTTCGCAACAACAGATATTATCCTGAAGGAAAGTACGACAACAATTTTTGGAACCAGCGATATACCGTTGTCTTTGCTTGCGGTTTATTACCAAATGCAGAAATTAAACGTTCTATGCACTTGTCATGAGTTAAACAGTAAAAAAAAAATCAAGATTTTCAGTACTTAACTTCATTTTCAATACGAATAGCAAGCTTTGAAACTGTACTCTGCACAAACTGACTGATATTTTGGCAATCGGACAAATACTTCATATTTTTCACACGTGTAAGTATACCAGTGTACATGCACCATTTATCAAATTAAACAGCGATGCAGATTTCCGAATTTTTCGACTCTCCGTCGTATAAATATTACCAGCAATTTGGAAATCATCCGAATAGCTTAAAGCAAGGGTACTCAAGACTTTTAGGAATTGCCATTTACCACAAAACATCTAAATGTTTGTCACCTAAGCGCCAAGCGATGCACATGTACGATTACCGAGTATTAGGAGTAACCTGGGTACACTAAAAAAAAACAGATTTATGAAAATGATTTATTGCAATTACTTATAATACATAAATACAAAGTATATTCTACTTGTATAAGTTAAACATCTAATAAAATTGCAACATCAGAAATTTTCTGCTTTCATTTAGAATTTAAATGTTGATACATGGCATTGCATATCATCCACAAACTGATCGTAGGACGGTTCGTAATTACTGAGTGCCAACCGCATGCATGCTAAAAGATGTACGTGAGTTAGTCAATTGCGATATTTCGTGTTAACATTTCTGAAAAACTAAAGAAACGGTTTTTGTTTCAAACGCGAATATTTGTTTTCGGATAGGAAAGACCAAAATTTGGTATCAGTTGCTCTGACTTTGAGATATATATTTGAAATTATCTGCAATACCCTATTTTGTACAGAAGAGGTCTCCATATTGAAAATGTTTGATATTTCAGTAGTAATTTTTTCAACGTCTTCGCCAGAAAATGGATAAGCCATGAGAGTTACAATATCCGTCAGGTGGTTAAAATCAGAGAAGCGTCTTCCAAATTCACTCTGAAAGTTTCTTAGTTGTGTCTCGTAGTTGTTATAATTTGAGTGAGAACTTGCCTTTCTTTTCAAAGCTGGAAAATTTGCATAGTCCTTTTAGGTTAGCTGATTAATTAACAACTTCAATTTATTTTTAAAAGCGTTTGTTTGCCAACCATATCGTTAACGGTTTTATTTTTTCTCTGTAGTTCCAAATTAATGATATTCAAATGATTTGTCGCGTCCGATAGGAAAGTTAAATCACGGAGCCATTTTTCATTTTTCGTTCGTGAAGAAAAGAAATGATTTCAGGTAATAGTTCTTGAAATCTCTCTAAAAATTTTCTGCGGCTCAACCATTTTATGTCTGTATAAAGAAGTGAAGCAGTGTGTTCGGCAGAGTCGTTAGCTTCCAATTGCACTTTGAAGAGACGCCGTTGCAAGCTTCGCGCACGGATTGAATTCGCGATCTTTGTGACAAGATCCACGATATTTATCCATTGATATTTAGTATTTTTGAACATAGAACTTGCTGATGAATGATGCAATGGAATGTGAAAAATGATGGAAAATCTTCGTTAGTTCGACACAATGCAACAAACCCAATTTGTTTGCCTGTTATTGATGGTTGTAATGGACATGAGTTTGTAAATCGGTAGCTCATATTGCATTACAAAATTTATGAAAACTTTGTAAATATTTTGTCCGCGAGTTCATTCTTTCAGAGGCAGAAACGTTAACAATTCTTCTTTAGCCGACATATCAGAAAATACAATTCTAATGAAAATAGATAATTGAGCAATATCAATCATATCGGTGGATTCATCAAACTGCAAAGAAAAGTATGTACATAATATCATTTTTTTATTTGGATTCCAAATCTGTGTTCATGATTTCGATACATCTAGAAACAGTTTGATGAGATAATTGAACATCCTTGATAGCAGATATAATCTCTATTTTATTTTTAAAGTTATCAAATAATACATTCTCCGCTTCAATAAATGATTTTTTTACTACCGCTCCATCTTCGAAACATTTCTTGGATTGCGCCAGTATGTAGCAGCTACTGATTGTTTCGCTGGTCTAATAAACATGGATTGCTCTCCCTTCAAACTACTTTTAAATCTTCCACCTTTCATTTTCTCAATGCACTTTTTTCAGAAAACTATTTTCATAGTTTTTATACATAGTTTTATAATGCCTTTCTAAGTTCCCGCATTTGGGCGATCAACAAATGAAACAAATACACTTATCTTTGACCATATCCCAATCGTTATTAAAATGATATGTTTTACTTTTTTCGCCGCACTCATTTTTATGTTTTCGCGATCGACTCCAAAAGCTCCCGCGATCGACCGGTTGAGCACCCCCGGCTTAAGGTCTGCTCTCTTTGCACTGCAAGAGCAGATAAAAATTCTAAAAGATGCCGCGACGAGCACTCAGAATGTTAATAGCAACTCGTTAATTAAAACTGAAGAAATTATTTGTGAGGTTCAAGAGCGCAAGTTTTACCATAAAATAAGTATTTCATTAAAAAGGTCATATCCCCTTCGTTCATATAATTTTAAAACAATTACAATTCGAATATGTTCTACATCGACACTGAAAATTTTCCTTTTTTATAACGTTTATATATTTTTCAACATGTATAAAATGAAATTCAATCACTACAGACTATATTTCCTGCTTTACGTGAAGTTGTAAATCGATCTAGCTAGCTACCGAGTTATGTCACGTTTCATATCATAAATTATATACAGTTAATGAAGGGTACAGTAACAGTATGTCAATGTGCATTCCTATTATACGAGATACAATAAATATTCAAATTGTGGCTGATAAATTGACCGGCAAGTTCATCACTGTCATTATTTGTCATCTATTAGTCCATCTGCACAACTGTACAACTGTTAATCTCGCTCATTCATACAGCTAGGTGATTCGCAGCAATGAAAATTACTGGCACTGGGAAAAATGGAACTATTCATAATAGGACTACCGTTTTCGCGAGTTCTACAAAGTTCGTCTCTATTGAAAATAAAAATGCATGTATGTTGAGTTACAGAATGGCGTGATTACTTCTACGATTGAACTAAATACCTACTGAATATTTTTTTTAATTAAAAAAATAGAAGTAAATTACGTCCTGAAATAATTTCCGTTTTAAAAAAATGCTTCTAAAATACAATCAGGAATATTAATATTTACGGCAAATCGTTTGGATTAATGCGTTTTACTTAATTTTTGTGAAATATTACAGAATTCAAATTATACGAAACCTGTAAAGATTTTGATGTATTCTTAGATTGTTTCAGTACAATTTATATAATATATTTTATATCGTTTTCTTGCATTTAGCGTCTATTTTTGGGACTGTTGAACAATATTCGAGCATCGACTAAGCTTTGTACAACATATATTCTAAATACATATGGATAGGGGACGATATGCGTTTAAAATTAAATAAAATACAAAATATTTGAGATAAAAGCAAAACTTTTTCTTTATTTTATAGTGCTACTTATGACAATTATGTTTGGAATAACATATTATTCAAATGTCCACCTCGGCCTCGTTTGCAGGATCGAATTCGATGGACTCAATTTTAGTTGAATTTTTGCAATAAACCAGGTGTAATTTCATTAATGCAGCATTCGATGTTCAAGTTCAACGCGTCGCTAATTCGAGGTTTGTACGCATAGATCAACAACTTCAAATATCCCCACAGAAATTCAAAGGTGTTAAACCACAACTTCTTGGAGGCCAACTAACAGTTCCATTTCTGGAGATTACAGACTCACTAAACTTTTCTCTCAATAACTCCATAGCGACATTGGCATAATCTCCTACATCTTATGGGAAAAACGTGTCTTGCAAATCAATTTCATCCAATCGCCATTTGCATTTTCAAAAAAAAAATTAGGTTTGATGATGCCTTTGATGATAAACATCAAACAGAAACTTTTTCTGGATGCAAAGACTTCTCATAAATCTGTTGTGGATTATTTTCATGCAAAAAATGACAATTTTGTTTGTTAACGAACCCATTTAACCAGAAATAAGCTGAATCTGAAAGATGATTTTTTTAAAAAAATCAGGATCAATTTCGAAAGTTGCTCTAGGGCTCAATAAGCAAATATACGACGCTTATGATGGTCAAGTGGCTTCAGTCTAATCTTCTACGGATGTAAACCCAAAGTTATCACTCATGAAAGGCCAAGTTCTTGAAAACGTCAATTAATCGACTGATGTGGATCTTCTGTAACACTGGCGCTTACAGCGTCAATATTCTGTTGGTTTCTTGCGTTTCGTTGTCTTATTGGTGTTCTGGTATCGTGTAAAATGAAATTTATTTCGAATTTTTCATCGATTCGACGAATAGCAAGCACAGGAGGACGATTATGTGGACTATAATCTTCACGAAGATCAAGTTGAGTTTGAACAAAAGAACGATTATTTTTATAACATTTTTGGATAATAACTAAACAATGTTGAAATGTGCATTTTGCTATGATGAATTGTCAAACAGTACTAAACACAAAGTACAACTAGCGACATTTCTACCATTTTAGATATGGCTGCCAAGACGTTTTAATAACATATCTTCCCTGTTGGTAAACCCATTATATGTCCTTACAGCTTGATAATGTCTATCCGACGACATGAATATTGAATATAAAATTCTTAGATAACGTTACTCGTTAGATTCTTTAAATTGCTCGCAGATATTTTGTGAGTTTGTAAAAAAATATTCCTTTTTACAAATCATAAACAACTACTGCAGCATCCAGTTTGTTCTGGATGCTGCAGTAGTTGTAGTAGTTGATATATCGGCGACAGAAGAAAAATCAAAAGATGCAGCAATCAGGTTGGTGAATCAAGCACTCGCTGCTCTACTCATCTCTCGACCCTTTCTCTGTTGATCTTTAAATACAAGTGCAGAAACTATGTGATTCACCAACCGAATGGTTTCTGGAGTAGTTGTCTATAGTTTGTAAAAGAAAGAATTATTTATACATTTCTAGCTTACAGAACACGTTTTTTTATTATGCTGAAGCCACCACTATAAAAATACAAAAAATCAATACGTTATAGTCAATAATAGTAGAGGTTCATTGGAAACATGTCCTCGGCTTTGTGTTTACTGATTGAGGATGGGTATATGAAATCCAGCAAATTATGTTTTCTAGTAGTCAATTCTCGAAAGTTATGTCGAAGTGCCAACACATTGTTTGGATTGTATAGCCTCTATTACTTCTTTTTCAAAGGCCTCCATAAACAAGTTGGCTACTATTAGCGATAACAGGAACACCATTATTGTGACACTTTTCTTCGCGTAGAATCTTCTATTACATAGGAAATATGTCTTAGGAGTGCATAATTTCACTATGTCACCTTTGTCTGCTGATAATCCAAAATTAATCCCACTTACATCCTCATCAATCCATAAACTGTTGAAATAAGCTTCGATGTGACTTTGTTATCATCGTAATCTAAATATTCGAATATTCTGGGGTGACATTTTCATTTTCGATATTTGAATAGAGCTCCCATTATAGAGTTTTTAACATTAAAATATTAATGATAATATTGGCTTTCATTTATACTCAATATATGTGTAGAACAAATGTGTAATAAATTCTATTGGTTCTGAATCGTGAATATAGTGTTACTAATTTGAACATGCGTTACATTCAATTGAGAATCCAAATTGTGTTCAGAAAATATATATATATATATATATATATATAAGTGAAAAGAAATTATCGACCGTGATATATTATCAAAAATTAATTAAAATTCGGGTAAGCGGTCAATTAAAAAACTCCTTTATTAAATTACCCTATATTTCGCGACAAACTTTGTCGCTTCTTCTGGGGTAACTACAAGATTAATGAGAAAAATAACAAAAAATAAATAAGAGTATAAAACAGTAGTAAAAATACTTCCAAAATGTAGAGTTAAATAATTAATAAAATTGACGTACAAAATATAAAAATGATTAGATATAAAAAATAAAGTAACTATAGAAACAAGCCTTAAGAACTTTTAAAAAACATATATATGAAAAGTTAAAACATGAAAAATAAAAAATATAATGCAATATAAATTAAATTAAAATAAAACAACATATGGAACAAATAACAAAACGATTTAAGATCTTCAACTAACAGTCAAACCCAGTATATTAAAATAAATTATACTAAGACCATTAGTATCAGATCTATAATTTATGTTATTTCAGTTATTTGTGTCTCTGTTGATGTGGACCATACTTTCAATTTTGTTGACGTTAAAATCTTAGACGTTGAAAATAACCATAAAAAAAGAACTTTTTTAGAAATGGTCCACATCAACAGAGACACAAATAACATAAATTATAGATCTGATACTAATGGTCTTAGTATAATTTATTTTAATATACTGGGTTTGACTGCTAGTTAGCGATCTTAAATCGTTTTGTTATTTGTTCCAAATGTTGTTTTAATTTAATTTAATTTATATTGCATTATATTTTTTATTTTTCATGTTTTAACTTTTCATATATATATTTTTTAAAAGTTCTTAAGGCTTGTTTCTATAGTTACTTTATTTTTTATATCTAATCATTTATATATTTTGTACGTCAATTTTATTATTTTTTAACTCTACATTTTGTAAGTATTTTTACTACTGTTTTATACTCTTATTTATTTTTTGTTATTTTTCTCATTAATCTTCTAGTTACCCCAGAGGAAGCGACAAAGTTTGTCGCGAAATATAGGGTAATTTAATAAAGGAGTTTTTTAATTGACCGCTTACCCGAATTTTAATTAATTTTTGATTATATATATATATGTATATATATATATATATGTATATATATTATATATGTAAAATTAAATTCGGGTAAGCGGTCTGTCAATTAAAAAACTCCTTTATTCAATAACCCTATATTTCGCAACAGAATTTGTTGCTTCTTCTGGGGAAACTACAAGATTAATGAGAAAAATAACAAAAAATAAATAAAAATATAAAACAGTGGTAAAAATACTTAAAATGTAGAGTTGAAAAATAATAAAATTGACGTACAAAAAATAAAAATGATTAGATTTAAAAAATACAGTAACTATAGAAACAAGCCTTAAGAACTTTTAAAAAACATGTATATGTAAAAGTTAAAACATGAAAAATAAAAAATATAATGCAATATAAATTTAACAAAATATGGACCAAATAACAAAACGATTTAAGATGGTCAACTAACAATCAAACCCAATATATTAAAATAAATTATACTAAGACTATTAGTATCAGATCTATATTTATGTTATTTGTGTCTCTGTTAATGTGGACCATTTCTAAAAAGGTTCTTTTTTTATGGTTATTTTCAACGTCTAACATCTTAACGTCAACAAAATTGAAACAGAGACACAAATAACATAAATTATAGATCTGATACTAATGGTCTTAGTATAATTTATTTTAATATATTGGGTTTGATTGCTAGTTGACCATCTTAAATCGTTTTGTTATTTGGTCCATATTTTGTTAAATTTATATTGCATTATATTTTTTATTTTTCATATTTTAACTTTTACATATACATGTTTTTTAAAAGTTCTTAAGGCTTGTTTCTATAGTTACTGTATTTTTTAAATCTAATCATTTTTATTTTTTGTACGTCAATTTTATTATTTTTCAACTCTACATTTTGTAAGTATTTTTACTACTGTTTTATACTCTTATTTATTTTTTGTTATTTTTCTCATTAATCTTGTAGTTTCCCCAGAAGAAGCAACAAATTCTGTTGCGAAATATAGGGTTATTGAATAAAGGAGTATTTTAATTGACAGACCGCTTACCCGAATTTAAATTAATTTTTTATAATATATCACTGTCGATAATTTCGTTTCAATTATATATATATATATATATATATATATATATATATATATATATATATACCGAAATTTAACGTGTGGGTTGGTGTTTGTAGAAATCAAGTCAGTGGACCGTTATTTATAAATAGAATGTCGACAGGAAAAACAAAGAAATTTTACACGCTTGGCCGGCGCACTGCTTCATTATTATCCACATACGTGCGAACTTGGAAAACATGTCCTGAAAGGTGGATATACCTAAAAGGTCTCATAGAATACTCGATTCCTAGACCTTAAATTAAATTCATAATTTATCTCTGAAAAATCCTAATAACTTTTCGGAAAATCTAATTTAGTCAGAGTGGTTCTATTACATATAAAGTTATAATATATACCAGATATGACAATTTAATTCCCTGAATGGGGGTGTGACATCACCTGTGAGATAATTGTATCGAAATCACAGAAGTACACGTCTTTCAACATGTTTGAGTTAATGCGTGTGTAAATTTCAGTCTGATGGAGCCAGTTATTCGTTTGGCATTGGAAAAGTAATAACCAAGCATAAAAATTGGCGACCGAAATTTAGACATGTGTGCATATATATTAAATGACATCAATTTTGTATTGAAATCGGTAAATGCGCTCCTAACGTTGCAACAGTTACATGTAGTAAAAGTAATATAACAAAGTCGAGTGAGTTTGAGTGGCATAAAAAAAATCAAAGATTAGCGGGAAGATGTGACAGCTGACTCCAAAGACAGACTTTAAATAGGGTACAAGATGCATTACTGTCAAATACACACACTTATAATTAATTAACTTAGGTAAATTAAAATAACACTTGGTTCAGTTTCACTTGCTTATTAGATTTTTACTGTAACAATTGTTTCGGTTATTGGGCCATTCTTAAAGAGTTTACTCTTTGTTAGTTATTTAAACAATGTTTCACCAAAAACCGACTGCTACATCCTTTAACAAAATAATTTATAATTAGTAGGGACCGGACACGAGAGGCCCATGACTCATCGCCCACGGGCGTATTATTGAAAATTTGTATTTTTAAAGAGTTTCTAATTTTACTTATATAATTGGAAAACAAACGGGTGGTGATCTATAAAATACCAAATACATTTTTATTTATTTATTTTGTAGTTCAAGTTGAGTAAAGGAGTATTAATATTAACTAGCAATACTTTTTCAAGGTTCTCTTCTGTAAAATTTGTTCTCTTTGAATGAAGTACATCCTTGTTGATAGAAAACATCCTTTCTACATCACATCGCAACTGGAGATATTCTTTTATTTCAGCGTATTTAGCAGTTAGATTTTGAGGCATCGTCCCCATACACAATTGCTGCAATGTTATTAAATCTGGATTTCTATTAAAAACTGCATCTAACTTTTGCCGAAGGCCACATCCGAAATCACTTGGAATATTTTTCAAATTATTAGTAGTCACACCTAATGTGGTTAATTCATCATTTAATTTGAGATTTTGATTTTCCAAATAAGTGCTTAGTTTTCGCAAATTTCCAAACTGTTTCTGAAGAAAATACAATTTTTTTTTAATTTGGAATTTGTGTTAGTTCCCTGCACTCAGAAATACTTCGAGCATCGTCATTTAAACATGTAACGAAATTTTGTAAACTATCGAAATTCTCTGCATAAAAACTATTAGCTTCCAGCCATGTTTCCTATCTAGATATTACTGGAGAGGGAGGCAGTGACAAAGATGGAAGTTTTTCTGTGTAAAGAGCTAATCTCAATGGTGTTTTTCTGAAAACTTTTTTAAAAGCGGATAGAAGCCTATCAACTTCCGGAAAGGTGTCTCTGATATATTCACAGATTCTGTGGAAAGCATGTGCTGCACAGGTATTATACAGCATATTAGGATATGCTTCCTTTAATAGTCTGCCTGTTTTTAACATATATGCAGCACTGTCACTGACAAATAAAATATTCTTTCTTTGTACCTGTCATCCTAATGAAGTATTTGGTGCATATTCTCGTAAATGGTTTTAGCTACTGTTTCCGCATCAACTGTATTTATAACTTTTGTTGCTATTACATATGCGTTATATGGAATAGTTGGATGTAGTACAACAGCTACAACATTTACCACACACCGACAGACACAAGATAAGTGCCGACAGTTTCGTCGGCACTTATCCATAGGTACTGGCTTCTAACGCATTCTACTGCTTTCGTGTAGCACTTAGAAACATAATATTTGCGTAAGGTGGATTCATCAGGAACTAACTCACCGTATTTGATTTATCTTACGAAATATAAAATAGATTATAAAAATTCTTTACGTTTCTATCTATGCCCATGAAGAAAGGAATTTAACTATAATATTGGAGTAATTACGTCACAATTCAACGACAAAAAACAGATGTGCGGTTAACCGAATGAATAGTGCTTTCAATAACTCAATGATTGGAGAAATTTTCAAGTCACTGTAAAGAACACAAATAGCATACATATAACAAAACATTCTGAGTACGTATACAGCCAAAAATGTCAAACTTTACAATGGATATGTCAGATGGGGCCTAGCAACACTAGTGTTGTCAGTTCCGTATACATAAATATCACTATAAGCGACTATAAATCTCTCATTCGTACTGTATATTAAAAATAAAGAATTTCGCAATAAGTAAACGTAGAGTAACAATAATTTAACAATGTAAAATATTTATTGCTATTAAATAAGCTAATTAAACTTATATTGAATGTAACTTGACTCATTTCGATAAATATTAAACCTTTTTTAACTATACTAATATGTTATTAACTATTACATTATTAACTTTTCTGGCATTTTTTCAGTAAAAGATACTTCTGAAGACAGAACAGCAGACGAGGCACATTAAGGAAAACTTTGGTGGATGATGTGAAAGCGGTGGTAAAGGCAACAGGTCTTCACCCTGATGAAATGGATATGCTGCCTAGAGACAGAAATAAGTGGCAAGAGATATAGAAGAAAACCTTACGAAACTCAAATCCAATTTAATTAACCTTACACTGCAAGTTTGGAAAGTTCCGGAATAAGTACGCAAGTAAGTAAGATATTTATGAAATATGTTTTAACCAAAGATTCTACAATGAATAGTAGCTTAATGGTGTGCTTAATACAGTAAAACACAATATTTTTTTCTGAAAAATCCATTATATTTTTCAAAATGTTCTCCATTAAAATCAATACATTTTTGTATTAAAAAAATACAGTTTCTCAAGCATTTTTCCATATTTCTGAAGATGCGTCATTTATCTAAATCATCGATAACTTGGCTGAACTATAACGAATTTCCTACAACTTATCATTGACATGTGAAAAAAATGAAATGGCCTAACAATTAAATGTTTTGTTTCATTATAATTTTCTGTTGCACTGAGTATATATATATATATATATAGTAAACCTAATCAGTAGGCGATTAAAGGTCATTTATATCCTGTCATTCATATTTTGTATTCTCTTGATAAAGGCGTATACAGCCGAAACATGTAGAGTTTTTTAAATACATATATTTTGAAGTAATATACAGACCTTTAATCGCCTACTGATTAGGTTTACCATATCATACCAAGGTCACGAAATTATTATATATATATATATATATATATATATATATATATATATATATATAATAATTTCGTGACCTTGGTATGATATGGTAAACCTAATCAGTAGACAAAGAGTCTTTGCCGTTAAAACAAGTATGTAAAATAAAAATTGTTGGGGAATCCGGCAATAAAAACCTTTAGTTAGTCAATTAGAGTCCTTTATTTTTTACCTTATATTTCGCTCTGTAGATTTAGAGCTTCATCAGAGGTCACTTTAATCAAAAGAAAATACAACATTAGCTAATTTAGTCTACTAATTATAAGATTAATACTTACAAAAGCGAAACTATTTTTTTTTGTGAGAGATATAACATTTTTATGATATATATATATATATATATATATATATATATATATATATATATCTTAGTTTATTACAGTATGAAGGGTAGCATTTTCTATAGGATCAGAGTCGCGATGTTGATAAAATTTGTATAATTCAGAAATATGTGATTATAGTGAGGTCCTGTGTACATTTAAATCAAACCTCTTGAAATAATACAAAGGTATTTTTAATAATATAAAATATTATTAAAAATCTGGTGTGAAGAACACAAATGCAGGTTCACTATTAATATTTTCTGTGAACGTGTCCGAATATATCCTATCCCCAGAGACGTAGATACGTATTTCGCTTTTCTACAAGCTCATCGGTACGCCCCTGCTGGAGAAAGGATATTTCCAGACACATTCACAGAAAAGAACCACCCCGACAACAGGTGGCGCCGAATTTACTTCTGCGCTCGGTCTGGATAATTACGGTGATAGGGCGGGGTGGTTCTTTTCTGTGAATGTGTCTGGAAATATCCTTTCTCCAGCAGGGGCGTACCGATGAGCTTGTAGAAAAGCGAAATACGTATCTACGTCTCTGGGGATAGGATATATTCGGACACGTTCACAGAAAATATTAATAGTGAACCTGCATTTGTGTTCTTCACACCAGATTTTTAATAATATTTTATATTATTAAAAATACCTTTGTATTATACAAAACTGGTGGGGTTTACCTACTCATGTATGTTTCAATTATTCTGATACATTACACATGCGGTTAAGCCGTAGTATGAGTGAAGGCACAAACAAAATGCAGTTTTCTAGAGAGTTGGCTGTGCTAACCTTTGGAATGGCGTCGTTACTTCACATTAATTATGTGGACGGTATGCGAGGTACTTCGGCTGTCTGACAACAGGTAGCGCCGAATTTACTTCTGCGCTCGGTCTGGATAATTACGGTGATAGGGCGGGGTGGTTCTTTTCTGTGAATGTGTCTGGAAATATCCTTTCTCCAGCAGGGGCGTACCGATGAGCTTGTAGAAAAGCGAAATACGTATCTACGTCTCTGGGGATAGGATATATTCGGACACGTTCACAGAAAATATTAATAGTGAACCTGCATTTGTGTTCTTCACACCAGATTTTTAATAATATTTTATATTATTAAAAATACCTTTGTATTATACAAAACTGGTGGGGTTTACCTACTCATGTATGTTTCAATTATTCTGATACCTCTTGAAATACCTTTAGGAATTATAAATGTTCTTATAATACATACTCTACATACGAGATGCTACCCAGAAATTCCCAGAATGTGAGAAAAACGCAATAAATTATTGATTTTACAACTTGTTCACTTATTCGCTACCACCCCTTTCAAAGTGCTTGTCCAAGACTGGAAACAGCGCTGGAAGTCTTCGCGTGCTAACGTGCCTGCGATTCGGTCTGAATCTCTTCCATCGTCTCACAACAACGCCCCTTGAGCTTCAGTTTTAACTTCGGAAACAGGAAGAGATCACAAGGGGCAAGATCTGGGGAGTAGAGAGAGTGAAGTAATACTGCCGTGTTCATTGAGGCTAGAAACTGACGCACAACAAGTGACGTGTGGGTTGGTGCATTGTCGTGGTGCAGTATCCACGAATTGTTGCGCCACTTGGGAGAAATTCTTTCTGCACGATACTATCAGCTTCAAAGAAGCAAAACAACATCGACTTAACGTTGTTTCGAACTTGCCGTGCTTTCTTCGATCGCGGTGACGATGGCGTTTTCCACTGTGTTGACTGCTGCATTTCGGTATTATACCCGTACATCCATGATTCTTCACCAGTAATGATTCTGATACTGAAGTTCGCTAGTTTCTTTCAATTCTGTTCACACATGAGCACGTTGCCGTTGTTGTTCATTGCTGAGTAACCTTGGCACAAACTTTACAGCAATAGGCCGCATGATGGATTGTTCTCCTTTGTGGAAGGATAGCATCACGCACTTTTGCCACATATTGCGGCGAGTTTTCCATCGATGGACGAATGGAACGCTCATCATCATCAACCGATATACGTCCATTTTTAAAACGGTTGTATCACTCATAAGCTTTCGTCAGGCCTAAAGCATCCTCACCAAACGTTTGTCTGATTTTGAAAGTTTCCGTTTACGTTAACTGCCGTTTACCAAGGTTGTCGCAGAATTTGATTCGCGTTCTTTGCTCTTTCACATCTGACATTGTAGTGTCGCAAAATATCTGAAACATAACAACAAATATAAACACAAAAACTATTTGTCACCACCTAGCAATGTATCTTTTGACAGACTGACTTAGTATAGGCGTAGCTCACACCAACTAGCTCTATAGAGCTTTAATAGCTGTACTAGCAAAACGTTGCAAAAAAATTAAATATTTCATGGACTCTGAATATATGAGGGGGTATTAATATCTAGTATCTCGTTATAATGGCAAGAAATAATGATATTTTAAAAGTGTCACTGTGAAATCTTAAATCAAGAAGTTGAAGTATTGCTGTGCAGTAAATTTTGAAAGAAGGCATCTTCTTCTTCTTCAGGTGCCATCTCCTCTCAGAAGGTTGGCTATCATCACGGCTATTCTCATTTTTGATGCTGCGGCTCTGAATAGTTCAATGGAGCTGCATTTATACCACTGTCTCAAATTATTTAACCAGGAAATCCGTCTTCTTCCTATATTTCTTCTTCCCTGTATCTTACCCTGAATAATTATCTGTAGCAAAGCATATCTTTCCCCTCTCAACACGTGGCCCAGATATTGTAGTTTTCTTATCTTTATTGTGTTCAATATTTCCTTCTCTTTCCCAATTCTTTTAAGTACTTCGCTATTCGAAACCCTATCTATCCATCTTATCTTCAGGATCCTCCTATATGCCCACATTTCAAATGCCTCTAGACGCTTGTCAGTGTCTTGCTTTAGCGTCCAGGCTTCCATCCCGTACAGCAGCACCGGGAACACGTAACATTTCAATACCCTGATCTTGAGACGCAGACTAAGGTCATTGCCACACAATACTTTCCTCATCTTGTTGAATATATTCCTGGCTTGGCCGATTCTCGTTCGAATTTCTTCTGTATATTCATTTGTGTCGGTAACAGTTGTTCCCAAATATTTGTATTTCTTTACTCTCTCTATTGGCTGTTCTCCAATCCATAAGCCTTCTTGATGTCATGCCGAATGCAAATACGAAAATCGATAAATTGGAGTATCGAGGCATTATCAAGTACTTGTATTTGAAGAGGTAAGTGGTAAGGAAATTTACGAAGATATGCTTAAGACATTTTTCGATCAGCGTCCATCATATGCGACTGTCAAAAATTAGATTGCATCATTCAAACAAAGAGTGAAATCTGTCCGTTGAAGATGAGAAGCGACCAGGAGTATCCATCCCGGAAAATATTGTCGCAATTCATGACATGATATTATCAGACCGTCGAATTGAGCTGAAACATATAGCTGAGGCACTAAAGATTTCATATGAACGCATCCATCATATAGTTCACATCGATTTAGGTATGAAAAAAAATTCTGCAAAATGGATTCCTAAATGCTTGAACACCGAACACAAACGAGCAAGAGTAAAAGTATCACGAACAATCTGTGCCCGTTTTGAAGGAGATCCTGATTTTTTGAAATGACTTGTGACTATGGATAAAACATGGGTCCATTTTTACGACACAGAAACAAAACAGAAATCGATGGAGTTGAAGCATCTTGGTTCTCCAAGGCCTAAGATGATTCGAGTTCCAAAATCCGCTGGAAAAGTTCTTGTTTCAGTTTTTTGGAATATCCATAGAATAATTATAATCGACTACCTAAAAAATGGTAAAACCGTCATTGGAGATTCTTATTCTAACCACCCTGATAGAGAAAATTAAGGAAACAAGACGTGACAAGTTAGCGAATATCCATATCTGCACAATATACAGTAGGCAATTATCAATTAAAACTTTCACAACAGTTCCGTTCGAATTATAAGAAACATTCAACTATATAAAAACACATCAATAAAGGTTTTAAAGGAACTCGAGGCAGAACCCATCATACCAAGCTGAGTGATGCAAAGGCTCAGAAATTAAACTTTAATAAGAAATACAAAGTAGCGATGCTAAATAGGGGAGGATTGTAAAAAAGGCCCACCCGTTTAGACGGAATTTATCTTGTACACTGACAGCTCTAAAATAGGAAAAAGTCTTGAAGTCGGAATACATCGGTTTAAAGAAAGGACGATAATCTAAGTGAGTCTACGTAGAGATATTACGGTATTTCAAGCGGAAGTAGCCACATTGCATCATTGCGTTGGAGAATTTAACAGGCAGGGTGGAACGAATTGCACACTGACCATCTTTTCCAATAGCCAAGCAAAGCACTGTATTCAGTGTAGTGGTTCGACATGCCTGGTCTACCAGCCTTCGTAAGACTGAAGCCTTCTTTTGGCATTACAGAAACAGTCAATTAAATCTGCCATGGGAAAGTGGGCTGGTAATAGATCATGGGAAAGGTAAAAGAACTTACCTACTGAATAGAGACAGGAAGTTTGTAACGATGATACTAAGCTTAGTAACGGAGCATTATAAACTCAGCAAACGTATGAATAATATGGTCTGGGCAGAAAAAACGCTATGCAGATTCTGCCAAGAGGAAGAGGACACCACGATTCATGTACCTATGCTAATGCCAAGGTTTGACAAGAGCACGGTTTCTACAAATGGAAGATCAATATTCTAAAGTGGAACTATATTAAAAAAACTGCTCTTGAAGCTGCTAAGCTTACATGAAAGAGCAGGGGTGGAAGAAATACACTAACAAGGACCATAATAGATGGCATTAGAGCTACCTCAAGTAATCTATCTATCCGAATCTGTTAAGATCTTGGCTTATACATTTATATAGTCTCCGTAGGCAAGTACGTTCAATCTGATCATCCTCAACTAGTCGTCTATAAAAAGTAGAAAGAGGAGTGGACCCGATATGGATCCCTAAAATTTAATAATAAAATTTATTACATTCAACGAAATTTTCAAATCACTTGTTTAATACACTCTTTTCTTAAAATTTGAAATAAAAAGCCAAAAATATATTAATTTTAAAATGAGGTTTTCGTCTTTGACATTTTGTTGCTTTTTAACATATGCATTAATTCTCAAATTGTGTACAACAAATTAAAAGTATTTTTGAGAAATTTAGAATGATATTCTGAATTTAATTTTTGGCTAATTTATTTGTAAGTTTTGTTTCAGTTGGTTTCCTTTATTACTTTGTAATTAGTTACCAAGAGCTTTTACTCAACTGAAATTAGGTTTTTAATAATGCCGTAATAAGAAACGAAAAGTTATTCCGAACTGAAGTGAACGTGAGTTTAAGTCTTTTAAAAGCCATTAAAACGATGTTTATTATAGAACAACGTTGCATAATGAAAATATAAATATGAATGCTTACAACGCAAACAACATATTTTTATGTACCAATGTATGTAAACAAAAGTAATGGAAATTGAAGCTTTCAATGTGTAGAAATTGTATTTTTCATGTTATATGTTAGCTAACACATATTGTGTAATTTTAACATCGAGTAAAATTAATTAAATCGAAAAATGAAGTAGAAAGCTTTAAAAATTTACAACTACGAGTATACTGAGTGTATTTTTGAACTTGAAACTTTCAAATATAAGGAAAAATAATCAGTTCACGAAAACCTGTCCAAAAAACTATTAAATATTTACAATGTATGTATTTAACGCCCGGTAAATTCGTAATATCTAATCTTGTTTACAAAAATTAAAATAGTATTTTCACTGTACAGGCAGTTTTCAAGTGGACAGTCCGTGTGTAAAATAATAATATTTAAAACATTCTAACTAACAATAAGAAGGAACAAATGATATAAAATATATTTATCACGAGTATATGGTTTAATATAATAATAGTTTTATATCCGTATAAGTCTTACTTTCGAAATTGACAATCCCAAGTGCTTAACACTTCGTTGCTGAGAAAATGTTTCCTCAAAATATATATTTTACATTATTAAATAGAAAGTAATCAGATCCAAGTCTGGGCTCTAATAAGAATGATAAAATTATTGAAAACCACAGTTGTGAACGGCATCTTAAGCAATAGTAGCGATATGGACAGGTGGGTTGTCATATTGTAATAATTCTTCAACTTGGCTCGTTTAGTAAAAATGCACGGTACTTAAAAAATAACTATATGAAATAATAAAATTCACTATGTAACACTTAACTGTAATGACAATATTTACATTTATTTATATACACATTTATTATTAGGATATCAAGTACACGGCCGGCGGTAGCTGGTTGAATTGCGTCAGGTAAGTCGTTTTTGGGAGGATGTCCAAAGTATGTGAAAAAGTGTTTTCTTAAGTGTGGCATTTTTCTTATATGCCATTTCAAATAGTTTATAGCAGGTTCTTCATAAATATTGAATTATTTTAACATTACCAATTATGATGTATAAATGCAGTTATTATAATTGGGTAATTATAGGGAAAGTCTTCATTAGAATTGTATCATTGATATGTAGTTGACCATTATGTGTTGTAAAATATAAAAGAATTAATTTTTTTGTTTACAACATAAAATTAAAAAATTATAGGTATTTATTCATAGTTTGCTTCTATTTACAATAGCACATTACATATATATACAGTGTGGTCATAAAGTTTGGAACCAAGCTTATAACCGCATTATTTTACATTTTTAGGAAAAACGCTCGGACAGGTAAATTTTCTTTTTTAAAGCGCCATCTTTTGACATACAATTTTTTTCTATGACGTCATTGGTTTTCGAGTGATGACGTTATCAACACTTTCTTTAAATGGCAACCATATTATTTTTTTCTCGTTTTTGGTAGATCTTTATATCCACCAAATAGTGATATAAAACAATTGGTATGTTGCATTACAATTTTTTTGAAAAAATGATATAAATTTAGAAAAAAATACAAAGATTTTATTTTTGTACAAAATTAAAATTAAATTAAAAAAAATACATCTGAACTTAAATTTATTGTAACAGTTAACGTAAATTTTCAAAACCACCAACCAACTGACACTGTCCCAGCCGAGTGTAAATGCTTTGCGATCAATAGTAATCTGCGTTATTCGCTCCAGGTCAAAAGAAATTCGTCTTCCCAATCGGCCAATTACTAATTAAAAAATCTTATTTAACATTAAATAATACAAAGGTATTTTTAATAATATAAAATATTATTAAAAATCTGGTGTGAAGAACACAAATGCAGGTTCACTATTAATATTTTCTGTGAACGTGTCCGAATATATCCTATCCCCAGAGACGTAGATACGTATTTCACCTTTCTACAGGCTCATCGGTACGCCCCTGCTGGAGAAAGGATATTCCCAGACACATTCAAAGAAAAGAACCACATCGCTCTATCACGGTAATTATCCAGACCGAGCGCAGAAGTAAATTCGGCGCTGCCTGTTGTCAGACAGCCGAAGTACCTCGCACACCGTCCACATAATTAATGTGAAGTAACGACGCCCTTCCAAAGGTTGGCACAGCCAATCTCTCTAGAAAACTGCATTTTGTTTGTGCCTTCACTCATACTACGGCTTAACCGCATGTGTAATGTATCAGAATAATTGAAACATACATGAGTAGGTAAACCCAACCTTTGGAAGGGCGTCGTTACTTCACATTAATTATGTGGACGGTGTGCGAGGTACTTCGGCTGTCTGACAACAAGCAGCGCCGAATTTACTTCTGCGCTCGGTCTGGATAATTACGGTGATAGGGCGATATGGTTCTTTTCTGTGAATGTGTCTGGGAATATCCTTTCTCCAGCAGGGGCGTACCGATGAGCCTGTAGAAAGGTGAAATACGTATCTACGTCTCTGTGGATAGGATATATTCGGACACGTTCACAGAAAATATTAATAGTGAACCTGCATTTGTGTTCTTCACACCAGATTTTTAATAATATTTTATATTATTAAAAATACCTTTGTATTATACAAAACTGGTTGGGTTTACCTACTCATGTATGTTTAAATTATTCTGATAACATTAAATAGTTTCACAAAAAAGGGCCAAAGAAGTTTAATTTACTAAAAAATTGACGTGATGTGGCAGACCATTTCTTAATTAAAATTATCGCCCAAAAATTGAAGATTTCAAAAACTAATTAAGCTTACAAAATTTACTGAAATATGTAAGTAAGTTTTTTTCACACTTCTGTCTTGTGTGAGGACTTAAATATTCTTCTTGAACAAACCGGATCGTCAAAAGCACATATACTCATGTTACTATGCAAAAAAATTACAAAAACAAAAACACGCACTTTTTTGCAAGATATTTCTTTATGACATTCTTGTTTCTTTTTATACAATTTATGTACAAAAATTTTAGTTTGAAATTGTTTCTATGGCGACAACATTGTTGAATTATTTACTTCTATTTTTGACGTTAAATTTTTGAGATATTGCGTAAAAATTGTTCATTTTCGCTAATATAAAAAATGGCACATTTATCTGAGCGAGAAAGAATCGAAATTTTAATTATGGTTGGGTATGGGGACAGACAAAGAACGCATGCAGAAGCATGCGAATTGTTTAACCATGAACACATGATAGACCTCCAATTACCAGGTCTACGGTGACAAAACTAGTTGGAAAGTTTACCGAAACTGGATCCGTAAAAGATCGACCACGGCAAGGTAGACCTCAAGTATGAGAAGATGTGAAATTAAATGTGCTTCTAGAAGCAGAAGAAATGCATCATGTTTCCACCAGACAACTTGCGTTAGCAAATAAGGTGGCTCACTCATTTGTCGTCAACTTCTTTAAAAAAGAACACTATCGTCCTTACAAAGTTCAACTTGTACAGGAATTACATGAGGATGACGAAGATCGTCGACTCCAGTTCTGTGAAGACGTAATGTTACGTTGTGACCAAAATCCAAATTTCTTGGAAAACATCGTCTTCTCAGATGAAGCTGCGTTCTGCCTAAATTGATCTGTTCAACGCCATAATTGCAGATATTGGTCGCAGAACAATCCGCATTGGACTCAAGCGTGTCATACTCAGCGCAGGCAATATTTAGAATTTTAAAAATTCTAAATTGAATTTGAACTGGTTCCAGCGCTCGCTGTTATTTTCCCAAATCACGAGGATGGTGATGTACTCCATCCAAATATTTGGTTTCAACAAGATGGGGCGCCTCCCCATTATGGTGTAGAGGTTCGTCACTATCTTGACGAAATATTTCCCAATAAATGGATTGGACGGAGAGGCGCCATAGAATGGCCACCTCGTTCTCCTGACCTGACTCCGTTAGACTTTTTTTGTGGGATTATTTGAAATCGAAAGTGTATTTTAACAAACCGAACAATTTAGAAGATTTGAAAGAACGAATTCGCGTAGAACTTACACAAATATCCCCAGACATAATTGAGGCGAGTATACGAAGTGTTTACACTCGGCTGGGACAGTGACAGTTGGTTGGTGGGGTCCATTTTGAAATTTAACGTTAACTGTTACGATAAATTTAAGTTCAGATGTATTTTTTTTAATTTAATTTTAATTTTGTACAAAAATAAAATTTTCGTATTTTTTTCTAAATTTATATAATTTTTTCAAAAGAATTGTGGTGCAACATACCAATTGTTTTATATCACTATTTGGTGGATATAAAGATCTACCAAAAACGAGAAAAGAATAATATGGTTGCCATTTAAAGAAAGTGTTGATAACGTCATCACTCGAAAACCAATGACGTCATAGAAAAAAATTGTATGTCAAAAGATGGCGTTTTAAAAAAGAAAATTTACCTGTCCGAGCGTTTTTCCTAAAAATATAAAATAATGCGGTTATAAACTTGGTTCCAAACTTTATGACCAGACTGTATATATATATATATATATATATATATATATATATATATAATATTTTAGTGACCTTGGTATGATATGGTAAATTCAATCAGTTGGCGATTAAAGGTCTGGCTTTACTTCAAAGTATATATATTTAAAACAACCCTATGTGTTTCGGCAATGATGCCTTTATCAAGGATATAAAATATAAATGACAGTATACAAATGTCAAATAATTGAGTTGCTATGGATAAAATTATTCAATCATTCCAATTGAATAATAATAAATCAGCCTTAGTATTCCAAAAACAGATAGCAAGGTGTGAGTGTGAACATATGTGTTGTCCGCTGCTATCAGCTTGTGTCTCTTTCTGGGTATGAACTTGTGTGTTGGTTGCATTATATATATATATATATATATATAATTCATTTACAGTTCTAGTCATAAGCAGTTAATTTAATCATTTTTACTTCAATCAGTGGAAATAAAATATTAACGAAAAATAAATATTCTAAATTCCAATAATACGCGGGACTCATGGTGTAGAATATTAAAAAGAATAATCAATGTTTGCTAAAGTAATGTATTTCTTTATAAAACAAAAACAAAAATATACCAGGAACTTTGTTTATAAACATAAACTAAATGATCGCGTAGCCAATTAGGTATTCTTTTAAAACTATTAAAAAAATATTGCTCCTGTTCCAATTTGTTTAATGCGAAAAATATCAAATTTTATGCTATAACGTTTCCTTGCCATTTCCTCAGAATTTAACTTAAATTAGCACACTTTTATTAGAGAAATTTGGTATATTACATATTTTTATCTCCATGATTTGCGATGCCAGAATTAAAAAATCGAAAATAATTTCGTCCAAAAAAAAACTTAAGTGGTCTTTTTTTCTTTAGCTGTCATCGTTTTCCACAACAAAACTCGCTTTTCTCATCATTCTCCACCAGCGAGGTTGAAGTAATAAATCAGGAAAACCTTTAACAAGCACAGTCATTGAATTTTTATGAACGCTCGGGTGGATTATTCCCGCTTTGACATAAAAGAGAAGAAATGATAAGAGCGGATCGGCTGTCCCTTATAAGCGTAGCTTGTATTAAATAAAAATTTATTGTCTTAAGCTTATTAACATAAATGTTAGTTAACAATTTAGTGCAGGAAAACGTAAATAGAAGATATATTTATGATAAGGTCTTATTGCGAATGTATTAAATTTCTAGTGGTTTTGTATATATGAGGTAAGTCTTTTAATATTTAATACGTACATGGTTTCATATTAGCTCTTTAAGGGAATAGCAACTGAAACATGAAACAGTATCGTAGAAATTTCTTACATGTTTAACTAATATAACTGGATGATGTATAAGTTTGTACCGTTTTGATTACACTTTTGTAATGTTAGCAATATGACCGTTATCGTACTTCTAAATGGCTTGATAATGTCTTCAATACATCTCAGCAATTACTCAGAAGCAATTCATAGCCCTACCAGAAGCAAATCAGCTTAAGCGTATGAGTATAAGCTTTTGTCCAGAAAGTTGCCTTTTTGTTAGATTGAAACCATTCTTTTCTGTTCTTAATGTTAACATGAAAGCACCTTCTTTCTTTACCAGTAACAACATGGGACAAAAAGTCGATATTTTTGACGAGCTAGCAAAAAGGTCAAAATGTCGACGCACTGATTCTTATAATGGCCAATTCCCGAGTTAATTGTCTTGGATTACCATAAATTGAAACGTTCAGATGAGATTGATCATCAGTCTGGGCGAATTTTCGAAAGTTGAGAATCGTTTATGTCAAAAGGGCCCTTTTTAAATTGAGAAAACCAATCCTGCGCTGTACGTTTCCTCCGTAAATGACACAAATGGTTCCTTCTTCTTTGCTTGACGTTCCATTTTTTGGTCAATAATTAATACAATTTTTACACACAAATTCACAAACTACTAGCACAAAACATACAGAGGAGACACTTTCTCTTCCCGCGCTAAACAAAATTTTTCACGTATATGCAAAATCCGCCATATTTTGTAGGTATTTCTCTCAACCACAAATTTCAACCGGTTGACAGGCATCTTATATGATGTCCTGTTAATGCGTGTATTTATAACGAATATAAGCATTATAATATTGATATTGTGCGAGAGTTATCATTATTTGAGTTTGTATTTGAAAATTTATTTTATTTAATTAATCGTTTTATATTTACTTTTGTGGTATGTAAAATTAGATAATTGTCATACATTATACAAGAAGACACTTGAAAATACTCGAGTACACGAGACGTATTGCCTGAACCACCACGAGACCGAAAGGTCGAGTTGTGTTTTTTTAGGCAATACGAGAATTTTCAAGTGTCGAGTTGTATATAGATTGACTATATCATAATAAAAAGAAAAAAAGTTGTGCGAAACGAGCCATAATGACAACTATCAAATCTGACATTTCAGTAATGTCAAATTTTTGAAGGCGATACCATAGTAATCTAACAGTAGTTTTGGCAGCGAATGTACAAGAGTTCGTATATTCCGAATATACAAAGGTTCGTATATTCGTTTTGCGTCATAATACGTGAATATAACCGCTGTAATACATGACAACCACACGAAAATCCTGCTTGGTTCATAATTTTAGAGTGATATAGTCCATATTACATCACTAAAGCCAGCATATTTAATTGTATAACAAGTGTTTATTTGAAAAGTCAATCTAGTCGCATGTGATTTACTGAGAACATTTTGAAGTATGTCGTAAATTAAAATTTACTACTTAACCCACGAAGTCGTATATTTTGATAGTTTCATACATACAAATAAATAACAAATAATAGGTATTTATTCAAATGTTGAAAATGCTGTCCTTCAAGGTCAATGCACTTTAAAATACTCCGTTCAAAATTTCTGATGATATTCTGCAACATTACTGGATTGTTATTAATTTCCATCCATTTCTGTTCGATTCCCTGTAGCATATCATTCAAATTCAATATAGGTGTTCGAAATATGTTATTTTTTAGATAAGGCCACAAAAAGAAGTCGCAAGGTGTTAAATCGCATGAACGTGCAGGCCAGGTAATTTCAGTATTTCGACTAATTATACGCTCATCAAAAAATTCTCTTAAATAATCCAAAGATTCTGCAGTACAGTGACAAGGTGCTCCGTCTTGTTGGAAATATGCATTTTGAAGTTCATCATCATGCAACTGATTGACAAATGGTTGTAAAATTTCCGTGCGGTACCTTTGAGCAGTTAACGTTCCCTGAAAAAATATTGGTCCAATGATTCGCCTTTGGCTTATCGCTGCCCAAACACCAATTTTCTCTGGATGTAGCGATTGTTCATTAATTACATGTGGATTTTCACTTCTCCAAATTCTTGTATTTTGTGAATTAGGTATCCCGTTTTATAAAACCATGCTTTATTAGTAAAGATGACTCTTTGCGAAAGTTCTCCATTATTGTTCATATTTACAAACCAATTACAAAACTGTAGTCTACGTGGGTAATCAATTTCTAACAATTCTTGTACTGCTGTGACACGGTATGGATAAAGTTGCATATCTTTTTTTAATAACTTGTGAGTTGTACCAACAGAAAGGTTTATTTGTTGACTCAAATGTCGAACAGATGTTTGTGGTTCATTTTCCATTATTTCTTCAACACGATTGACAACTTGAGGTGTACGTTTCTTAACTGCTCCGCTGCCTGATTTTCTTAAGAAACTACCAGTTCCAGAAACAAGTTTTAAAGTTCTAGCCAAAGTATTTTTAAATTGTATATAATCTATTACAAAATGTGGAAACTCAACTTGAAATTCTATCCTGCAATCTTGAACTGAATAAACCCATAAACCATAAGTTTTATTACCACTTTGAGAATAAGCCTGGACTAAAAAAATTTTATGTTCTAAAGTGAAAGCCATTTTAAAACTGAGAAGCAATTTATTTAAACCATAATCGACGCACGATTATTTTACGCACTAACTGATATTTGCGATTGACTTTATCAAATGTCATTTGGATTTACGTTTACGGAACAACAAACACATACTAATATATTTGCGTCTTATTCTATCAAAATTTCAAATTAGCCTAAATTGACTTTTCAAATGAACACTTGTATTATATTAATTAACAGTATCAGCTTTTACAATCACATTTATTTATGTGTATGCCTGTCAAATTGAGATATTCTCTTTTGAAAAACTGACGAGCTTACTACAAATGTATACATGTCGTGAATATAAAACTTTATTTTACTTGTTAAATTTTGTGTTGTATGTGTTTCATTAAAATAATTCTCTGATTAAGGATTTTTTTCATTTCCAAACGGAGAAATAAAATCTATTTGTGAAACAAATTGTATACATAACCAATCATATGTATACTAATAAATATGTAATAGAATGTTGTACAGGTAAGCTCACATAAATCTAGTATAACTTAACTTGTCAAAGTTTTCTAATATTGGTTAAACACTAACCAATATGGTCGAGGCACGACAAGTTCCAATGCACGTCATTGGCGCGACGTCAAACATGTAATCAAGAGACATCACAAATATGCAATGCGACCACACAAATAAATTAAAAATATTTTATATGAAGATATAATTATGAGATAATAGTTAATAATTAAATTAAATTTCAATGGAACATTTGTTTTTTAACACAAACGGTCGGTATATCAAAGTTAAAAATGTAAAAAAAAATAATTAATTACTTAATTATTACATTTCCGTTATCGCAGTACTTTTACGTTGCTCTTATTGGCTATTCGAAAAAAAATCGATGAACCGCGAGGGTGCCGGTTGTCGGCTGTCATTGGTGCGGCCATTTTGGCATGTTGACAGTTCGTAGAGTATCAAACGCTTTCGTTGTTTCTCTGTTTACGTTAGTTTGTGTTTAATTTTCATCGAATTTTTTAATTGCTTAGCATCCCCACAAGCTCTTTGTAGAACTAGTCGACGTATATTTTCGAAAATGCCACGTGCATTGTGTCAACCGGCGAAAAAAATAATCAGTTTGCTGATTATAACGGGTGTTCAGAAACATTCGAAGTCAAGTGGGCTCTGAACAAAAAATCGTATATCTTTACTTAAGTATCTGATTTGTAATAATTATTAAATGTCAACTGTTGTCTGTCAAAAATCAATCTATCTCAGACATGACTTCATATTTTCAAGGACTACTTTGACTTCGAATGTTTCTGAACACCCGTTATATTTTGAACAAGAACGCGGCAACAAACGCCCCCTGTTACCGTTGACTGCTGTCAGAGAGCTAGATTATACTCTAATTTTACATACACGATATTAACGGTATAATATTGTTGCATTTTAGTGCGTCGCTGCTGCTGCAAATGTTAGTATTCGGACCGTGAGTCAGATACCAAAATTGGTAGTCACAGCAAGCATTACCTCCCTGCAGCAAGAACAGAGAGAAATAAAAACCATCGATATCGATGAAGCGAGCGAAGCAGCTATCAGCAATGTAATTCACCAAATGTACCATAATCGTATGTGAAAATGCATTCTACGTAATCAGATGTGCTAATTAATCTTTTTTTGAAAGACAAACCAAATGTCAAGTATTTTTTTAATACAATTTAGAAAACACAAACAAACTAATACTTAATTGATGCGCCTTTTAGTTACAGAATCAATGAGACAGGTTTTCGTTTTCCCAGGTATTCTCAATAGATTCCCATAGTTGTTCCCTATTAGTAAATCTTATAGATCTATGAATTTGTTTTGTAATTTTTTTTAACTTTCTCTCAAATATTCGAACAAATTGTGATATTCTTTTAAGACCAGTTCCTCGTTTGTGACATATACTGCCTTCATTTTCACATCTTTTTTAACTTGTAGTACCTACTGCAGATTTGTTCAAATGAAATTCAAATTTAACAAGATTTGTACTTTGCCTGCCGGAGTCAGTTTTCTTGGCATTTCGGATATCAAAAAGTGACAAATGTCGTTTTGACGTTACAAAAATGAATTACAAAAATTCAAAAATGGTTTATACTAGATTTATGTGAGCTTAACTGTACATGTTCGTTTCTCATATTTTGCTTTGTTGCTCCTTAATTTTTTTTAATCAAATGCTTACTAGATATCATTAAATGTTATTTTTTTATACTTCTTTGTATTTGGAAAGACTTATTTAATTTTTTATGTATTCAACTGTATTAATTTAAAAAATAAACATTACATAAATTTGAGTAATGCTATGACTTAATAATGTTGACCATTACAATATTCAACTATGTATCAATATCATTTAAACTTGGCACTTAAAAGTACCTAAAAAAAGGTGGCGAAAGTCACCGAAATCTGACTCTAAAAGATCAAAGATATCGACAATAGTGTTGCTTCTGTCTGTTCTGTGCTACTTGCTACTGCTTTTTATTATTAAATATCAGTATAGTTTTAAAAAAGTCACCCGTCAGATTTTTAAGGGGAAAAATTGAATCTGTTTTGTTTATGTGCATAAAGGATTAATACAATTAAGAAATAATATTTATAATTATACCATGAGCTAATACAACGCTGCTTTAGATTAATTACAGCTAACTTTTTCTGATAACCATAGTTACGCCAGTTTCATAAACATAATTTGTGTAACTTCTGTCAGTATTAAAACGTTAAATTTGTTTGTAGAGTCTTTTAATTACTCACAATGTACACAACAGAGGAACAAATTCAATTTTATACGTTGTATTTAGAAGGATCATCGTTACGCGAAGTTGCAGCTCTGTTTAGTGTCCAGTATCGAAATAGACCTATTCCTAGTCATTCAACGATAGCAAATGCAATTAATAAATTGAAAACTTCTGGTTGTATCAATACTATCCACAATAAAAAACGAAGAGTAATAACAGAAGATTTGGAATTAAATGTTGTGGCTTATGTGGAACACGACAAGTGCGCAACATCTAGAAAAATTGCTTCGGAAATGGGCATAAGCCAAGGGACCGTTTTATAGATTTTGAAGAAGCACAAGTATAAGTCATTTAAGTACCAAATGCATCAAGAATTAAGGCCACATGATTATGAAGGACGAACACGCTTTTGCGAAAATTTTTGACAAAATAAATACTGACAACGATTTTCTCAAAAGAATTCTCTTCACTGACGAGGCGACATTTATTAAACACGGGGAACCTAATCGCCAAAACTGTAGGTACTGGTCGAAGGAAAATTTACATTTGTACAACGTAACGAGAACGCAATATCCTGAAAAAGTAAATGTTTGGGCAGGAATCATTAATAATAGTATTATATGCCCATTTTTTATCGATGGTAACCTAAATGCAGAAAAATATTGTCAATTACTACGGAATATAATTATTCCAGCATTAAATGATCAAAATTTAGAGCAAATCTGGTACCAATGCGATGGCGCACCGCCTCATTATTCGAGAAATGTTATCCAAATTTTAAGTGAAAGATTTCCTAATCGATGGATCGGAAGAGGGGGGGCAACTAGTTGGCCACCAAGGTCTCCAGACTTAAATCCGTTGGATTTCTTTTACTGGGGAAGGGTGAAATCTTCAGTGTACAACAATGTTCCTCTAGGCAGCATTGAAGAGCTCAAAAATAGAATTCAGGAGGCTTCTCGGGAAATTACCCCTCAACAAATAAGCAACGTTTTAAATGAATTTTATAATAGATTAGGCTACTGTTTGGCTGTTAACGGCAATATTTTTGAACATCTTGCGTGGAATTAGTAAAAGTTTTATTTTAAGGTTTTTTTGTAGAAATGTATTATAAGATGTACTAAATGTATTATAAATTAAAACACATAATAAGTTAAACTAGCGTGTTTTTCGTATGTATAGCAAACGCCAATTAAGTTGGCGCGAGGAGGGGTAATTTCGCGCAGGATTAGAAGTAGTGGGGAGATTTGTATTTGGTTTTACATCAAATGTCAGATAATTCTAACCTCTGAGCGTCTATCACTTAATGATCCCCTAGCAAAGGAATTATGTTCCGTCAAACGTCAATGACAAATGTATTCTGAGAATTACTTGAGTAGTGGGGGTGGACGTTTTTAAAAACGGCTTCTGCGCACCCCCTTCTAGCGCCAACTTAATTGGCGTTTGCTATACAATTTTAAATTATTCACTGTGCTCAAAAAATATTTTTTCTGTAAGTAACCATAACAACATTCACTAAATTGACAATGTACGATTTTAAATTATTCAGTAACTTCGTGTAACATACCATACACCTGTAATATGCACATCTATTGAATGGTCTCCATAACAACGTCGGTTGGAGTATGTACAGCGTTATGTTAAGCTCATGGTATATAATTAATATATATAATTAATTTCCGGTTCATATTCTATTAATTTATTTAGTTATCAAAAGTTGTGAAATTACTATAGTGAGTTGGGGTAAGTGCGTATCGAGGGTAAGTGCATCCCTTAACCGTAATTTTAGCAAATATGTGTTAAACAAGTTGAATATATGACAATTAATTCATTTCAATATTATTCTAATAGATGTCTAGTGAGTTGGCAGCCATGGATTGTGTAGAACGTCTTAGTTGACGTTTGTAACATATCCTATTTGTGTGAACTCAAAAGCTTGGTTGGTAAGTATTTTTTTGAAAATCAATATTTTGCAAAGTTGAATTTTTTGATGTTACATTAAAATTATAATAGTTAAGGGATTGTGTGAAGTATTTACCACAAAATTAATGTAACGTTTGTTAATATTATACTTTATGCCCCACTTACCCCATAATTATAGCTACAATGGTAAGTGTGCGTATTCCACTGCCGCAAATTAATTTATAATGATTTCAGACAAAGATATTGTTTCTTACAGGTAATAATGCCCTGACAGTACAAACGAAAAACCCGAAAAGCAAGCAGCTATACTAAAGAGAATTTACATGTGGCTTTAGGCGTAATTCGTAATGGAACAATCGCTATTAAGAGAGCCAATCTGTTATATAAAATTCCCAGATCAATATTATCTGATCATAATAAAGGTAGAAGAGGCGTTAGAAGTAAAAGTTTAGTAAAAATGACAGATATTCCAATAGAACAAGGAATGAAAATTGCAGAAAGTATCAAAAGTATGTAAAAATGGGACTTTGGCCTATCAAGACGTGAAGTGTTTAATATGGTTGAAGAGTTTGTTAAAGCAAATATTTTGAGAACATGGTTTACAAATGGAATTCCGGGTGAAGACTGGTTCCTAAACTTCAAACAAATACATATTTTATTAATATTTCGACTTGCCTCAAACCACCTTTCTAGAGTTAAATATCTTAGAGGAACCTGGACGTATTTGGAATCTTCACGAGACCAGTTTCTGTGCAAATCCGTCGAAAACGAAAGTTGTTGGAGGTGCTGGAATTTCATAAACACAAACTACGGTCCAGATCGAGATAATATGACTGTATTTTGCGCTTGTAGTTCTTCGGAGAGATAAAGCTATTCTCTCTAATTATTTTCAAAGGTAAAGATGTTTACGATGAATGGACCGCTGAAGAACAAGCTCTAGTCAATCCTATAGTTTCCTATGCTGCAACGAAAATAGGTTGGATGTAAACTCCAGTTTTTTTAACTATTTTAATAAATTTCTGGTCAAACAGTTTGGAAATTGTGGAACATATGGCGGCCATTCTACACATGTCAGTATTGACTTAATAAAAGAATAAATGGCAGAAGTAATTGTTATTCTAAAGCTAACACCTCACTTAAGTCACAATTTTTAGTCTGCTGATATTGCAGTTTTAAAGTCAGTAAAGGCTACTTTGGATGTAAACCTGGTCCAATGGTAGATATGTAATCCGAGAAAGAAATTAATTAAGACGAGCTTCTCGAGATTAGTAAAAGAAGTTTGGGAAGAACCAAGTCCAGTTCTTATTCAGAACGGATTTAAAAAGGCTGATATATACTCCTATGATAACAAGGTTATCTCCAAAGATAAATATGATCCAGCAACTTATAAGAGATCGAAGAACCAAATGAAGAATAATATGCATATAACGGCAGAGTCACAAAGTAAGGCTGATAACGTCAATGTTGACTCCGGAACTAGTAGCGCAAATAATGTCGAGTCCAGCTCCAGTAGTAATAGTAATGTTGAGGCGAGTAGTAATACAAATGTATAACCCAGTATCAGCAGTGAAAATATTTTACCTATTACTAGCAGAAGATCTGCCTCCGACTGAAATTTGCTTATTGCCGAGCTAACTTGAGAAAATGGTTTGGTAAAAAGAAATTCGGGTTAAATGAGAAACCGCAACAAATACCCATTTTGACGAGCTTCCGATAGATTACTTTTGAGACGGCTTAAAGAAAGTACAATAATTAACCAATTATGCTGATGTATTTACCGACAAGTTTCGTTGCCGAAATGAAGAAAAACGACCGCATTAATTCAGAAAAAAGATTTATTTCATCAGATAACGTACCTTCTCGTCCACTATTACAACCGCAAAATTTCTCGAAACAATACGAATTGCTGTTTCATTCAGAATATTCATCAGATATGGTCCCGAATGAATTTTTCTTATTTCCAAACTTGAAGAAATGGTTCTGTGGAAAAATATGAAGGACAAAATACGATGTGATAGCGACAGCGAATGCCTATTTTGACGAGCTTC